>CM024755.1:174664059-175262460 GCA_014218235.1 Colocasia esculenta
GGGATCATGGTCATATTATTTTAGGTTGGTGACAAACTCAACTGTCAAGTTACATAGATCGAGAGTGAATAATGATCAAATTTTAGATTGATTGAAATCGAATAGTTGGATTTTGATTGATAGTAGATTCATGGTTTGATCTTGACCAATATAGATTGGGAGTAAAAACAACCCATCATGTGACGCCCCGAGTGCAGCGGAAAATCCGGTGCACATTATGTCATTCGATTAAGTGAACAACATGCAAGTACAAGGAAAATATAACTTATATTTACATATAACAGCTTTATATTACACCATTATAGTTATTTACTTGGTAGGTACCGAGTAATTGGTAGGTACCAAGTACTGTACAATAAAAGACACAAAAAGGAAAGTATAAAAGTGGTTCTTCTTGTTTACTCCTCAGTCCCTTGCTTGCCCCTCTTCCTTATCGGTCTCACTAGAACTTGGAAAATATTGTAATCACATTATGAGCTAATTGCCTAGTAGGTAAATTCACACTGCCCAGATTTAAGTGATTAAGACATTAAAATAGTGGTACACAAACTTAATGAATAAGTATACTGAATTGATATGGTAATGAGATAATATTCAAGCTTAAATAGAACACCTTTAATCATGTGTTGCAAGAATGTCACAGAATGTTAGGGCATGTACTATTAAAGTAAAGGATCAAATTAGAAACAAGAAGAGTCAAGTAAAACACGTTCATAAGGGTAAGTTCTCAGGAACGAGAATTTTTCATGTATCAAACAACTAGATATTGAGCATCAAGTACTCACATGTACAATAATGAAATCAGATGTCTAGTAAATTTAACAGTCATTTAGGTGCAATGCCACACCAGACCATTTCACACTCACATGGGCACAAGTATTTTTAGGTGCTCCTCCCCTGGCCCTTTTATTAGCTCATTCCAGCATTATAAATCCATGAAAGATCTAGAGATCCTATATTATAGGACATTGCAAGTGAATTTTTAAAAAGTATGAGACAAGCTAACAAAAAGGGGTGATCTATGAATACATTATAATCCTTTTAGAAAAGGTCTAATTTGATTAGTAGCAAACCCAATGATGAACCCTTGATCAGATGTAGACCAATTATCAAATCTAAATGTCAAATATTGGTCAAAAAAATCCACGATTGATAATAGTTTACTTATAGATATAGTAATCATTTAAAAATATTAGCATATGCATTGTATGCTTTTGTAATATTTCATTATATATTTATAATTATAGAGGTTTTAAAAATGTTTTTATTACAAAATGTAATAAATTAAAAATAGGCTAACTTTCAAATATAATATAATTAATAACTAATTAAAATATTAAATAATAAACTAATTAAATAAATATTAAAAATTATTTAAAAAATATAATATTTTGTTAAACTAATTAAACTCCAAATCTTCCGTCCCCCTCCACAAGAAACCCCGAAATCCCACCCAAAATTTTCTTTCCTCCTCAACAAGAAACCCAAATCCCCGATCCCACCCCAAATCCCCAAATCTCCACCCAAAATTCCTTCCTCCTCCACAAGAACCCTCCCGCCCAAAATTTCCTTCCCCCTCCAACCTCAAATCCCCAATCTTGCTCCCCACTTCTCTCCCTCCAAATCTCTAGTTCCCCCCGCCAGCGCCAAATCCAGGGCCCCATCTGTCGGCGTCCACTCTCTCCCCCTTCACCTCTCTTCTTCGACCACCGATTGCTCCACCCACCCGCTGGTGCCTCCCGCCACCGCCGATGCCGCCACCACTGACTGGCACCGCCCCGTCACCGCCACCGCATACGGTGCTCGCCTACAGCAGCCTCGGCCATCCGCGAAGGTGGCCGCTCGGCGAGGCCTCCGCCTCCTTACTGGGGTACTGTGCGGAAGGTTTCAGGCCACCCCTCACGCCCGTCCTCCTGGGCCAACTCCCCTGCTGGCCAGTACGGCCCCGACGTCTTCGACATCCTCGCTAAGCAGTATGACCTATCTGCAGGGGGTATCTTCTGTTCGCACAGGAACCCGCTGTCGGCTTCTTCGTGACTAACTTGGATGCTAAAGTTATCTGCTGGTACCTTCTACCATGTTGTTGTGTTGTTTACACTGCCAAAGCACCAGTGCTCTTTGGAGCAGAGCTCCAACTCTGAGGTGGTGAATGGGTGATGTTGTTGCTTCTGCTGCTGCTGCTGTCTGTCTGCTGGGAGGGTTCCTTCTACTTCTGGTGGCTCTCTTGGACCTATCGCTCCAGCTCAATACACAGGGGTCCGTGCTCCTGCTGGTGCCTGGTCGTCAGTTTTGGGAGCCAATTTTTGCCCCTGGTGCGCCCCCTCCTCATGCTGCTGTTGGCCAAGCTCCCTCTCCTACCAGTGGGCGACTCTCCCTCCGCTCAGGTGCTACTAAATTCTCTCAGGCCACTCGTTGCTTCCCATGTGCTTCATCCCCCCTGCTTCTACAGACAGACTCTGGTGAGCCTGCCGCTTTCTTTTCCATGGAGGAGATCAAACCTATCTTGCAAGCCTCTTTTTCCTCTTCTGCAAACGTATTGGTCATCCATCACTAAAAGTGCAAGAAGGTTGTTGTTCGGCAAATCAAAGGTATGATGGCCCAGGCCTCCTTCCTCCTGCGTCCATCATGGAAAGAGCTCAAATGGTTCTGGCTTAGGCAGACTGAGAAACAATGTTGGCGCCCGGTTACCATCTGTGTAATGGGTTCTAAACCCACAAGTCACCAAAAGATCAATATCAATTGGTGGAACTGCATCCATCACTGCCCAGTCACTGCTCGATGAAATGCCTACCCAGCAGCCGCCTTTGGATGCTGGGACTGATTTCCCTCCAGCTGCTCTTTGGCAATGTTCCATATATATAACACCTCAATCTCTCCATCTGGGAACATTGGCACAGTCACTTCAGAGTGCCTTATGTCTCCGCCCAGCTGCTCTCCTGTAGCTGCTCCTGTTGCCCCACATTCCCGAAGAAGGATGTGCCCATGTTTGCGCTGCCGACCCAAACTGATCCACTGCTTGCAGCACCTTATGATAGAGCCATTGGCCATGTAGCTGCTTCTGTTGATATTTAATTTGCAACCACTGTTCAAGTTTTAATGTGTGGTGAAGATTGGGTTCGTAATTTCTATGGAATTAAGAGGAGGACCAAAGTATAATATTTATATTTGAAGTAAGTGTGATTTTCTTGTATATTTTATTGATGCATTAATCTTAACATAATTTTTACTATTTCAAACAGTGAGGAATGTTAGGAGATTGCACTACATGAATGAGGAGCCAGTTGAAGTTGGATGAACTGTTATGAATTTGAATTTACATTTGATTATGTAATATGGTATCAAAACTTGAAGATGTTACAGATTTTCTTAAGACTTGGTTGAATATGCTGTCTTGTTGTATTTATAATGGTTCAGCAATTTTTATTTTGATACATTCCCTGTGAGCTATTGCAAATCAATTAGGTAGACAAATTTTGTCATATGCTGGTGTTAATAGTTACTACAGGAATTGCAGAGCATCTGTGAGCAGGGAACTCTTTTAGACTGGTTGGAACTGAAGAGCAAAATTTCAGGTTCTTTTTTTTGGTTGTTTCTATCCTTTGTGCTTTTGTGGGGTTTTTATATGCAGTTTGTTGTGTTTAGTTAGTTTTATATGCAGAAATGAACTCTTTTAGATTGTTTTCTAAGCTTGGTATGCTTGTTTTCATGCAGAGTTTCATCTGGTCCATTAGGTGAAGTTGCAGCCATACAGTTGTCTACGTTGGACTCTTGTCTTTTTTATTTGAACTCTTTCCCCTTTATAATTCTGAGTTGAGATTCCATTCATTCTGAACTCCTATAGCTATGCTCTTTCATTTTTATTTCCTCTCATGGATTTTGTCTAGTTGGACATGATTCACCCCTATTTGATGTGGAAATGATAAAATTGAAATTGTTGTTTGCACTCCCTATTTTAGTTATCAATGTATACTGAATTTAAACTGTCAGATCCTCTAGGAGAACCTTATCCTTTTGAGAAAAGCTTGCTGCACTTTCCCATTGCACTTTCCCATGCACTTTGGCCTCCTATTGGCCAATATCCTAGAGGCACATTGTGCCCACCCAATGGACAGGCCAAAGTGCATGGGAAAGTGCAATGGAAAAGTGCAATAAGCTTTTCTCTATCCTTTTTTATACAATACTGAAATGCTTGGGTAGTTGATAACAGTCTGGTCATAGGATTAATTATTGATTCTGTCATGCCAGACATCGAACATCTGGCTCCTCATCTGTGAGCAGGGAACACCACAGATCACTTCCATCTCCTTCTCATCTGGTTTGGCAGCAGTACTCTTGGGGAGGATGGCTGCTTGTGGTTTCACTCAGATTTATGAAATTGAAAGATTTCACAAGTGTTGTGTGCATCCACCTTCTCTTCTAGCAATTGAATTCACTTGTTGATGGGTCTTTTGGGCTTAGGCTACCTAGAATTGAAAGATTATATGGTTGGATATAGCTGGATACAAGGTTAGTAGTCCTTGTTTTATATGCAAAGGAATTTAGTATGTTGTTCACATAACTTTTTTTTCCTTGTTTTTATCCAAGGATTTGATGTTACAAGGTTATTGCTCTACTTTATTTGCAGGACAATTGTTTCCTGCTATCAGTAAAACTTTGTTTCTTATTTTATTGCATATGAAGAGGATGGGAGCATGCTTTTATTTATGTTGCAGCTATATAGCAAGGCTCTCAAGCACCTGGTATGTGCATGGTTCTATTTCTTATTTTTTTTATGGAAACAAAGAAGAAACCAAGAGGCAGAGATTATACACATATACCTTTGTATTTATCCTTATTTTAGTATATGCATAATTTGTGAGGGACATCTATTGAAGTTGGATGAAACATGTGATGATGTTGAAGTTAGAAGATTATATACAGTACTATTGAAAGGTGTTAAACAAAACTCAGTCATAATGCAAAAGTAAATAATACATGTCATTTTTTCTACTTTTAAAGAAATGTGAATCTGTCACATCTACAATCTGATTTCATATAGTCTATCCTTGCAAGATTGTGGTATGTTGTTTATCGACATGATGTTCTTTACTTAAATTTGGAGAAAAAAAAATTTGATGAATAAATTCTGCAGGTCATCTCAACTGTTAAGTGGAAGATCGTGTATATATGTGTTTATGTAGTATGACATTAGGGATTTTTGAGTTTTTAAATTTTTTCTATGGCGTATTTTGGTGAAAATTGGTTGCGCAGTCGAGGTGGGGTTTCACGGCAGGGGGGGGGGGGGGGTTTTTTGAAGCTAAATTTCCAGCTTTCTCTTTGATTTGAGCTCTCTCCTATTCACTCATCGTTGCCGGTTCGAATCAGAAATCGAGCATATCCTGTCTCTGGTGCATAAAAAGAAAGCAAGAATCCTACCGATGGTATCGTGTTAATCTACTCGGAGAGGAAGAAGCTTTGTCTTCAGACTTTGATAAGAATTTTGGGGGGCTTTTCTAGTCCTTTTTCTTCTATGAAGCTGTCCTAGAAAGTCTAAAGCACATCTTTGCCCTCTCCACCTCACAAAATTAGTCTTTTATTTCCTTGTCTTTTATCCTTTTTTTTCATTTAATCAGATCTGCTCCTTCCAGCATTCCTTGCCTTTTCATCAAACTTTATTTCTCTCAATTTTATTTTTACTCGTATCATCTAGTTGCGTACAAGAAGGGAAAGCTTCTTTATATTTATTGTTATTCTTTTTATTGTTATCTTCACCCTGGATAGGTCAAAGTGTTCTGCAGAAGGGGTGTTTGCAATGAAGTGGCTTGTGTATGGACTGGTAATGCTTTTGGAGAGTTTTCTGTCAAATCTGCCTATCAAAAAGTGAGGTCTCAAGGTGTGTTTGCAGGAGTTTTTGGAAGAAAATTTGCACCATGCCTTGCCGCCGAGAGCAGACATTGTGTTTGAAGTTATTACACACAGCCGTTCAAGTTGATTCCGTATAGTTGAGTGTGGAATTCTATTGGTATCCCAAATGCAATTGTTGTAAGAGACCACAATTGGAAGACTTGAATCACCTGTTCTTATAGGTAACTAGCCTAGGAACTATGGGGTGAGCTGTGCCATTACTTAGTAACGAGGTACACCTTAGTAACCAAGTAACTATTAGGTGTTTGAACATCATATCTTATGCCAATCTCACCTCTGCTTTTCATTTTGTTGAACTCCCTGTTATCATCTCAATGATTCAAGAAATTTGGAAATTCATATGTGCAGTCAGAATGGAGGGGTATGTGCTTTCTATTAACAGCATAAGTACAATATCATGTTTGGTGTTAACAAGGCTGTGGAGCGGGTCTCCTTCAGACACACTGTCTAGGATCATGCTGACAGACATGCTTTTTAATATCAATCCACCATTGATGTAAGAAAGGTTTGCCTGGTCAGGTGGTTTTGTAACAAAGCGTCTATATGCCAAAGATGTCTGGATAGATGTGTTCATGTTGTATTGCTACAGGTTATAGTTATCTCATTTTTCTTGAACCAGCTCACATCATTTCCCAGGCAATTGTGTTTATTTTACATTAATTTTATCATGGACTGTGATGTCATTGCTTTCAATTGTGCCTAAATTGTAGAAACAAGATACTGTTATATCTTGTTCTTATCTTCCAGTTTTTCAACCTATTTAGAAGATGGAAGATGCTTTTTTTGGTAGCCAATTTTTTTTAATGCATACATTTGATTTGGATCATTGGAATGGATGTCTGGCTAGTGCTATGTATGTTTAACCAGATTTGGGTGATTTCTTTATTTTTCCAGAATATTCTTGCTATAACCTAGCACAGATTGAGGTGATTTATTTATTTTTTTCAGAATTTTTTTGTATGTTTAACTAGATTTTGTGTGTTCGTGCTAGTTGCTATAACCCAAGATAGATTTAGGTGTTTTTTTCTTCAGATTTTATGTATATTTAACTAGATTTTATGAATGTTCTTACTATGATCACAGATTTGGCTCTCTTTTTTTTCTTCAGATTTTTCAACATTTTTATGTATGTTTAATCAAAATTTTTTTATATGTTCTTGCTAATAACAAGTGGTCCATCACAGTTTGAATATATATTTTTAAATTTTCAGATTTTTACCATATTTTAAACAAGTATAAAATATGCAATATTTTAAAGGATTTATTATTATTATTTTTTTGAATTTTCAGATCTAGATAAGATCCAGATTTGGATCCAAAATGAGGGTCTAGATCAAGATCTAGATTCAAAATGTTGTGATGAATGTACCTGATTTTTTAATTGTATTTTTAGAATTTTTATCACAAATAAAATTTGGATCCAGATTTGGATCCGAAAATATAGTTTTGAATCCTGATCGAAATAGGATTCGAAATGTTGATTAGTTCTGGATCTGGGTTGGATTCGAATATACTAGTTTCTGATCTAGATTACAGAGGATCCGACCAGGTGCTTTGACATACCTAACGGTGACGGGATGAGAGTAGTGAGGATTTATTAGACTTTTTATATTGTATTTGATTAAATAGCTTATACATGATTGATTAAACATTTAATGTTTAATGTAGCATTGTATGTTTTTAATGTGTGCGTGTGTGTATATTGTTTATAGGGTATGCCAATTATACAAGTTTATAAAATTTATTGAACTTATTTTTTTTAAAAAAATGCGACCGATTTGCGACGGATTAGCGACAGAAATTTCTGCCGCTAATTGGCGACACATATTTTGTCGCAAATTCGTCGCTAAATAGCGACGGATTAGCGAGGAAGATGTCTCCCCCGGCGACGTTCATTTTGTCGCTAAAAAATGTAAACTGGCGACAGATTAGCGTCAGAAAATCCGTCGCTAAACGACGACGATTTTGCGAGGTTTCTTTTCGTTGCAAAACGGTCATTATATAATTCTGTCGCTAATTAGCGACAGTTTTGCGATAAAAATAGTGGGACGCTAATTAGCGTTGGAAAAAATTCTGTCGCTACTCCATCGCTAAATAGCGACGGACGAGCGACGCACTCCGCCCGCCGCGGGATTAGCGAGCAGTTTTTTGGACGGAAGTATTCCGTCGTTGATTTGTCGCAAATCTGTCGCAAAATATATTTAGCGACGGATAGCGTAGATTAGCGACGGAAGCTGTCCGTTGCTAAATTTATATTTTCTTGTAGTGGAAGAGCATATTTGTTGAAAAATATATCAGATTATCATCTAAATTTGCAAGATGAAGTGAAAGAGCATATTTGTGTATGATTGAAATATTTTTTTAATAAAATATAATAAATTATCAAGAAATCTTGAAAATTGGTCCAAGTGACCCCACTGGACTAAGTTTCAGGATCCGCCACTGAGACAAAGCACTGCAGGAAGTTCTAGTAGTTGTAGAACTCCACTCCCAAGTCATCAAGAATCTACTTCTGTTGATGAACTTGATTTGACTACTTGAGAAATATTTGTTTGAGAATGTAAGCAATGAATCTATTATTGAAGTGTTTTAAAATATGAAAATTCGTCGAGTACAATTCGTCGAGTACAAATGCCCCCCCTCCCCCTCCCCGTCCCAGCCCCCTTCCATCCTGGCGCCCCCCTTCCCCTACAAGTTCCTTCTCCTAATTGTTTATATTCAAAGCTTTTGGTAAATTAAGTTATTTTTTATTTATCTTGCTCGCTGTTATTTTTTTTACGCTTGACATGAAAATAAACAATGCAATGACTTTCTTTGTTAAACATATTGTTTACTTTCACAAATTTCACACGGCAAGTTAATCATTCAACATTCGTATGTTTATTTCTAGCCATTTGAGAGATTTTTCATATTTACCATATTATGATTTAATTTCATATTTTAAATTACTCATGAATAAAATGTTATAATTTTTTTTTGTAATTAGTGATGAGAGTTCGCGATTGGAAATTAGACTCAAAGAAACAAATGTCCAACGTATCAAAGTACTTGTTTGTTTGAACGTAAAATATTTCCGCTCGATATTCGAAGATTGCATGATGGTTTACTTTTGGTGAAAGAGAAGATGACGAAAATCATAAAGATTATTCGGAAAGAAGAAAGACAAAGTTTAGAAAATAAGTGGATTATCTGTTATTGTTCAAGATGAAAAAGGAGTGCGATATTCTGTAATCTTACGACGCAGTTGGTGTGGTAGTATGTACATGTTTATTGGAAAAGACTGGTGTAAATTTGTGAAAAATAATTGTGTCAAAGAACTTGACATTCTCAAAGTTATGTCTTCCCATTATGTACGAAGAGATGTATTTGACAAACTATATTTAGGGATATCAGTGGTTAGTTCACTCCCTAGGAAATCTACTGAGAAGCTGGTGAATAAAGAGCCGATCAAGTGGTGGTGGCCTAATATGAAGACATCACGGTTTGTGTTGTTTTTAATGTTCAATACCATTAAGTATTTATATAGTGCTCAAATTTATTTGATATTCATGTATGTTTACTCTTCATTTATCTTTACGTCAATGCTTTATTTCACCCATTAGCTCTGGGACTCTCCATATAACGTATGTATGGTACTTGAATGATGTGAGGGTGTGTTGGATTTTAACTCGGGACATGACATTTAATGTGTAGGAAAAATGTTGGAGAATCGGTCATGGATGTACCGTGGAATAGTGAATGGAGTTGTGATCGAGGAGTTTAAAGACGGAGTTGACAGTTTTATTGAGTTTGCATTGAGTAATACATCAGTAGCAGTTGATCCGATGGGTAACATCCGATGTCCGTGTTCGGCTTGTAAGAACAGAAAGTGGATATCGACATGGGATGTGCAGCATCATCTGTATACGAGAGGATTTGTTGGCCATTATGAGTTATGGTCGTGTCATGGTGAGTTGAATATTCAGTCGTCTGCACCAGCTAATTACTTTGCCTCCACAAGTACGTACGTAGACATGGTTGTCGATGCTGCTGGTCCGGAGTTCAATATTCATGAAGATCACAAATGAAGAAGTGCCGAATGATACAGCTCAGAGATTTTATCAGTTACTTCGAGATGCTGATGAGCATTATGGGATGGTTGTGAGAAGCATACACGGTTGTCTGCAGTGTCGCAGCTATTGAATTTGAAATCTGAATTTCATATGAGCGAGAGTTGTTTTGACCGGCTTCTCTTACTGGTCAAGAGCATGCTTCCTCAATCAGAGAGGTTACCTGCTGACTTTTACCGTGCGAAGAAGATGGTGAATGATTTGGGGCTTGGTTTTATGAAAATTGATGCATGTCCAAATCACTGTATGCTGTACTACAAAGAGGATGCAGATAAGACATCATGCTGTATTTATAGCATGATAGGTTCAAGCCCAAGAGAGGGGACAAGTCAAAGCAGAAGGATGTTCCGTATAAGTCATTGCGGTACTTTCCTATCACACCCAGATTGCAGCGATTGTTCATGTCCTCGAGGACAGCTGGACATATGACATGGCATGCGGAAAGAGTCCGTCGCGACGAAGGTGAAATGAGTCATCCTGCCGATGGTGAAGCTTGGGCTCATTTTAGCCGTACTCATCCTTACTTCTCAAGGGATCCACGCAACGTACGGCTTGGTTTATGCACAGATGGTTTCAATCCTTTCGGAGGCTCGGTGGCATCTTACTCATGTTGGCCAGTATTCTTAACACCGTATAACCTTCTGCCAGGCATGTGCATGAAGCGTGAGAATCTGTTCCTTTCATTGCTGATTCCGGGTCCAAAAAGTCCAGGAAAGAATATAGACATATATCTCAGACCGTTGATTGATGAGATGAAATTGTTATGGTCAGATGGTGTGCAGTCTTATGATGCATCCAGAAAACAGAATTTCAATCTGAAGGCTGCATTAATGTGGACAATAAGTGACTTTCCAGCCTACGCATGTTATCTGGCTGGAGCACACATGGGAGGTTGGCATGTCCTTATTGCATGGAGGATTCTAAATCATTTGTGTTAAATCTGGGGGAAAATCTTGTTGGTTCGATTATCATCGGCGGTTTCTACCCATGACCATCCTTTCCGAAAGCAAAAGGATTCTTTTATGAAAAATACAACTGTGATGGAGGAGGTAGATATGGAACGGGTGTCTGGTGGAAACATGGCGAGGTGGGTCCAGAACTTACCGACTGTAACACAACTGGCTGGTAGTACCCGACAAATCCCTGGCTTTGGGAAGGATCACAATTGGGTGAAGCAAAGCATTTTTTGGGAATTGCCTTATTGGTCAACACTTTTGATACGTCATAACCTAGACGTCATGCATATAGAGAAGAATGTTTTTGATAATGTGTTCAACACAGTTATGGACGTAAAGGTAAAACGAAGGATAACGTCAAGGCACGGTCGATTTGAAAGTACTTTGCAAACGTCCAGAACTAGAGCTACAACATGTTCAAGGAAAAGTGGTGCAACCTAAAGCTGCATATGTGCTTGGGGCCAGACAGATTAAGGAAGTGTTGCAATGGTTAAAGCAATTGAGATTTCGGATGGATATGTCTCGAATATTGCGCGTTGTGTAAATGTCAACGAGGGAAAAATATACGGAATGAAGAGTCATGACTGCCATGTTTTCATGCAAAGACTGATGCCTCTTGCTTTTCGTGAGTTGTTGCCGAAACAAATATGGGGAGCAATGACTGAGCTGAGTCAATTCTTCAGGATTTTATCTGCATCAGAACTCAAAATTCATGACTTGCAAAATATAGAGCAAAATATAATTCAGATAGTCTGCAAATTAGAGAAGATATTTCCTCCAGCATTCTTTGATTCAATGGAGCACCTGATCATCCATTTACCATATGAGGCAAGGGTCGGAGGACCAGTACAATTTCGATGGATGTATCCGTTTGAGAGGTATATTTCTACATCTCAATTTATTGCCATTACGACGATCTTTTATATTACTTATGTATGCATTTGAATTATTGTCGTAGGTGCATGCACGATCTTAAGATGAAAGTCCGCAACAAAGCACAAGTTGAGGGCTCCATTACTCAGGCGTACCTCATTGAGGAGATATCGAACTTCTGTTCGATGTACTTTGACACGGAAATACGAACCCGACGCACTCAACCTCCACGTAATGATGATGGTGGAGATTCCGAGGTGTCAGACCGACTCTCTGTATTCAAGTGTCCCGGACGGGCGTTCGGATCTTCATCTACTCGCGCACTCCAAGACAGAGAGTTGGTAGCTAGATCTACGTGTTCATGAATTGCGAAGAACTAGACCCTACATTCAGTAAGCTCTCCACGCTTATTCGTCATCATTTGCGTGCATTGCTGCAGAACCTAACGGTTGTGTGACATTTACATTGCAGAGAGTTTGAATCGGTCATATTGCGACGGAATCCACGTCTAACTGACGTGCAGGTTGAAAAGGAACGGGAGAAGTCTTTTCCTACTTGGTTAAGATCTCGAGTATGTGTCTAATTATTTTGAAACATAAGTGTTATGTTTTTATGCAGACTGAGTTGAAGTCATTTATTCAATGTTTGTCTATTTATCTCATAATAGGTTGAACAAGGCTTCATTCCCGATTCAAGAGTACAACAGATTAGTTTTGGCCCCTCGAAGATTGTACGTGTCTATCCAGGCTACATTGTGAATGGATACAGATTTCACACGAGAGATTATGGACGGAATAAGTCTACATGAACAGCGGCGTATGTGTGAAGGGAAGTGCCTACAATGAAAATGAAATTGACTATTATGGCATTCTCGAAGAAGTCATTGAACTGCAATTTTTGGGACAAGACAACAATGTATTTCTGTTCAAGTGTCATTGGTTTGACCCGACATCTATTCGTCATGACACAACATATGGATTAATCGATGTGAAGCATAAGTCCAAATTGAGTACATATGAGCCATTCATCCTGGCGGCACAAACCCAACAAGTTTATTATTCAAATTATACATCCCTCAAATTAAGAGATTGGTGGGCTGCATGTAGAGTGAAATCAAGACTATTCCCTGAGTATGAGCTTCTCCCGACTGATGATGAGCTCGAAGGTGTTAATGACAACTTTTTCCAATCAGATCGGAGTGACGCACGAGAGTTGGCAGCTTCTACGCAGTACAATGTTCATGATATAAATGAAACAATTTGCTTACATAAGGATAACGAACAAGAAGAAGTTGACCCAAATGTCGCTGAGCGGGAGGTGGAGTCTGATGTGGAGGAAAACTCCCAAGATGATGAGGATGAATTCCAGGATGATGATGAAGATGATGCTGAATTAAACATGTCTTCAGCATCTGATGATGAATATAGATAATATACTGCATATTTTGTAAGAAATTGGTGTTGTTGTTAATTACATGTTCATAATAAATTGCTACTTCAAATTGAGTGCTGATGACTTGCTATATCTTTATTTGTATCAATAGAGATATGGTATGTGGAGGACGCAGTCGGACGGTTGCCACGTCCGTTGGCAGAGGGACTGCCTCCCCGTCCACGTCTGCCTCCAGGTCCGCGACAGGTATATGCATATGTACACAAAAAACCATATGGGTATTATTGTTTATTTTGATTTCACGAGAACTAACGTACATACAATTTTACAGGGACTGCCTCCCCGTCCACGCCCGTCTTCCCAACGACAGGTAAATTTCTATATTGTTGTTTATTTGAAATTCATAATTTCTAATGTGTATGAAATTTTACAGGGACTGCCTCCCCGTCCACGCCCGTCGTCCCAGCGACAGGTAATTTTCTACATTGTTGTTTATTTGAAATTCATAATTTCTAATGTGTATGAAATTTTGCAGGGACTGCCTCTCCGTCCACGCCCGTCATCCCAGCGACAGGTAAATTTCTATATTCTTGTTTATTTGAAATTCATAATTTCTAATGTGTATGAAATTTTGCAGGGACTGCCTCCCCGTCCACGCCCGTCGTCCCAGCGACAGGTAAATTTCTATATTGTTGTTTATTTGAAATTCATATTTTCTAATGTGTATGAAATTTTGCCTCCCTGTCGACCATCCGAGCAGTGCCACCTTCGTCTTCTTCCTCACCACAAGGTAAACATATGTTTCAATAGATTAGTATGTTTGGTCTCTTGCAATTTATACAATAAAGTGTACTAAATTATTTTCAACAGAGGTGGAGAGCCAGCATCCAGCAGCTGAGGAGGGGCCTCAACTACCAGGACGACAACCATGCTGGATCTCAGGGTAAAGTTCATCATCTCAGTGTTACTGTATTTGTTATTTAGGATATACATTTCATGTAGAAAATTAATGTGGAATTGCAGGGGGAAGATAGATCCCAGTCCTGCTTCCCGCTATATTACGACACTGGTCCACGCACATATTCCAGGACCAGTGGATGCATGGAGAGACTTCCCGGTGCCAGTCCGGGATTTATTATTTGACATGTTTACGGTATTTTTATTTTTTAGAAGAGTTGAAGTCATTTATTCAATTATTATTAATTTGGGTTTATTGCAGAACGTTGATTAATTTTATTTCTTTACAGTGGAGGTTTGCGTTCATGAGATCCGAGGATCTCCCTCGGGCTCGAGCCGTCTGGGAGATTACGGCCCAGACTAATTTAAGAAAGTCGATGTGGGAGGTACGGGACAAGGCAATGAAGACCACAGGCAACCGGGATCCTATGGCTTGGGTGGATTACGGCCATGTTTGGCTGCGGAGGGACTATTGGGAGTCCCTTTGCGCGCGTTGGGCTGCTGGATCATGGCAGCAGCGGTCACAGGCGGCAATACGCAACAGAGCAACTCAACTGGAGAAGAATGTGCATACTAGTGGATCCGTATCTTATGCGACCCACAATCAAAAATTGGTAAGTATTTTATTGTTCGATTCATATATACATATGGATTATTATTGTGAAACTAACTAATTTTGTTGAATTTTAAGCATCACGACCTGGAGCGTGCCCCTACTTTCCGCGAGTTATTTGACCGGACTCATAAGCGGAAGGGGACGGATGACTATGTTACCGAGAGTGCCCGCACGATTGCTGTAAGTCAAGCTTTAAATTATGAATTTAATTATGATATTAAAGTAATTTGTTTTCAATAATTTAATTTTAAATTATTTTACAGGAGACGTACGACAGGACGATGGCGGAGCGCTACACAGAGGGCACTCCCCAGCCAGATTTGGATGCGAACGCTTGGGTCGAGGCAGCGGGAGTGCCGAGGAAGGGTCGAGTGTACGACTTTGGGGACAGCCTGGATACTCATCGAGTGTTGTCCTCATATGCTAGTTCGATCGCTCCCCCGGCACACGCGAGTTCATCTTCTGTGCCGCCCATCAGTGGTGTAGAGGACATTAGAGGCATCATTCGGGAGGAGCTACGTACAGAGCTACAGACGCAGCGGGTAGAGCTATAGACGCAGTACAATCTTCAGATAGAGACGCAGCGGGTACAGCTACAGACGCAGTTCAGTGATATGGTTCACCAGTTCATCTCAATAATGCAGGGAGTACGCCTCACACAGCCAGCAGCTCAGGTCAGTATTAGTATTAATTTCATATATTGAGGATTGGGTCGGGCGTTCAATCGACGGATCTAAAAAACATCCAAGTATATATAAAGGGTCAAAACACACAACCCGGGGGTCCAAAATCCCAAATAGGGATCAGATCGGTGTGCCGTTTTCTCCGACACGACCGGGTGGGTTAAAGTGACGTGTGGGAACTGACGGAATCCAATTTGGATCTCCAGATTGGGTCGGGCGTTCAATTGACGGATCTAAAAAACACCCAAGTATATATATAAAGGGTCAAAACACGCAACCCGGGGTCCAAAATCCCAAATAGGGATCCAATCGACGTGCCGTTTTCTCCGACACGACCGGGTGGGTTAAAGTGACGTGTAGAAACTTACGGAATCCAATTTGGATCTCCGGATTGGGTTGGGCATTCAAAGGACGGATCTAAAAACACGGTCAACCATATATCAATGGTTAAAACACGCAACCCGGGGGTCCAAAATCCCAAATAGGGATCCAATCGACGTGCCGTTTTCTACGACACGACCGGGTGGGTTAAAGTGACCTGTAGAAACTGACGGAATCCAATTTGGATCCCCGGATTGGGTTGGGCATTCAAAGGACGGATCTAAAAACACGGTCAACCATATATAAATGGTTAAAACACGCAACCCGGGGGTCCAAAATCCCAAATAGGGATCCAATCGACGTGCCGTTTTCTCCGACATGACCGGGTGGGTTAAAGTGACGTGTAGAAACTGACGGAATGCAATTTGGATCCCCGGATTGGGTTGGGCATTCAAAGGACGGATCTAAAAACACGGTCAACCATATATAAATGGTTAAAACACGCAACCCGGGGTCCAAAATCCCAAATATGGATCGGATCGGCGTGCCGTTTTCTCCGACACGACCGGGTGGCTTAAAGTGACGTGTGGGAACTGACGGAATCCAATTTGGATCTCCGGATTGAGTCGGGCGTTCAATTGACGGATCTAAAAAACACCCAAGTATATATATAAAGGGTCAAAACATACAACCCGGGGTCCAAAATCCCAAATAGAGATCCGATCGACGTGCCGTTTTCTCCGACACGACCGGGTGGGTTAAAGTGACGTGTAGAAACTAACAGAATCTAATTTGGATCTCCGGATTGGGTTGGGCATTCAAAGGACGGATCTAAAAACAGTCAAACAGATATAAATGGTTAAAACACGCAACCCGGGGGTCCAAAATCCCAAATAGGGATCCGATCGACGTGTTGTTTTCTCCGACACGACCGGGTGGGTTAAAGTGACGTGTAGAAACTGACGAAATCCAATTTGGATCCCCGGATTGTGTTGGGCATTCAAAGGACGGATCTAAAAACAGACAAGTATATATAAAAGGTTAAAACACACAACCCGGGGGTCCAAAATCCCAAATAGAGATCCGATCGACGTGCCGTTTTCTCCGACACGACCGGGTGGATTAAAGTGACGTGTAGAAACTAACGGAATCTAATTTGGATCTCCGGATTGGGTTGGGCATTCAAAGTACGGATCTAAAAACACGGTCAAACAGATATAAATGGTTAAAACACGCAACCCGGGGTCCAAAATCCCAAATAGGGATCCGATCGACGTGCCGTTTTCTCCGACACGACCGGGTGGGTTAAAGTGACGTGTAGAAACTGACGGAATCCAATTTGGATCCCCGGATTGGGTTGGGCATTCAAAGGACGGATCTAAAAACAGACAAGTATATATAAAAGGTTAAAACACACAACCCGGGGGTCCAAAATCCCAAATAGAGATCCGATCGACGTTGCATTTTCTCCGACACGACCGGGTGGGTTAAAGTGACGTGTAGAAACTGACGGAATCCAATTTGGATCTCCGGATTGGGTTGGATATTCAAAGGACGGATCTAAAAACACGGTCAACCATATATAAATGGTTAAAACACACAACCCGGGGTCCAAAATCCCAAATAGTAATCCGATCGACGTGCCGTTTTCTCCGACACGACCGGTTGGGTTAAAGTGACGTGTAGAAACTGACGGAATCCAATTTGGATCCCCGGATTGGGTTGGGCATTCAAAGGACGGATTTAAAAACGTACAAGTATATATAAAAGGTTAAAACACACAACCCGGGGGTCCAAAATCCCAAATAGAGATCCGATCGATGTGCCGTTTTCTCCGACACGACTGGGTGGGTTAAAGTGACGTGTAGAAACTGACGGAATCCAATTTGGATCCCCGGATTGGGTTGGACATTCAAAGGACGGATCTAAAAACACGGTCAACCATATATAAATGGTTAAAACACGCAACCCGGGGGTCCAAAATCCCAAATAGGGATCCAATCGACGTGCCGTTTTCTCCGACACGACCGGGTGGGTTAAAGTGACGTGTACAAACTGATAGAATCCAATTTGGATCTCCGGATTGGGTTGGGCATTCAAAGGACGGATGTAAAAACGGGCAAGTATATATAAAAGGTTAAAACACACAACCCGGGGGTCCAAAATCCCAAATAGGGATCCGATCGACGTGTCGTTTTCTCCGACACGACCGGGTGGGTTAAAGTGACGTGTGGGAACTGACGGAATCCAATTTGGATCTCCGGATTGGGTTGGGCATTCAAAGGACGGATCTAAAAACACCCAAGAAAATGATGGATCTAAAAATAGTATTGTATTAAGCTTGAGAAATAATCACATGTTTTAAATTTCAATTTTGAAAATATTGTATGTCTTTTATTTATTATTAATGTTTCTCATTTTAATTTGTTTTAATATAGGATCCAGCTCCAGACGATGACGAGGCAGGGACAGCAGACGATCTAGCAGATCTATGTTGATTTTTGTATTCATTATTCTATATGATTTTATATTTATTGTATTTTATGATTTTATGTTGATTGTTAGTATTTGTTAAATTTATGAATATTGTAGCAGGTTTGACATTGTAGCAATGTTGACAAATCATTTTTATTTGCCTATTTTTTAAAAAAAATGTGTGTATTTTCCGACGGATTTTCCGACGGATAAGTATCTGTCGGAACTTATAAATTACCGATGGAAAAAGACCGTCGGTAATCCCGTCGGAAAATACTGACGGATTTGCCGACGGATAAGAATCCGTCGGAACTTATAAATTACCGACGGCAAAACACCGTCGGCAATTCCGTCGGAAAATACTGACGGCTTTACCGACGTATTATATCTGTCGGAGGTTTCGACCGAATTCCGACGGAATTGTCATCCGTCGAAAATTTCTGACCAATTATTTCCGACGGAAAGTTTCCGACGAGCTTTGGACGGAAAGCGGTCGGAAGGCGCCTTTTCCGACGGAATACCGACGGATTTCCGACGGATTCAGTCCGTCGGAAATAGCACATTTTCTTGTAGTGTTAATCAGATTGGTACTTTAAAAAGGTAAGTGATACTCATTGGAGTTCACATTTAAATTCTGTTTCTAGCTTGATAAAATGTTTAGTGCCACATTTACAGTTTTATTTAATATCATTGATGATGGAGCTACACCTGCCCAATGTGAAGATGCAAACACAACTCATGAAGCATTGACTTGAATTTGTCTTCATTTTGAATCTCATGAAAGATATTTTAGTTGTTTCTGATCAAATTTATCGAGCTTTGCAGATACAATCTCAAGACATTTTGAATGCTATGCATCTTGTTTCATCTACAAAATCACTCATTCAAAGGTGAAGAGACGAAAGAAAGGATGGATTTGTTTCCACTATGAAATCTTTTTGTAAATTGCGCAATATTGATGTGCTAAATCTCAATACTTTGTTTAATTCAAGAAGAGGTAGAGATCGACATCAGCAATATGAAATTACACTTGAGCATCATTATAATGTGGACATCTTTAATGCTATGATAGACACTCAAATGCAAGAATTGAATGATGAATTTAATGATCATATTGTGGAGCTACTCATTCTTAGTTTAGCTTTAGATCTACGGGAGATACATGCATCATTCAAAGTCAATGATATTTGCAAGTCGGTAGAAAAAATTTGTCCTCAAGAATTCACAGAACAGAGGGATGCTGCAATTGAGGATACAGTTAGAACACTTTCAATATGTACAACAATATCTAGAATTTAAAAGCTTGGCTACTATTTCTGATTTACATCAGTGGCTGGTGAAAATAAGAAAATCAGATATCTATCCATTGTGTATAGAGCCTTGACTTTTATTCTCACTCTTCCCGTTTCTACAGCTATAATAGAACGACCATTTTTAGCTATGAAGATTATCAAGAACAAGCTTCACAATAAGATGAAAGATGATTTTTTATCTGATTGTTTAGTCATCTATATTGAGAAGGAAATTGTCTAAACGTTTAGCATAGATTCAATTATAGACGATTTTTGTGACTTGAAAGAACGACGAGTTTTATTCTGATAGAGCACAAGTGATAGAATTCAAGGTATTTTACTTTACTTTGTACATCTTTTTATTTTGGCCCCCGTTTATATTTCATCCTTCGTCCACCATAGCCAATAGACAACCCACCATGATAGCCCCCACGTGCCATCTCCTCTTCCACCTCATACTAACCCGAGGCACATTGCATCCACTCACTCTTGAACGAAGGCCTCACACACCTCTATAGCTCATATTGTGTAGGGAGCTTCCTCGAGATTACCATCCCCAACTCTCAATCTCCCACGTCGCCCACACAAGCCTGCGAGGCTCTCTCCCACTTGGACGGAACCACACGGCCAACAATTCCCTCATGCACATGCGCAATCTTGCGAACTACCCACTTCGCAAACTTCTCGCCTTCGTCTCCATCTCCTGCTCGTTGAGACTCCACCAACACTGCAGCAGATCCCCAACCTCCTCAGCATAGTGGAGACATGGGGAGACGGTCCCCCGTACCACCCTGACTCGGTCCATGCTAACGTGGCCAATTTTTATTGTCCTTCTAATATTTCGTCAAGTCGGAGGTAGTTACTTGCGATTGAATCTTTATAGAGCAAGTCTTGCAACACACTAGTGTGCAAGCACACCCATAGGGATTGGGTAGCCTATCACATCAATGTGATAGCCACCAATCACAAAGGGGTGTTTTGCACACATCCCTCTATTGGTGTGTTGCAAGACTTGCTCATCTTTATATACCCCCTTTGTGCTCCTTGCATAGGGAGAGGAGAGACCATTGTGCAAAAACCCAATCACACCTCCTTTGCTCCACACACAGCCACCCAAACCCCCGCCTCTCCATCTCTGTGACCACCTTTAGACAACACCATCCATCGCCATCTTCCACTCATCTTTGTTGCCAAAGCACCCAGAACTCAATCGAGTCCATCGCTCACATAACCTCGCAGTCGCCTCTCCATCATGCAATAATTCGACAATGCGTAGAGGTCTCGAAAATCTCCATCCACACTCTATTATTGCTTCCTCAACTCCATCGCAAAAACCTTCGATCTTCGTCCTGGGTCGATGCTAGATCTACCATTCGCAAAGCACACCATTCGGCGAGCCATCCTTGTCTTTGCTCACACAACCTAGCAACTCGGTGTCATCGTCGCTCCTCCAAGAACATCATCTACTATAGGCCCCAGCAATGGTCCATCATCTTCGTGGCATGGCGACATTAGAGTCTTGAGGACATTACCTTGGAGAAATACACATTCGTTGTATGTTCCAAACAGGGATAACCCTTTTTCCTCCTCCCTAAGTATCTAATTCTCATCATACATATTACATGCTCCTCACACATGGGCACATGGTGCACATAGATCATCTTTCCAACCTTCTTGAAGGGGTTTTTTTCTTTAAAAGGAGGGAGGGAGGCATTTGGCCATCTTCCTTCTCAGACATTCGATTGGTAAGTCACCCCCGAGTTGTATGCATATGATTTTCTGTACAGAAATTTACTATATTATCTCTAGATTAATGGGGGTTTCTCATCCTCTCTTTTTGCAGGAAATCAGAAGAGCACGCCATGGAGCCCTTCTTCTTTGGCTGGTTGGAGAGGAAGGCGTACTTACTTAGCGATCACACTATCCTTTGGGCAGAGGTAAAACACCCTAGTGATCACCTTTTGTTCAACTTTTTTAGGTCATCGGACGTCAACATCATGAACTGAAGTACTAGACAAGGGACGAACACGCACTCTGATCGTCTACAGTAAGATGTCATTTTGACTCAAATAGCCTTCATTAATTTTTCTATATAAAATTATAATTCTTGTCAACGTTCTCCTTGTTTACAAGGTTTTCTAGCAGAAAAATATTTATAACATTTTTCAAGATTATACAGATTACTTACGAAGCCACAATTTGGAATCGGCCTACAACGACGGTAAAAAAATTATGGTCATCTCGGCATGAGAATTCCTCCCAAGGTTATAAATATAAGTACACAACCATCGGTGATATATTCACCCTGGCTAGCTTATTTTGACCCTTCAGTAAAAAATGGTCAGAACTTTTCACTCGATTATCAGAATCATTTATAAAATCACAATTCAGAATCGACACTCTGATATGTTCGAATGGGGTCAATTTTACAAAATTTTATTCTGAGGCACAAATGTCTCTCTGAGGCATTAATATAAGTACATGATTCAATCGATTAGCATGCCCATCAGTAAAACACAAATATTTATTCGCTCAACGATCAAAATGGCTTATGAGACATCCATTCAGAGTTGACACTTAGAACCAATCATCACTAGTAGGCCTCTTTGGGAGCATGAGTGAAGATACATGATCTTATCTAATATGACACGCATTTGGTCAAAAGGACATAACTTCCTGCTTAGTTATGAGAATTACTTATAAGACTACAATTCAGAATTGACTCTCTGAGGAGCTCAAAGCCTCATGTTGTCGCCGATAGTAAAATGTCATTTCTGACTCAAAATTGCTTCATTTCTCCCTCTAAATGTCTTCATTTCTCACTCTAAAATTACAATTTTGTCGGACACTCTCCATGTTTTGAAAGTTTTCTAAAAGAAAAATGTATGTAACATTTTTCTCAATTATAGGAATCACTTGCAAAGTCATAATTCAAAGTTGACCTATCACGACAGTTGAAAATTATGATCATCTCGGCATGAGAATTTCTCTCGAGGTCATAAATATAAGTACATAAACATTGACGATATATTAACCCCAGTTTGGCTTATCCTCACCCCTTCAATAAAAATGACCATAATTTTTCACTCAGTTATCGAAATTATTTATAAAACCACAATTCAAAATCGACACTATGAGAAATGTGAGGCTTGTTTTATGAAATTTCATTTCGAGGCCAAATTCCTATCTGGAGCGTGAATATAACTACATGATTCGATTAATTAGAACACCCTTCAGTGAAATGCAATTTTTTCTTTGCCCTGCAGTCGAAGTCGCTTATGAGACTCTGATTGGAGACAGTCGTCACAAGGTTAGACTCGAAGATTTCTACTCGGATTCCCAAATTTCCCTCTAGAAGCGTGATTGTAGGTACACGATCTAATTCAGTATGACACCCCTTCAGTCAAACAAGCATATTACCCTCGGTTATCAGAATTGTATATATGATCGCAATTTGAAATCGACACTCTGAGGTGCTCGAAATCTCTTACTATCGTCAACAGTAAGATGCCATTTTTGACTAAAAAATCCTTCATTTCTCCCTCTAAACTTATAATTCTTGCTGATGATCTCCATGTTTAGAAGATTTCTTAGCTGAAAAATATAGGTAACATTTTCTTCGATTATATGAATCACTTGCGAAGTCATTATTCAGTGTTGACCTATCATGATAGTCGAACATTGTGGTCATCTAGACACAAGATTTTCTCCTGAGGTCGCAAATATAAATATACGATGATCGGCGATATATTTTGCCCTTCTGTTTTATTATCACCCCATTAATAAAAATGATTAAAAATTTTTGCTCAATTTTTAAAATTATTTACAAGACCACAATTTAGAATCGACATTCTAAGATGTCTAAGTTGAGGATAGTTTGATGAAATTTCATTTTAAGAAAGGTGAATATAAGTATGTGGATGCTTAAAAAAAATATTCAATCAAATCACATCGAACCGTAGTAGATGGGCACCATCGAGTGCAGTAGAGACATGGCGGCGTTTGGTATCAATTGTCAAAAAGTAAAAATTGAAAAAATCCGAATTTCCAAACAAACGCGGAAGTGTTGTGACTCCTCGTCACCCGCGCCTCTTGCTGCACGGGCGACGAGGCTTCGTCATCCGTGCGTGCTCACAAATAGACGACGTAAATATTAAAAAAAAAATTTCCGTCGCCCATTTCTTTCTCTCCACTGTCTTTGCCCAAAAGTCATCCAACAACGGTTGAAGACTCGCTTTTCGGCCATGGAGAGAGAAGATGCGACTTCTCTCTATCTCTCTGTTCAGTCCAAAATTCAGCTCACACGAAAGTCGAAATCATCCGAGTTTATTTGAAAACGTTGGCGCGGTTGTCACACATTTTAACATGAAAATCTCCCCCACCGGTGTTGCCAAACGTTTGAAGCAGATGACATACCGCAATCACCTGATCTGGCATCGGATCAGCCCCGACACCGGATCACACATGCACAAGATCAGTCGTGGTCGCACATGCACCGGATCAGCCCCAGCATCGGATCACACATGCATGCATCGGATCAGCTCAGGTGAAGAAGAGTCGACGTGGGCATAATCTGAAACAAGCAAAGCAAAAAAATAAATATAATAAAGAAAGAAATGGCCACATGGTGTGACTACCATGCATGTGGCATGCAAAAGAACAAAAGACAAAAAAAAGTATAGTTTATGGCTACCATATCTCGTATGAGGTATGCACAAGAAGAAAAAAATGATGACGATCGATGAACACAAGTCTTGGCGCTGGACCGAAAAATTCAAAAGAAAATTATAGAAGAAAGAAGTTGGCAGCGATCAGATAATGCCCTTGCCGACCTAGGCCCTTAAACGTTTGAGCCCCCCTCCTGCCCAGCATTGTTTGGGGCCTTCAGCATTAGCGCTGTGTGAGCCCCCCTCCTGCCCAGCGTCATTTGGAGCTCTGCCCCCCTGCGCCGTTTGGAGCTCGCTAATGCGCCGTTTGAAAACGAATGGTGGGTGCCATTCGAAAGGCAAACACCCATGTGCCATTTAGGGCCTCGGATCACCAGCGTATGGATGGCAATGGGTCGGATCTGAACCGATCTTAAGTTGGCTGAGATCTAATTCGATCTCTAATTGTTCAGTCCGGACTCGGCTCAGCCCGAGGGCGAGGTCTGATGTTTAGAAATCAGACTCAGTTCGGGACAATTAGATAAGACCCGGCTCAGATTCGACCAAGTCCAATTTTAGCTTTTTAAATATATTTTTTATTTTTATTTTTTACAATAAAATTAATATTCATCGAATCAGAACAATTAAAAATAAATGCTAAATCAATCTAGATAAACTCATTTTAGTTGTTAACATAAATTTTAATATACAACTTTAAAATATTAAAATTACTATCGTATCGCTTATCTTTTTTTTAAAAAAAATTATCGAATTACTGAGCCGTTCGAGCTGAGCTGAAGCAATCTCAGTTGGGCCAGCCCTAACTCAAATTCAAAAAGGTAAAAATATTCAACCCAAAACCGTATAAAATTAGGCTGGACCATCAAATTTAATGTCAGACCAACCCACCTAATTAACACCCTACACCAGCGTCGTTTGAGAAAGCCCACTGATGCCGTTTGGATCTCCATCACGGCCAGCCGGCGTCGTTCGAAAGCCAAGTCATTGGCGCCATTTGGAGGCTGTTCCGCCGGGCGCCATTTGGGGTCAATCCTAGTGCCATTTCAGGCAACTTCCAGTGCGCCAGTGCGCCGCCGTTTGGAGTTGTTCAATGCTCAGCACCATTTGGAGCAAGCTCGGCGCCGTTTTGAGACCTCCGGGGACTTTTCTTAATTTACGAAGAGAGGGCCATGCACGAGAGATGGGGAAGGTTGCCATGTGTGAAGGAGAGGCGGCCAGGTGACGAGGGTGTCCAGCTGCCACGCTGCCATATATATATGTATCCCAGAGCCAGAAAGAGGTCCAACCCCGCCATCTTCTCCACCTCCTCCTGCCGCACTAGTTGCCCTTAGAGTGCCTTGCTGTCTGCTGCAGCGTAGAAAGAGAGAAAAGACGAAAAGTAGTTTGGTGACACTACTGTATAACACATGTACTTATCGTAAGTGTAATATAAGTCGACTCTGATTAAGGTGATTGCTGAGGTATTCACTACAACAAAATTGGGCAACACTTATGGAAAATCCGTTACGGTTTCAATTTTCGTAAGTATATTAGCTGCTGTACTTACGGTTATTATAAAATTTATTAATATTTTAATATGACATCTCTAAGACCGTAACTATACCGTAAGAACAAATTTTAACTACTACATAAAAATTTAAAGAACCGTAAGAATAGACCAAAAAATTTTATTGGCGGGCTTCTCTCAAACAAATCCCGCCTCTTCTCAACATTTTCCCTCTCGAAGCTTCACCCTCCCTCTTTTCCCATTTCCCTCTTGCCCTACCCAGCCAACGTCGGCTGCGCACATTGCCTCCTCGTCGGCGCCGTGGTGCCTTGTCGCCTTTGCCGCCATCAGGCCACCTCGTCGTTGCCGTCGTACTGCATCCTCACCCCTACCATCAAGCATCCTTCTCACTGCCGCCGTAATACGTACTCACTCCTGCAGTCGCCGTGCTGCCTTCCAGAAGCAATGGAGCAAGCGCAAGTCCAATGGTAGGTCGAGCGGGCCATCGTACACCAGCGGCGGCAGAGCGAGGTGAAAGCGCAGGTCCAGAGTGTAGGATGGCAGCAGTGGAGATGGAGTCCTTCGCCTTCCAGGCTGAGATCTACCATCTGCTTAGCCTCTTCATCAACACCTTCTACTCCAGCAAGGAGATCTTCCTCCACGAGCTCATCAGCAAGATCTCCCAATGCATCTGCTTCTTCTATCCCTCGTTGCCCACCAGTACAAGCGTGTACACCGTGTTTGATTTCTACTATTCTCTCTTATGTTTCCTTCTTCTCTGTCAGCGCCGGCAGGGGCAGGGGGGGACTATACCAATGTATGTGTCCACGCGGGGGCTGTACAGGATGAATGTTGAGAAGCTGTTTGAGGCGCACAGTGCAATGGACCAGTCCGAGCTAAAGCACAATCTCATCACTTTGCAACGTGGGTAACGCGTCAAGTCTGCAACACTCCTAATGACTGGGGAAATCTCTACTAGACCCTGGCCTGCCCTAGCAACACTCCATTGCTGGGCCGTGGTCTACCCTAGCCCCTTCTTGTTGTCCTGTTACAACACCTGGGCGAGATCCCCCTTCAAGTGAGCTACCTGCTTCAAGATGATCTGCTGCTGTTGGCGTCTCTCATCCAGCAGCCCTAGGCGCCCCCCCCCCCTCCCCCCCGTTGGTATCTGCCCAAGGGCGAGTTCCTCTTCCCAGCAGATCTGCAACTGCTGGCACCTCTGCTCCAACAACCCTAGGCACCCCCCAACTGGTTCCTGCTCAAGGGCGCGATCCACCTCCATCAAATGGACATGCTGCTTCGACAGGAGCTGCTCCCCTTCCTGCCATGGCTGCCAAATCATTTGCACAAACCGTTCTGGGCCCCCTCATGCCACAGGTGCTCCCCATGTCCATCCACCCCCCTGCTCGAACTAATATGGGGGAACCTATTGTCTTCTTCTCCTGTAATGAAATCAAGATCTCATGCTCTCACCTGGATCTTGCTATCATAGCCCGTACTCCCCTGGGTCCCCCCCCCCTTCCAAGAGATCGGATCGCACATGGCACAATGCTTCACCCTCTTGCAGGACTTTGCCATCAGTGCATTGGACAACTGCCATCTCCTCATCAGGTTTATGCACAAGGATGACTACCTCCAGTTCTACTGAATCTTCATCCACGAACTTTGCCATCAGTGCACTGGACAACCGCCATCTCCATTGTCGTATCAATTTAAAAAAAAAAATCTCTACTGGACTATATACTCCTGTTGTTGAAATTTCTGTTCTGTCACTGTCTTCATCTTAAATTAGGTAGCTTTACATGTGCAGGGAAGAGTATGAGTTGAGGAAAGACCTGAAGGTGAGAGATTTCAGGACTCACCATGCAATACCAAGCCAGGTGAATGTGTATCCAAGAAATATCTTGTAATTGTTGCAATTGCTAAGGATTTTTGTCTTTGAGATATGCTGCTCTGAAACATTTTACATGGGTATGCTTGCAGGGTAACTTGATATACAATGCGAGGCATAAGCTTAAGCAAGAATATGCAGGCCTCAAGGGCGATGGGACTAAGAATCTGAAGTCATCAGGTGTGGAGGTTTTGTCTTGGCTGGCTTGCACTTTGGATATGCTCATCTAAGTTGCTCCTTGTTGGTGTTTTATATCTACATTGACTTCATATTTTTTGTTCACAGCTTTTCCAAACTCCGCCCTATGATAGACATTAGCATATGCCATATGGTAGATATTTATGGAGGCCATCATCCCTTGGGGATATGATCATTTGACTTTTTGGGCTTATGGTATATTTTGCAAGGTATTCCTGTGAGCTAGATTCCATTTCATTCTTATTTTCCTTTTCTTGTATTTTAGCCAACTACAAATTATTGTTCGCATATTATTGTTGCCACTTCCTGTAGACATCAGAAGTTATAGAGAATATCACTGGCTTCTTTTCCCAATATGAGTCATATATACTGAAGTTATAGAGAATATCACTGGCTCCATTTCTTTCTTACTTTCCTTTTATGTTTTATTGTTTGCTTCCTTGATATCTTGTTTAAAAATAGCTTAGTTAAATAATGAACATGATTAAATTTTAATTTGATGACATTGTAGGCTGATTTGGTACTCTTTACATGTATATCCCCTTCTTAATCCTTTCCTTAGTTGCACCAAAACAATTAATTTTATTCAATCTCCAATTAAATCCTAGTAGAGTGGCAGGAGTTTTCATTTTCAAGACAATTTGTCATTGTATATTAAACTTACAGGTGATTTTGGAAATGAGAATGTTACGTTGTTAGAAGTATTGCAAATCTCAATCTCCCAAAGGCAACCATGAGGGATCCATGACTACTGGCACTGTTTCTAAAGATCACTGGAGGTACAATATCTTCCTGTGTTCCTGCAGATCTAGATTTCTCATTTCAGTTGTATCTGTTCTTGTCAAAATACCTTCCTTTAGTAGCCTATTAAGATGACTTTTCTTAGTAGCACAACGATGTATGCTCCATACAATGTATTAAGTTTAACGATCATTTTATATGATCAATTTTAATGTGATGTGATGACGACAATCACAAAGTGCCCCATTGATTTCTTTCCATTTTATTCTATTGGCTGTAATTGTATGACAGCATAGGATAGTCTAACTGAATAGTCTGCTTATTTCTTTTTGTTCTACCAATGTGGCTTTTGACACTTTTATACTTTGTATATAGGTCCATGACTATGTTGGATTAGTGTCTCAATTCAATTAAAAGGGAACCCTCAGATTATGGTCAGTTTCTCAACTCCTCACTTATACTCCTGCTGGTATCAACGTGGCCCCAAATGATGTAGGTACTAAAATTTGTCAATAGTGAGGTTTCTTTTAGATTTTAATGTTGCCATTATGCAAACAACTTTTCTCTTTCAAGTTCCAACAGTTAAATCTTCTGAGGCATTTCCTTGGGAGTGGTTTTCTCAAGCACATACAAGTATATCTTTTGTCAAAACATGTTAATTTACCATAGATTTTTCCTTGTTAATACTCAAGATTATGATTCAGATTCTTCTGAGGCTACTCATGAATTGAAACATGTTCAATTCTTCTGAGGCTACTCATGAATTGAAACATGTCGTTGCTTTAGATGTGGTACAAGTATTCTTGTTCTCGGTGAAAAACTATCTGTGCAGGCTAGCACCTTATATATATATTTTTTCTGTCGTTTCTTCACTATCACCAGCATGGTCAGCTTGGTTTCAATTCTGATTATTCATGCCATCTGATTTTCTGACTGTAGAAACCATCTGATTTTCTGATTAAGCATGCATGTTCATATAAGAACCATGATATAAATTTACAGTAAAAAAAGGTTAAGCACACCATCAAGATAACCAAAATCAGACTGCCTATGTATCTAAACATGCTCGGTTCTGTTTATTCCTAATGCATACTTTTTTTTTTGGCATGTTTATATTCCTAATGTATACTACCCGTGGAGTACTAAACTAAGAATGCTATGTTCTGTTCTCATTTTTTTCTAACACTTGCTTTCTATTCTCATTTTTTTTCTGTTCTACAATTTGCCTTCTAGTTTGTAAAACATGAAGTGAAACTTGATTGCGGAGACTTGCTTATAAGGACCCTTCTGAAAAAAAGTGAATTGAATAACAGAACTGCTGATGCTTAATCTCTTAATTTAGTTGTTTTATCTCTGTTTACTATATTGTGTTGTTTGATGTGATCTCTAAGTTCTTATTTTTACATTCTTATCTTCTATTGTTTGCAAGTAGGTGAAATGTCTAGGGTTTGGCTTCACAAGGTTTGCAAAAGAGTGAGATAAAGCTGTGCAAACCTTAATTATGTGTCTGTTGGATTTGAGAAACTGATGTCTAACCTGATATTTATTGTCATTTGTTGATCATGACCCATGATCCCATTCCTACTTGTATTTATTCTTATTCAAGATTGTTGAAGTCCCTTGATATCAAATCTCATTTACAACTGTGAATCCATCAATGTCACAATGTATTGATGTTGCCATTGCCTCTCGAGTTGTTTGTTCTTTTAGCATTAAGACATATGCTATAAAAACATGCCTGTAAAATGAAAAGGGATAACCGTGAAATCGACCATCTCACTTGCATAACTGTAGAAATGCTACTTTTATATGAATACTTTTTATAATAAGCTACTTGCGTAGATATAGCTACCTTAGTAGTTATCTACTGGGAAAAAGGCAGGAACATGCATTAACTACAGATGGCATTCATTTCATGTTCTCAAGGCCAATGGTCCTTTTCAAACTTTTATTTGTTCTACCCCCAGATGTGTGGAAACATGCTAACACCAACTCTGTTGTTTTTGACATTATTTACATTATTTTGTAATGGTGTGGTATACAATGCAGTGTTCATAATATTGTCAGTAGTTTCTGTCTCTAGCCTAGATATGACACTTTTGGTTTTGCAAGAAACATTTGTAGGAGTTGGGAAACTGATAATCTGAAACTTGATAAATATGCTCTCATTGTGTGCCTCATAATGTTGATGAGACTTAATTGTTACATAGTATGGTATTTGTTTTGCAGTCAACCTTGTGATGTACGAACATGAAATCCACTTAGATGTTCTTTAAATGATTTATGTCATAGGTCTTACAATGTCTGAAGTGAACTTGAAGGGGTACTTCAAGCAAATGCCAAGCCCAATTAAGAGCAGAAAATGCTCAACTCAATGCTATGGTTAAAGAATTGGCAGAGAGATTGGGTAAAGTTGAGTCTATCGTTGTTGAGGTAATTCTAAAATATTTTCATTTCATCCATGTAAAATGTGATTAGCAAGTACTTTAGATAGTCTGAGCATGTCTTTGGATCTTTATATGTATACTAATAGGATGGTTTTTATTTTGCAGGTTGAGTTAGATGAGACTTGAAGTTTTTATTGTGACAACAGAACAACTCTCCTCCCTTGAGAACTTTCTCCACTTTTACATTATGAAACAATTATGGTCATTGGATTTATGTTATGACCAAAACAATTATGATTGTCTTATCCTCAGGACAAACAATAGTGTATGTGATGTTTAAATTTTATGTTGTACATTTGTAATGTGATATAAATCAGTGCTATATGCACTAGTTTTGGCGGTGTAATTATGTGAATGTTTCTTTTAAACAGTGTAAGTTGTGTAATGTAAATCTGCAAGTTGTGGGTTATGTGTGTGGATTGTGTATGTAAATCTGCAGGTTGTGTGCTATGTGTGTGGATTGTGTTGTAAATATGCAGGTTGTGTGCTATGTGTGTGGATGTATGTTAATATGTAGGCTATATTTTTAGTCAAATTATGGATTATATATGTTTGTACTGGGAGTTTTCTTATGGTTCATAGGTGCGTAACTACAGATAATAGCTACGGTTTCTAACGTAGTGATTAATTTTCGTATGTCATCTTCTATTTGGATATTTCTTACGGTCTTTCATATGTATACTTACGTTTTATAAAAGTAGGCCAAGTCTATATTATTACGGTTTATAAACGAATGTATTTATTACGTATTTTTAACCGTAGGTAAGGCTATAGCCATGCTTGCTGTACTTACGAAAACGAACCGTAGGAAGTTCCGTAAGTATACGTCTGTTCTTACGGTTTTGACACTTACACTTACGCTTTTTTGACGTAAGTGTTGCCTAGTTTTTGTTGTAGTGATTTTTTGCCGAAGAGTAAGTCGAGACGACCATGCCGATGAATCCTTTCTGAGGCGCGCTTGGTCGACGTGAGACGCTGATTCCGAGTTCCTGATCTGACCTGCAAAGTCGGCCGAGAGACTTTGGCGGGGAGACAACGCTTTTGTCAGTCGCTAGTCAAGTATAATGATGTAGCCTGTGAGATAGAACAATGTCTCTACACTCGTAGAGTGTCTGCACATATATTTGATATTATTTATATGACACTTTAAAATTATGTTATGTGAGTAGTGTCAAATGTAAGTGTCGACAAATTATTTTCCGGAAAAGACGAGGTGAGGGGGCAGCCTGCCATCTCATGTTATTTTGTTGCTGCATGATCTCCTTAAAGAAAAAAATGATGATGGGTGCCTCTTTTCTTGCTGCTTAATTTCTAGCTGAGTAGGAGCAAGAGAGAATGCCCAGACATTCCTCCTCTTTCTATATTTTCATGTGCATACATATGCTATTTTAAATCTGATTTATTTGCATGAACTAAATACAGATAATTGGTTTTCAAGGAACAGGGTTGAGATTGTTTAAATTGTTCTCTCCAAATCCAGTTATCCCTTGGTTCTCCAAATCCTTAACCTAATATTAAACTGAATGGTGGCATTGCATATATCTCCAAGAAATATTTGAACAAAAGCTCTATCTTGCATGATTGTTCTAAATCAAAATTTAAACGTGAAGTGTTTTTTCTGAAGTGTTCCTGATGATTTGAGACTCCCAAAAAGGCAGGGCAATAATCTATATATTCTGTTGAGTCTTTGCAATAGGAAACTTGTAGCACCCTTGATTTAAAAAAAAAAATCGAAATAAAATAAATTTTTTATTTTAATAAATGAGTTAAATATATTTAATTAGAATAAAGGGAATAAATAGAATTTAAGAGAATTAAAATTTAAGCCCATTAAGCTAAAATTAGTGATGAGTTTTATTAATAGTCCTAACATGAATTGTTGGGCCCAATGTGAAGAGCACATCATGAGATGGGAGGTAATTATGTTAAATTCGGATTTAAAATAATAGTAATTAATAAAAGGGGGTAAGATAATATTAAACAACTCATATCTATCCTAAAAAAAGTCCTAAACTTATCCTAACCCATTACCTACGTAATTAGCTCTTTTCCCATCCTAAGTGGGAGATAAATACTAGGAAGGGAGGTGATAATTAGGGAAAATTCGGAATTTGAAGAAAAGAAAGACTCTTAGAAGGGGTTGGACTCTATTAGCCAACAAAACACCCTAATCCGACCTTATCAACCCTCATTTGTGTTGCTGAGCCTTGGGAGACGAAGAGGAGGCGATTTGGACTTGGGAGCTTGGAGGAGAAGGGCTTTGAGCTTGGCTTTTCTTCTTCCTTTCTTCGTCTTCAACCTTAGTTTCTTGTCAATGCAAAAAGGTAGACAATCTCCCAAGTTAATTTCGTGTAAAATTAACCTAGGTAGTCTTCATGATCCTTTTCAAAAGCCCTCTTGTTTCACCCTTTTTCTTTCTTGTATGAGGGCGAATTAAATGCCCAAATCACTGTTGACATGACTTTCCGAACCTTCATGTTTTGCTTGTAACCTCGAATCTATTCATGCTCATGCCTTGATAAAATTACCAAATATTGCATATTGTTAGGGTTCTAACGAGCCCAGTTTACCCAAATTCCATTGAGCATGCCTTGCGCATTAAATCATTTCTAGACCTGTGCATAATTAGGTCACGAAAAGTAACCTAGTCAAAACCATTCTATACATGACTGGTTTCTAATTGTTCGTTTCCAGTGATAGATCTCCATGTCTAGTCATTTAAAATTAGTTTCATCATTTTTTGGAACTCTGTATGTTTTATATCGAATTTTGAACTGCCTTGTATCATGTGCACCCACCTGGAAAAAAAGGGCAAAACCCCTTTTCTGGGCTCGGGCCACCCCCTGAGATCGCGACAGCCCGATGCGTCGTGACCTTAGGAGGGGTCGCGACAAGGAGGACCGTCGCAATCTGATCGCGATGGGCCGACATGTCGCAACATGCCCCGGTTCACCCCAGTGCCGGTTCAACAGATCGTGCCTTGCAAGGGCGTCGTGATAGCCTTAACGCGACACCCCTGTGGGCCGCGACCTAGATTCACTGATCGCGCCAACTTCTGGCGTCGCAACCTGATTGCGACACCCTTGTACGTCGCGACCTGACTGTCGTGGCCAAAACCTGGTTTTTGCTTATATACCCTGCTCTAATTGCTATTTAGTCATTGTTTAGCCTCAATTAAACACTATTATGAATAATCCGACCTGAATAATTATTAATGGACAATAATATTATAAATTTAATCAATTTAAAAGCTATGTGCACAATCTTTCTTGTCCTCTTGATTTCTTACACTTGCACATACTAAACATTCATGTTTGCCATGAGACCCTATTAAATTACTCAATAATATATCTGGTAATTTAACGAAATAAATTACTAATTTCCTTTTTTAATTAATTACACGTGTCTTCGTTTTACTCGCGTGTTTTATACACCGTTACTGTTTCTCTCGGCCTTCGAGCACTCGAGGCACGACGGACCAGTTTTCTACACACTCTCTTGGCATGGACCACCTCTCCACCGGTTAGACTCCTGACTGGACCAGGGAATCCTTGTCAAGGCCTCCATAAGTCTTCTTGACTTTGGCGCACGTCCTTAGCCGACGAGCTGGTTGTACCTCAAAACCCATTACACCCTTAGGGATCAGTACGATCCATGACCTTAGTATGTTCTTTCCTTATCTTATGTTCACGCCGGACCACTAGGCCTATGTTCATAGCACGGCTAGTGGGCGGATGTGACTTCTACCAGACTGCAAGTACCCGACCTGGTGTCGCGCACTGTTACTATCGGTGTTACGTTATTTTACGATATTGTCCCTATCTCGTCTACTATCTATATTATTTCATCTGTTCACGTTCTCTCTACACTCTCATCTATTTCGTCTACTACTCTCATCTTTTCTTGGTACTCTCTTGGCCATTCGTGTGATTGTTTAAGATAAAGAAATGACTAATGCCAGTGCAATAGAGCCCGATCTGGTCCTGGGAGGAGCGCCCGAAAAGTGCCAGTGCCCATGGGAGTTAAATGATCAAAGATGTGTACGACGTGCATCCAGTGCCATTATAACTATCTAGATTAATCTATGACAATCAAAGTGCTATCAATACAAGTGCAAGCTAGTCAAGTGCTATACAAGTGCTATCGTTACGTGCTATTATCGTTACATGGCCATTCTATTATCGTTCATGTTGTGCTATTTTCCCTGTACTTGTGCCATCGTTCTCTTGTTATTGTTACCTGCCATACATGACTATCTCTTAGATATCCTGCCAATCAAAATATTAATTATTTAAAGCATGCTTGTTCTCATGAGATATTAAGTCCTACTGGGTGTTATTCGCTCATCCTGTATATTTTTATTTCATGTGTTCAGGTGAGTCGATGATGACCACACTCACTAGAAGGGGACTGAGGAGGATGCTCAGGAGTGACCCGATCAGCTATCTTGGCATAGTATTAATTAGTATAGTTACGAGTTAGTGAGTCAGTTAGTCCTTTGTATTAGTTTAGATTTGAATAAGTACTCTGGGCCTTAGTTTGACTCTGATCAGTTGAGTATAGTTATGTCAAGATTTGATGGAATATTATAAATTGGAGGTTATTTGATATTATTCCTAGTGAGCAATGGTTTTGTCATTTATTCTCTCACTCTGTACTTAACTGTAATTCCGCTCCGATATTGCTTTTTTTCTATTCCAATCAACTCTTTATTTCACTACAAAAAGAAGAGCATATGTCAGCGGTTTGGAGCCGCTGCCAAATGTCCAGAAAACGCTGACATATTGTTATGTCCGCGCCTCTCCAGGCGCTGCCAAAGCCGCTGACAAAAACCCCGCGGACATAACTTATGTCAGCGCTTTACATGTAGCCGCTGCCATATAAATATTTATCCGCGCCTACTGCGGCCGCGGCCATAAAGTACTATTGGCAGCGGTTGGGACCACCGCGGCAATAGATTATACAGCAACGGCTGGAAGCCGCGGCCAATAAATGTTATGGCCGCGGCTTACAGCCGCGGCCATATAATTTTTGTCAGCGGTCTTAGGGCAGCGGCCATATGTCCATTTTTGTCAGCATGTTGTAGCCGCGGATATATGTTCTTTTGGCAGCGGCTATTGAGCCGCTGACATATGATCAGAAAGAAAAAAAAATTATTTAAATACATACAACACTCTATACTCACATGTGAACCACCTGAATCATTCAATTACATATATTATCATTGAGCCACCACCCAGGCTCGCTGGATCATTCAATCACATATCATTGAGCCACCACCCAGGCTCGCTGGATCATTCAATCACACATCATTGAGCCACCACCCAGGCTCGCTGGATCATTCAATCACACACATATAATATAATGCGTAAAAATTGTTATACAAATATCCAGAACAATAGAAAATATGAATGTGTAATAAAATAAGGGGGAAATCAAGAGACAGGAACATCATGATCTAAATAATCATCTGCCGCCTCATCTGTCTCAGTGTCGCTCTCGCTCTGAACTGGAGGAGGTACAGGTACAGGCTGGGTACGTGCCTGTGACGCCTGTATCTGGGAGAGGAGTACGCTCATCTCGTCCACCTTCGAGGCTACACTCTGCAATTGAGAAATCTGTTCTTGCATTTCATTCATCTTATCTGCCTGTGCTTTCAATTTGTCTTCTTGTACTTTTAATTGTTCTTGCATTTGCCTTTCTCGCTCTGAATAGGCAGACGGTCCTGCAGATGTAGATCCATACCATGTCCTCAACGTCTCTCCACTCCCTGCGCAGCGAACACGCCCAGGTCGATCTTTTCCCATGACTGAAATGAAGGCGTCCTCGGGAGTCTGGCTCTCGGCATCAATGTCAGACGGAGCAATCATTTCACTCATAGCCTCCTACAACAAAAGGTAGAGAAAAAAATATTAATTATACAACTATTGTAATGAAAACATATTCACATAAAATAAATAGAAATAAAGTTTCTTACATATCGTCTCCTGCTCTCCTCATCTACCCAACTCTCAGTGCCGTCAGGTAAATTTTTACATCGACCCATCTTGAATACCTCAAGTCGATGCGGAGTACGTCCATGCATTAGAGACTGTTTAAATTAAAGACATATAAGTAAGTAATGAATAAAAGGGATAACATAATTCATAAAGCATAACTCACAAAATCACTCATCAACTGATAATGAGAAGTCCTGCCCCGTCTATATGACATAGATTGAGTGGCACGATTTTGCTTATTTCGATCAGCAATCCTCTAAAAAGACAAGAATAGACAGTTATTGTTCCATTTATAGAAACAAAATAATCATAAACAATTATATTCTAAGCATTTTAAAATATTACCCTCTCATCCCCAGTAGTCCACAACTCGCACATTGTTTGCCAATCGGAGGGGTCAACACCTGCTGGGACGGATGCAATCGCATCATCTAAAGGCTTCCCATTAAAATGCTGACATGAAAAATAAAATTTTTGTCAATATATAAACAAGTATATAAAATAAAGTACATATGAAATGAAATAGTATATTAACTTACTCTTTTTTTTTGCTTGCTACGCCAGCTGCGATGCATGGCGCTCATGTGAGCAAGCATCTCCCTATCTGTTTGGTCTGTGCGATCCCACTGATATGTCAACTGCAAAACAAAGTCACTGAATTATAACAAAAGCATATGCATATATATTATTCAATTTAAATAATAATTACCTGCAGATCTCTGAATATAAACTCCTTAGTCGCAGCAGGCAGCTTCGCAAAGTCTTTTTGCCAAATCTTACAATATATCTTTGATACAACGCCCATGCGACTAGTAAAGTGATCTGCAGTAGGGCCGACGCCATAGCCTCGGACAAGAGAGACATTCCATTGTTGTCCATCAGGGCATCTCCTCTCCGTAACTCCCCTAGTCGGCCCTCGACGGCCATGACCCCTCCCCCAAGGTCGTGCAGATGGACCTGTTGAAATATAAACATTAAACATCATTAGAGAATATCTATTAAACAATGAATATAAAAGTTACATGAAATTAAAATATGAACCTGCTACAGAAGATGCAGATGCCGCCGAAGAGTCCTGAGGGCTGGAAGAGGGAGGTATCTGCTGTACAGTGAGAGGTAGAGGAAGCTGCTGAGAGGTGGGAGTGGGAGAGAGCCCCTGAAATGTGGGAGGGGGAGGCATCGCCTGAAAGGTGGGAGGGAGAGGGACCGATAGAGTCCGAAGCCTCCGTGGGCGTGAGCCATCACGAGAAGAGCGCTCACCAGTGGAAGTCATCTGTTACAAAAAATTGTTAGTAAACATGTAAACATAACAAGTTAAAAAATTTATTTGAAGCATGCACAATATAAATACTAATGTAAATAAATCACCTAAATGTCAATATAATCGTCCACTCTTACGCTACTTTCTTGACATAGATCCACATCTTGAATTTCTCCTCTAATGGGAACATCAATCAGATTGTCCTGAAACGCTTCGTCACTTGGTTCTATATCATTCTCAGGAGCATCATCTTGCAAGTCGTAGTAATCACGCGGACGTGCTTTGACAGGGATGATCCATCCTTCTGTTGTGTTATCATTGACATAGAACACCTGTTCCACTTGACTTGCCAGGGCAAATGGTTCATCTGTATTGAGTCTTTGACGAGTGTTCAGACTGATAGTTCCATATTTATCTATTTTAAATCCTCTGTCTTTTCTATAAACATCCCACCAGTCACACTCAAATAAAACAACACGTCTTTGATTATCAAAATATATTTCCAATACATCATTTAGACGTCCATAATATCCATCACATCCGGATTCAAGTTCCGCATTCACTATAACTCCACACAACTGAGTGACCTTTGTTGCATCAATAGATGATGCACGAAACCTGAATCCATTGACAATATAGCCCGAGTGTGAACGCACAAACCTTGAAGGTGTTCGTGCCAGACAGTATATATCAGGAGTACACCGAGGATCATTTGCATCGTACAAATCTTTCACATAAATTTGGAACCACTTCAAGAAATTCCTTTCTGTGTGGCTTGAACTCTCTACACATCTCTTGTGTTCAAAAAAATATTCATCGATATCTTCAATCTGTTTAAGAATGTACAGATGTGCCTTCTCAACTTCTTCTTCAGACAATATACGACTATTACCTGCTCCTCCTAAGAAACGTCCTGAAGACTTGAATATCGAACAACCGCCTTCATTATTGTCTTCAGATGGGACATCAAAGTTTCTTTCCCTTCGATTAAAGCGAGTGTCAATACCCTCCATATACATAGAACAAAATGAGATTGTTTCCTCCATAAGGTAGCCTTCAACAATTGAACCTTCTGGATGTGCCCTATTTAAAACATATTCTTTCAATTTCTTCAAAAATCTCTCTATAGGATACATCCATCGGTATTGAACTGGTCCCGCAATTCTCGCTTCATATGCAAGATGTACAACCAAATGAACCATGACATCAAAAAAAGACGGTGGAAAAATTTGCTCCAGCTTACATAATGTTACTGCAATATCACCTTCCAATGTAAGCAAACGATCAGATTGAAGAACTTTGGAACAGACATCTCTAAAATATATGCTCAACTCTGTAATTGGGTCTGTGACATCTTGATTCACAATACCACGAATCGCCAAAGGCAATAATACTTGCATGTATATATGGCAATCATGACTCTTTAGCCCTACCAATTTTCGACTTCCAATATCTACACATTTCATCAAGTTGGAGGAATATCCATCTGGAACTTTTATATTACGCAGAAAGTTGCACACAGCCGTTGTCTGCAATCTGTTCAATGTATATTCTGCCGCTGGTAACCTGGTCTTATTTTGACTGTCTGTTTGTGGATGGAATTCTGGTCTTATTCCCCACTGTGCCATATCTAACCGTGCATTCAGACTGTCTTTGCTCTTTTCCCCACCAAGAAGATTCAAAGTTCCCAACAAATTGTCACATACATTTTTCTCAATGTGCATTACATCCAGGTTGTGCCGAATGAGTAGATTTGACCAGTACGGCAGCTCTCTAAAAAATATACTGTGTTTCTTCCATCCCTCTAAATTCTTGATATCATTCTTAAATTTCTTTCCAAATCTGATATGAGGAAGTTGAAGTTGTTGACTCCACATTGCAGCACCCGTTAACACTTCTGGACGGTTACGACGTTCAGTCACGCCATCAAATTTGTGTCGATATTCACGCCTTCTCCATCTATGACTGATTGGCAAAAATCGTCGGTGCCCTAGAAAACAAAATTTCCGACAATTTTGCAGCCATTTTGAAGTTGTATCATAATGACATGATGGACATGCACGCTTTCCTTTGGTACTCCATCCTGATAAATTGGCATATGCAGGAAAATCATTGATCGTCCACAGCAGGGCAGCTCTCATTTTAAAATTCTGTTTCTTTGAAGCATCATATGTTTCAACACCGTTGTCCCACAAATCTTTCAATTCTTCTATCAACGGTTGTAAATAGACATCGATATCATTTCCAGGACTTTTAGGACCTGGAATAAGTAATGACATCATCATAAACGTCTGCTTCATACACATCCATGGCGGCAAATTATAAACTACTATCATCACAGGCCATACACTGTATCTGCTACTCATCATCCCAAATGGATTGAACCCATCAGTCGCTAAGCCGAGTCTCACGTCGCGAACCTCTGCCGCAAAATCTGGATATTGAGCATCGAAATGTCGCCAAGCTTCAGAGTCAGCAGGATGTCGCATAGTTCCATTTTTCGAGTCCAATCGGCCATCTTTGTGCCATGTCATCCACTTGGCAATCTTAGAAGACATGAACATTCTTTGCAATCTATCTTTCAATGGAAAATAACGCAATATTTTATATGGCACCTGTTTGCGACGTCTCTTCTTCAGGCTACCTTGTTGCGTATTTTCTTTGTACCTAGGAGCATTACATGCTGGACATCGATCCCTATGTTCATGTTCATTTCGAAACAAGACACAATCATTCTGACAAGCATCTATCTTCTCATGACCTAACCCCAAATCTTTCATAGTCTTCTTCAATTCATACCATGTTCGAGGTAAATTAGCTCCTTCTGGTAATACTTCTCTAAGCAACTCAAGAAACATTTCCATACAAGAAGCTGTCACTTTGTTCATAGTCTTAATGTGTAATAGTTTCAACAGAAATGTCAATTTTGAAAATTTGACACAACTAGGATATAATGGTGTTTGAGCATCTTCTAATAATTGATAAAAATCTCTTGCTTTCTCATTTGGTTCATGTTCCTCTGCTCTTCCCTCTATTTCAGCCTCTTGTAACTCCTGCAACATTTCTATTGTTGTATCAATCTGCACTTCCATTTGTGCTTCATTAGCAGACGGGCTAACTTGCTGAACATGAACTATCGGTGCCTCTCCATGACATACCCAATTGGTATACCGTGTCCAAAATCCATCTACTTTAAGATGAATTTCAACATCCATCCGGGATAACTTCACTCCGTTAACACAGTTACGACACGGACATTGTATGAACTCATAATTCTGTCCATGTCTAAAACATTGTCTTTGCTCATCAAAAGCAAATTCCAAGAACTCATCTACTCCTTTCTCATATCTAGGATCCAAACGATCTCTAAGTTGTATCCAACTCTTATCGAGTCCTGCCATTTTTGGATGCAATAGTTCTGCATTGACAATAACCCATCAGCCTAACTTGTACCCAAACGATGTCTATGTTGTATCGAATAAATATGAATTAACCGACAATTCAAAAAAATATTCGACAGCACCTCCCCTATACCGGGAGCATTTTCACACATACCTTCCACACACATATACATGTCCATATACATTCCACATTCACAATTCAAGACTTTATGCTCGATATATGACATTACTATCAAAAGACAGTAAAAGCATATATCCTAACACAAGTCTTGAACGGGCAAAAATGGAAAAAAAGGTCCACTCAAACTCACTCATTTCCATTCATGCTTTCTCCGTCTTCTCATTCATACATCCTGTAAAGCACAATGTATACATAATTCTAATGTGCTCACACATACAATCACATCCTGCAAAAAATATGAGCCACCACCCAGGCTCGCTGGATTAGTTTAAACATGAGCCACCACCCAGGCTCGCTGGATTAGTTTAAAAATATCAAAGTAACTTAATAGTCTATAAAACAGAGAGAAAAAATTTAATTGTGAACCTTGCTCTTGTTCTTCATTTGGATTGTCTTGATGCTAAGAGAAGGCTAAATTTTGAGATAGTTTCCCCTAATACATTACTTTATTTCATGTTCCTTTTATGAGGAGGACCAAGAAGTCAATAATACATTGGTTTGAGTGGGAGTAAATTCTTTAAAACAGTTTTTATTTTCCAAGAGTGGGAGTAAATTCTTTAAAACAATTGACTGCACAAGTCAGATTTTGATGAAAGAAAATCAAATTTGGTCACCAGCATCTTCATAATCCCCTGCAAGTAGACAGCTTTGCATGTATTCAATATCCAAGTCTATGAATAGTTGATTATATGCTTTAAAAAACACTAGAAAGGACATTCTTTGAAAACGCCTTCTTACAAATGCATTTATCATCATTACAGTATCTTGTGCACCATAACCAAGTATCCAACAGGAAGCAGAACTGGACATCAGGTGATGAAGAACTTGTTTGGCAACACAATACTTACAGCACAGGTTATCCCACATCTAGCACCCCATAATTAAAACCCTTCTTGGAGTTGGAGTGAAAATCTGGAAACTGTAAGAGATGGAATTGCCAACTTCATTCATTGCGAGGATTCCCCAGGCTGCTGCTAGCTGGAAGCAGCACTAACTATGTCTTTTGTTCTAAAATCTGCCCAAAGTCAAAGAGAATTCTGGAAAAGGTGTATATTATTGAGTACTTGTCCCAAAATCTGCACCAGGCATAGAAAGATCCGGATGATAGAAACTAATTTGGAAGTTATTTTAAACTGCATCATAAAGAAAAATATTCTTCAATTTTTTCTTAATTGTGAATATAGTTGGTAAGTCAGTACAAAATTAAAATCCTAGAAACGCTATTAAGACGTTGCCTTACCTTGCACTTCAGAACATGTTTTCATAAAGATGCGCTCAGTATTGTAAATGGGTATAGATGTACTTGGTAATGTGATTGAGTCAAATAATAGAAGATCTAAAATTTTAATTGCTCAAAAAATGGCCAAGGGATGCAAACAGGTAGTTACAAGTAGTTATATCCTAATTCAATCCTATCAGGAAAAGAAGTGCCAAAACCTGACTGATGGCAGATTCAGAATTTTCATTTGATGGGTATATTCTTAGATATATTTTCTTGATCTAATAGGGTCATTAATGATGAAATTTTATATGTCTAATAAAAAATTTTCAATTCAGTGAAATCCTATAATCCTACTAGCCCTAAAATAATATGTCACTGCTTAACCCAACTCTCTTAGGGGGGCGGGGAAATGAGACCTCTTTTCTTCCGAGCAGGAACTTTTGAATCCCCATGATGTGGATAAAGAGTGAATTGAAATAAGGAGGAAATGAAGTTATAGCTTCCAAATATATTTTTTTCTTCCATAGTGGCCATTAACCATGAAGGGGCCCTCCATGATTGGTGATGGTGAATTTGTGACTTGGGTATGTGGCCATAGGGTTTGTGATCTTTAAATATTGTACTTGGCCTTGTTTGATTATACAAATTGTCAAGTGTTCTTTTGTGGATGTCATGGATGTGGAGGCCAGCCCTAAATTGTCAAGTGTCCTTCCCGTATACATTTTTAACTCCAAACCCTAAATTTTAAACATTCGGAAGGCGGAGGTTCTGTCCCCAAAGACTTTCCTACTTCCTCCCCTGGAGAGATCCATTCGGCTACCAGTATGTCTGCCTGCTGCCAAGGATAGGATAGGGTCATCTACTTTTCTTTTACCAGGGAGGGGAGGAGAGAATATGTCGCAGCTCTCACTGCACCACCTAACATGGGATGGGAGGCCCTTGGTTGGGCTGGGCTAGGTCTCGAGCCAAGCTTTGGAGAGTTAGACTCCGCCCCACTGAGCTGACCCATGTACTGTTGGGTCAACGGCAGGCGCAGTGGGGGCGAGGGGGCACCGTGGGGGCGAGGGGCCACCGAAGGGGAGGGGGCCGCCGGAGAGAAGGGGGGGGGGGGGGGGGGGGGGGGGCGCCGGAGGCTCACCGTTGGGGGTGGGGACAGCCGCCGGAGATGAGGGCGTCGCCGGAGCCACCGCCTGCCGTCCGTCGTCGGTGCGTCGCCGGAGGGAGAGGAAGGCGTCGGTGCGTCGCCAGTCTTCGGGAAGAGAGAGAGAGAGAGAGCGAGCGAGCGATATGGCGCGCAGTGGTGTTTTTGTTTGGCGGGATAGGCGAAAATATGGCAGCGGCTGTACAGCCGCTGCCATATTAGTATTTAGCAGCGGCTAAAAAAGCCACTACTATTTATATTTATGGCGGCGGCTAACCACCGCTGCCATATGTAATTAAACTTAAAAAAAAGTTGTTGCCACGCATCAGTGAGAAAGTCGGTCGACCGATATCTCGTGGTAGGACGACCGATCTTCTCAGTGCATTTAGGCTGCCAGCAGTGAGAAAGTCGGTCGACCAATTTCTAGTGTTCGGTCGACCGATCTACTCAGTGCATTTTGAGTGAGTTAGTCGGTCGACCTATTTCTAGTGTTCGGTCGACCGATCTACTCAGTGCATTTTGGCTGGCAGAAGTGAGTTAATCGGTCGACCGATTTCTAATTGTCGGTCGACCGATCGATTCAGTGCATTTTGAAACGCAGAGGTGAGACAGGCGGTCGACCGATTTCTATTGGTCGGTCGACCGATCAAGGCAATCTATTGTTTGCAACGCCTACGCTATCCTCTTGCCTGACGGATATGTTCACTTAATTTGTGTATAAAATATTTATATTTGAGAATATTACAAGTATATACATGCATATCTAGCACAAATATACTTGATTATTTGTAATATAAATTAATAACATATGTATATATGAATCACTAAACTAAGGTAGAGATTAAGTTCATGCTAAGCTAAGCAGTTTTGTGTTGAGCCTCGTTTTGTCATCAAGCAATATACCATAAAGTACATCAAGCAATCACATACCAGATGAAGCAGAAAATATGATAGACATATTGTAGCTATTACATAAAGAGCACCCTTTTGTCACAGCAAAGAGGCGAGAGTAGGATACGAAAAGCAAAAGGTAGACATCATAGAACAGCTAAGGAATCACTCAGAAGGAGGCTGATTCTGAGAAGGTCGCAAATAACCCATGATTTCCCGTAACATTTGAGACTGGGAGTCCATGTGGCCCTGGTGGCTAACTCTCAACTCAGCAAGTTCTCTAGAGAGATTCCCGACTGTGTCGCCCACTTGCCGAACTTCTCCCCGAATAGATTCCATCTCCCCCTCAAGCCTGGTCAAGCTACCTTGGATCCGCAGTTGGAAGTCATCACCTCCGGCAGCCGAAGGAGGCAAATCTTGTTCCATAGGAGCCAAATGCTCTTCTTCTTCATGTCTATCGTCTTCACCTTGTGCTTCACCTTCGCCTTCATCTTCCGTTTCTTCTTGACTGTCTTCACCAGGGTCATCAGTGACATTCCTCATGAATTGTCCATTAACATTCCTGTAATTCATGAACCTCATGATGTTGGTTTCATTGTAGACCATGGAGACAGAAATATTTTCTGCTCGCTCATTAGTGAGGTCAATGCCAGCATGCTCAAACACAGCCGTAAGTTGGGCTGCATAAGGTAGAGATCTTCTTCTCTGATTCTTTACTAACTTGATCAGCGTTACCATCATCTCAGGTAAACACAGTGGTACATTGTGAAATAAGCAGTGAAAAATACATTTGTGCACTCGAGTGACTTCATCCCGAGATCCACCTTTTGGAAAAAGTATAGTGGTGATCATGTGGTGAATGATCCTCTGTAGTGGTGGAAAATGATTTGCATTGATCAAAGCATGATGTGCCATCCAAGGTGCCGGATCTTTTCCCAACAAAACTTGGCACATATCACTATCATAATACTGGACATGTTCCACTAAATAACCAGCATTTCGAATCTCTAATGCATGACTAAGAACTGTATCACTCACGTGAATCTCAACTCCATTAACAGCAGTAAATAGTCTGTTGTTGCTTGTATATAAATTTGCATAGAATTGTTGAACCAAATCTGGATAATAGACTCTATGGCTAGACATGAAGTGAACCCACCCTTGTGTTGCAAATAGAAGACTGAGCATGGGCTCCGTATTGTCTAGATTGTCGAAGTCCACATACCGAGGGGGCAGAATTTTCCTTCTTGTTTCAACCAACAACTCTCCAGGAGCCAAGGGAACTTGTGTAGCCGCCCCTGATCCTTCACCAACGTGGCGGCGACGACTCGGGACCGAACGACGATGGCGCATCCGTGGAGGCATCGGAGATGGACAAGGGGTGAGGGAAATGAGAAGGAAAATGGAGAAGGGGTGAGGGAAATGAGAAGGAAAATGGAGAAGGGGTGAGGGAAATGAGAAGGAAGATGGAGAAGGGGAGAAGAGTTCTAGGGCAAGTAGATGAAGATGGAGAAGAGGAGAAGATGAGAAGAGTTCTAGGGTAAGAAGGGAAAGATGGAAAAGGGGGGAAGAGTTCTAGGGCAAGAAGGAGGCAATGGAGAAGGAGGGAAGAGTTCTAGGGCAAGAAAACCACCTTAGGGGCTGGAGAGATGGAGGAGAACTTATGTGGGATGTTTCCCACCCACCCTAACATATATAGGAGGGGGTTTGGGTTGATACAAAGTGGGCCGGTCGCGACCGAACCGAACCGGACGAAATCGCGACCGGAATCGGTCGACCGATTCTAATATATCGGTCGACCGACCTACCCAGTGCAGATTATAATTTTAGCAGTGTAAACGTCGGTCGACCGAATGTGCATCATCGGTCGACCGATTAAAAATATGGCAGCCGCTGCTACAATCCACATGGGTTTTTTTTGGTGCCACATGTACAAAAACCACATGTGCATGGTGCCACATGGGCAAAATGTCCATGTGACACTTATGCACTTTGCACAAGTGCACAAAGTCTCTCCTAGCACAAATATACATATATATTTCAAATATAAATAACATATGTATATATCAATCGCTAAACTCAAATAATTTATTATTAAAAAATGTATATGTTCTAGTTATGACTGATTAAAAAATTTTATTTAAAAATGAATAAAGTAATATTTTTAAATTATTTAAATGTCAGCGGTTTGTAGAATTGCAGACATAACATATATATATCAGCGGTGGCGAAGCCGCTGCAGAATATATGTCCGCGGTTAAATAAAGCCGCGGCCTTAAGGCAACATTTGTCCGCGGTGAAATTTTAGCCGCTGATGTATGCTTAACTTTTATCAGCGCCTACAACTAACCGCGGACAAAACGGTTGTATGGCAGCGGTCTACAATAGCCGCTGCCTTATATCTCTTTTGTCCTTGAATTTTCAGCCGCGGACATATATTCGTTGCCAAATGTTGTGTGGTTCTCTTGCATTGTTTTGTAAGCTTTTATGTGCACATGCAAAATGTATTGGTTGTCATCTTCTCTTAATTAGCTTATTAGATTATTATATCTAGTAATTAAAGATCTCAAATTATGTTTTCTTTTAATCTATTCTGTATGGAAAATTGACTGTTGTTGAATGCTTAAGTTAATGAGAAAAATGATATGAACCATCATTTAGTCTTTCTACATGTCCTTGCTGATTCTGTCCGAAGATATTGAATGTTGACATCTCTTCTATTTGATGTCATGATAGAAAAGATGTCATGTTTTGCTACATATCCTTGTTGATCTTCTTGGAGTGACTAAAGATTTTAAAAATTAATATCAATGCAGGTTTGATCCTAGCATTCTGGTTCTGACCTTGGGGTACTTTATTAGTAGCTAGAGTTCATGTGTTTCTCTTGCTTCCAAGTTGAGAATGCAGAGGTGCTGTGTATGGGATTGGTGTCAATTGCTATTTTCACAGTTGTCATGCCACTTCTCAAGGCAACTAGGAGCATCTTACTCCAAATGGCACCGTCAAACACACACCACCATCAGCATTGAATAAGTAAGCTCCTACTGATTTTTGTCTTTTATTAAACATTTTATGTTTGATATTATGACTTTTATGGAACTAATTAAACTACCTTTAGTAAAACTATGTTTTTTCTTTATCATTTGACTTCTCCATATTACTGCTCTAGAAAATGTCTCTGAAGTGTCTCAAGCTCTAATTTGGGAATTGGTACTTGTCATGCTCTTGCATCACTCTTTATACAGGTGTCTTACCCATACAACAGTTCAGGCTTCTGAACTCCACAATTCTGTAGATTTTTTTATCATGAGTATTTCAATTCATGAACAAAACAAAATTGGGGTAGCAGTTGTGTTTATCCTTGTGAACATATGACATATATATTATTATGTAGGATGGTATTTGTAAGCATTTCTATGACCAACTTGCAGAGGTAAATAACACGGCGCCCATGAGTTTAAGGAGCTATCAAGCCTGGCATTTTGGTTTAAGATTGTTAGCTAGGAAAGAATATTTTTTTATTATACCTTCACAAAATTATTACATTCAAGACTAAAAGGTACTCAAATGTTTTTAGACAAGATGCTTCAATATGTTTTTAGAAGATAGCAGACATGATTTAATACAATGAAGGGCAATGGTAACACAGAATGGAAATAAAGAAAAGAAAAGACCACTTGGCTAGGAACTAGAACCTCATAAGTTGCAAGAGAAAGTGTGGATTCTTGTTAAGAGGCAAGGTCTCAATACTGTTGATCCAGTTTCTTTTGTCCCTTTAGCTAATACTTTTGATAGACTTATGGACGATCTTCAGAGACAATGTCTACCCAAAATGTGCAATCAAAAGAAGGGGTTATCACGAGGAGTATGATACGTTGTAGCACATCGGTAAATTCTTCCCCTTATTGTTCTCAATGAAAGGTTTGATATGGAATATTAGGGGATTGGGAATGATCGATTAATTGGTAGGTTGAAGTTCCTCACTAAAAAAAAATATTAGATGGATTTTTTGGCAATTATTGAACCTATATATGATTGATGTTCATGTGAATCTTAAAAATACATCATTGATCTTCGGTTGATCCCTCGTGTCTCTCTGAAAAGATTGTAATATATTGGTTTTTAGTTTATTAACAACATCATCATTACGTACCTTTGCATGATTTGTTATCATTGTTTTGTTATTTCATTTCAGGGCTTTTTTGTGGAGGAAGAAGTAATAGGATTCCAACAGGTATAGTAGGTTGGGAACACTTCGGTGTATTTCAGACAAGATTTTGTGGGTGAGCTAGTTTGTCATTTGACATTGAAGTGATGTTGTATTGACTTGTTTATTAAATTTTCTTACGGCTTTTAATTATGAAACTTTTCTATGTGCAAATAATATGGATCAGACATTATAAGTGTTTTATTTGGTGTATGATGCTATTGTGGTGAAGTATATTAGTGTTCTATATAATGTTTACAACAAAAATAAATGTATAAGATGTAACTATAAACAACATGTATTACTTATGGTAGGTAACAGGTATAGTTACGGTTCAATAGGTATATTACTTACACTAGGCAGTAGGTATAAATACGGTTAGTCTGTAACATAGAAGACAACTAGATGACTACCCGTGCGTGCAATGCACGGAAAGTTTTTAGATTTAAATATTTTTAATATATTAATATATCTTAGTTATATATATATTAGTAAGATTTAAAAAATTACAAAGTGATATAAAATTGTTACGGATAGTTATTTCTTAGTGGTATAAAATTGTAAGTAAGTCTTACCATTGATATTTTTAGACTTGCTTTGGAAGATTTAACAAGATTTTAAAAACTGCAATGGGTAGTCATTTCTTATTGGTATAAAACTGTAATTTTTTAAAAAAAAATTGTGCAAGATTTAGCAAGATTTAACATGCCGATTTTAGAAGGTTTCCTCACAACTTTAGGTGAGAGACTTGCCTTCTTAAAATAGGTGCATTAAAAGAGTGAGGTAGAAGAGGTATTTGTGAATTTTGGCGGGAATATGAATGTCTTGGTGCTGCCAAGTGGCTGCTCCAAGACTGAGTTATATTATAACTAGGTCTATACGGCCCGTGCGATGCACAGGGAGTTTTTAAATTAAATAATTTTAATATATTAATATATCTAAAAGTGTATCTACATTTTTTTAGAGATAATGATAATAAACAAAAGAAGAACAACATATATTATAAGAACATCTTAAAATTCTTAAGAAATTGAGCTAATTTTATCTAATTTCGGTAACTTGATAATTTTGCACACAATAATAGCTAGAACTTGAACCCTCGCAATGGCGAGGGACACGGGTTGAAAATATCCTCACAAAAGAAGATCGCATGACAATCTCTTCTCCAATGCTTGACTTGACCCTGATGCGGCACCAAGGCCTCCGTCGTCACTATCCCATCCACTGCTGCACGCAGCCACCTGGTCGGCAGCCCTAATGGATCTGACTATGATCCCATCGAGCTGATAGAGCTGCATGATCTCCCAGCGGCACCACCTAGTTTCCGTAACACACACACGTGAGTCCTGTGCATGCATGCTCCGGGACGTGCACATGCTGCGGCAACCGTTTCAGGAGCTCTGGTAAATTTTTTAGAGGAGAAGAGTCTTTATATACGGACTCTGTGTGCATGCTCGCTACGTCTAACGTACGTAGCATGCATGTTACAGTAACATGTAAGCTCACTACTGCTACGCTACTGGGAATTGAAATTTACTCTAGTCTCTGTGACAAAATTTTGCACTCATGTAGCATTTTTTTAAGAGTAATAAAAAGTAATGTAATTTTCTATAAATACCGTGTTAGTTGACATGATATGAACGAAGTGTTACAATGTTTTACGTCAAAGTCAAAAAATTTCACATAATCTCAAAAATTTTCACCGGGTTCAAATATAGATATACCGCAAAAGAGTACATGAGGAATCCCGAGGCAGCTAAGTTGACATACGTAAATGCTGCCGCAAAGAGCGCAGAAGGTGTGGTGGCGACGCAGCTGCTTCACCTTCATGTGAAGAGAGAGAGGATTTACCTGTGACAAATTTTTACATTCTAGTATCATTTGGTTTGAGAGCAAAGAGTAATGTAATCTTCACAAAACCAACATATCTCTAACAAATATTCACCGTGTTAAAAGACATGATATGAACGAAGTTTTCCAGTATTTTAAGTTGTAGAGGGTGTTCAAATGTAGATTTACCACAAAAGAGCGCACGAGGAATCTCGGTGTGGCGAAGTCAATATATAGGTGTTGTCTAGAGGGCGCAGAAAGCATGGCAGCAGCGCAGCTGCTTCACCTTCGTGTGAACTTCTCACCGAAGAGAAAGATATGTGGCCGAGCGTGTGACGATATAGAAGGTTGTGGCAATGCAGCTACAACATGGAACCACCTGCAAGGCGGAGATGATACGAAGAATGAGATGTTATAATGAGAAATTTGAAAAATGAGGATATGAAATAGTAGATGTACGTGAACCGCAAGAACTCGTACGTGGTTTTCTCTTCCTTTTTCTTCCGGCCTTTTCCTCACTGTCTTCCTACTTGTGTATGCCGGCGAGAAAGTTGGGGTTGGATAGGAATTATGGAAGAGAGAGAGAGAGAGAGAGAGAGAGAGAGAGAGAACCTCTTGGTTTTTTGGAGAACTGTGGGAAGAAATATGCCGGGTTAAGGTTGGGGTTGGGGGGGTGGAGAAATTTTCATTTTAAGAAGGTCCAATAGCGTGGCTTCCCTCTGTTGGTATATATCCCAGTTTAAATATCGTTGGTTTACACTTTAAATTGGATTTAAAATCATTTGAATAGGTGGGATATCTTTTAATCATATAATAAATGAATAGAACAATTTGAATAGAAATATTTGTCCCATTTTTTCATTGCGGAGGGTAAGATCTCTACAATGTAGGGAAGGTTTATGTTTAGAAGATTGTAAGATGGGAAGGTTAAGAATTGTTTTCAGGTTATCCATCGCTGTGACAATTGATTAGGGAAGGTATTAAGTGAAAAGAGAGAAAGAGGGAAGGGTCTTTGAGGTGAGGGATTTAGGAGGGAGATAGAGTATAAAAAATAAAAAATTGTGACCGCAATCAGGTATTTTTTTTCTTTCTTCTTTGTGTGTGTATGGTGCGCGCGGTCACATAATTGTTTTTTAGAATATGTGAGTTTGTCTTTTGTAAAAAAATTTGACACGGTACCAATGCATGCCAAGTTTTGCATGCGATTATTAATAAGTGCACAACTGATTTGGAAAGGTGAGGTTTTGGGAATTTTATTTTTTAAGAGGATAATTTTATGACAATTAAGTGAGGTTTTTTCTGGTGTTGCCACGTGGCAGCACAGTATAGATCTCAGTTTGGATGGGAAAAAAAATTCTGGTGCTGCCACGTATATTTCTAAGACTGAATTTTATTATAATAATATAGATAGTATAGATAGGTATATTACTTACACTAGACAATAGGTATGATATATGGTTAATGTGTCACAGTTTCTACATTTGTTACAGTCTTCTTAAATTATATTTACTATTTTTTGTAAGGGAAAATCGTGAAAATGGAATGATATATATAGGAAAATAAATAATATATTGTTACAGACAATATTACTGATGCCATCAATGTGTAGATGTGAATAGTGATAGTCGGTGATTCTTTTACTATGACTATTTAATCGACATTATATCAAATACTTTTTTACATGTCCTACGATCTTTTTAATGAATACTAATGGTTTGAAGCATAGGTGAACCACAAGTGTACTTACGGCAAGAATGCATAGGCACATGCGTAGGTATATAACTATAACATCCCGGTTTTCCTAGCAGCAAGATTGTTTTGAGAAATATGACGTATCGGTCTGTCGCCTTCTAAAAGAGATGAGAAGATTATCGCGTTCACTTTGCGAACGCGGCCCCTTGGTCATCGCATTCTGATTCTAAACGTTGGGCAATGTTTTGTCATCTTACTATTAGGACAGTTGCACCACACGTCGGGACGTATACAATGTGAAGGTGACATGCCAGCTGTCGCATTCAGAGTAACACCATGCAGGGCGACACATGTCGGGCTCAACTGTTAGGTCTGACCAACTCTTTAGGAATGTGACGAAATGGCCATCACATTCAGGTGGGGTCACGACAGCTAGACTTTGTTTCATGTTTGTCGCGCGGTTCATGCTTGTGGTTGGAGTTTGTGTGATCATGTAATGCATGTGAGCTTTGCATGAGTGTATCTATCCTCCCTTGCCATGTATGGGTGTGATTGAGGGAGGTTTGAGATTCTTACATGGATTTTACTTGTCTGCATGCTCCCTTCCCTTGATTTGGCTTGTTGTGTGATTTTTGGAGAGGTTCCTGAGGGCTTGGCTGTGTAGTGAGTCCTTAGACTGAGAATGTGACAGGTTCCTCATTGCGCTCTTGGTCGTGACACCTTCCCCTTTGCCTTCCGCTTACTCTGGTTGCGTCATCCACACTGTCGCTTTATGGTCGGGACATGCATTGTGGATGTCACATTATGCTCTTGAACACGTCAGGCTATGTGTCGTCTTATGGGTTGCGACAGTCTATGTGTCGCCTTGTCTGTGGTTGCGATAGGTTTTATGTCACCTTCTCAAAGAGAGAGCCGATTGCTTTCGTTCGGAGCTATGCTTCCATCGAGTTTGTGTTTCTCCATCCCTATGGCACTTGTGCTATTCCTAGTATGGTACTATATACACTAGTCGGTTCGTCCAATGCTCAGCACTTGAGGGCCTGTCCGATTGAGAGATTGTTATTGTTTCTTGGGACCCCCGTCCTCGTGAGACTGTTGAGGGTGTTCTCCAGGCTACGAGTATACTTGAGTTAGTGACTCTGGAGCAGAGGAGAAAACGGTGGGTGGACATCGACGTCGAGTCTTTGGTAGAACTCTCGTGATTGGTTTGGGATGTCAAGGTGGTTTGAGTTTATTCTTTCGGCGCAGGCTATAAGTGATATCAAAGGCTTAATGTAAATGATATCAAAAACTTACTATAAGTGATATCAAAGACTTACTGTAAGTGATATCAATACTTCTTATAAATGATATGAAAATTTATTGTAAGTGATATATAGACTTATTGTAAGTGATATCAAAATTTACTGTAAGCGATATAAATACTTAATGTAATAAATATAAGTCTACATAGAAAAAGACCAGAAGAAAGAAGAGTAAAATAGGGGAAAAAAATTATACTAAAAAGATGACTCATCTTCTAAAATTCATAAATGTTGAGAAATTAAAATATGGACTAAAAATTAAATAACACAAAAGAAAAAGCACTATATAACTTTTGATCTATGGGGATTATAAATTAAGACAAATCGGACCTCAAATTAATTTTTCCAACTTTATTTGTGATTAGAATGCCCCGTGTTTCCCAGTGCCGGTCGGAGCATTAATGGGATGTGATAGAGTGAGTAGTAGGCTGGTATTATCTTGTGACGCTACTGCACCACCCTCTGTTTTTTATTGGTATAGGAGCATGAACATCTCTGTTTTCAATTTACCTTTTCATCAAGAACATCCGAAATCATTTTAGTCACCACACGGTTGCAACTAAAATGAGCAGCATTAACTTTTACTCATATTCATATGAGAAACCAATAATAATTTTATTAGCCGACAAGTATGAAAAGTAAAGAATCTCGATCAACTAATAAATTAAGTTACTTTCTTAACATCCAGCTCAATTTTATTAGAACTTTCATAGAAAAGAACTGCTTATTAGGATGGGTTCCAAAACTATTCCTACATCATTAATTACCGGCCCGTTTAGTCCCTATTTCCAGATTTATTTGGCATTCTTACCATATTGTTTGCCACTTTTAGATACAGAGGGTAATAGTTGTCAAATAATTGGATAAAGGTGACAGATAATTTTAAGAGTTGGAAGGTTAAATACACTTTTAACCATTTATTTATCATTTTTATTACTAAATTAATAAGTAATTGATTAAAAATAACAAATAAGTTCTATATATGAAGAATAACTCATGAACATAAATAATTTTACTATGTGACCCTCTTATGTCAGGTGCTATAGATAGATAGTTTTAAGAGTAGATTAATTAGATATTTTTATCAAATATTTGATTTATTTTTTAATCTCTGACAGAACTATAACTCATTATAGTAAGTGTTATCATCTGTTATGATATAGGTTAAACTCTGGTACATTAAATTTTTTTGAAAATTATTAATTAATTTATCCTAACTTCAATGCGCAGCTTACATGTCTCCTTTTATAATATATATTCTTATAAATTTACACCCCATGCGAACACCGCGTGTGGAGATAACAATTAAATGAAACCATGTCGCTTTGTTGATGGCAGCTTCCTGCCAGTGAAAGGTAGCTAGCTACTTGTTAATTAATCAACTATATTTATATAAAAATAATTAGTGGCGGTCGATATATATATACGGTGACAAAGGTCGAGGATCGCAGCGTATCCCCAGGAATCCCCATGCATTACTCTCTAGCGAAGTTTTATATGATCGACCACACGGTTCGAATTACCTAATCTTGTCTGAACTCTCATCTTCTGGAAGAGTTCCCACCACGACCCACCTACTTCATGACTTCGAACATGTTATCCTTAATATATATATATATATATATATAACTATTGGTGAATTGGATAGAACCAAAAGAACTAAAGTATATATATATAGTACGGATCGGATTATATCATGTCAGTTCAATTCAATTCCATATAATTTACGATTAAGTTTTTATAATAATAAGAAATAAGATAAACGAAAAAAGTTCTATATCGGCTGTCCTATAAACTGGTTTTCGAACATGTTCGAACTATATATGATGTATATGTTATTTGTAAAAATGCTCATCACCACTTAATCTACTTATAGAAATCTTTTAATAAAAGTGAAATAGGTAATTAATTTTGTGAACAAATATGTGCAGAGAGTATCTGCAATGGATTAATGAAAAAATAGGAAGCCGGCCGCAGTACTATGAAAAACGAAAAGGAGCTCCTTGGGATAGGAGATCCACAAAACAGCGTTTATATATATCCCACAAGCATCCGAGTTCTCACCACCTTATCCTCCGGATCACCTCTACGATCCATCCATCTGTTCCCCGACCAGCGATCATGGACCTCCTCCTCGCATGCCAGTGCATCTTGGCCTTGCTGGCCTTGGTGTTCCTCGGCAGATCTTGGCTTGCAAAGCCTAGCGCTGGCAGCAGGCGAGCTGAGGCACCCAAGCTGCCGCCGGAGCCTGCCGGGGCTTGGCCTGTGGTCGGCCACCTACCCATGCTTGGAGGGAAGGAGACCGCAGCACGGACGATGGGGCGCATGGCCGATGAGTACGGCTCCGTCTTCATGCTGCGACTGGGCGCCCACCGGACGCTGGTGGTCAGCAGCCAGGAGGCGGCCAGGGACTGCTTCACCACCTGGGACAGGGAGTTGGCCTCACGGCCGAGGAGCGCCGCCGGCAAGTACTTGGGCTACGACTACACCATGTTCGGGCTCGCCCCCTACGGCCCCCTGTGGCGCGAGATGAGGAAGCTAGTCACCGTGAAGCTGCTGTCCTCCGCGCGGCTGGAGAATCTCCGGCACCTCCGGACGACGGAGCTGGACATGCGCATAGCAGAGCTCCACGAGATGTGCATGAACGGTGGCGGCGGCAGCCAGCCGAAGGTGGTCGACATGGGGGAGTGGCTCGAAAACACCACCTTTAACGTCATCGCCAGGATGGTCACAGGGAAGCGTTATTTTGGCGGCGTGGACGCGAGGGACACCGTCGAGGGCGGCGACGAGGGACAGATGAGGCGATTCAAAAAGGCTCTGACGGAGCTGCTGTACCTGGTCGGGGTGTTCGTCCCCTCCGACACGGTGCCGTGGCTGGAGTGGCTGGACCTACGGGGGTACATAAAGGCCATGAAGACGACTGCCAAGGAACTCGACGCCGTCCTGGATGCTTGGATCGAGGAGCACCGGCAGAAGAGAAGATCGGGTGTCGGCAAGGCGGAGGACTTCATCGATGTGATGCTGGCGACCATGGACGGCGTCGATCTGGCTGGTTTGGATTCGGACACCGTTATAAAGGCGACTGTCCTGGTAAGAACGTCCTCCAACACTAACTCTATGTCGAAAGGGCCATAGGGGAAAAACTTTCACCTTATTTTAAGAATCAATACTATTGGACCATGAATATTAGAGATCTAAACGGATCACCATATATGTCAACTGATATTTTAATTAATTTTTTTCGGTTCTTCTGCAAGTGTAAACGACTTACACAGGAAAAGGGTTAACAACGTTTCACAGAATATAATAGAAGAATTCCATGTTCAAAATACCTGGAGAGAACATCTCTTACATTAACTCGTTGTTTACGGAGTAGAGCATGTTCAAATGTACCGGTTACTTTTTTGTTGGATCATGAACAGAACAAAACACCTCTAGAACAAAGATAAGCAGCAGAAGAACAGAGCTTTCGAGTAGAAAGAACTATATTGCTGAAAACGAACACACAGAAAGCAGTAACTTCTGACTCTACAGAAAAACATCTTAAATATAAAGAAACACGATCGAGCATAGGCTAAAGACTAAGTAACTAACAGTTAGCAGAAAATTAAGAGAAGTACTGCGAAAACATCCTAGGTAGCTAACTGGCCCCTAAAGACTAGGAAACAACTAAACTAGACTATGTTCATGATCTCATAAACACTTCTGATCTCATAGACCAAGATCTATCCAAATCAATCGCCAGATGTGCATCATTTTTCATCAGCTTTATGTGAGTCTTAAAGAAATGTTGTAGTATTACTCTTCACATTAATTACACTTCTGATTTCTCTTGTCCTCAATAATCAAGAGTTAGTGTATGATAGAACAATTAATTAAGTATAGCTCTATTTTGCTGTCGTGCAGTCTATACTCCTTGGCGGCAAGGATACGTCGGCGGTCACCATGACATGGGCACTGGCCCTGCTGTTGAACCACCGCCGGTGCTCGACAACGTCCGCCAGGAGCTCCACCTGCACGTCGGCAACACCCGCAACGTCGAGGAGAAGGACATCCAGAAATTGATCTACTTGCACGCTGTAACGAAGGAGGTGATACGCCTCTACCCCGTCGCCCCACTCTCGGTGCCCCATGAGGCAACCGCCGACTGTCGGGTCGGCGGCTACCATGTTCCCGCCGGCACCCGCCTCTTGACCAACCTGTGGAAGCTACACCGCGATCCGCAGGTGTGGGGACCGGACGCGGAGGAATTCCGGCCGGAGAGGTTCCTCGTCACCGGGGAGGCGGCTGGGATGGACGTCAGGGGGCAGCAGTTCGAGTACCTACCCTTCGGCTCCGGTCGCAGGATCTGCCCGGGAATCACCTTTGCCCTGCAGGTGATGCAGCTGACGATAGCGAGACTCGTCCATGGGTTCGAGATGGGGACGCCGGACGGCGAGGCGTTGGACATGGGAGAAGGGCTAGGCCTGATCCTAACCAAGGCAACGCCGTTGGAGGTCCTGGTCACCCCACGCTTGCCCCCGCACCTATACTATTACCATCAGGAAGCCAGCATGTGAGAGCTATTAGGAGTGTTGAAAAAGTTATTGATTGTGGCTGTACTCTAGTAATGACACGTGGTCCTTCACAAATAATTTACTCATATATAGTAACTATATATATTATTAATAGTTTTTTATCTAGTTTAAAAAATATCATGATAGATGTAAGATTCAACTCTGTGTGTAGTCATCCTGTACGCATCTTATACTTGCATATATAACTTGAATTCTAAGTGTGATGAATATTATAGTGGATTTATTGATGTGAAAGATGTGTACTTTGACTTTCAACCATATGTGATATTATTTAAATCTGATTGGTATGATATTCACAATACGAACAGAGGGTTTAAAATTGATGAACTTGATTTTATTAGTCTCAACACTCAACATAAGTATCAATATGCATTAGCAAGTCAAGTGGAGTATATGTTTTATATTGCTGATAATAATACATCTAATTGGGAGACTACTATTAAATCGTTGTCCACGAATTTTTATGACATGCCAAAGGAATTGCATTCTAATTTTGAAGAGAAGCCTTATCCAGAAGTGTTGATTGATATCTCCTTCATCTTAAACACACAGGATGTAGTCATGAGTGTAGAAAATCTTTGAAGAATATTAGAGAATATGGAAATTGACTTTGATTGAAATTCTATTGTCCCACATGAGGAGTCACTCAGTTAGTTGGACACTCCGCCACACATTCAGAGGTCAGAAGTTCAACTTCCAACGAAATTAAATTTGTAAGAATTTGTCAAATGTTTATCCCCCACGATATAATAAATTAGTATTTCAATAAATAAAATTTTAAAAAAATTCTTATTAGCTTATATATATTTGTAAGTTTTGTTCTTCATTTTGTTAAATCTTCTTATCATTACACATGTTATTGTTTTTAAAATTATGTCATTAATATCTTTATTAATTAAATAGATGTCCAACTAGAGTTGTAAGATCGCATGCAAACTACTTGTGTCGAGATATGGGTCTAAAGTAGGGCAACAAATGGAACTCGATATTCCAACCCGATTTTGATAAAAATTATCAATTTAAAAATTTAAAAATGATATTGATAGCGTATCGGAATCGATATCAAATATTTCGATAAGCCATAAAAATCGAAATCAGAATTGAAAAATAATCAAAATCGAAATTGATATCTATTATTCTGATAAATTATCCTCGAAAGGCAAAATCATGATAAACATCTTAGTTTATCAGAATTTTGATTCCGATAATATTATCGGAATCGGAACAAAATCATAATTAATTATTCTAATTTTATCATAATGGAAATCGAAATCATATTTCAGTTATCGAAATTGGAATCTATGTTTCCAATTCCGAATCCGACTCAATCGCAGCCCTAATCTAAAGTATCATGCACATCATTACTGGACTCTCAAGATCATGAATCATCGACCTTTCCATGTGAAGGAATTGCCTCTGGACCATCTTCCTCTTGGCCTCCAACGAATACCCCCACACACTCTTCCCTACACATTCTAGGGATTACCTCATCTAGCATAGAAAGTAATAAATGTTTATAATCATTCTACCTTATATTTTACATATTTATATACATTCTTTATTTTTCCCTCCTAAAATGGATAGATCTAGAAAAAAGACAGGTATTTTAAAGTGTGAAGAGCTCATGCACATGCGATAGGACAAGCTATGTAAGGTGGATATTGAATATGGGTGTGGTGTGGGTGAAGATGGTGGCTTGTTGACTAGTTATCAGGCGATGTTTGGTAGGATTCATTGATTTTTATGAGAAAGATTTCAAGAAGACCCTCACTCAAGAAAAGGATAAGAGAATTTTTAGAGATTTGATGGCAGTGCATCTTCTTTCGTAAGATTGTTTATTCATTGATTATGACAATTGTATCATTCTTATTCAACTATTATGTGTTCTTTAAATTTGCGGTATTTTAAATTCACTTGGACTCCCAAAGAAGATGCGTAGTTTGAATGAAATAGGAGAGATACTTTGCAAATGAAGAGCCTACTTGAAAAGAAAAGAAAGATAATTTAAAAGATTTGTTAACATTGTATTATCCAACTTTAGTGTTTTTTTTTTTCTAGCACAGGAATGTATCTAGGGCCTTGGTCTACCCCTTGGAATTACATTGCACAAATGCTAAAAACTATATGGGGGGAGGGGGACATGCCACCTGACCCCTAACAAAGTACGTACATCAATAAGTCGAAATGCACCAGAAGAAATGGAAGTGAGCACTGTGGAAAGAGATATAGGTAATTACTGTTCAGAAATCAAGTACACTTGATTGACTGTAGCTGGAAGGACTTGGTAGTCCTTTTAAGTCTCAGGAGAGCTAGTCTTGTTGACCACTGGGAGGTACTTAATAATCAATTATATAATAAGCACACATAATTTGAACAAACGGTGACTTTGACCTCTGTGGGTGCAGCAAGAGTGGGAGCAGATGTCGATAAGGGCCATTTGAGAATGCCTCCATGATAGAAGCAGAGGAGTCGGCCCCTCCTGTGGCCTAAAAACTGGAAGATCACAGACGAGCACTGCTAGCTAGAGGACACGAGCATGGCGGCCGAGCTCGCAAAGGCTTGCCTCCTTCCTTAGAACTAGGATTAGGTGGAGGCAGGGAGAACCTCAGGGATGATCCTCTCCATAATAAAGGAGGGGGATCACATCATGGCACTATCTTTCCTTGTCGTTGGGTGCTTCGACAACGGGTGGAGGCAGCCAAGGGCGCCGGTCAATATAGGCTGGCCACCAAGGTGATGTAGTTGAAGGCTACGTCCTTTCGTAAGCTCCAGGAGGACAAAGCGCAGGAGGAGGCAAGGGCAGAGTTCTAGGAGGATGGAGTCAGTCGGGAGGAGGCCATGAGGTCTTCAATCCGAGCAAGGAATTCTAGTCCTACTCACAGAGGTCGGCATGCCTTCATCTGGAACTAGTCAATATGACAACTTCATGTCTTATGCCGTCGTCGCCGCTGTGTCTGTTGCCCGGAGGAGAGCTCGCTGGTGCCGCGTCGCTCGCATTCGGGAGGCCGTGTACGGAGGCCGCCATGTGCGGGATGCAGCAGCGAGTCCCCATCACCCGTGGGAGAGCATCGCTGCAGCCGTTCGTGCCTTCAACGGGTCCTATCGTCGAGGTAAGGACCCTTCCTCTCCCTCTCCGGCGTCGACATCCCCTCTCTCTGCCACTGTATTCTTTCTCCCTCTCTTTCTCTCTCTTCTGTGCTAGGGCTTTTGGCCAGGTTCTCCCAACAAGGGGAGGACTGCCATCCCGGCGCATTGCATCGGGGCGCTGGCCAGGCCTTCTTCTCGGCACAATGCGCCAATAGACTTTGTTTGGCCCATTTGACCTCTATTTTGGGCCGTTTTCGTGCCGTTTTCGCGCTGTTTTCCATGTGTCGTCATTCTGGCACCTGGCGGGGGTGTTTCGAGGGCCGACCGACTCTCTACTTGTGCTGTGTGGGCATTCTGAGTTGACCGATTGTTGTGCCCTTTAGCGGATCCATTTTTGCACCAAGTTTTCATTCCGTACTCGTGACGCTTGTGCTGACTCCCTAGCACTGTGCCTCACTAGTCTTCATGTAATGGCCCCGAAGCTCGAACCCTCGACTCCCACCAAGGATCCGACCATTGGCATCACCGCCCACCGGCCCGAAGACACGGAAGGGCTAACGGACCAATCTAACAAGATATATAACGAAGATAAATAACAACCAAACGCATTAAAAAGTACCAACAGGTGAAGGAAAGAGTCCAATACAGAGTATAGTCCCAAAGTAGTAAAGTACAAGTGCAAAAAGTAAAGGGGATAACAGGTCCCTTAGGGGCATACCCCGATGGTGAAGTACACAGAACTGGGGGAACACTACTCACGGAAGACGCCGTCTACTACAGCCCCATTTCCTCAGCCCGCCACGGAACGTGCTGCTGTGAAGTCTCACCTGAAAAGGAGGAAATGAACTTCACGAAGAAGTCCAGTAGGGACTATCAATCTCCCACTAGTTCTAACATCAGAATAGATCTATATATACAATAATTAATTAAAGCATTAAATCTATCCTACTAACATAGTAAAGTGCGGAAGCGTAAAGAAACTACAAGGTCTATGGTCCAAGCTAAACGTCAGGATCGGAAAACTCGTGTAAACTACGGCACTGGGAAGAACCCAAAGCTGTAACACAGACAATAAATAACTACCTAGACAGAGGCACTAGCTACAGAACACTACACTAGTCAACCAGTCAGGTGCGCCACGCACCTTACACTCAACCGACAGTCCATGTCTAGCACCTCCCGTTGGAGTGAGATGCGGAACTAAAGTAACCACAACTGTCGTAGTCTGGCCGGACTACGGTCCCACGCCTGGCCCCTCAAAATGGTTCCGGAACCACGTAGAGTGAGGCAGTGAGAAAAGGACTAGCTGATCTGCGCCGAAAGAGCTACCAACCACCTCGTCGTCCCAGACTCAACTAAGAGAGCTCTACAAACGACTCTACACTGTTGTCCCCACCGTTTTCCCCTCTGCTACAAGAGTCCGTGACTCGAGCTCGCCCGCCGCCCAGAGAACTCCCTCAAACAGGCGCGTGGGGACCGGGGGTCTAGGTAACAGTAATAACCTGTCTCGTGGACAAGCCCTCAAGTGCCTAGCACCAAAAGACTAGAGTAGCAATGTACTAGGAACAACACAAGTGCCAAGAAACAGAGTCGTAGCGGAAAGAAAACTCTGAATAGGTCGCCAAGTCCCTTCTCTGTTTGAGAAGGCGACGCACATGTTTTCGCCACCTGAAGACGACACCCTGACTGTCACAACCTAGTCCAAAAGGCAACAGGGAACCTGTCACGATCAGGAGACCATAGGCAGAGGTCCAGGTGTCTACCTGGAACCTCCCACAACACCCGGTGTAAACCGAAGAAAAGGCGACAGCCACCCTGTTGTGATCAGAACGCGACAGGGTGGGCGTCGCTTCCTCAAACCAGAAGGCGACGTATCGGGCTATCGCGACCTAGGTCGCGACAACAAATATGTCACGACCTCAGGTTTGCACACTCAAGGGCACCACCCTCGAATCATGCAACACAAAACTGAGAAGTACAAGGGGAGGGGAGCAAATAGGACAATGTAAATATATCATTTAAGCTCAAACCACCCTTGTAAACACCCATGCATGCCAAGAACATGGATCTACACTCAATCATCTTACATGCAAACATGGATCTCTCATCATCCACACCCCAATCCAAGCATGAATCAAAGCACAATCATGCCATCCAAGCATTCCACAAGAATCATAATATGCTTACACAACCTAGCATGATCCCTAGGCTTGGAGAAAGGGGTTTGGAGTCCTACCATGCTAGAACTAGGGGAAGGTTTAGGCATCCCTACCTCAAAACAAAGTTCCACCCCAATGGGGCCTTCTTGTAGGCATGCAACCCTCCTCCTCGCTCCAATCCCCATGGAGACGCCGTCCACGAACCACGAACGTCCTCCTACACGCCGATGAAGAGGAACACCACGAGGAGAACCAGTCACCACGCCAGAGAAGCACCACACAGAAGGGGAAAACCCCAACCCAACACAATAGCAACACACCCACACCTCATACGAGGAAAAACACCTCACACAAGCCACTCAAAACTCTCTCCCAAGCTCCCCACAGAGCCACCAGCAGCAGAGGGGTCGGAGGGGAGAAAGCCAGCCGAGGTGGGGAAGAAGGGGTTGTTCTCAGTCCTGTGACCATTTAAGCCTCGGAGATGAGAACCCGACAACTTGACTATCGCGTTCACTCAAGTGAATGCGACGGACAACTCATCGCAATCCCATGGTCAAGGTCAACCTGACCGACAGAAACACCATGCATCGCCCATGCAACCCTGACACCATGAACGCGACACCTGACCCGTCGCGTTCATCATGTCAGTGGTTGACACTTGTCTCGTCTGTCTCAACAACAAGACAACAGAGGATGCACGTTGCGGTCAGAGGCTGAAGGCGACAACATGCCCGTCGCGTTCCCAACCAGAATGCGATGGCCATCCTGTCGCCTTCAGAAGGCGACAACCCCAGCATCGTGACCTTCAACAAAAGGTGGCCGACCAAAGGAAAGGAGGGATGTTACACTTCACCTGATGTTGCGACACTTGAGGGCTTTGTCCCAGTGCACTGTGCACTTTTAGGTTGTTACCGTTCCCCTAGACGTGGGCCTGTTGAGGGTGGACTCCGAGCCACGAGTGCGTTCGTCGAGCATTTCACTGTACGAGGGGGAAAACGGTGTTGGACAGCGACATTGAGTCGTTTGCGGAGCTCTCTTAGTTGGTCCGGGTCCCACAGAGTTTAGAGTGTCGCGGTGCAGGACAGCTAGTCCGTTCTCACTATCTCGCCTTACACAGTTCTAGAGCCGTGTCAGGAGGATAGCTGTGGGACCGTAATCCGGCTAAACTACAGCTTGTGGTTGTGTTTGTCCATGTGTCGAACTCCGATGGGAGGGGAGACCTGGACTCGTGGTCAAGCTGTAAGATGCCGATGGGCACATCTGACACTGACTAGTAGAGGTCGGCTTGTGGCTAATGTGTAGTGTTGTCTAGACGAGGGCTTTATCGTGTGGTTGTCCAGTTTAGTGGCGTACTCAGAGCACATTTATCGAGGTTGGGACCGTATGTAGTTGCACCGAGTTGGCGGTACTTGTGGACCCATGTACCTTTTTTTTATTTACTTTAGTACCTGCTCAGTTGTTAAATTGTTATATTACTTGCTCGGTTATTAGTTCTGTTTACTTGTGTTACTGTCGTTTTCTCTTTAGTGCAGTTGGTTGGTTACCGTAGGACTCTGGCTTTTCCTGCTCAGTTGGTTGTTGTGTTTACTTGAGATACTTCCGCCTTTCTGCTTGGTGTAGTTAGTTTAGTTGCTTTAGTACTATTGTTCTTCCTGCCTAGTTTAGCCGCACTACTTCTTATTTCCGCTGTTCGAACCGGTGAGGGGTTGGGTTTCTTACTGGACTTCATTCGCAAAGCTCATTCCCCTTACTTCCTTCCAGGTTTGAATTCGTAGGAGCTGATGCTTGTGTCCGGACAGTCAGCATGGTGCCGCTAGTTGTCAACAGCGTTAGAAATGGTCAGTGCCTCCTTTTGCACTTGAATTATTATCTGGGACATTGTGTATATTTTCTTTTCCGCTGTTGCATTTCTTTAATTGCTTAGCTACTGTAACTTGTTGTATATCTCAGTAGACATATTTCTTAACCCTTCTGGATCTTCGATTCGTGGTTGGCGGTCCAAGGGTCGGGTACTTGGAGGGTTCCGGGTATCGGATTCTTAGGTCGTTACATACCGTGTTGCGTATTTTCTTTGTACCTGGGTTCATTATATGCTGGACAACGATCCCTATGTTCATGCAATGTTCATTTGGAAACAAGACACAGTCATTAAAACAAGCATCTATCTTCTCATGATCTAACCCCAAATCTTTAATAATCTTCTTCATTTCATACCATGTTCGAGGTAAATTAGCTCCTTCTGGTAATACTTCTCTAAGTAACTCGAGAAACATTCACATACAAAATGTTGTCACTTAGTTCATGGTATTAATATGTAATAGTTTCAACAAAAATGTCAATTTTATAAATTTGACACAACCAGGATATAATGGTGTTTCAATATCTTCTAATAATTGATAAAAATCTCTTACTTTCTCATTTGGTTCATGTTCCTCTTTTGTCCTCTCTCTTTAGCCTCTTGTAACTCATACAACATTTCAATTGTCTTATCAATCTGATCTTCTATTTGTGGTTCATTAGCAGAAGGACGTAACTTATACAAATATATTTATTTTTCTATAATTGTATGGCGACAGATAGTAGTCGCTACCATATGTATTAATTTTAATACATAAATTTCAAAGAAAAAAATATATTTACTACTTATACAAATATATTTATGTTTTTATAATTATAAATATATTTACTACTTATACAAATATATTTATGTTTTTATAATTAATCATTAAGGCCTACACAATCCATATATATCTACTCATATTGTAAGATCAATTTGATCATCGTCCAATAACAAATAAGTAAATCCTTAATAAATATTTACTTCTAAGAATAATTTAATATGTATTTATTAAATCAAATATATATGTAAATTAATCACTAATCTAGAAACATATAAATATATATAAACACATATGTATATATGTTTGCTAAATTTGTGTATATTTATATCTATAAATTAGTAACACATATATATATTTTTTATTTGAGATTACAAGTATATATATCTAGCACAAATATACATATACATTACAAATATAAAAAAAAACATATATATATATATATCAATCACTAAACTAAACAAGTTTATTATTAAAATATATATGTTCTATATATTTTTTATTTGTAGTCTTTTTATTTAAAAAAAATAAATAAACAAAATTAAATTTTTATATTTGTCAACCCTTTGTCTGCGGTTAGATCACTGCTGACTAATACTGTCAACAATTGACTTTAATCGGTGGTTTCTAAAGTCGCACACATAACATCTATATATCCGCGGCTAAAATAGTCACAGAAAAATACATGTCTGCAGTTGGCCGTATAAATTTATATTTATTCGCAGTTAAATTTTAACCGCTCATATAAGCTACACTTTTCTCAGCGAATTCTTTTAACCGTGAACAAAATATTTTTATGACAGCTTTCGATTATGTTCGTTTTGTCTTTGTGCAGGAGAACCACAAAAGATCTAGCACTTGCGTCCCACAAGCATCCGAGTTCTCACCACCTTATCCTCCGGTTCTCCTCCACGATCCAGCCATCTGTTCCCCGAGCCAGCGATCATGGACCTCCTCCTCGCATGCCAGTGCATCTTGGCCTTGCTTGCGTTGGTGTTCGTCGGCAGATCTTGGCTTGCGAGGCCTAGAGCTGGCATCAGGACAGCTGAGGCACCGAAGCTGCCGCCGGAGGCTGCCGGGGCTTGGCCTGTGGTCGGCCACCTCCCCATGCTTGGGGGGGAGGAGATCGCAGCACGGACTCTGGGGCGCATGGCCGATGAGTACGGCCCCGTCTTCATGCTGCGACTGGGCGCGCACCGGACCCTGGTGGTCAGCAGCCAGGAGGCGGCCAGGGACTGCTTCACCACCTGGGACCGGGAGTTGGCCTCACGGCCGAGGAGCGCCGCCGGCAAGTACTTGGGCTACGACTACACCATGTTCGGGCTCGCCTCCTACGGCCCCCTGTGGCGCGAGATGAGGAAGGTAGTCACCGTGGAGCTCCTGTCCTCCGCGCGACTGGAGAAGCTCCGGCACCTCCGGGTGACGGAGCTGGACATGCGCATAGCAGAGCTCCACGAGATGTGCATGAACGGCGGCGGCGGCAGCCAGCCGAAGGTGGTCGACATGGGAGAGTGGCTCGACAACACAACCTTTAACGTCGTCGCCAGGATGGTGACGGGGAAGCGTTATTTTGGCGGCGCAGCTTCGAGGGCCACAGTCGAGGGCGGCGACGAGGGAAAGATGAGGCGATTCAAAAAGGCTCTGACGGAGCTGCTGTACCTGGTCGGGGTGTTCGTCCCCTCCGACACGGTGCCGTGGCTGGAGTGGCTGGACCTACGGGGTACATAAAGGCCATGAAGACGACTGCCAAGGAACTCGACGCCGTCGTGGATGCTTGGATCGAGGAGCACCGGCAGAAGAGAAGATCGGGTGTCGGCAAGGCGGAGGACTTCATCGATGTGATGCTGGCGACCATGGAAGGCGTCGATCTGGCTGGTTTGGATTCGGACACCGTTATAAAGGGAACTGTCCTGGTAAGAACTGCCTCCGACACTATAACTCTATGTTGAAAAGCCAAGGAGGAAAACTTCCTCCTTATCTCAAGAATCAAAACTCTATTGGATCTTGAATACCATAACTAACCCAAGCTATATATGTCATCTGATTTTTTAAAAAAAAATTGGGTACTTCTGCAGGTGTAAACGACCTAATTCAGATTTCACAGGAAAATTAATGAAAAGAGTTAACAACGTTTCACAGTATAAGTAAAAGCATTCCTCGTTCAAAATGCGTAGCGAGAACTCGTTGTTTACCGAATAGAGTTTGCTCAAATAATCCGAGTTTTATGTGAGTTTTAAAGAAGTGGTCAAATCTTTTGAGGAGGATCAGACTCCGTTAATATGAAGAGTTTTGCGGGGAAAAAAAAGTTCAAAAACTTTTCACGTTTTAATTTAATTAAATTTTTTTACAAAACATGATAAATACGATCTCTAAATTTTGAGAAATACTTAGTGCACTATGTGCCATTTGACCTTGAGGTTGGGAAAAGTGAGATGGATGGATATTATAATCCCACCAAAGCCACATGGCACAACCCTAGGGGGTGTGCCATGCTTAGTGCACACCAAGTATTTCTCCTAAAGTTTTCTTATATTGATGGAGTCTGATGCTCTCACGTACTAAGAGGAATCCGAACTCTTTAAAAAAATGTTGTATAATGTCACTCTGCGTATCACATGACTTTTGATTTCTTATCTTATCAGTAATGAAGAGTTTGAGCGAGTGACCTACAAATTAAGTAGCTCTATTTTGCTGTCGTGCAGAATATTCTCGTTGGCGGCAAGGACACGTCGGCGATCACCATGACATGGGCGCTAGCCCTGCTGCTGAACCACCGCCGGGTGCTCGACAAGGTCCGCCAGGAGCTCGACCTGCACGTTGGCCAGGCCCGAAACGTCGAGGAGGAGGACATCCACAAATTGATCTACCTGCACGCCGTAATGAAGGAGGTGATGCGCCTCTACCCCGTCGGTCCACTGTCGGTGCCCCACGAGGCCACCGCCGACTGCCGGGTCGGCGGCTACCATGTTCCCGCCGGCACCCGCCTCCTGACCAACCTGTGGAAGCTGCACCGTGACCCGCGGGTGTGGGGGTCGGACCCGGAAGAATTCCGGCCGAGAGGTTCCTCGTCAACGGGGAGGCGGCAGGATGGACGTCAGGGGGCAGCAGTTCGAGTACCTGCCCTTCGGCTCGGGCCGCAGGATCTGCCCGGGAATCACCTTTGCCCTGCAGGTGATGCAGCTGACGATGGCGAGACTCGTTCATGGGTTCGAGATGGGGACCCCGGACGGCGAGGCGCTGGACATGGGAGAAGGGCTGGGCCTGAACCTGACAAAGACGACGCCGTTGGTCGCCCTGGTCGCCCCACGCCTGCCCCCGCAGCTATACTACCAGTAGGAAGCCCGCATGTGGGAGCAAGGCTGTGTGGTATGGAGTTGGGATCTTCTCAGTAGCCCGCAGGAGAGAACTCTGACAGTCACCTATCTTGTCACCTATAGAAAATTTTGAAAAATCGGAACTCTCTCCACCTCCTGATTACAAAACTCTCCCCCCCCCCATCCTTTCCCGCCTTCTACCCCTCAGTACCTATATTTGTTAAAAAAAAAAATTGAAAAAATAGAAATCGGTCATGCTTCTTATATTAATATATTATATATAATTTTATTAATATATATATATATATTAAATAATAATAAATGTCAAAAGTATAAAATTTATATATTTTAATAATATTTAACATGTTAACGGAAGATACATCATAACTATTTAAATAAAATCAAATTAATTCATTTAGATTATTAGATATTATAATTTCATATCTAACGATATTCAATCAAGATGAAAATTTAAACACAGGTTAATTAGAATATAATAAAATTTATGATGATTTTATTTTTTGTAATTCTAAAAATTATTAAATCAAATTAATCTCGTTATCCATGGACAATAATTCTCGGTAATCTCATATATAGAATCAACATATTTTTTTGAGAATTATGGTGGTCTTAGATTTCAATTTTGTTATTCAAAGTTCGATTACGTCTTGTCAGTGTGCGCACGTATGAAAAAGTGTCTCTAAGGTGCCATTTGGAAGCGCTGTTTTATTTTTCGGTTTCTCCCCAAATCGAAAAAAATTGTGATTTCTGACACACCCAGATTTCTGACAGTCTCACTTTTAACGCTACAACTTGTTTGGAAGCATGTGAACTGTCTGTGCTCTTTTATCTGTGCATTTACATCACTACCCTTGTGATGTCTCTACATGTAGCAGAGCAAGGCTGGAGCCAACGTCCAGTACAGAGATTTCCCATTAGAAATCAGGGCGAGGTACGCAAAAGCGGCCTGTGGCTGCTTTTAACAAGTCGGAGAGAGAAAAACTATTGTGTCTGTCTCTCTGCTAAGTTTGAAAAACGTTGTGCGCAAAAGCCCATAAGACCAGTTAACATTTGGAAACACAACTAATGTTGTCAGAGATTTTTAAGTCCAAAATCGATCAAAACTTTACTTCCAAACGTTGCCTAAATCAAATGTAAGTGTTTACACCCCATCATTCATGTGTATGCTTATCTTCAGGTAATTATGGGTGTATTTAGGTGATTATGAGTGTATTCATGTGTTATGTGTCCAAAAAGAGATAACTCATGTGTATGGTTGCATTCTGATGATTATCAGTGTATTCACGTGATTATGGGTATGTTGAGGTGTTTTGTGTCCAAACAGATAATAACTTATGTGTATGATTATATTCAAGTGATTATGGGTATATTCAAGTGATTATGAGTATATCTAGGTGTTCTGTGTCCAAATAGAGAATAACTTATGTATATGATTGTATTCAAGTGATTATGGAGGTGAAACAGCAACCGGCTAGGAAAGTTTTGTAACCGGTAGGTGGAGAGTGCCCCGATTTTTCAAAAATTTTCTACGGGTGGCGCATCGGGATAGGTGACTGTCAGAGTTCTCTCTTGCAGGGTACTGAGAAGATCCCACTCGTGTGGTATGTAACATCTGAACATTCATCTTATATTTTATTATTATTATTAAATTATTAGTATATTACATCGTGAGAATAAATTAATCTTTGCCAATTCCTGGATGAGATATTGTTTTTACAACTAAGGGAGATTTATCCCACGAGAAAAGAGAAGACTTTCTGTAAGTGCAGGACACATGGGTTTCATCCCATGTGACACTTATTTTTTTGGTGACACATAGGATAGAGTCCATGTGACATCCCATATGGCAGGGGCCACATGGGATGGAACTGCACAGAAAATCTTTCTCACGAGAAAACTCTCTAATTCTTAAGTAAGGACAAGGTTTTCGAGGGAGAAGCTAGATCTTGAGACTTGACAATTAATCATGGGTGTTTAGAGTGCCATAGTTGGATGTAACTGGATCTAACCAAAGGTACCCATTTTATAACAATATTCTGATCTCCACATTTCATAAGAGTTAGCGGTTTGTGCGGGCCGTTTCTTATGATTATGGAGCAGTACTGGAACCAGAGCTGCAATTAGATTGAGTTTGATAACAGAAGCATGAGTTTTTTATTTCAATTTCGATAACTATTTAAAACTTCGGATTTTGATATAATTGACATAGTTTTTCAATTTTGATTACATTACTTACTGTACACTATTTTTGAGTTTACGGATAATTTATTGAAATAATCAATATCAATTCTAATTTTAATTATTTTTTCAATTTAGATTCTGATTTCGATAATATATCATGATAATTGATATCGATTTTAACAAGTTATCGATATTATTTTTTAAATTTTGAAACTAATAAATCTTATATGAATTTGATCGGAATATCAAATTTTCAATTTCATTTACAGCCCTAATTAGAACCTTTAATTATACGCCTTACCCATCACCACATTCTACAATAATGTGGATCAATCATTGCCAATAGACACGCTCCTCATAAAGAGATCATGGGAGTTACAACTAGTCATGGGAGTAATTGCAATCTCTTATTAGAGAAAAGATTACTACTTATTTGAATTGTTCGGCCGAGCAATATCAACACTCACAAGATTGGTGTGGTGTGGGAACCCCCATCATCTTGTGAGTGTTGATGCTGCTTGATCAAGTAATTTGGCCGATCAATAAGTACTCACTACAAGAAAAGATATATTTGTCAACGACTATATGTCAGCGGCTAGCACTAGCCGTTGACGTATCAAATATTTGTCAACGGCTTTCAATAGTCGTTGACAAATATAACTTTGTCAACAGTTTTCTTTAGCCGTTGACGTATATAAACCATATGTCCACGATCGTCTTGAAGCTGTTGACAAAGAGTGTATTTGCCATCGACTTTGTCATGTCGTTGACAAATAATTAATAACATAAAAATAAAAAAAATAATAAAAAATGATGAGTTAGTTTTCCAAATTTAGCATTTGTCAACGGCTGTCATGTAGTCGTTGACAAATGTCTTATTTGTCAGCGACTTCTTCTACCCGTTGACAATTATTAGTAAAATAATAAAATATAATATTTATTTATATACATATTTTATTTTTTTAATATATATTTATATATTTCAATTCGTATTTTATTATGTAATATATTATATTCGTATTTTATTATGGAATATATATTTATATTCATATTTGAGCATGCAATATTTAATTTAACATAATGTCAGCGGCTGGGAGCCGCTGACAGATATGCCCTTTTCTACCTATTCCCTCCCCATCGCTCCCCGAAATCTGGCATTTCCACTCCACTGCGCCCCCAATCCGCCCGGCGTCTCCCTTGCACGCGGCAATCGCCACCGCGCCCTAGCTCGCGACTCCGGCGACGATCTCCCCACCCGCGCCGCCGGCGGCCTCCGCTCGTGCTCCAGTCGCCCCCACGCCGCCGCCTCCTCCTCCGGCGAGGTCCAGCAGCCTCCGCCTCCTCCTCCAGCAGCCTCCGGCGAGAATCGCAAGGAAGAGTGGCCCTCTTGATCAAGCTGGCGATCGACCAGGAGAGCACATTCAAGGACCTCAAGCCCAAGAACAGGAGGATCATGGTGAGATGCCAATCGCTGGGTTTCCAGTGTGTGCTGGATTGTTTTGATTGTTGTGGTTCTGGTTTGTGGGTACCGGGGAGGGGGGGGGAAGGTTTCTGTTTGTGTTTGTGGTGATCGCTGTCCACTGTTTCTGATGTTTTTTTGTTTCCTGTTGGGATGGGTGAGCAGGGTCCGGAGGAAGGGGAGAGCTATGGGAGGTGGCCTCCGTGGCTGAAGCCGCTGCTGTCGACGCGGTTCTTCGTGCAATGCAAGCTTCACGCCGACTCCCACAAGAGCGAGTGCAACATGTACTGCCTGGACTGCGTCAATGGCGCCCTCTGCTCTGTGTGCCTCGCATACCACCACCGCGATCATCGCACCATCCAGGTATATTTCGCTCTCTCTCTCTCTCTCTCTCTCTCTCACACACACACACACACACCCATTGATCGTCCTTATTCTGGTTGAATCATAACTGTTTAGATATCTTGATGACTGTTACCATTTCGTGGCATTTTTCTCACGTTATTCAATTGCAGGGAAGAGGCAGATGAACTTGTCCGGGCATTGCTGGACAACGAAGATAGATCACGGACGGCATCAGAGATGGCAGATCTGCTTTATCATGCTATGGTGCTGCTAGCGGTGAAGAATGTGAAAATGGAAGAGGTACTTGAAGTCCTTCGGAAGAGATTCTCCCAGTCAGGGGTTGAGGAGAAGAATAGTCGAAGAAAACCAGGTGAATCAGCTTGAAGAGGTTTTCTCCCCCAGTCGTCCCATCATGCAATTTGACATTGCTTCCTTCGCCTGCATCATGTTGTTGGCCAGTGCAAGCTGATCTTCTATTCCACCCTTTAAGAGATTGGGTGGTAACGACGTCTTACAGTTCCTGTTGCTGTTGTGATCTGTCTACCTGTGGTTTGTGTGGTTCTGCCGTTCTGGAATGGGGTTAGAAAATAAAACGAAACTTAAATCCCCAGTCCCCACAACGGGAGATGCCTTCGTTCACAAAATGTAAATTATGCCTGAAAAACAAGAATGAAAGTTTTGTTTCTTACAAAGATGGCCATTTGCCCACTACACTATCAGGCAGTGCGGGCCACTTTTGCTTTTCAACTTTTTTGCAACATGGGCACATCGAGGAATGCATTCAGCTCAAGGATGCGAAGGGTCCTCGACAAGTTCGTGACCAGGGTGATAGAGCAACAGCATCAAGGGGCAGTCACCCCTCCACTTTCGTTTATTTCTCTGCTTTCTGCCGAAGGCAGGTTCTGCTCCCACCTGTTGCGGACGTCCAGAAGACTTCCACTCCGAATCGATCCAAGCGGAGGTGCTCGTCATCAGTACTGTTTTTATCAATACACATACATATATATAATATGTAATATGGAAATTTAATGTATGCATTTCATGTTAAAGTGGGGTCTTCAGTTCTGCTGCGAGTAGCTCTCGCCTTGAGATTTTGAAAGATGTGAGAAATATTTACTGTAAGATCGGTTTTATATAGAAAGATGAAGTGGATTGTAAGAAAGTAATTTTATTAATTACTTTCTTGTAACTCATATCATCGTTATTACAAGATTAATTTATAATAAGCATTTCTATCTCTTGTAAGATAACTAAACATGAAGTTTGCTGGCTGTGAGTGTAAAGAGAACCAAATCAATTAACACTTGGACTAGCTCCCTCGTTCTCAGAGTTTGCTGATCCTTTGGTTTGTGTTATAATTAGATAAAGGAACCACAACATGGAAGTTGGAAGATTTCTTGGTTGGGGATGTAGAACAAAAAACCATAGCACCTTAAAGGTCAAATATCTATTGATGCTTAGCTAGAATTTAGGAAGCAGTTAATTACTCTTTGTCTGACATCATATAATTTAGACTCTAAAGGAACCATTGACAGTTTAATGTTTTGACACTCTTGTTTTCCCCCTCCTTTTCAGATGAATGAATGGGCAGACTGACTTTCTTGCTCCTGTTTGCTCCAACTGAGGCAGAACCAGAGATTCTGAAAGCTTAAGTTATATACCCTCGGTATACTTTTGTATATTATCATGAATTAAATTGGTTGCTCATGCTGTCCTTTGGCATGTCTTGATAAATAATCTGGCTACACGAGTTGTTTACCAGATCCATGCGCCATAAGGCAGATCTTGAACTGCAGCTGTCACATGTTTGCTAATACATCTCAACAAAGGGTTTCCCTGTTACCCCTCATGGATGCCATCCAAACTCGACACCAATTGTTCATTCATACAGGTAACCCCAAGTATGTAATAGGAAAAGAAGTCCAAGTTGATCCCGTTACCTCTGCAATTGGTCCTGTTATATCCCAGGTGAATGAACATCCATCAGAGTACTTCTGAAAAAATTAACCTTCAAACCTGAAACTGTTCGAAAAGTTTCAGTAAAATCTCTAAGTTGACCATGTTGTCTTCTGCTGCAAAGAAAAGGATTGTATCATCTGCGTATTATGAAGAAGGATACAGTCTTGTAGTCTCCTATGTTGTTTCTCCTGAATAGGACTACTTTGGAGCTTGCAAAAACCTAGCCCCTTGCTTGTGCCTACAGCATATCTAACATGGTTCTCCTTCCTGACAATGCTTATTGTCTTCCGGTCTTCCAAGAAATCTTAATTGGTTGAAACACTAGAGAGACAAGTCTTCTCTGGCTTGCAACTAATAAATTATTTAGATAGCAATCTATATCATCTTTATTGTTCTTCTTAGATGACAATAATATTTTTTTCTCTTTTTATTGTCGACATAGCACCGTTAAGCCTTTATTACATGACAAACTTCCTTGCCACAGGAGACATGAGGATCGAGCTAGAGGAATAGGTGCAGCAACGGGTCCTCAAGACTCCCATGTTGTGCTGCAAACTGATGCGGAATGCAGCATATCAGGGGATGTTAATATCAGATGGCATTGACATTGTCACAGAAATAGCACTCAGTTCGTCATCCATATTATCATGGTTTGGTGGGTTCTGATGAAACATTGGCAGGGTACGTCTTATGCATTTTTAGGAGATTATCCTCTCTTTTTTTCCTGCCTCTTTGGAGAGTTTGTCTGGACATAATTACCATCTTCTTATGCATTTTCAGGAGTATACTTGTTTGATTGTATGACTCAAATTTCTGCTTGAAGTGCTCATTTGCAAGGTTTTTTAGGTTTCTACGTACTTACAAATACTTTTGATTACTGTTTAATTATGCAGAACAAATACTTCTGCATTTAAGTGTAGAAACTCATATACTTGTGATTTTTAGGTTTCTACTTACAAATACTCATATTTTCTAGTGTTTGTTTACTGGCTCCAGAGTAAATTGAGGGAGAACATATACATTTGCATTGAAATTCTAATCAATTAAGATCACAGACTAATCAAATCAGTGCAGAGTGTTGCTCTTTGTTGTTGTCCATCCCTTGTGACTGATAGTTCATCTTTCGTTTTTTTTTCTTGTAATTTTTCTAATAGATGGTTCACCCCGACTGTTTGGAGAAGAACAAAGGAGGATATTATCATGGAGGTATGTTTAGTTCCTCACTGTTGTCTGTCATTTGAATGTATTTTCTTGTATAAGAACAAACAATCCTTCATGTTTGTTAGCACATGTAAACACGGATTAAAATTGAGGCTATACCGAGAATTAAAATTGACTAAATTTACTGTCTTAAACCAAACTGCCCGTTGTCTACTTCCAGTATGTTGACTTTATCAGATTGGCTTCCTCCTATTATCCTACCATATATAAATAATGATGCTTCTTTCCCTTGTTGTTGTAGAAATTTGAGCTTCCTTTTAGTTTCAGATACTCACAACTGATGAGAAAATAACTAATTTCCTGTAAAAAATGACTTGGCTTACTAAGGGATAAATAAGTTAATAACTTTACCAATTTAGACTCCTCTTTGTACTGTTCTGTTCATTTCTTCTTTTGTCAAAAATGAAATGATAAGTAACTTTCAGTTCAGATGAAATGAATGAAAGATTGAACCTTACATAATATACCTGGCCTAAGTTCATTACACCTGCACCAGGTGATGTTGGCAATTTCTGGTTCATTGGGCCAGGCTTTGGTTAAACAATGTGGTCAGTCATAGGCCCAAAGTTGTGGGCCAGCTGCCTGAGATTTAACTGATGAAAGAAAATCTACATGTATACTGCATTGTAAATGGAAACTATCATCATGCGTTTTGTTCTTATTCTAACATCCATTTCATAGTTCAAAACTGCATTGCCTTTTTTTCATTTTTAAATTTGTGCAATTTATGCAAGCAGTCAGTATTTTGGTCTGGTCTTTTTAGTAAATCTTTTGTAGGTTGTCCACATGTGCTTTCCATTCTGGAAACTGTTGGATATTTGCTCTCCTCTAAATCTAGAGATACTTGCTGCGTCAGTTCCACCGAGAGCACCAGAGGACGACCACGTAGATACTGATGCAGAGGGAGATGATTATGATGATGATGACTATGATGATGATGATGATTGATAGATTGATATTTTGATGACATTAATTTAGAGATTTTGATGTTGTATAAATTGAATATTTAGAAACTTTGATGTTGTATGAATTGAGTATTTAGAGACTTTGATCTTATATGAATTGATGTGGATTTAGTATGCTTGTTTTCTTGTATGCCGCAGGAGGGGAGCCAGTTCGGGAGGGACGGGCATGTACACAGCAAACAAGAAAGGAGGCCACCGAAAGTGTGATGTTTGCTGGTACGCTTAGGTCTGGTTAGTGCCGGCTTGCTCCTTGGCTGGACGTTGGGATGGTTATTGCCCATCTTCTGATCTCAATGTAGTAGTATACTTGGAAGGTATGGGGAACCCCACTCAATTTTACGTGGACATTCTGAGAGATTGGTAGAAATTTTATGTAGTTATAATACTCCCTCTGTACATGTTACGTTTATATTTTTCCCTTGTACATAAATGATCTAATGTAAGTGTTCATGTTCCAGCCTTCCAGGTGTGTATATGTAAGAGCAGAATTTGGTGGACTGATTTTAGCAATTATCATTCCTTAACTTCTGTTGGATGGCTAGTTTGCCTTTGCCCTTTTAGTTCCTTTTCTTTTTAAAAGGAATTAATCTTAGGTATGTTTGTATAAACAGAAAAATTAGAATTTTTAAAAGAATTTATATAAAAAAAATATACAAATATTTGTCAATAAACTTATTGTTTGTCAGCGGCTAAAGGCGCCGCTGACATAAAACTATTTGTCAGCGGCTTACGCCCGCTGACAAAAATTTTTTTTTGTCAGCAGGTATAAGCCGCTGACGTAAATTCTTTTTGTCAGCAGGCACAAGCTGCTGACGTAAATTCCAACATTCTGTTGACATATGATAAGGCGACGACAAAAATGTCGACGGCTTTGTCTACGGACTATAGCCGTTGACATATGATTTTGTCAACGAATTTTTTATTTTTGTCAACGGTTCAAAGCCGCTGACAAATGTTGTCTGTCTTGTAATGATAATGGCATGGTCATTGGCTACCAATCAAGCCCATGTGGAATCTAATAATTAGATTGTTATTTTATCACTGCTCATGTGAGAGATGCTATATTGACTATTGTCTAGTCACATTGCACTTAAAATGTAATGTACAAGTGTAATCAAATTTTCTCCATCTAAAATAGAGCAATGTAACTTCACATTAATCTCTCGTCATTGTGATATGGTGCCACATGATAAGTGTGTGGTATCCAATGCATTTTATTTTTCATAAAGGAATATGTATTCGGAGAAGTCTCAATACATATTTTGACGGAACAATCGTGTGTACACACCATCTATGTATAACGTTGTTTATTTCATCGACGTGATGAATAATCAATTCATGCGCGCTTAGATCATCCTCTTCCAATATACAACAAATATTTCTCTACATATTTAATGTCCAATCAAAAGAGTCTTTGAACGAATTCAACTATAGACACAAACGAATGAATCTCTCAGCTGCCATATTAATAATAACAGCTATATCTCATGAATGATTTCGAATGGCTCAAGCAATCGGTTTGGATTCGGGTTCAGGTGATGATATTTCGAGTCAGTATAGATCTAGTTTTGATATATTTCTCATTTTTTTAAAAAGATATTTAAAAAGAAAATCTTACTGCACATCTCTCGACAATAAATCACTATCCAAAGTATGCAGCAGCCAAAACTTTCTCTTGTAGCAAATCGGATCCAATCCAGTGGTACAGACTAGCTGGTCCCGGTAATTTCTTCGTCCCGCATGTGGTCCACACTGCCCGAACAGGCCAAGACTTCACACGTCGGAACACGTGGGACAGGCAAAAGCTGCCAGCGGTCCCAGGGGGCTCTAGCGCTCTCATCTTGAAGAGTAGATTTCCGTGGGCCTGCGGAGCAACGTACCAGCTAAAATCCAAGCATCAATAGCTCAGCCACCTGGAACTGGCGGTTGCTTATTTGGCAGAAGCCAATGGGAACAGCTTAACTAGTTTGCCATGACGGCTTGCTTCTTTCTCTGTCGATCGTGAAGCAAAGCTGTCTCGCATCATAATTGCATGTTGACGATAACTACGCAGGAGCACCCGTGTTCTTCTGTTTTGTCCTTTGGTCGCTCGATCTTTTAACTATAATAAAGTTGTTTGTCTAAATAATCTACTTAACTTTTGCTGTCCTCCTTAGAAAACCAAAAGCATATCTCGTTCTTTATATATATATATGACGGTGTCCTGCGTGCATACACACAGGGAAGAACACCTTTCACCAGTAGTCTCTAGCTCCAGCTCCCAGCTGATTTCTTCTTTCTCCCCTGCAAGCTAGAATCACGTTTTGATGTGGTGTCGGAGGAGCGGCATGCAGCGAATATAGTGGAGACTTGTTTCAAAGTGTTTATCTTCTGCGACTGCGACTAGCCATGGACGGCCGCTGCTGGTTGGAGGAGTACAAGCCCGTCATGGCAATGGTGGGTGTGCAATTCATCTACGCAGGGTTGACTCTCCTGGGAAGGCGACTCTCACCCAGGGGATGAGCCCCCGGGTTTTCGTTGCTTACAGGCAGGGAATCGCGACGCTTGCCCTCGCACCCGCTGCTTACTTCTCCCACAGGTCTGTTTGAAGCTTACGTCTCTCTCTCTCTCTCTCTCTCTCTCTCTCATGTAGAAGAAATCGTCTCTTACTTTTAGTCATTATTTAGGACGGACCAGGATTTTATAGGAAGGAACAGGCTCCTGCTTAGTGTTTCGTAAGCTTATTTGATGTCTCTTTCTTTCTTACATACACAGAGAGAGAAACACACAGAGGAGCAACAATCTTGATAAAGTCAGTTCGAACTTGCAAAGGTGGTTGAGAACCGACCTCAGATGGACCCCAGAAAGCGAACTTAGATCTACAAATTAAAGACGGGACGCAGAGCCATCATTTTTACCTACCTTGCTAGTGTCGGTGCCGACGTCACTTGACCCGTAGGAAGCCAACCTTGGGAAGGGTTTTCAAGGTTGACAGTTTGATGCCAAAGTCAAGTACGGACTCAATAAGAAGATCAAGGGAAGTAGAGGATGTGGTAGAAAGACTAAAAGAGGAAGACAGGTGTCGAGGTTAAGTCGAGAACTCTAGTGCAAATTTGAAATCTTTGGCCCCTTTATATGTGGTGATGTGGTGTTTTTATAGGTGCTTATAAACTTGAGCTGATTGGATCTCTCAGTCCTAATTGGCCTGGGAACCTTCCTTAGGACACTTGATCTCTAAAGAAAATACATAGTTGGACTCTCTATTTTAGGCAACCAACAAAAAGGAAAGTCATAATGGAGCTTAGGGTCGACCTAACGTCCCTATAATAGGACTTTGGAGACATATGAAGATCTCAGTCCGATCCAGACTCATATATACAAGAATCTTCCTTCTTGGCTGATGGTGTTTAACAAGCTGGTGGATCTAGGTCTAAACCCTTAATGGGCCAATAGATCCGAGCCAAATGTCATGAGCCATCACAAGCCCTAGCTCAACTCCAAGACTAGACCTTGGTCACGCGATCTAGTTCGGGACTACGAACTATACACCAGGATTCACCCTTCCTAAAGCTATCATGCCACCAAGATGTAGAGTGCTGAGATAGTATCGACACACTGTGCCAAACATCATATTGGTGGGATGATGGTACCCACAGTGATGATGCCCTCTGTTGTGTGTCGAGCGGTGCAATGATGACACTTTTTGTACGCCAAGCAATCCGTGATGGTGATGTTGCCACGTGGTAATCAAACATGAGAGGTTGTCTTGCGATGCTTTGATATTGAAGCCCCTTATGGAAGATAATTGTTCCCTACCTGACATCGAGGCATGGTCCATGTGCAACTATAAATAAGGGCGGTGAGGGAACAACCACCGTTCTTGCACAAGTGCTCGCCTTAAGAGACCTCGGCAGCTGTTAGCATAGCATCTTCCTAGTTGGTTGTAGATTCATTAGGCTAGGTAGGTCCATTTCCCCTTTTCCCTTGTCCTTTAGTGTGAGGATGTCGTCGGTAGCTCAGACTGAGGCTCGAGAATGAGTGCAACATCCTCTAATCTTAGGTTAGGTGGAGATCCTTCTGGTGCTTCCACATTTTCTTCCCATATTGTGTCGTCTCCTCCTATTTGGAAGCCCTCAGGGAAGGTCGATCTGCCAAGGCCTGCTTCCTTAACCCAAGAGGTTGAGGAGGTAGGATCCTTGGGTTCGGATGATGTAGCAGCCTTGGATACTTATGTCCAATAAGGCTCCATATCTAGACCGTCTTGCGCGAATAGACTAAAGTCTCGCAAGGGATATCTCACACAAGTGTCCAGTAAGAATATAAAAGACAACCACACGAGTATAATATATAAGAAAGTACATATATCTTACAACAAATTATATTGTCCCAATACATTATTACATGTCCAAGAGAAAAGTACAACTACATAGGGCATACCCTGAGGGAGCAAAGCTCACACAACCACAACTACAATTCAACTACTGGTGGTACAAGTCTACCACAACGTCACTGTAAGCTAAACCCACGACTAACACCTAAAAAGAACTGTAAAGGAGTGAGCCTCAAAAGTCATGGGCTCAACAGGGACCTCCTAAAACAACAACAGGAACCACAGAGAAAATCGAGACCTCAACCACAAAAGGTCTTACTTGCAACACTCACTGCAGAACTACTGAAGCAAAAAGTGCTAACAGTAAACGTAATTAATGCTGCAAATAAATGTAAACACACCAACTAGCACTACTCCCAAGGAGTAAAGGAAACCACAAGACTGGTACAGAAACACCAGTCCAGCTAGTAACTGAAACAACTACACTACAAGCCATACAGACAAACCACTAACGAACGGTAATGGAGCTGACAACAAGAGCCAGTCCACCACACATTGAATTAACAGAACACATCTGAAAGCTATCCATAAAAGGGTATAACACAACAAGTGGAAGGACCTACAACACGACCTCTACAGAGCACAACTCCACCTAAACACCTGAAAAGACTGGCAAACTGCATGCCACAACAACCAACTACCCTCAATGGGTACAGGTTCCAACAACCATGAGGCACCACAACTAAACTGCACACACAACTATGCCACTAACAACGCACACCACAAAGGAGTAGAAACTCCAACTGGTGAATCACCACTCCAACCCACAACCACTGACAAAGTTCAAGTCAGAAAGAACAACGCCACCATGCGGGTAAAGACTACTTGTTCATGATGCCAATATTTAACTCGGACAACATCGCACAAGAACTACCTCTCAGTCTTACAGTCAAGGACGAAAGATCCAACTGCCGCTCCACAACCACAACGTAAAGCCAAATAACAGTGGAGACCAGTCAACACCACACCTGCAGTCTACACACAACTGTAGGCCCATGCCTGGAACCTTTAGAGACTCTGGCCTAAGCTCCCTAAAGTGAGGCACTGGAAAATAGGACTAGTTGGGGCCCAGTACGTCTACTGGTGTACGTACCCCCAACTACGATTGCACTACAAGCGACCGAACACAAACTCTCACACAAGTCATTGTCCCCTGCTGTCTTTCCCACAACCAGATATACAGCTCAAACACAAGAGTGAGTGTTCAGGAAGATGACACAAACTTCTATGGTACACACTGTACCGGGACACACCCCGAGCACAACGTGCCTGGCTCACAATGAACCTGGGGTACCCGACTAAAGAGGCATTCCAGAATAGGTGTCGGACCACCAAACTTGGCAAACACACAAACCACGACACATACTTAACAAACTTATAAAACTTACATTCACAAACTATGATGATTCACATTTAAACTTGCTTGTCATTGGTCATCACATGACCTCCATAGCAACAACACACCACGATGCACATTAACCACATAACCCTAATATAATAACATAATTTACATAACTCACAAACTACCCATAAACCAAACTATTAAACATATAAGATGCTTTACTAACATTAACCAACTTAAAATAACCTTAAATAGCCAATGCTAGGTCCACAAAGGACCATCACAGCCCAACCACCACAAACAAACCTCGAAAGCTGAAACGCGACGGACACAGGCGTCGCCTTTAAGAACGTGACGGCCTGCCCGTACGCGATTACAAGCCAAACGCGACAGATCCTAATGTCGAGACCAAAACACGACGGCCCGACATGTCGCCTTCAAGCCAATCCGGCTTAACCCCGACAGTTGAAGTGATAATCGCGACAGAACGTCATGATCAAGGCAACACTAAACAGTACACCAAATCGCAACAGACCACCACGATGCGTTCAACAAGAACGCGATGGGACCAATGGTCGTGTTCACACCAAATTATCTAACACCAATCGGAAAACATGAACGCGACAGACCAAGTCATCGCGTTCACATCAAAACGTGACAGGTCGAACGGTCACTTTTTCAGTAAAACCGTCAGACCCTTCTTCATTCCAAGAAACTAATCCACACACCATACAAACCCACAAATAAACTCATAAAATGAAAGTTGAGCTACCATACACTATCATAACACAATTTTCTAACATAAAAGGCATTTAAATCAAAGTAAATCACAAAGGAAGTCCCCCTGCCAACTAGAAGACCACGAAGAACGCGTAGAACACCACACCACCAACAAGTCAATGCTCCGAATGCCCTCCTCGTGTGGAAACCATGTCGAATGAGACACCTGGAGGCAAAAATTGTCGAAAATGTCGCACAACAGCTCCCCCTCAGCTGGACAGAGCCACCTCTGCTCTGCCTGGCCCGAAACAGAGCATTAAATGCCACGGTCAAAATCACGATGTAGGCAGACATCATGTTTAAAAGGCCTTAAATGCGATAGACCTACCCGCCGCCAATCGCGCCATGCCACGGAAAGGCAGTTCGGTGAATCACGACGTAGGTAGTCGTCACTTCAAAACGTGATGACCTACTTCGTCGCCTTCTTCACCAGAAAACCAACATGCTAAATGGGATAAAACCTAAAGCCCACAACATCCTCACAACACCTGGAAGCCACAACCAAGGCTCAATGACCCCACATTGCCCATGAGCACCACACTAGAACCATTAAACATGGATCCGAACGGTCACGACGATACAACTGAAGTCAAGGAGGATAGTGCCACTATGGAGTTCTTTCACCATAGTGCCTAGTCGATGGGGTAGAGTGCCTCAAGTGTCACCGAGGATGAGTTCGTGACACTTAGATCCCAGTTCTGAATCTTTACAAGATATGAGTTCACTGCTCCTTGGGCCGAGGAATGTGCCAACATAGGCTGATATCTATAAGTACATGTATGAGGAAGCCATCTAGGCCGACTTTTATTTCTTGGTCTTATCCTTTGTTCGCAGCACACGCCAAATAGTCCTTGTCATATGTGTCAACATTTGGGAATGAGTTCACCCCTAGTAGATCATTTCTTGTCCTACTACTCCTTTTGGTGTAGTCTAGGACACAATGAGTGGTTGTATATGGCTGTTCAGGCTCGACGAACACTAGTGACCAATCCCCCTTCCTCCCTACAGGATTGAAGATCCTCTTTTTCTTTGTCAAACTGAAGGGCACTAGGGTTAATTTACCTTCCCAATCCGTTGGGCCTAGATGGTTTCAAAGAATTAGTTGTTGCAATCTTCATTCGCTGGTCCTTTGCCGCAATTGGTGGAAGGCCTCTTCTAAGGGGAGAGGTCGGCCCGATGCATCCTTATGGAGAGTAACCTGATAGAGGCTCGCCTGGATTAGAGTAAATGTATTCCCTTATTGTAGTCATCTACTTTCTTTTGCTGATCTTTGCCTCTTTATGATAAGCAAGATGAACCTTGCGACCCTGTAGGTGATGGGCGCACCTGTGAAGTAGAAGGCTGAGGGGCCTTTAGCAGAGGTGCCTGAGAAGGCACTAGAGGCCCCTGCACTAGAGTCCTCCCCTCGGCCTAAGAACTGTAAGGCCATATAGAAGACTCGAGTCCACGAGGTTACCCTACTTCCAGTCGAGCAACTAGAGTAAGAGGTTGAGGGGTCCTCTCGGCCATGGCCTCCGAGCTCGAGGGTGACGGCGACCCACCATTTGGATGACCTTGGCATGCTGAGATGCTAGGGGAAGCTTGTCTCCTACTCAGGCACCGAGACGCCCTGACAATGGAAATCTTGGAGCTTCTCAAGGCCACAATGATCTGCCTTTAAGAGTGTGGCAGTTGGATGCTGAGTCCCATGCACACCTGGACAAGCTCAACCTGGCCAACTCTCACCTCCAGAAGAGCAAAGAGAGAGAGAAGAAAACCCACAAGGAAGCCGAGTTGGCCCTAGAGGACACTAAGGGTGCTCATCAATTTTTCGAGGAGAAGCTTGAGAAGCTAAGGGAGGACCATGCTCAGTAGATCGATTTGGCTCGTAAGGATGCTCTGAAGGCTTTTCTTGAGAGCAAGGAGTTCTAAGATCAGATCACTCAAGACTACATTGCTTCGTACTAGCTAGGTCGGCTTTCATGACGGGCACGTGAAATGCCTCAGGGGGGCTTGAGATCATCTCTCTAGCACGTACCTCAATTTTTTTGAACCACCCAATATGCCATAGTTGGAGGGCGATAAAGTTGATACTGACAATGAGGCCGAAGAGGCAGGGGAGACATTGACAGCTGCACGAGATGCTGAGGCCAAGGTGATCATTATGGATGAGGCTAAGTAGGCCTAGAGTTCACATCTTTCATGTATTGGTTTTTTTGCTTTTTGGGTTGGCCAACTTCATTTTGTAAAGTTGACCTTTGTCTGTAAACACTTGATGTCTTCTGAAGGCATGACTTGTTTTGCTACTTCTCATCGTATAAAAAGCATTCTGTCTTTTGCGAGTTCCAACTATCTCATACCTTGAGACGTTGCAGTTAGGGGGTAGAATGGATCTGACTAACCTTAAGACTTGGTTGGTAGCGCGTAGCTTGCTCAACCTCGAGGGGAAACACAGCTTTCCGAACCTCGAGACTTCTTTGGCAATGCATAGCATGCCTAACCTTGGGAGATAGCAATTAATGCCCGACCTCGAGACTTCTTTGGCAGTGCATAGCATGCCAAACTTCGGGGGGCAACACTTAGCTTGCCTGACCTCAAGACTTCTTTGGCAGCATGTAGCATGTCTAACCTCGGAAGGTAGCACCTAGCTTGCCCGACCTTGAGGCTTCTTTGGTAGTGCATAGCATGTCAAACCTCAGAGGGCAGTGCCTAGCTTGCCCCACCTTGAGACTTCTTTGGTAGTGGGGGGGAGCACCTACCTTGCCCGACCCCTAGACTTCTTTGGCAGTGCATAGCATGCATAACCTTGAGAGGTAGCTCCTACCTTGCCTAACCTCAAGACTTTTTTGGTAGCGCATAGCACACCTAACCTCGGGGGATAACACCTAGCTTGCCCGACCTCGAGACTTGAGAATTAATTGGTTTAGATAAACACAATTTTCCAATTGAGAGTGTAAATTTTTATTGAAAGATAAATGATCTTACACATAGTACCTTTTCAAATTACTATCACTCCATGTGCTTGGACCAACTTTTCTAAGATGGTTTCAAGCTTGTAAGACTTGTACTATAGAACTTCGATGACCCTGTATGGGCGTTCCTAGGTTGGGGCAAGCTTTCCAATGGCACTAGTTGGGTCGGAGGCTTCTACTTTCTTCATAATGAGATCACCCACATGAAATTTCCTTCCTTGGACTCAATAATTGTATACATGTGTTGCATCTTGCTAAAGAGCCTCCATGCACATCAAAGCTCTATCTCAGATCTCGTCAATGAGCTCTATATTACCAAGCATCTACTTGTTGACATCAGGCTCCTAAGTCTCATGAGGGTTCACCTATTTCAATGGACGGACGGCCTCAACACTCAAAGGTGAGGTTGAAAAGTGTTTCTCCTATTGTTGACCCGAGGATCGTCCTGTATCTCCTTCACCCAGTAGTCCTTTGCCTAGTTAGGTTGCATCTTTAGACCCTGCAAACTAGTCCTATTGGTGACCTCAGCTAGCCCATTTAGCTTGGGGGTATGCGATTAGGGTGAAATGCTACATGATCTTGTGGTCCATGCATCGCGCTTTGAAGACTTTCCCAGTAAATTGCATCCCATTGTCGTTGATGAGGATGCAGAGCTAACCAAGTAATAATGGACTTCCAAACAAAGTCCCAAACAACCTTTTCTGTTATACAAGATAGTGGCCTAGTTTCTACCCATTTGGTGAAATCCATGGTGACTACCAGAATTTTCATTGCCATGTTTTCGGAAGGAACTAACTGAGGAGGTCAATCCCCAATTGAGCAAAGGGGTAGGGCTTGACCATGGTGATGAGCTTGGTGGCTAGGACATGGTGGAGCTTAGCGAAGGCCTGGCACTTTTCACATTTCTTGGCTAGGTCTATCGCATCTTGAATCATTGTCAACCACCAATACTATGGTGGACAAGCTTCCTTGTCATTGTTCTACTACAGACACAGATTCCACATACGCCCTCATAGACCCCTTTGAGAGTGCAGTCTACCTCAATCACGCTGAGGCACTTGAGATATGGGAGGCCATACGATCTTTTGTAAAGCTCGCACCAGATGTTGGTGAACTTGGAAGCTCATCTTTTTACCTCTTGAGCTACCATGTCATCCTTGTGGGGGTTCCATACAGCAAGAAATCCTCGATGGGGTTCTTCCAAGTCTGAGTCACCTTGTTGCTTCCAGTGAGAACTTCTTCCCCTCAAAGTTGGGCATTGCTATTTCTTCCATGAGGACCACTCTCCATTTCCCAAGCTTAGAGGATGAAGCCATCCAAACGAGAGCATTTGCCTTGACATTCTCTAACCTTGGGACTCAAGTGTCAGAGCTGAGATGTGAACTTCTTGACCATAGAGAGGTTTTTTGACTTGATGGGATCTTTGGCTTCATAATCCCCTGTAGTCTATCTGACAATGAGTTTTAAATCACTAGATGCTCTTATCTCGTCAAATATGAGGTGGAGGGCCATAGACAACCCCAAGATGAGGGCCTCATACTCTACTACATTGTTTGACTTAGAAAAAGCAAACCTAACGGCATACTAACAAGGGGACCCTACCTGGAAGGGCTAGAATGAATCTAGCTCTGCTCCTAGCCACACAACAGGATCCATCAACAGCAAGAGACCAACATGAAGATGTTTGAGTGGTAGGTTCAATTTGACCTTGGATGGCCTCCACACTCTCAGCTCGGAAAGATGCCTTAACGAGGAAGTTGGCTAGAGCTTGGACTTTGATGGTGGTTCTTGGAATGAAGTTGATATCAAACTCCCCCAACTCCATCACCCACTTCAAAAGTTGACCCAAGACGTCAGGCTTCAGAAGGACCTGACGCAGAGGTAGGTTGGCAAGGATGCTGATCGCATAGGCCTGGAAGTATGGCCCTAATTTTTGGGTTGTCATCACTAAGCCAAGGATGTGTTGGGAATCACATCAAGGCATCATATGCGGAGCGAAATAAATTTTAAAATAAAAACAAAATGATTTCCAAGCAATTTCTTATTGAACTGGGATGATGTTTGAGGCGCCAACCATTAACACAATAAGAGGGAGACTTTCTCACCTAGAGGTACTCGTATAACCCCTGAAGAGCAAAACCTGGCCCGTCGGTCGAAGAATCTCTCACAAACTCCTCTCTAGTGATATCCACTTGATGGACATCGATGGTGATGGCTCCTCCTCTCTACTATACAGGTCCTTGCACCAAGTAGCCATAGTGACATAGTCATCCGTCCCCTTCCGCTTATGAGTCCGATCAAATAACTCGCGAAAAGTAGGGGCACGCTCGAGCTCGTGACGCTTACAATTCAAAAAAGTAGTTAGTTTCATAATAATAATTAATGTATTAAGTAATTGAACAATAATATGCTTACCAATTTTTGGATGTGGGTCGCATAAGATACGGACCCACTAGTATGCACATTCTTCTCCAGATGAGTTGCTCGATTACGTTTAGCCACCTGTGACCTCTCCTGCCATGGTCCAGTAGCCCAACGATGACAAAGGGACTCCTAATAGTCCCTCCTCAGCCAAATAGTGCCGTAATTCAGCCAAGTCGTAGGATCCCGGCTGCCTGTGGTCTTCATTGCCTTGTCTCGGGCCTCCCACATCGACTTTCTTAAATTAGTCTGGGCAGTAGACTCCTAGACGACTCGTGCTCAAGGGAGATCCTCTGGTCTCATGAACACGTACCTCCGCTATTTAGAAATAAAATTACTCAACTTTGTGCACTAACAGCGATAGATAGTAATTAAAGAAATGACTTCAAATAAGTAAAAAATAATAATACCGTAAACATGTCAAATAATAATTCCCAGACGAACGGGGGGAACTCTTTCCATGAGTCCACTGGTCCTAGAACGTGTGCGTGGATCAACGACGTAATATAGCGGGAAGCAAAATCTGGATCTATCTTCCCCTGCAATTACACATTAATTTTGTACATGAACTATATAACATAAATAACAAATACAGTAAGTTTGAAGTGATCAAGTTTACCCAGAAATCCAGCATGGCTGGCGTCCAGGTAGCTGAGGCCCCTCCTCATCCACCACTGGATGATGGCTCTCTACCTCTGTTGAAAACAATTAAGTACAGTATTATTAAAAAATTTGGAAGACAAGAAACGTATTAAAGTATGGAAACATACATGTACCTGGTGGTGATTGGGATGGGAAATGTGACGCTACTGGGCAAGAGGCGGACCCTGCAAAATTATATGCACATTAGAAAATATGAATTTAATATGAACAATAATATATAGAGTTTTGTGTTTACATATACATATACCTGTCGTCGGGACGACCAACGTGGACGGGGAGGCGGTCCCTGCAAAATTATATGCACGTTAGAAAATATGAATTTAATATGAACAATAATATATAGAGTTTTGTGTTTACATATACATATATATGTCGTCGGGACGACCGGCGTGGACGGGGAGGCGGTCCCTGCAAAATTATATGCACGTTCCAAAATATGAATTTAATATGAACAATAATATATAGAGTTTTGTGTTTACATATACATATAACAGTCGCCGGGACGACTGGCGTGAACGGGGAGGCGGACCCTGCAAAATTATATGCACGTTAGAAAATATAAAGTTAATATACACAGTATAATAAAAGAATTTAGTTGAGTACATATATACTTATCCGCGTAGACCCTCGGCCTACAGAGGTGGAAACCCTCCCACTTAGTCCTCCACGTACCATATCTCTATTGAGAAAAATAAAGATATAACCTTGTCATCAGCACTCAAATTTGAAATAGCTACTTAATAACATATAATTAGCAACAACACTCAGTTCTTACAAAATTTTATAATATTATCTATATTCATCATCAGATGCTGAAGATATGTCTAATTCAGCGTCATCTTCGTCATCCTCTTCGAATTCGTCCTCATCATCGGGTGACTCTTCCTCCTCATCAGACTCCACCTCCCGCTCAAGGGCATTTAGGTCAACTTCTTCCTGTTCGTTATACTTATGTAATCAAATTGGTTCATTTATATTATCTACACGAAACTGGGTAGAAGGAGCCAACTCTCGTGCGTCACTCCGGTCTGATTGGGAAAATTTGTCATTAACACCTTCGAGCTCTATATCAGCCGAGAGAAGCTCATACTCAGGAAATAGCCTTGTTTTCACTCTACAAGCAGCCCACCAATCTCTCAATTTGAGGGACGAATAATTCGAATAATAAACTTGTTGGGCTTGTGCCGCCAGAATGAATGGCTCATACGTACTCAACTTGGACTTATATTTGACATCGATGATCCCATATGTTGTGTCATTACGAATAGAGGTCGGATCGAACCAATGACACTTGAAGAGAAATACATTGTTGCCTTGTCCCAAAAATTGCAGTTCAATGACTTCTTCGAGAATGCCATAATAGTCTACTTCATTTTCATTGTAGGCACTTCCCTTCACACATACGCCGTTGTTCATTGTAGACTTATTCTGTCCATAATCTCTCGTGTGAAATCGGTATCCATTCACAATGCATAGACACGTACAATCTTCGAGGGCTCATAACTGATCTCTTGTACTCTTGAATCAGTAATAAAGCCTTGTTCAACCTATTATTAAAAAAAGTGACAGACAATGACAAATTACAACAACTAATTATGCATAAGAACATAACACTTATGCATCAAAATATTTAGACACTTACTCGATATCTTAACCAAGTAGCAAAAGACTTCTACCGTTCCTTTTCAACCTGCATGTCAGTCAAACGTGGATTTCCGTGTCAAAGTACATCGAACAAAAGTTTGATATCTCTTCAATAAGGTACGGCTAGGTAATGGATCCCTCAACTTGTGCTTTGTTGCAGACTTTCATCTTAAGATTGTGCATGCACCTACGACAACAATTCAAATGAATACATATGAAATATAAAAGATCATCGTAATGTGAATAAATTGAGACATAGGAATATACCTCTCAAACGGATACATCCATCGAAATTGTACTGGTCCTCCGACTCTAGCCTCATATGGCAAATGGATGATCAAGTGCTCCATTGAATCAAAGAATGTTGGAGGAAATGTCTTCTTTAATTTACAGACTGTCTGTATTATATTTTGCTCCATATTTTGCAAGTCATGAAGTCTGAGTTCTGATGCACATAAAATCCTAAAGAATTCACTTAGCTCGGTCATTGCTCCACATATTTGCTTCGGCAACAACTCACGAAAAGCAATTGGAATCAGTCATTGCATGAAAACATGGCAGTCATGACTCTTCATTCTGTATATTTTCCCCTCGTTGACATTTACACAACAGGCAATATTCGAGACATATCCATTTGAAAATCTCAATTGCTTCAACCATTGACACACTTCCTTAATCTGTCTGGCCCCAAGCACATATGAAGCTTTAGGTTGCACCACTTTTCCACTAACATTCTGCAGTTCTAGTTCTGGATGTCTGCAAAGTACTTTCAAATACATTCGTGCCTTGACATTATTCTTCGTTTTGCCTTTGACGTCCATAATTATGTTGAACACATTATCAAAAATATTCTTCTCTATATGCATGATGTCTAGGTTATGTCATATCAAAAGTGTTGACCAATAAGGCAATTCCCAAAATATGTTTTGCTACACCCAATTGTGATCCTTCCCAAACCTTGAGATTTGCCAGGTACTACCAGCCAGTTATGATACAGTCGGTAAGTTCTGGACCCGCCTCGCCATGTTTCCACCAGACACTCGTTCCATATCTACCTCATCCATGACAATTGTATTTTTCATAAAAGAATCCTTTTGCTTTCGGAAAGGATGGTCACTCGGTAGAAACCGACGATGACAATCGAACCAACATGCTTTTCTCCTAGATTTCAACACGAATGATTTAGAATCCTCCATACAATAAGGACATGCCAACCTACCATGTGTGCTCCAGCCAGATAACATGTCGTACGCTAGAAAGTCACTTATTGTCCACATTAATGCAGTCTTCAAATTGAAATTCTATTTTCTCGATGCATCACAAGAGAGAACCCCATCTGACCATAACAATTTCAGCTCATCAATCAACGGTCTGAGATATATGTCAATATATTTTTTTCTTGGACTTTTTGGACCAGGAATCAACAATGAAAGGAAGAGATTCTCACGCTTCATACACATGCATGGCGGAAGGTTGTACGGTGTTAGGAATACTGGCCAACATGAGTAAGATGCCACCAAGCCTCCGAATGGATTGAAACTGTATGTGCATAAACCCAGTCGCACGTTGCGTGGATCCCTTGAGAAGTAAGGATGAAGACGGCTAAAATGAGCCCAAGCTTCACCATCGGAAGGATGATTGATTTCACCATCATCACGACAGACTCTTTCCACATGCCAATATGTCCAGCTGTCTTCAAGGACATGAATAACCGTTGCAATCTAGGTGTGATCAGAAAGTACCGCAGTGACTTATATGAAACATCCTTCTGCTTTGACTTGTCTCCTCTATTAGACTTGAATCTATCATGCTTACAGATACAACATGATGTCTTATCTGCATCATCTTTGTAGTACAACATACAATGATTAGGACATGCATCAATTTTTATAAAACCAAGCCCCAGATCATTCACCATCTTCTTTGCACGGTAAAAATCAGCAGGCAACCTCTCTGATTGAGGAAGCATACTCTTGACGAGTAAGATAAGTCAATCAAAACAACTCTCACTCATATGAAATTTAGACTTCAAATTCAATAGTTGCGACACTGCAGACAACCGTGTATGCTTCTCACAACCATCCTATAATGGCTCATTAGCATCTCGAAGTAACTGATAAAATCTCTGAGCTGTATTATTCGGCACTTCTTCATTTGTTTGGTCATCATGAATATTGAACTCCGGACCAGCAGCATCGACAACCATGTTTATGTACGTACTTGTGGAGGCAAAGTTGGTTGGTTCAGACGACTGGATATTAAACTCACCATGAGACAACCATAACTCATAATGGGCAACAAATCCTCTCGTATACAAATGATGTTGCACAACCCATGTCGATATCCACTTTCTATTCTTACAAGCCGAACACGGACATCAGATGTTACCCATCGGATCAATTCTACTGATGAATTCCTCAATGCAAACCGAATGAAACTGTCAACTCCATCTTTAAACTCCTTTGTCACAACTCCATTAACTATTCCACAGTACATCCATAACCTATTCTCATAAGACATTTTTCCTACACAGATTAAATGTATGTCACGTTATAAAACCCAACACACCCTCACATCGTTTGAGTAAGTCAAAATGAATAGGTATGACATATTATTTAGATTATCACTTTTTACCCATCTGTGAATATTTGATCGCACTCAGATGGCCATTTACTATGTGTTTAGATAATTTGCTGAAAATTTCGGTAGCATCTCCTCACACCTCTCCTATATACCAAAAATATTTATTGATTAAGATATTTTCTTAAACACTTACTAATAAGTGGTTAAGAAAATATTCTAAATCAATAAAGGTATATCAGAGAGGAGTGAGTAGATGCACCCAAAATTTTCAACAAATAATACAAACACATAGTAAATGACCACCTAACTACAATCAAATATTCACAGACTATCCAAAACAGGACAATTCAAGACTTTGAGTTAGATATACATGTTCTCATCATTGAAAATAAGACTCGTGCACATCAATCCCAAAGTCTTGAACGGGAAGGTTCATTGACATGGGCTTAACACGCTCTCATGAGTTGTGTGCAGTGATAAATTGCTATACATGCATAGATCAAATTTAAAAACCACATAAATATGAAAGGAAAATGAAAACAAAATATTACATGTGAACAAGTGCAATATTAAAAAATACTCACACATATATGTAAATGAATTACATATAAACAAGTGCAATACTAAACAAATACATTAAAATAAGAAGTGTAATACTAATCATTAAACTGAAAGTAAACAATTAAACGTAAACTAAACTAATGTCTAGAAGGAAGAGTTTGTATTATTTTTTTTCCTAAATTGGGATGTATACCTCATTGGTCTATTTGGCTTCTTTACAAACGCCTATCACATGGCTAATAAGTGGTGTGTAACACACTTCTAAATGCCTATCCCATGGCTAATGTTAGAAGACTATACAACTGCAATAGAAGTTGGGTGGATGGTACATCTTTTTGACTTGTATTCATCTTTTTGACTATTCCAGAGTATCTTCTTCCTAATTGTGCTTCCTTAGTCATAAAATTATATAAGTCAAGGGGCCTTTAATTAACGGAAGCTATCTGTTGAAAGTTCTCAAGATGTGGGATGTAAGATATCAATGTGTATATATATTTAAGAATGAGAAATATTTAATGTTCGGTGGCATAAATAATATTTTACACATATATATCGCATAGACAACAAACATTGCTCTTTAAATGTGGATGTTAGTATGAACGAGACACCTCCCGATTGAATCCTCAACTGGCAGAACGGATCGACGACATGAACACAAGTATAATAGAATTGAATGCATAACCCTAAACCTAACACAATGTCGGGACGTTTAAAGGAATGACGAAGACAGAATTAAGATGGGTGATTAAAGTACGTACAGAAGGCAAGCCATGTTCCAATATTTACTGTTGATTAATTTGTGAAACTTGATTAAAGAAGAAAAAAATAACTAGAATCAAACCATTAGAAAAGTGTCAGGTAATTATTAAGAAATTGATTGTAATTTTCACCATTTCTGTCGAATTTTAATCTAATTAACCAATAGATTTAACTAATTATATGGGGCATATGTACAGGTGAGAACATCAAGATTCTAGAGACACATATGAGAATATCATAGTTTTTAGGGGGTACACAAATTAATATTTTTCTCCATAAAACAAGAAGAAAAAATAAAGTACATTATAGGTGATGAAAAGGAATATCAGAAATCTGGTCTGCACTGATTTGAGGAATAAAAAATAAAAAAAATGGATTCCACTACAAACTACAGCACCGCATTCTTTCCAAGTACTCCAAATTAAATGGCAACTTGAAGAGGCAAGCATGCTCCACCAAATATGGACCAGTCCATGTGCGGTTTCCTGTGCACTGATGGGGGAGGGGGGCCGACAGGGGCGGGGGGCTGGGGATAGGAGTGGGAGGGGGAGGGGGTTGGGGGTCATCAAGTGCGGGAGGGGGGGTGGCAGGGGTGGGGAAGGGGGTGGGGGCTGCTAGGCGGGGGAGGGGGGCCGACAGGGGTAGGGTGGGGAGGGGGGTGGGAGGGGGAGGGGGTGGGGGCTGCCAGGAGGGGGAGGGGGGCTGACAAGGGTGGGGGGGCTGGGAGGGGGAGGGGTGGGGGTCGCCTGGTAGGGGGGGGGTGGTAGAGGTGGGGAGGTGGGTGCAGGGGTTGGGGACGGGAGGGGGAGGGGGTGGGGGTCGCCTGGTGGGGGAGGGGGGTGGCAGGGGTGGGGGGGGGGTGCAGGGGTTGGGGATGGGAGGGGGTGGGGGAGGGAGGGCCGGCAGGCAGGGTGGGGGGCTGGGGACGGGAGGGGGAGGGGGAGTGGGGGTTGCCAGGAGGGGGAGGGGGGCCGACAGGGGTGGGGGAATGAGGACGGGAGGGGGAGGGGGTCGCCGAGAGGGGAAGGGGAGGGGAGGGGATACATACCCGGCGGCGAAGCTCGGTGGCACCGACGGTGAAGGTCGGCGGCACCGGTAGTGAAGCTCGGCGACGGCGGCGTTGGCGGTGCCGGTCGTGGCGGCCGGTGGTGGCGCTGTAGGAGAGAGAGAGAGAGAGAGAGAGAGAGAGAGAGAGAGGGTTTCGCGGGGATGGCGGGGGAGGAAAATTGCAGGGTTTACCGACGGTCATATTTCCGTCAGAATATCCGTCGGTAAGCCTACATTACCGACGGATATTTCTGACGGATTTGTATCCATCGATTTCCGACTTATATGCCGACGGAAATAATTCTGTCAGAATATTCGTCGGTAATGCCGCTTTTTCCTGTGGTGGTTCCTGAGATCAAGAACAATCTACACACAAATTTAATTTAACTTTGCTTGTGAGATTGCCTACCTTTGGACGAGTTGAACTCTAGGGCTTAAGAGTGTGAAGAATGCTTGAAGCCCTCCCTCCAAGTCTTCTCCTCCACGAAGTCCTCCTCCTTTGGCCTCCTTGCACATCCAAGAGATCTCAGATGAGCATTAGGGTGTTGGCTAAGAGGGGAGGGTTTATTTAAGGGTCTTGTGTTGATATTATATCTAATACAACTCTAACTCTCCTCTAACTCCGAATTGTCCATATTTATCTAACCTTTCCTAGCATAAATTCTCCTCTTTGGGTCAGATAGGACTCGAATTTCGTAGCTAGCAAGTTAGGGTAGAGTTATGACTCTTTTCTAGATATATAGGAGTCATATTAGTGATTTACTTGTCCCTTTTTAATTTTCCAATAATTTAGTTATGCATTTTGATATATTTATCTCTAATCCATCAATTGGACTCTTATTTTTTGGCCCAATAGCTCATACATGGACCAATTAGTACCACCCATCACTGTTTTTGGCTTATTGGGTTTTATTTTATAGAGATTGTCCCTATTTAATTAGGGAATAATAGAGTTACAAATTTTATAATATTTTCTTTTATTATATCTTTTAAAACTCCTAATTTAGCCCAATATCTTTTAGATGAATCTTTATTAAATCTCATCACTTTTTTTACTTAATGGGTTTTAATTTATAAGGATTCCCTTTTTTAAATTAATGGGTTTTGCCAATTCAATAGTATTCTTGTTATTCCATTACTTTTAACTTCTATTTTTGATCCAATATATTAGTTTTATTATTATGTTTTTTATTTATTTTGTTTTAAATTACTAGGGTATTACTAGGGTATTAAAACCATCCTAACTATAATACGGATTGTAGTCAAAAGGACCCTATCTACAAAAGTGATTATCGTCAGGATCAGCCATCATAACTACAACATAGATTGTAGTCAGAAGGACCCTGGCTACAAAAGTGATTGTAGTCAGGATCAACCATATTGACTACAACAGAGATTGTAGTCAGAAGGACCCTGGCTACATAAGGGATTGTGGTCTAGGTTGCGCGTGGCCAATCGGATAACCCTTATCCGATCCCTTATTCATCGCATTATTCCATCTTTTATATGTGACTCTCTAGGCCTAATATCGGGCTGGCCGAGAGTCAGAACCCATCGGAACTACTTTCAATGTGTCAGAACTCCTTCTGATTCACATGAGTGGTTACCTCCGTAATGACTCAACGGTTATGGACGTACCAAGCTACTACGCCACAACCCCCAGATAGTACTAGGGGATCTAATTCATTGAACCTTTCTACCCTTAGGTATCATATATCTAGCCCCTCATCCAACTAATATCCAAGAGTCTGTGTATTAGGCATGAGTCTTCAGTTCCATATGAGTCTCTTATTGAATTCTCCGGCGAATTCCTTCTCTCTCAATCTAATTGACCTTGGACAGAGGTTTGTCTGAGTAAGAATACACGACATATTCCTCTCAAGATACCGAAAGTGGATGATCATTTGTTGACACACAATTGCTTTTACAGGGTCGACTACCAACCCTGCAAAATTGACTATACTAGACCTGGAAGCTCCAAACCTATAAACTCGGCATCAAAGAATAGGGCACTCAAGTAAGACATATTTAGTATCTCAAGTCTAAGGACCAGTTACACAACTGGGACCACAGATCGCTGATTGACGATTAGATATTATCAGCCATTCAGCATCCCACAAGCGGATCATTCAGTGAACCCATTCTCCAATGAGCACATACATTATATCCCTAGTATCTCCACACAAGCATCAATGAGACCAGTTGCCTCCATCATATGGATGGATATACAGTGTTGAACCACTCTCTATTTGTTCTTGTATTTTGGTGATAATAAAATTTATGATGTAACCTAAATTGAATATTTTGTTTCATCTGTGTCGCATCAATCTCATAGCAAAAGCTAAGTCTTTCATTGATGCAATATTTGACGCACTAAAATGATAAAAATCGATGTTATCAATATACATCGATTTCTGCTTAAGTGCCAAAGTATCAAGCTTATAACGATTTGATTCTATAAGTGCCACAACGTCTCTTTAAGGTTTATAATGATTTCCTCTTTGAGCACAGTGATTTGATAAGAAGTCGTTCTCATAACGATTTGTTAAGGAGTCGTTCCCATAACGATTTGTTAAGAAGTCGATGCCATAACGATTTCATAAGTGTTCGCAACGATTTCTTCTTTAAAGCGCATTGATTTGATAAGAAGTCGTTCTCATAACGATTTGTTAAGGAGTCGTTCCCATAACGATTTGTTAAGGAGTCGTTCCCATAACGATTTGTTAAGGAGTCGTTCCCATAACGATTTGTTAAGAAGTCGATGCCATAACGATTTCATAAGTGTTCGCAACGATTTCTTCTTTAAAGCGCATTGATTTGATAAGAAGTCGTTCTCATAACGATTGTTAAGGAGTCGTTCCCATAACGATTTCATAAGTGTTCGCAACGATTTCTTCTTTAAAGCGCATGATTTGATAAGAAGTCGTTCTCATAACGATTGTTAAGGAGTCGTTCCCATAACGATTGTTAAGGAGTCGTTCCCATAACGATTTGTTAAGAAGTCGATGCCATAACGATTTCATAAGTGTTCGCAACGATTTCTTCTTTAAAGCGCATTGATTGATAAGAAGTCGTTCTCATAACGATTTGTTAAGAAATCGTTCCCATAACGATTCTTAAGTCATGCTCATAACGATTTCTTCATGAATTCTGATCAAACACAGATTGCCTTTATATTTCAAATATGCTTGGCGCTTAAATAAAAAGTCAAATATCTTCTGACAAAAAGCTGCATACATATTTCAGAATCCTGTCAAAAAGTATGACCTACTATTTTCAGTATGTTAGCAGAAGCACAGTACCATGCATCGTTTATCATAAACACTCTTTTATGCTAACACTCTTTCTATGCTCACAGACATCGAAGACCATCAGAGTCTGATTAAGACAGATGAAGAGAAAGATCAGCAACGACTAGAAGAGCTCCAACGGATCTCTTCAACGGATCTATTCTAAAGCTGCTCAATATAAAAGATGGAGCATTGCTGAAGAAAACAGAGCCTTTCTTGAATATCTTTGAAGGAGTGTACATCTGTGAGAAGCACCTTCACGCCACACACACTCAAGAAAGAGAGAAAGAGCTGAGCCAAGAAGAAGCATTCAAAGCATTTCAAGCTCTCAAGCTTCCAAGCTTTCAAGCATTCGAGCCTTCTTTTCTCTCTTCTGTTTCCTCCGAGCTTATTGTATATCTGGGGAGAGTTGGGACTGTGAGCTTTACATGAGTGTTTATCTTGTAAGGTCTCTCAGTCTGATCTTTCTAAGAAAGATCTGTGTCCAGCTGTAGGACTGTATACAGTTGTTAACCCAGCTAGGGTTGGTGTCTAGCAGAACCTAACTGGGGTTTTGTACCAGTTGTCAACCAGCTAGGGTTTGTGTCTAGCAGAACCGCACTGGGGTTTGTTCCAGGAGGTTGGCTTCTTTACCTGTAAGAGAAGTGGGCTGCCTCTTGCCCGGGAAAGAGAAGAAGACTGGTGGGGGATCCAGGGTGTTGTAAGGTCCATAAGGGGGACTGTACCCTTGGTTAGTGAAATCCCAAGAGTTTGCTTGGGGACGGGACGTAGGACTTCCATGTGGGAAGGGACGAACCAGGATAAATCTCCTGTGTCCTTGTGTGATTGTTTATTTGCTTCCGCACTGCTACTCTTTATCACACTAAACTAACCAAACTTTCAAGTGTTATTTTCTGTGTTTAAGATTCTATTTCAGATTTCAGAAAAAACCCATTCCCCCCCTCTAGGTTTGCTTGCTGCCGTACAAAAGGGCCAACATACAGTACACCAGTCTATCTAGTTATCTCGATGTCCTCATTAAGTAACATATTACCTGGAATATTTAGGATCAATATATGAAGAGAATTGGTCACATTATCATGATCTCATCATGATCCAACTTCTCATTGCATTGATCTATGGACATCACAGTGTAAGCATCACCATGCATTTTTATATACAGTGAGAAAATGCCATAATTATATTGACCAAAAGAGATTGTATAGTATACAAGTGTCATTACATATACATGTGATTGGCTTGCACGACACTCATAACTAATAGGATGACCTTATCAACCCAAGGGTAGTTGAGCTTGAAACCCTATAGAGCTCTCCTACAAAGTAGACCGACTTCTAGATCTACTGCCAAGTAGGAAGCCAACTAAGAGTGTTATATTGAGATGTCAAGAAACAGTTTTAAAAATTATGATAACAAGACATTACTTCTTTGGTAAAAAACATCACAATTTTTAAAAATTATGTTCATATGTTTGGGGGCGCCGGGGGGGCGTCGGGGCGGGGAGCAGCAGGGTGGGGGAGGGAGGGGGAGGGTCCGGCGGGGGCGCGGCAGTAGGGGGGAGGGAGGGGGGGTTCGGCGGGGGCGCAGTAGTGGGGGGGGGGGGGGTGTCTAGCGGGGGCGCAGCAGGGGGGCTGGGGGCGGGGGAGGGGGAGCAGCGGGGCACGACAAGGGGGCTGGGGCAGGTTCGGAGGGGGTGCAGCGGGGGCGGGGGAGCGGCACGGGGGCTGGGGGCGAGTTCCGGAGGGGGCGCAGCGGGGGCGCAGCAGGGGGGCTGGGAGCGGTTCCGGAGGGGGGGTTCCGGCGGCAGGGGCTGAGGGGAGGGGGGGGGCGGGAGGGGGGTTCCAGGGCGGGGGTCGCAGGGAAGGGCGGGGGGTGCTGGGGGGAGGGCGGCGGCGGGAGGGGGGGTTCCGGCGGCAGGGGCTGGGGGGAGGGCGGGGGCGGGAGGGGGGGTTCCAGGGCGGGGGGTCGCAGGGAAGGGGGGGGGGGTGCTGGGGGGAGGGCGGCGGCGGGAGGGGGGGTTCCGGCGGCAGGGGCTGCGCAGGGAGGAAGAGGGGGCGGTGGGGGGAGGGGAGGAGGAGGGGGCGATGTGGGGTGGGGGTGGTTAGTTGAGAGAAGAGTTAGTGTGTTTTTATTTTAAAAATTGGTTCATCCTTGTTTTTATTTTGAAAGAGATTTACATTAGATAAAAGTTGTTCTCTAAAATAAAAAATTGTTTACCAAACATGTCATTATATTTGTCCTCTTTCTTTTTTAAATTTAAGAGAGAAAATTGAGAGAAAAAAGTGGAACCAAACACCCTATTACTTTTTTCTTTTTTCTTTTTTGATAGGAAGAAACAGGGTTACTAAACCCTTTTCTATCTTATAGAGCAATAATATCTTACTCGGGGTGATTATTTAGGAAGAACAACCAGGCTGCTCCAGGGAGGAAAGGCTTCTGCTTGGTGTTTGTGGCTGCACTTGTTGGGTATGTATGATTGCTCTTTTAATAATTAGATCTCCTTGGCTCCCTCTTGAACATATGAATAGTCTTAGATCAAGATTGCATGGTAACTATTAATTATCGATGCATGCCTGTATATATGTTCTTTTGCAGCATAACGTTCAACCAGAATTTCTACTTCCTGGGACTGCGTTTGGGGTCCTCTTCGATGGCCACGGCCATGATAAACATGATCCCTGCGATTACGTTTCTCATGGCAGCGCCTTTGGGGTACGTATACATACATATGTCCTCTTCACTCAAAATGTTCTGTTCCTATTTATGAGGCTCCACAACCTTGCTTGATGCTTGTTGAAACCCTTTTCGGTACAAATGTAACTTTGAAGAAACTTACTTTTTTAATCTTCAGAGATGTATAATAAAATAATATTTAAAATTTAATGATAATTTTAAAAAAAATTAAAAAAAATTACCCACCCTACCCCACCCTCCCCATCTTTTGAGATGGAGCAGAGTTACCAAATAACCTGGGTTATCCAAGAGTATCCCTGAATAAGCTGCCCCCCTCCCCAAAGCTTGGGATGGGGTTTACCCCTGGGTAATCCTAGTTTACCCAGGGGTACCCCCTCCCAAAGTGGAATAGTAGTTTGGTGATAGCTCTCTACCTACCGAGAAGAGGTCAGAAATTCAACTCCCACCGGCAACAAATTTATACACTAATGTGACAAAAAGTGTACTGTAAGCAGCAGGATTGTAGCATTTTATCCATTGCCAGAATAGATAAAGCTTTCTATTGTTAAAATGATTTAGGACTTCTTGCAAGAAACCCAACCAAATTTTGAAGATAACGAAAGGCAGTATCCACTACTAGTCTCCTAGCTTTCAGCTAAAAGTTTTACCTTTTATCCTGTGCAGGTTAGAGAAAGTAAACATAAGGAGCCTAAGAAGCGTAGCCAAGATAGTGGGAACTGCGGTCTGTGTTGGGGGTGCAATCACCATGGCACTGCTCAAAGGCCCCAAGATTAATCTTCTACACATGGGATTAAAACAGACACCGAGCTCCCTTCTCCACACAGTGGGTGAGGACTGGGTGATGGGCTGCCTTTTCCTATTTGGAAGCTGCTGTTGTTGGTCTTCTTGGCTTATCATTCAGGTACCTACATATACCAGAAGGCGTAACAATAATTCTCCAATTAAGACATGAAATATGCATGCATTCGATTATTTAAAAGCTGCTCTTTTTTTCTCCACAGGAAGTAGACACTAATATATGGGATATGATTCATGTTTTTGTGACATGAGTAGAGTTAAAACTGAATTCTTCCCAGATCTCATATATATATTCTCCCTTCAGAGAAGTGCTAACTATATACTTATAGAGGAGCTGAAAGAATAGTACTTAACGTATGTTTGTCAACATTTCCAGAACTCTTACTACACAACATAGATGTTTACGTTGAGCTGGCTTAACTCTTAATTAGGTGCCCATTAACAAGTGCTTCTCCAGTTCCCTGTCCTTATCGGCGTGGATGTGTTTCCTAGCGTTCTTGCAATCAAGTATGCTCGCATTCTTCATGGAACCTGACCGACGGGCTTGGAGATTAGATTCCAGTTTACAAATTACATACTGCATCTATGCTGTAAGTGCACCATCATGTGTATGCACTCACTGAAGATCCTTAAAAGATTTTTTATAAAAAAATGCAATTTGTCTCTGTTTAGTAATACCCACTACATACATATATATACATGATGTGCAGGGAGTTGTAGGATCTGGAGTGACCGTCTGGGTGCAAGCCTGGTGCATCTCAAGAAGAGGGCCTCTCTTCTCAGCAATGTTCAACCCTCTCTGCACCGTCATTACCACCATCTCCGCCTTCATCCTCCTCCATGAGGAACTTCACATTGGAAGGTACCTTAAAATCTTTCAGACCCAAAAGCATATTCGTTCTAGAATTCATCACGTTCCAGGAGGAAAAAAAAATTAATTGCGAAATTCTTGTTCTTTAATTGTCTGTGGAAGCTTCTTAACGCCCTACTTGCTCTTTGTTAATGAGCTCTTACCTTCTGTTTGGAACTTCATTTGAGTCCATAATTTCCTCTTGTGAACCACAAAGGATCGGGTTCCGACAGTAGATAAATCAGCTCAAGTTGATTTGCAACAAATTAAGCGATGAAGTTTGAGCATTCAGCTCGAACCAGTGTTTTTTCTTCTCTTTTTCCTTTTTTTTTTTTGTAAAAAGGGAGATTGTCTCCCAAACTGATGATTCATGTTGGTTTACAAGTAAGAGGACATACCTCGCAGCGAAAACGTTGTAAGAATATCCCACAGAAGTAGATAGACGGCTACCAGAGCCACCTATACTGATCCACACCTTAGATCCGAGGACTGACGATGACGTACCTCCGTCAGCCGATACCCGATAGAGAATACCAGATGTCCCACACCTGGGACAGTACCTTTTCACACAGAGAAGGCCACCCTGCAAGACACACTTGCAGACTCACTCTCTCACACAGCACACTCAGTGCAATGCACACATTGCGCTTGTGCCTTTGCACTTTCATGCACACATGCATGGCAATGGAATCCTAAGGATGGATTCACTGGGATCCTTGGGATGCTCTCTCCCTTCACCCCCTTGGGGTATTTATAGGGAGGAGGAGGAGGTGTGAGAAGGGAGGAGGTGAGGCGTGAGTGGGAGGAGAGGCGGAAGCCTCTGCCGCCTGAGGAGAGGCTGCGGCCAGGCTGCTGCCGCGCGGCAGCAGCTTGCCTCGCCAGCGCGCCTTGCGCGCTGGCGAGGTGCCTGTCGGCCAGCACGCCTCACGTGCTGGTGCGGCCGGGCATCGCCAACGCGCCCAGGTGCGTTGGCGACACCCCCTCCACCCGCCAAGGCGGTGGAGGCGGGCCCCGCGAGGGACCCAATGGGCAAACGCCCAACAAGCTCCCACTTGCCCATTTGGGTTCACAGCCCACTTACCCACATAGGGTTGATAGCGCACCCAATGATCTCTATGGCATTCGACATCAACGGTCATGCCGAAAATAAGGCGTGCAACCTCTGTGAGATTTTCCGAGTCACTAACAAGCGTTCCATTAAGTCGTCATCTTACTAACGGAACACTTAATCTCAATATGTACCTCAGGCTCCTAATATTCACCTGATTCTGATACTCTGGATCTCTCAGAAGGCAGTATCGAATCCAAAAGCGTAACACTCATGACTCTATTACCACATAGGCAACTGAGCCTCCCGGGATATGAGTAATTAAGCATGGTGAAATAACAAGATACCTTCCCTATGCTGCACATGCCAATTCAATTTGTCTTAACCGCTTTCCTAGACATGTTCCGCTGGAAGGTATCATCCATCGCCCTAAGTAACATGCTAAAGTAGCGACATCAAGCTTCCTTGTCATGGCACAGCGCTGCAGGTCACTAGGGGTACATCGAGAATCACTGACAAACGTGATTCATGAGCTCACCCAATGATGAAGAGAGAACCATTCATCATTTTCATATGCGGTTGTATATTACACATGTGGTATGATTCACATGCTGCGATGTTCCTCCATTCATATGGGCGTGTCAAACAACATCGCACGGATACAAGTCCAATTGTAACAAATACAATTGACCAGAGTCACGCAAACCAGTCGCTCTCATTTAGCGCCTTTTTGCGACTCATATATCCGGAAATAACAAGCTACACAGGATTATAACAATAATCCACATGGTCAATCTGAACTAATTCAGATTTCATCTCGGCCTCAGCCAAGGCGGTATACTAACAAAACTCAGGATATTGTGTACGACCTCTAGCCATCTAGATATCCACAACATCAAATGCCTCATCTTTACTCGCTATCAATAAGCGCCAAAGGTGAATCACCCGTGTGAGAGGGCTGATCCTCAGCCTAGTGACACTCTAACAATGTATAAAGCAATCATTTGTTCACATAAAATATTTTATGATGAACAAAACTTTAATGATGTCAAAGTATTGTAAATTACTATAATTTACAAAGACCCATAGATCCACAATGGGTCACAAAACTCTCTCTGGTTAAAGGTTTCGTTAGTGGATCTGCTATCATTCTAACAGAACTAATCTGACGAAGCACCACTAACCCTTTTGCCACCAAATCCCTTATGTAGTGGTAACGAATATCAATATGCTTCGTTCTGCCATGAAATTTGGGATCTTTGGCGAAGGCCAATGCCGAGGTACTGTCAACATATAACAGTACACCCTCATGCTGATGAGGTGTAATCGCCAAACGCTGCAACAAACTTTGCAACCAAATCGCCTCTTAGCTAGCGGCAAAACAAGCAACATATTCGGCCTCCATTGTGGATAGGGCAATGCAAGACTGCTTCTTGCTACTCCACAAGATAGCTCCACCAGCCAACAGGAACACAAAGCCTGAAGTGGACTTTCACTCATCTCGGTCACCAGCCCAATCCGCATCACTATAGCCGATGATTTTCAGGTTGCCACCCTTGTAACGTAGTGCATAATCTGTTGTCCCTCGCAAATACCGTAAAATCCTTTTAACAGCTTTCCAATGCGCGAGACCAGGGTTACTTTGGTAACGACTTACCAAACCCACTGCAAAGCTAATGTCTGGCCGAGTACACAACATAGCATACATTAGACTTCCAATCGCAGTGGCATATGGCACTCTAGACATACTTTCTATTTCTTATTTACTCTTGGGGCATTGACAAGTACGTAGGATACATAGTTCATCAAGTGGAGTATCAATGGGTTTAGAATTGTGCATTCGGAAATGCTTCAGGATCTTATTAATGTATGTCTCCTGAGACAAACTCAGTGACCTTTCTGAGCGATTCTGCACAATTTTTACTCCGAGCACATAGCTCGCTTCACCCATATCTTTCATCTCAAAGATGGAAGATAACCACTTCTTAGTGGCAGCGATCAACTCCATATCATTTCCAGCCATTAAAATATCATCAACATATAATGATAAAATGAGGAGACTATCTCCCACTCGCTTAACATACACACAGTGGTCCTCTTCAATCATCTCAAAACCATATGAGATAATAGCCTTATGAAATTTCATATACCACTGTCTAGACAATTGTTTCAATCCATAGATTGAACGCTTAAGGCGGCAAACTTTTGCTCCTCGCCTTTAGTCTCAAAACCTTCTGGTTGAGCCATGTATATCTCCTCGTCTAGTTCTCCATTGAGAAATGCAGTCTTCACATCCATTTGGAACAATTCCAAGTCAAGATGCGCGGCAATGGCTAGAATAAGGCGAACAGATGAGAATCTCACCACAGGTGAAAAGATCTCATCATAATCTATACCCTCTTTTTGGGTATTGCCTTTCGCCACAAGTATTACTTTATACTTGTCAATAGTCCCATCAGCCTTGCGTTTAAGCTTGAAAACCCACTTGTTTCCAATCACCTTACATTCAGGTGGAAGATACACTAACTCCCAGACTTCATTCTGTGCCATTGAAAGAATCTCCTCCTGCATGGCAATTTCCCATTCTTTCCTAGATGATGATGCAAGAGCTTCCTGAACAAATCTAGGATCTTCATCATCCGTGGGTTCACAAAGAAGTACCTCACTGTCAATTTCAAAAAATCGACAAGGAACATTCCCACGCTTGCTACGACGTAAAGGATATTGACTTTCTATTGGTGCACTCTCACTGGATGCACTCCCACTAGACTGACCATCCCTATCATTTTCGGCAGACATTGGTATAGGAACACATTCCTTCCCTTCGCCGGAAGATGGTAGGATGTTCAATTGTTCATCTATTTCAAAAAGATCAAGATTCTTCTCATTGTCGCCAAGACTAGGAAATTCATTCTCTAAGAAGACAGCATCTCGGACCTCATGCTCTATCATTCCTCCATCTGGATGATGTCCATACATGACATAACCTATTGAGCTCTCAGGATATCTCAGAAAGATAGACTTTTGAGCTCTAGGGCCAAGTTTCTCAAACTTACTCGTCATGTGATGAACATATCCAGCTGATCCCCATGGACGTAAACAATTTAAGTCCGGTTTGTGGCCATGCCACAATTCATATGGGGTAGAAGGAACTGATTGAGAGGGCACTCGGTTAAGAAAGTAGGCAGAAGTTAACAGAGCATCTCCCCAAAAGGAGATTGGCAAATTTGCATGCGCCATCATTGACCTAACCATGTCTAGCATTGTTTTATTCCTTCGTTCTACAACACCATTTTGTTGCGGCATATATGGAATAGTAAGTTGCCGACGTATACCTTTTTCTTCACATAATGCTCGGAAATGATCCGACAGATATTCACGTCCACGGTCTGTCCGAAGAGCTTTAACACTTCTCTCCTTTTGATTTTCAACTCTAGCTAAGAAATGCCTGAAAAAATCCAACACTTCATAGCGATGAGTAATCAAATAGACATATCCGTATCGCGAAAAATCATCAATAAATGTGAGAAAATAGTAATATCCATGCCGAGCTCTAACACTCATGGGTCTACAGACGTCGGAATGGATCAATTCCAATGGTTCGGAGGTTCTAACAGCCTTTCCAAAAGGCTTACGACATGCTTTTCCTGCCAAGCAAGGCTCACATATGGGAAAGTTGACCTTAGCGAGCGACCCTAAAAGACCTTCTCTAGCTAATCTAGCCATTCTATCTTGTCCAATATGGCCTAAACGAGCATGCCATGTCACAGAATCTAAATCTTTTAGAGCTAACGCAGGCATAACCATAGAAGATGTAACGGCCATGGATATCTATACCCAATAAGGGTCCATATCCAGATCCGTCTCCCGCGAACGGACCGAAGTCTCGCAAGGGATAGCTCGTACACATGTCCAGGGAGAATATAAAAGACAAACCACAACAGAAAGAGACACATGAAAGGATATGTGCTCATACCTGCATATACAATTTACAACTGTCCCATTACATTATTACATGTCCAAATTAAAAAGAGCACAACTACCTGGGGCATACCCCGAGGGAGCACAAGCTCACACAACTCTACTAGCACTACTGCTGGTGATACAAGTCTGGCACAACACCTCCTCAAGCCACACCAACGGTAAACCCTGAAAAGGATTGTAAGGGAGTGAGACTCAACAAGTCACTGGCTCAGTAGGGAACCACCCTAAACCACACACAGCGCAGAAGAACCTCAACCCCAATGGGTCTCACTGGCAACACCGGATGCCAAACCATTTCATGCTCACAGTAAAGCATATTTATATCAATTCACATCAATTCGGAAATAAGATGAGACAACGGCAGAACTAGCACCACGCTACTAATCTGCCCAATAACTAGAAAGCCTAGGCCACAGGCTTCACAGGCACACCACCACAACAACTGGTCGCCTAAGCTGTAAGCCACACAGGCAAAGCATTGCCTAAGCTACTAGCTTCACTGGCAAGCCTTTACACACATGGGTAACAGGACTGCTAGCTAAGAGCTAATCCTTAGTACCCTTAAATCACGATGTATCAAATGCCACACTTAAGAAACAGGACTGGCTATCACACTGCCAATCCATCGCATACTAAATCATATTCAGAAACTTACCCGAAGAAGAATAAACACAACAAGTGGAAGGTCTCACCACACGACCTCCACTTCACCACCTGAAAAGGCTACCACTCAGCGTACTACGAGAAACCAGTACCCACAAAGAGTACAAGTACCTACCACCACGAGGTACCACCGCGAAACACAAACACAATTGTGCTACCACCAGGGCACACCACAACCAGTCAAACCACGACTAGTGAGTCTCCGCTCACCAACCACTACAACAACTGTGCCAACACCATGGAACACCTCAACGGGTAAAACCACAACTAACACACACCATAACCAATAGCAAAGCACGAGCCGGAAAGCACGACGCCACCACACGGGACAGACTACTGGTTCATGACGCCAGTATCCAACCCAGACAACACAACACAAGAACAACCTCTCAATCTCGCAGTCACAGACGAAAGGTCCAACTGCAGCTTCACAACACAAGTAAAGCCAAAGAAACTGTGGAGACCAACCAAACCACCATAACCTACAGGTCACACACCCTGCAGGCCCATGCCTGGCACCTTTAGAGACTCTGGCCCGAACTCCCTAAAGTGAGGCACTGGTAAATAGGACTAGCCAGGGCCCAGTACGTCTACTGGTGTCCGTAACCCCCAGCTATGAGCGCGCTACAAGTGACTAAACACAAACTCTCTCTCAAGTCACTGTCCCACTGCCGTCTTTCCCTCAGCCGGACATACTACTCAGCACAAGAGTGAGGGTGTCCAGGAAGACGACAAGACCTCGACAGTACCACTGCACCAGGACAAGCCCCGAGCACACGTGCCTGGCTCATACAAAACCTGGGGCTCCCAACTGAAGAGGCATTCCGGAATAGGCGTCGGACCACCAAACTCAGCAATGCACAAACCACGATATATAGTTATATATTCTTTATCACAAATGACAGTACAAACGTAAGGACTAGCTTGACCTGGTCATCTCGTGACTCACAAGCTGTCCTACACAAACATACACTTAGATCCCGATAGTCAATCACACTTGGCTCATCATTGGTCATCACATGACCTCCTTGCCACATACATACCATATACATTAACAACACGGTAACCTTTAACCTTACTTGCAATATATTAATTAAACCATCTCTATTAGTCCACATAGGACACTACAGGACATAGGCTAAGTTCACACTTGAACCATCATTGCCTAGCCACCACGACAACCAGTACATGTGCCATGCACACACACACATACTCGCACACGCGTAACACCACCACATGGAGTATGTGCCATGCACATCCTCAAACCACTTAAATACACACAAACTATTCAAATAACATACTTTAGAGGTGTTACAGATGCCAATGCACCTCACACCACAATAACACCACACCAATTATGTAAACTACCTACTAACCATGTAGGTAACCTGCTCACAGAGTTTCACGGGTGTCAATGCACCTCTTCTCATAGCCACGCACTATAAACAACGATAACCGGATAACCAAAGCACCAAGAGCATGCAAAACAGAACCCTCGGTTGCTGTCGCGACAGAGGCCAGGACTGCCTTCTGATCGCGACACCACGATATGGCGCGACAAGAAACCCTGTCGCGACAAAGAGGCCTACCGCGACCTAGTCGCGACACTCCAATAAACCGCGATAGAAACCTGGGCCGCCATCAGATCGCGACCCGCATATACACCGCGACAGAAACTCTAACGCGACAGATCGGGCTGTCGCGACCATGTCGCGACACCTTGGGTCGTCGCCTTAACAGGTAAAAACATCAATCCGGGAACCATCTCCGGATTTCCATACAAACCACATTAATTTCTGATTTCATGCTTTAATGAATAACCTAACATGCCATCTATTGTTCATAAAGCATTAAACCTATCAAATACACATCACATGCCATCCACGCAATCAAAAATGGTGGAATCTCCCTACCTCCACGAAGAACGCTCAAACTAGCTACGGCACGGAGTCTCCCCCGCTCCATGCAACGTCCCCACGTCGAGAGCGCGATGAGAACACCACTGAAACGCCAAATCGCCCCGAACAGCCGCAGCAACTCCTCTCTTGGGTCGAGCAGAGCTTGGGAAAACTATGTTTGGCTGAACCTTTTTAAAAACCGAACAGCGGTTACTAACGTGACACACCTCACCGGCGCAACCTAATCGCGACAGCTTCAGGTGACGCCTTCCCACTCCTGACGTCAGCAGCCCCGCTCCGGGCGCGACATGCAGCACGCAAGCAGACGTCAACACCAAACAACGGCAACCTTAACGCGACCCCCATGACCGACGCGTCCAGAACGCGGCCTTCACCACTGTCGCGTTCACATTCAGTGAACCAACGGGCACTACGGGTCTAACATGCCGGACTACTAAGCTCCACACAACGCGCGAAAACCTCAACAAAAGCCCAATGACCCCAAATTGATCATGAGCACTACACTAAAACCAATAAACATAGATCCGAACTACCACTAATCCACGATCTGCGAAGATCCGAGAAACGCGTTACGTTACAGAAGAAGAATTAGTAAAGTTGTCAACCAAATCTAAGACATAAAAACCATCACGTAGCAATGCATGTCCATAAAGGACATCATCCAAGACTATGGTTACAAGACTGCCGAAAAAAGATAAACAAAAGCCCATTGCTGACAAAGTTGAAACTGACAATAGATTATATTGGATTCTAGGCGTATAGAGTACATCACTCAAAAGTAACGTAGGTCCGTTCACAAAATAGAGTTGGTATGAACCGACTCCATGGACTTCTTCACTGGCACCATTGCCCATGAAGACTCTTTGCATGCCTTCTGGAATCCGATGATAATCCACGAAACCCGCTCAATCCTTCGTTATATGTTTTGTTGCTCCTAAATCCACGATCCACACAAGATTAGGATGAGCAGTTAAAACATGTGTACAGACAAACGTACATGGAGAACTGGGGAAGTGAGTCACCATTTTGGCTCAGGACATTCATGAGCAAAATGGCCTCGCTTTTTACAGTTAAAACATTTCAAACAACTTTTGTCTTTCTTGCCGCCACATTAGCGCTTGAAAGTTTTATCCTTATTAGTTGTGCAGTTCTTAAACTCGCCAATAAGATCGTCGGCCATTGCGCTTAACAAAGTAAAGTGCGCACTACGATCTTTCTTGAACCAAGCTACATAAGCTTCTTGGTCTGTTTTGCTACTGCCCTCAATGGGCGGTGACAAGGACATCATAAGATGATCAATCACATCTTGTTCATCCAGAAAATATTACATTTTACGATGCCATATATCATAGTTTGTGCCATTCAACTTTTCACCTTAGTGAGATCAGCTATAACATTTTTGGCAGCCATAGAATACCACTACATATCAAAACAGGAAAAAAGAATTTTTGACATCAATTTATACATTATTCTTATTTGATTCTATAAATCCAAGCTAATTATATTGAACATTTCTTATATAGTAAAATCGAAAGTAAAGCTAGGCAATTACAATCATCTCCCACTTATATAAGATAAATCAATATAATTAAAATGATTTCGAGCAAATATCTCATATGCAAAACTAATTTGCATAACATTAAAGAAAATATGTACAAAACATACTAACTTTAAACATATTTATTATATATATAACATATTTATATATGAACATATGAAGGTTACATGTACTATTTCCGATGCAAGCGTGAACATACTCACGCGCAAAGGCGGAAAACAAAATTGCACTTCAAAAACTAGCACAGTACATGACCATAATCTCTATCTCTCTATAAAAGCTGTATATAACCCTCTGCAACCACCAAATCTCCCTCGGTAGTCCTAAGGGTGATAGTGAGAGGTGGTGCAGGGAGGGGAACAACTGGCACATGCAGCTCCCAGACTACCGGCCATGGTTCCCAAAGGGTTTGTTCAAAAACAGGTGGGGACCAAGGATTTGACACAGTCAGAGGAGAAGGTGTATAGACACTCAGACTATCTGATGTATCTACTCCAGGAAGTGATGGGACCACCTGGAACTCAGAGTCAGCTGTGCCGCTGGCCACTGCCTGCGCATCTGGACTCGGTACACTCGTCCCGCTGGTTGCAGCATCGACCAGGTCCAACACCTGTCTATAATCTATTGCCAGCACACTAGAGTTGACATCGACCAACGTCAGATCTACATCCGAGAACCAATCCTCGAAATATTGATCTGCCAACTCAGGGTCTGACTGTGCCGGGGAACCTTGCATCTATACAACTCACAAGAGAAAGAGAAAATCAGAACCAACCAATGGCTCAGATACCAATGTTGGTTTATGAGTAAGAGGACATACCTCGCAGCAGAAACTTAGTAAGAATATCCCACAGAAGTAGATAGACGGCTACCAGAGTCGCCTATATTGATCCACACCTTAGATCCGAGGACTGACGATGACGTACCTCCATCAGCCGATACCCGATAGAGAATACCAGATGTCCCACACCTGGGACAGTACCTTCTCACACAGAGAAGGCCACACCTGCAAGACACACTTGCAGACTCACTCTCTCACACAGCACACTCAGCGCAATGCACACACTACGCTTGTGCCTTTGCACTTGCATGCACACATGCATGGCAATGGAATCCTAAGGATGGATTCACTGGGATCCTTGGGATGCTCTCTCCCTTCACCCCCTTGGGGTATTTATAGGGAGGAGGAGGAGGTGTGAGAAGGGAGGAGGTTAGGAGCGAGTGGGAGGAGAGGCGGCAGCCTCTGCCACCTGAGGAGAGGCGGCAGAGGCTGCGGCCAGGCTGCTGCCGCGCGGCAGCAGCCTGCCTCGCCAGCGCGCCTTGCGTGCTGGCGAGGTTCCTGCCGGCCAACACGCCTCGCGTGCTGGTGCGGCCGGGCATCGCCAATGCGCCCAAGCGCGTTGGCGACACCCCCTCCACCTGCTGAGGCGGTGGAGGCGGGCCCCGCGAGGGACCCAATGGGCAAACGCCCAACAATTCCAAAAACAAGATGGTGAAGAGTCTTGTTCCTAGATCTCGGCGCTGCATGATATTTGAATAATACTTATTGCAAATCAAAGTATATATGCAACAAGTACTTAGCTATATAGACCTCACATTATTTGTCCATATAAAAGTTACGATAATAAAAGTTTATTTTAAAAAAAAGTGTGATTTGAATTTATCCTTTTAATGAAGACTTTCGGATTCATTTAGTTTGTATGTTTCAGAAATATTTGATGTGATATAAGCCTTGTAAACGAACTGATATCATATAGATTGCAAGAAAGTAATCTTCTTGACTTTGAAAGAGAAAGAAGAATCTTATCAGACTCCTCGATCAATAATCTACATCAATTTTATTATATTACTAGAGATATTTCTGCACTTCCATGCACTCACATGCTGGCATATGCCTGTGAACGTCCAGCTTGGTAGGTGCTGTTGCTGTTGTATCTGGTCTCTATATTGTGCTGTGGGGCAAAGCTGAGGACGTTAACACAAGGAAACAACAGAGTCCTGAGAAGGGTGATGAAGTGAGAATAGCAGTTACAGTTGATCATGACACAGCTCGGGGTTGCAGAACTAGCTTGGAGGAGCCACTGTTGGTGGAAAGGCTACACAATGTAGAAAGTGATGAAATAAAGGTCTCATTTGAAGACTAATGCTTAGTTCAATTGATTACAGACTTGATGAGATTAATTCTTCAGTTGTAATGACATTTGCAAGAACTACTTTGGTTGAAGGTTAAGTAATTCATAAGTAACTAATCAGATATTAGCTAACTTAAAAAATAGCTCATTTTACTTAGAAAGTAAAAATGAGACTGGATAAATAACCACTCTTCTTCAAAGCTAGATATCTTTATAAAATATATATATATATATATATATATATATCACGAGATAGATAATAAAATGTGCATAAAAGATAAATAAGGGTGTAAAAAATATAAAAAAAGTACCCATCCAAGGGCAACATTCATGCCCCATCTCTTGAGAGTGGGAAGAGTAACCCTGGGTAAAAGGGGATAAGCCTGGTTATCACTGATTAGCTAATACCCCTTTTCCCAACCCAGGTAAGAACCAACTCACTATTTACCCCCATGATGGATAACCACCTGACCAAAGTCAATAAGAATAATTTGTTGTTTGGTCAAGTGCTCGCATCAGACACAAGGAGATATATTCCGCAACGTGGCGGGCGACGGGATGTGTGCGGACACCCAGGGCCAAGTAAAAAAACTCCTCCCTTATAAATACCAAGTGGTAGCCATGCTCTTCATCTTCACACAATAAAGATTCATGTGTTGGGTTCGGACCCAACTAAAGTGGTCCAGTACTTATCAGGTTTAGGCTACACATAAAGGATGCACGCTTTCGGTCTAGTCAAAAAGATATTTTATGGGCCTAACCCATATGTGGTCCATGGGTTCCTGTTATGGGTGGGAGCCCAATAAGGCATTTTCTGGACTGGCCCTTCCTCTCTATATATGGTTTGTCTTCCCCATGGACAGATAAGACATCCAGTGACATAGAAAGAGGAAACTAGGAAGACTCCCATGGGGTTACAGTCGTCTCCTCTAGCACTAGATGTTTGCGTCATCTTCCTCCTCGTGTTGCACCGCCATGGATTCCGCTTCCGCTACAGGTATGCACACATGCTCCAACAGGTGGTATAAGAGCCCGTGTCGAATTTCCTGGGCTCCGATCATCGTTTGTTTCTTCCCTTACTAGTCGGAGGGGGAGGTGCTCTTCGCTGTGCGCCAAAGATGTCACCGGAGTCCCCCGGATGCAGTGCTGCCCGACCGCCATGCACAGAGTGCAGTCTGGACGCCGTGCTATCTTCCACCGCACTGGACACGGAGGAGAGGCGTCTGGCCCGCCACTGTGCGGTTCTGTCGCACAGGGCGTGGTGCGAAGGGCTGGCCATCGCGATGGCCCTCCCGCGCGCAGAGCGCACTCGTACTGGGCGCTGAGCGGTGCACAAACCGCACTGGGCACTGCGCGCACGGCAAGGGGGCAGCGCAGGTCGCTGCGGTGCTGCCTCGCCTGCACGGCCCACGCGCGCTGCGCAGGGCACGGCAGGGGTGGCAGCGCCGCGGCTGCCCTCCCCGCATGCGGGTGTGGCAAAGGGGGCAGCGCAGCGGCTGCTCACCTCGCGTGCAAGCGCAGCGAGTGGGGGCAGCGCCGCGGCTGCCCTCCCCGCGTGCGGGCACAGAAAAATGGGGGGGCTGCGCGGGCGACCCTCGCGCGGGTGGTAGGGACCCATGCCAAACGACGCCGCCGACGTCGTCTCCGGCCGGCGGGGGTCCGGCCGCCGCCGATGCCTCCTTTTCCCAACCACCGCCGGCGATTTTCCACTCCTGCGGTTACAGTTTTGGGGAAGGGGTGCTTTGAGGAAGAAGATGATCTTTGATCATTTTGCCCCCCAATCGTTCATTTTTATGTTAACACCCATGTTTATTAAGTTGTGGATCTATTTCTTATTGGATCCGGGTTTTTGGGGCTTTAAGTTTGGATATTGAATAATTGGTTCGATTTTGGATATTGGATCTGTGATGGATCCACTTAAGATCCAAATTCGGATACCATTAAGGATCCGAATCCGATTTGCACTTATACCCAAGATATCTTTTATTTTATCTACATCCGATAAGACTTAAAACTGTTTACTTAAAGGTTATTTTGTTCCTATCTTTTAATATCCATTATTGGGTATCCTTATCAGGATCCATTAAGTCCTTTTGGACTATTCTAGGCCCATTAATGGCTATTAAAGGATATAGGGACAGTTCTGCAAACAGTTAGGATACAGGAATAAAACTGAAAAGATATGTTTGCAATACAGTGGATATTTATGCAAACAGCAGGGGTATTTATGCAACAGAAGGCTATAACTCATGTTTCATGCCCCATTTGATGAATGTTTAGCCTATTTAAAGATTGTTTATGCACATTTAATTTTTGCAGTAACATTAGAGATATTTTTGTGCTATGTGACCTCCATTTTAGTTATTTGCATGCATTTATATCTCTAATTTTCAGATTGCAATAATTATGTGTATATGCCCTTGCTTACATTTAAGGTTTTGTTGTGATATTTGGAAGATAATTTTTCATATCCAAGTGTTTAGGTAGATCACCAAAGTGGCACTAAGCATGAGGAATGATAAATTCGAGCCCCTTAAGATAGTTAACAGCATATAATGTAAGCATGCATGTTGACATCAATTTATGGAAAGAGACATTTTATTGTTCAAAGTGTATAAGTTGACCACCAAAGTGGCCTTTTGCATAGAGAATGATAGAGTATCTCTTTAAAGGTTAATGGTGTCGTATTATGTGATAACTTTTTATTTTGTGCTTATGGCTTTGAAGTGGAGTTTAACTCCCAAAGGAGTACTTCATGTTCGTGACATAAGTAGGATAGAATATTATTGTGTGCATGGAGACTCTTGAAAATTTTAGTACCCAAAGGTACAATTTTCTTGATATCAAAGTGTGCATTGTAATAGTTTTATCATCAAGTTGTCCACTAGAATTTTAATTTTTATGCCTCATAACTTGCTTCAGTTATAATAGCCATATTCATGTGAGCATGTAATTTGTGTTTCATACTGCTTCTCCACTCTTTGCACCTTTCACAGGTCAAGTGCCTTATTTGACTGGGACAAATTTCACTGAATGGAAACAAAGAGTAATGTTTGCCTTAGGGTGTATGGATATTGATATTGCTCTCAGAGATGAACGGCCTGCTAAGCTCACTGTCAAGAGCACAGTAGAACAGAAAAGCTTCTATGAGAAGTGGGAGAGGTCCAACCGTTTGTGCTTACTGTTCCTTCAAGGGCATGTAAGTCCAAACATCAAGGGATCAATCTCAGAGCAGAAGACTGCTGGTGGATTTCTAAAGGCTATTGAGGAACAATTTGTCACTTCTGACAAGGCAAAGCCAGCACGTTAATGGCTAGACTTTCCTCAATGAAATACACTGGTAGTGGCAGTATTAGAGAGCATATCATGATGATGAGAGATATTGCAGCCCAGCTGAATGCCATGGAAGTTACCATATCTGATACTTTCTTAGTGCATTTCATCCTCAACTCTCTTCCTAGTGACTATGAGGCTTTCAAAATCTCATATAACACACATAAAGTGAATTAAATGAGTTGATGACCATGTGTGTTCAGGAGGAAGAGAGATTGAAGGGGGAAAGGAATCAGGTTAATTTTACCTTTCATAAAGGAAATGCTCAAGCTAAGAAGAGCAAGAATGTCCAGAAGAAGGGCAAGAAGAAGAAGAAAAAAGGCAAAAATGGCAAATGCTTCTTCTGCCGTCAAGCTAGACATCTAAAGAAAGATTGTGTAAAGTACAAGGCATGGCCGAAAAAGAAAGGCAGAGGTAATCTCTCATCCTATGTTTGTCATGAATCTCATTTGGTATATGTTCCTGAAAGTACTTGGTGGGTTGATTCTGGTTCTAATATTCATATTGCCAAATCTATGTATGGGTTCCTGTTCCAAAGGCCTCTACATCAGGGTGAACAAAGCATCCTTTCGGGGAATAAGACACGTTCACAAGTGAAGGTTGTAGGGACTTATAGACTTACTTTAGCATCTGGATTTGTTCTTGATCTAGAGGGCACATTTTATGTTCCATCTTTTTCTAGAAATTTAATTTCAGTATCAAAACTTGATATGAGGGGGTTTACTTTCTCTTTGGAAACTCCTCTCTTAGGATTATCAAGGATTCAATTGTAATTGGTACTGGTTTATTAGTTGATGGTTTATATAAAATGTGTCTTGATCGTGTGGTTGAACAATCCCATTATTCCCTATATAATACAGTTGGCAATAAGCGTGGTAGAATAAATGAAAACTCATCAATGTTGTGGAATAGGAGACTAGGTCATATCTCCATAAAGAGGCTGAAGAAGTTAGTGGGAGAAGGTGTTCTACACTCTTTAGATTTCACTGACTTTGATACGTGTGTGGATTACATCAAAGGAAAGCTTACACACTTGCCGAATAAGGATGCCACTAGAAGTTCAGAAACATTAGAGATTATACACACTGACATTGTGGTCCCTTTTCACCCTATCTAACTGGACAACTCTAGATACATGTATCTCTACTTACTTCTTGAAAAGGCAGATGTCTTTAATGTCTTTAAGAATTTAAGAAGGAAGTAGAGAGACAATCAGGAAAGGTTATCAAAGTAGTCAGGTCAGATAGAGGTGGTGAATACTATTGAAGGTATACCGAGATGGGTCAAAGGCCAGGACAGCTAGGTTCCTTAAAGAGGAAGGCATTGTAGCTCAGTACACAACGCCTGGCAGCCCATACCAAAATGGAGTTGCTGAAAGAAGGAACCAAACACTTAAAGAAATGGTCAGGACAATGCTCAGTCATTCAACTCTTTCTTTATCGTTGTGGGGAGAGGCCATAACGACAGCTGCACATATTCTGAACAAGGTTCCTACAAAGGTTGCTCCTAAAACTCCTTATGAGTTGTGGTGTGGTAGGAAACCTTCTGTGAGCTATATGCGCACATGGGGATGTTCAGCTAAGGCCAGATTGTATAACCCACATGAAAAGGCTTTTGATTTCAGAACAACCAATGGATTCTTCATTGGTTATTCAGAGAAATCAAAGGGATTCAAATTCTATTGTCCATCACATGTGTCCATCTTAGTGGAGTCAGATAAAGTAAGGTTTCTAGAAGATGGTGGAGTTAGTGGGAGTGGACCTCCTCGAGAGCTTTCTTTTGAGGAGTTGCAGGATCAGGCACCTACACTTGCAACAACTGACAACTTTGTTCCCATGTTCATTCCTCAGAATGACATGTAGGGGGAGCAACCTGTTGCATTGTCCCACCTCCCTTAACTCAGGAACCACCAGAAATTATTGCAGATGGTCAACTACCTCTAGAGGTGGATTAGGAGCCAATAGGCAATCCACCTCCACAGGTGGATCAAGGGCCAATAGGCCTACCACCTCCACAGGTAGATCAGGGGCCAATGTTGTGTAGATCTGAAAGGGTTAAAAGACCTGCTATATCTGATGACCTTGTGGTATATCTTTAGGAGGATAGTGTTGACAGGGGTAGCATTGATGATCCCGTGTCATTTTCACAGGCCATAAACAGTGAAAAAATCTACCTACTAGTTGGAAGCCATGAAAGAAGAGGTTGACTCTATGGCTACAAATCAGGTCTGGGAGCTTGTTGACTTACCTAAAGGGTCCAAACGTGTTGGATGTAAATGGATATTCAAGACTAAAGTGGACTCTAAAGGTAAAGTTGAACGACATAAAGCTAGATTGGTAGCTAAGGGTTTCACTCAAAGGGAAGGCATTGACTACAATGAGACATTTTCTCTAGTGAGTAAAAAGCTCTCATTTAGGGTGGTCATGGCCTTGGTGGCTCATTTTGATCTTGAGCTACATCAGATGGATGTGAAAACGGCATTTCTCAATGGGGACCTAAATGAAGAAGTGTATATGGAACAACCTCAAGGGTTTCATGTTGAAGGAAAAGAACACATGGTGTGCAAGCTAAGGAAATCTATTTACGGGCTTAAGCAAGCCTCCCGCCAGTGGTTTCTCAAGTTTAATGAGAAAATTTTGTCCTTTGGATTTAAGGAGAACGTCATTGATGAATGCCTTTACTTAAAGGTCAGTGGGAGTCAATTCATTATCTTGCTTTTGTATGTGGATGACATTTTGCTCGCCAATAGTGATCTTACTTTGCTACATGGAACAAAGGTTTTCTTGTCTAAGAATTTGAGATGAAGGATATGGGTGATGCTTGCTATGTGCTAGGCATTGAGATCACTAGAGATAGACCCTCAGGCACTCTTGGTCTTTCTCAAAAAGCTTACATCTCAAAGATCTTAAAGAGGTTCAATACACAATCTTGTTCACCCGACAAGGCACCAATACTTAAAGGAGATAAATTCAGTGAATTACAGTATCCCAAGAATGACCTTGAAAGGAAGCAGATGGAGTCAATTCCTTATGCTTCAGTAGTTGGGAGCCTGATGTACTTGCAGACTTGTACACGTCCAGACATTGCTTTTGTTGTGGGGATGCTCAGTCGGTACCAAAGTAACCAAGGCATGGATTATTGGAAGGCTACCAAGATGGTCATGCGATATCTTAGAGGCACTATGGACTACATGCTTACATTCAAGAGATCAGATCAATTGGAGGTCATTGGCTATGCAGATGCTGAGTATGGTGGTTGTCTTGATACTAAGAAGTCTACTTCAGGTTACATCTTTCTCTTGGCAGGGGGAGCTGTAAGTTGGTGCAATGAGAAGAAAAGTATCATAGCAACTTCCACCATGGTGGCAGAGTTTATTGCTTATTATGAGGCTAGTGGACAGACCATTCAGTTACGGAATTTGGTCACAGCTTTGCCATTTGTGGACTTCATTGCTAGGCCGATGAGGATCTACTGTGATAATTCCGCTGCAGTTTTCTACTCTAAGAACGATAAGACATCCAAGGTGGTAGAGCTTTGGATATAAAGTATTTTGCTCTTAGAGATAGAATGAGAAATCATGATGTGTCCTTTGAGCATATTGAGACCAGTCTTATGGTGGTTGACCCTCTCACTAATGGACTACCTGCTAGCACTTTTAGTAGTCATGTGACATGGATGAGTCTTGTTAGTTCCCTCAATATGATGTGACATTTACAATTGTAACACTTATAGTTATTTGTGTTCGCTTTTATATCATGATTCTCTATTTGTTTTATGCCCATTACATTTGTTAATGTGCACTTGTTCTGGTTTGTAATTGGCAGAATGCATACATGTGTGTGTGTGTGTGTGGTGACCAACAGACAGACATCAGGGTTTAGTTTGTTTGCAATGCCAGATATAGTGTTCAGTTGTGAAAAGTTGGTGATACTGTGGTACATGGAAGGTGGTACATGACTAAAATATTTGCCGCTATGACTCATATCATTTGATTTTTCACAATTTGGACTTACAGATCCTTTGACTGGAATAGCATGTGGTTTTGTGTTTTATATTACGCGCGCATATCGGTTTTCTTTACAGGTGCAGCCCAATGAAATCAAAATTTTCAAAAGTTTTTTCAAAATTATATATGTGTTATATATGAATACTTTAGAAAGGAAAATTTTGATGATGTTTATGATAAGATGGACCAAGTGGGAGAATGTGGGTTTGGACCCAACTAAAGTGGTCCACTTATCAGGTTTGGGCTACACATAAAGGATGCATGCTTCCGGTCTAGTCAAAAGAATATTTTATGGGCCTAACCCATATGTGGCCCATGGGTTCCTGTTATGGGTGGGAGCCTAATAAGGCGTTTCCTGGACTGGTCCCTCCTCTCTATATATGGTCTGTCTTCCCCATAGACAGATAAGACATCCAGTGACATAGAGAGAGGAAACTAGGGAGACTTCTGTGGGGTTACGGTCGTCTCCTCCAGCACTAGACATTTGCATCGTCTTCCTCCTCGTGGTTGCACTGCCATAGAATCCGCTTCCGCTACAGGTATGCGCACATGCTCCAACATCATGTGGTAACATTTTTCATCGATTTTAAAAAATAATATCAAAATAATTTAAAGTTGATAATCTTGAGTAAAATAATTTTCGTAGATTTTATAACTAATGATTTCGGAACCAATGTCAACATAATTTTAAGACAATAAAATAGCCTCTTGGTGCAAGATGGCAGAGTTGAGAAAAGATCAAAAGCCGAAGTGGGATGAAGAAAGTGTTTGCATGTCTGTTTTTATTCCCATGGATCGATAAAAAGAAAATATGTAACTAAATATAAATTTTTAGATAGTTTAAAATATACATTTCGAGAAAAGATGTTCCTAGAACGCATTACGAAAAAGCATTGAAAGATGTAAGAAAAGCAAAAGAACCTTTAAGGGTCATGTGATCATATCAAGGTACTATTTGGTATGACATTTTTGATAATGTATAATACACGGGAAATTAAATATTCTTAAAATTTATCAGAATCTATACCCCTGAAAATTAGATATTACATTTTATATCTCGTAAACCTGAAAACTTAATCAATTATAACCCTGTGATTAGTAGACTATCAAAATGAGAGGAATATTCCGCTATCATACTAATAAAATTATTAAATAAAGAGTGAAAGTATTACAATATCTCTCCTCAAAAAGAGGGAAGGAGAGATATCAAAGTCGTTGAGAGAGAGAGAGCACTACTAGAAAAGGAGCTTACGTAGACGGCTTAAAACAGTCTACAAAGATAAGAAAATCGTCTATAAATATTTTTATAGACGGCTTTACAGCCGTCTACATAACCGTCTACAAAAATACCGTCTACAAACGATAAATAGACGGCTAAATAAAAACCGTCTACAAAATTAATATATGTAGACGGCTATTATAACTGTCTACAAAAAAAAATATATGTAGACGGCTGAAATAGCCGTCTACATATATATTTTTGGTTTTAAAAAAAAAATCTAATTCCTCCCCCCCCCCCCCCGCCAGAGCTCGCCATCGCCGCCGAGGTGCTGCTCCGAAGCCCACCCCGGCCACCCCTCCCCCCCCCCCCCGCCCCCCGCCGGAGCTCGCCATCACCGCCCAGGTGCTGCTCCGAAGCCCACCGCGGCCACCCCTTCCCCCCCCCGCCCCCCGCCCCCGCCGGAGCTCGCCATCGCCGCCCAGGTGCGGGTGGCTGGTTCAGGTCGAAGCAATGGAGCCCGTCGGTCTGCGGGAGTCTAGTCCTCTCGACGGAGGAGCCCTCGGCCTCGCCCTTGTGCCGCCTCATGTGCCCGCCCAGCGCCTGCCCGATGGCGAACTCCACACCGCAGACGGAACATTCGTGCACCTTGGGCTTGGCGCAGGCCCCCCCCCCCCCCCCCCCCCCCCCCCGCTCGCTGCCTTCCCGGGTAGCTTCGGCTTCCTGTACCCCGTGCGGTGGCCGCCCAGCGCCTGGAACGTCGGGAACATCCGGTTGCAGGTCTTGCACTCGAACACCCTCCCGGGCTCCGGCCCCCCGTGGCCGCCGGCCTCCTCGGCGGCGCCGTCTTCCTCGCGGGGGAGTAGCGCCGTCCGTTTCATGGTGATCTCCTCTGCAGCGCGCGCGAGCGGAGTACGTAGCTGCGCACGCCAAGGAGCTGGGAAGGAAAGCAAGGCGAGGGGGAAAACTTTGGGATTTGGCGCCTGGGAGGAAAATTTGAAAGGATTTGGCGCCCAAGGAAGTACGAGGGAGGGGGGGAATTTAGTATGTAACAGGGGAGCGCACAGAGCAGGAACGCCTTGGAGGGGGGAAATTTAAAATATTAAAATATGTAAATTCATAAATAAAAACTATTAATATTAAATATATATCAGAATATAATTTTAATGTATTAATATAAATGTAAAAATTAAGTATTATTTTAAATATTCATTTATAAATAAAGATATACAAATCTAGTAATATTTACATATAGATATATGCGTGTAGATAAATACAAAGATATTTACATATATACATATAGATATATACCAACATAGATATTTATGTCTATATATATTATATAAATATCTATATATAATATAGATATTATATATTAATACAAATATATAGATATTTTTATCTATATATATATATAGTATTTCATATATAACTATATATCTATATATTTATATATTTAATGCTATGAGTATAGCCATCAATTTAAAAATGTTAGCATTATAATGTATAATTTTCCTATAGTATTCATAATCAACTACATATTAAATAATTATTCTTATTAATCATTTTCCTAATGTTGATTATAAGAATATTTGAATCTTATAGAATAATTTACATTTAAATAATTATTCTTATTACATTCAAATTTGAATCTTAAGTTATGAATATTTATTTGATGAGTATAATTATATATAGAATAATTTAAATTTAAATATGTACGTAGACGGCTTACCATAGCCGTCTACGAATGTATGATACATAGACGGCTTTGTATAACTGTCTACTTATCATACATACGTACACGGCTAACTAAAGCCGTCAACATAAACTACATTTGTAGACGGCTACATTTAGCCATCTACGAATGTATGATACGTAGACGGCTAACGTCTATGTATCATACATTCGTAGACGGCTAAATGTAGCCGTCTACAAATGTAGTTTATGTTGACGGCTCTGATTTCCAGCCGTCTATATATCTTAATTTTTTTGTAGTGGAGAGAGAGAGATCCCTCTCCAACATCAATGGGAGAAAGTCCAGTCCTCCAAAATTAGCTCACCTCAGCCCATGAGAGGGAGGGGTGGAGGGTGGGGGAGGGGGATCTCCTTGTTGAGACATTGACGGGAGAGAGCCTGGTCTGCTAGTTTGATTGATGGTTAAACTACCCATGGGTTGCTTAACCAAAAACTGACCTAATTTTGCTTTGACAACTTACCCCCTCTAATCAGGGGTAACTTGGGTAGACTTACTCACCTTCTATTTTTTTTAGTCAACTTAACACTTTGACTCTACTTATCTTTTTTTGTAATTAAAAAATAAAATAATATTTATATATACATAGTTAAAATAATATTTACAATTTAATGAATATTTTTACAAAATTTTTGAAAAAAAAAAAAGTTACCCATGGGGGTAGCGCTGCCCCACCTCATGAGGTGGGGCAGCGCTACCCATGGGTAACCTGCAAAAAACAGGTTACCCATGGATAACCTGAAAAACCTGCCCCTCCCCTCCCCAAACGTGGGAGGGGGTTTACCCATGGGGGGTAACTCCAAGTTACCCATGGGTAACCCCCCTCCCAAACCGAAAGATTGGACTCATCTCAGCCTATGAGAGTAAACTTGTTCAATCATCAAGTTAACCCTATGACTCGACCTGAACCGATCCGAATCGGTTTCAGTTCGTAGAAGCTCGAGGTGCTAACCCAAACCGAACCATGTGACTAATAAATGGGTTGGTTCATATATAACAAGATGTTTAGCAAGATATTTGAACATTAATGCTCAGTTTATTGTGTATGTTGTATGTGGAATATTCATGGGTGACAGATTTTGGCCATGCGATTTCAGCCATGCCCTTTTATGCGTATGTTCATGTCCGTTTCGGATGTCTTGGAGTTAGATGAGAGATTTCTGTTATCACGCTACCATGTATCTTTATTTTTTCTTCTGAAATATGTACCTTGGTTCAGATTTTGGCTAATGACTCCGGAAAATAAATGTCTTATTAGTTTTTAGATAAAGATGAAACTTTGTTCAAGAATGCATCCGAAATAAGAAAAGCCCAGAAAGCCCAATAGGAAAACAATAAGAACACTCTAAAAATAAAACGTCCTGGCCCGAATAGTGTCCATCTGTTTTTTAATAAGACAAAAGAGGCCAACAAGGCCCAATCCGAACTGCATGAATTGAACCATACCGAAAACCCCACGGTTCGGTTTAATTCGGTTCTTATTATTGCTCGGTTTGATTTGGTTCAGATCAGGCAGCGTTCTCAGGTCCATCCAGTTTGGAAAATTTTCAGCCTAACGTAGATCAGGCCGAATCGTGCACAACCTTAGATGAGAGAGAGAGAGAGAGAAGTGTAGTGGTGGAGAGGAGGTGTTGGGGATCTTCTTATCTAGTGTTGGTCTCTTTACATGAGAGGGAGATGGCCGTCCATGGGAGAGCCAACTAGGCTATGATCTCAACTCGTGAGAGAGAGAGAGAGAGAGGAGTCCGGATCCTTCGAATACATAGAACGATCGAACTCCATCAGTTATCAATGAGGTGAGAGATTGGGTGAAAATTTTACAAAAAAAATTAAATCAAAATATGAAAATGTTTTAGAATTTTTTTTTTTTAGTAAAACTCTCACCCAACCTCCTCACCCCATTTGTGACTGATAGAGTCTGATCCTCTCATATACAATTGAGAGTATATGAACTCGAGAGTGCAGAGAGAGGTTCGAGATGGAGATGCTTATGGGGGATCTCTCCTTCGAATGGCCATGGGAGAGACCCCAATTCAGCCTACGTTTAAATTCTATAAGAATTTGTATGGTTTGTGGTCATCACTTGGTCCAATTGGTACAAGTGATGTACTTCATTTCTTTTGGTGCCTCCGGTTCTTTGGGTGCTTCTAGTACTCCTACTTCGTCTACTACTATATGGTATATAGGCTAGATACCAGTAACCATCCCAAGTAACGCTTTTCTTTTTTACTGTTTGTCTAATTTCAGATATATTACTAGTAAATGTGTAGTACCTTCGGATCTATTGGTGTGTAGTACATGTTTGTTAGGTTAGCTCTAGTAAGACCAAAAGGGTCGTTTTGGGAGCCTCAGGGGAATATCTAACATAGTGAAGGCAATATCTTACTTGGTAAAACATCCAAAACTAAGGATGATAGTAATAAAGTTTTATGTTTTGAAAAGGAACAAAATTATACCTATGTAACTCACAATAAAGACGCAAGTGATCAAATTAAAACAAAATTTTCAGAATATGTATAATCAACAAAATACTATAGTAGATTATCAAATTATAACCCACAATAAACTAAAGGAGATAGGACAAAAAGAATAAAGAATTTAACAATTAAACCTCAACAGAAAACTAGATCAGTGCCAAAATTGTCTATGCCATAAACTATATTTGATTATAAAAATATGTTGAAACCCAAATTAAAAGCTATAGAAAGTATAAATGTTTGCTTAGAAGAAGAGTATATATTCATAATAGAAATATTTTAGAAGGAAAAAATAAACAATATAGTTTAGACCCAAACCCTGATATTCTAAAAAATATACGAGAATTCTATAATGAAAATATAAATACTTTTAAAACATATAATTATAAGCCCGTGTTTGAAATAGATTCTAATGAAGAATCTGCAAATGGAAGTAGTAATATATCAGAGGAATTCATTTTTTATATAGATGTGAAATTTTCTGTCACAGGTGAAAATAGACCATCCAAACGAACAATATGCAAGAGAATCTAATATTTCTCAAAATATTTTTAATATACTTGACATATCTAAAGAAGAAATTCTATTTAGTAAGAGTAATATTTGGTGCACACCACCGCGAGGTGGTGTGTGCGCAAATCGAAGCATGGTTGGCTGCCCGATTTGTGCACGCACCACCATGCAGTGGTGTGCACCAAATATTACTCATTTGATAAATATCAATTGTTAATCAAAAATCATCATTTGTCTTTTTTATATTATATTATAAACCAAATTCCTATACATAAAAGAGCTGAATAGATTATACTTTGGATACATAAAATATCTGCCCTCCAATATAAATGTTCTGAGCTTCCTACTATAGATATATTACATCTAATTACTAGTAAAATATAAGTGTTGCTTTTGTTATGCAAAACATCTATGATTCTACATAAATGATAGCTCTAAAAAATATATTAAATTTTAATGAAATGATAAAAAAAAACTTAGAGATTTATTATTACAATGATTCACAGCAAGCATATTAAATGATACTAAAATAATTGATATCATAGAAACTACTTTAGTAAGAACGCAAATATGTGATATTTACTACATAGAGCCTTTCTCTAGATTATATTCCATGCTAGTTTGAAAACTTCCAATAATAAAATAGGGACATTGGGAACAAGAATATTTTAACAAATTACCACCTCCATAGGATGCAAACTGCAAAGATCAATACCATATTTTCTTACAACAAATACAATCAAGAAAGGCTGGTGCAGATACTCTTTATACTAGGATAAAACGTGCTTACAAGTATATGATGATTATTGTAAATTAGATGAACTTCAAAAATCCTTCTATAAAGCCAAATTCCTCTTTAAAGCCTCTAAAAATCTTTCTTTCTACTGCCAAGATATAAATCTAACGTATATATTTGATTGTTCAGTTCTACGCAAGAAGTATGATAGATCTTATAAAAAAAATCAAACGTCATAAGTGATGGAATAAATATAGAGTACCTTATAAGAAATATAGAAAATATTATAAGCTAAAATATAAACCTAGCTAAAATATAAACCTACCAAGTACAAACCTTACAAAAAAATATTTAAAAAGAAAACCTAATTTCAAGAAAAAGTGTAAATACTTTAAATGTGGAGAAGAAAGCTACTATGAAAATGAGTGTATGAAACACAAAAATACTATAAATAATCTAGACATAATTAAAGAGTTATATGATATAGAATTAGGAGAACTCTGTCAAATAGATTAGAGGAATATGAAACATGATGGATTTAGAAGAATATGAAACATGACCAAAATACAAATAATAAATAAATAAAAAATTAGATAAAGTACTTAAAAAGATTAAAAATAAAAAATATTAAATATTTACATTTAAGATGCATAGATATAATGATAAAAGTTAATTTTATAAAAGGTATAAAGTCACCTGCCACAATAATAATAATAATAACTGACAATAGACTTCTAAATAGTTTGCATTCTATAATAGGAATGATACAAAAGTAACATATATATATTACCAATACCTTAAATTTAGAATCTTTCAAGTCACTTTATATATCATGAGTTATCAGGAGTTCCCGTAAATAAAGGAAGTAAACCACTTACTATTATTACTATTACGACTAAACTAATAGCAAGTTTACTTGAAAGTAATAATATTCCAACCAAATCTTTACCTGAAAATATAATAATGTAGGAAGATTGGTTAACTTATTTAAAAATAATAGAACCTAAAGGAGAAGAAATAAGGTTATCTAATAACTATAGTATATCTCTTCAGAAGAACTTAAAAAAAAAAGATACAATAAATTTCAAAAATAAACTAGTAATAGAAGATAACAAAATAAAAATAAGTAGATCGACATCTTTACCAAGTACATTGTTAATAAAAGACTTAGAAGAAATATCTATAGATGATGAACCATCAATTTCTCAAGCCTCTAGAAGATCTTACAGTCTGAACAAATATTTAGAATATAATAATGAATAGGATCACAAAGAAATTATACCAATAATTACCCAAAAAAATATCCAAATTTAATGATGATCAAAGTAATAATAGAGTACAACAATAAAGATAATAACAAAAAATCTGTCAAAGTAAATGTGTTGATAGACACAATAGCTTCTATGTCTCATATAAATAATAAAATTATAGAAAATCAAGTTATGAAAACAAAAGATAGACGTTAATATATAACATTTGATAATCAGATCAAATATCTAGAATATGAAGGTAAATATCTAATTTAATTATAACAAATGTAAACAATGAAAAATACAGGTTAAGTTTTGATAGAATGTATAGTCCAAAACATGATTCAATAGCTATGCTAAAAGAAAATGATATCCTAGATAAATATAATCTCATAACTATAAATTCAAACACAATAACATTAACAATAAATCAGTGAGTAATAACAATAAATAGAACAAATGAGCTTCTAAATATTATAAGAATGGAAAGAATCTATGGAATAAACAATATAAAAAGTTATATCTATAGTCATCAGCATATGAATATAATCAGATATAATAACTATGCTATTTGGCCAACATAGTTAGAAATAGGGTTTACTTTATTTTCTAATGAAGATGCTACTATTAGAAAGAAAAGTAATATCAACAAAGACTAGGTATACAATTGCTAGAAGGATATTTTGGAATAATCAAAAGAAAAAATGGTTTTTTTTATAAAAGAGTTAAAAAACTTACATTTAGATATTATAGGAGTAATCAAACTTTTAGGAGAAATAAAAGTAATAATAAAATATCATGAAAAAAATATAATAATAACAATTAGAAAAGATATGCAACTAATAGATTTAATAATTTATCAAAAAATAGAATGGAACTATCAAGAACAAATCATATAAGTACCCAAATAAAATCCTACAACCAGATATATACTTTGCTACCAATTTTAGGTAAAGGAGCTACAAAGTTTATAATTGAAGACAGATTATGGTTAGCATAATATAAATAAAAGTTTACTAAATCTAAAGTATTTAAAAATGTTGCAGGAAGCACTAAAACCCTCTTTGTTGCCAAAGAAGTACCCATAACCGTATTAGATAAGATGATAGAGAAGAAGAAATCATCATTCCTGAATTATATATTGTAAAATATTCTATAGAAATTCTAAGAAATAACTTTATAAAAAAATATTCACCAGTTACAATAGATCGGTTTCAAAATAATTTTATAAAAGAAAATAAAAAATTATTATTTCATGATACTTTATAGCTAGTAACTACAAAGGTTGGTTGTACCGTCACAAATCGTGATGGCAACGGCTATATCAAACCGTACCAGGGTCATCACGAGTCCTAATACAATTAATATAGTTTATCTATTTTTTATTATTATTCTTTAAATAGATTGTCGGAATCGAAACGCACTGATGTGGTACGACTTGTGCCAGTAAAAATTCGACACGATCGGTCGGCACGACACAACCAACCATGGTAACTACAACAATAAATCAATCAGAACCTTGTATTAGCAATCATAATGAAACTTTTGAAAAACAATACTTACAAAGTTTATCAGAATTATTTTCAGATAATCTTTTAAAATATTTTGATAGAAATCTTAAATATTGTAAATTAGAATTGTTGCCTGATGGTAGAGGGAAGAATATAAGAACAAAATAAAGTATGTGCTCAAAAATGGATATAGAAGAGTTTGATAAACAATTAATGAATTAAAAAATACCTTGGGTACAAAATAGTAATAATCCTCATACTTTTCCTACCTTTATGGTACATAATTATTCAGAACAAAAATGAGAAAAGACTAGAATGGTAATAAACTATAAGAAGATTAATAAAAAATGCAAATTTTGATAGATTTCATATTCCCAATTGTGAAAGTATAATAAAGAAATTACAAGATTAAAATGGTTTAGTAAATTTGACACCAAATCAAGATTCTAACAAATAAAATTATTAGTAAAGAATCAAGAAAACTAAATATTTTTCTACCCCACATGAACACTTAGAATAGTTAATAATGCCTTTCAGAAATAAGAATGCACCTCAAAATTTTCAAAAATAGATAAATTCTATGTTTAAAGATTATGATAAGTTTATAACCATTTATATTGATGATATACTAGTATTCTCCCATACTTATGAACAACATCTAGAACATTTAAAGATAGCTTGTAAGATACTTATTGATGATGGAGTAATCCTATCCACTAAAAAATAAAAATATGTAAACAAAAAATAGAATAGTTAGAAAAAATAATAGATCAAGATATTATAGAATTACAATATCATATAATTACTAAAATAAAGAATTCTCCAATACATTTACAACTCTTAAACAACTACAAAGTTTCCTCGATATTATTAAATATGGAAGAAGAAATATCTCAAAATTAAGTGAGTTAACAAAAAATCTACAAAATAAAATAAATCAAGAAATATAAAATATAAAAAGAAAACAATAAGATAATATCTAGATGGAAACAGATAAAATAAATATTACATTAACTAAAGAAGAAGAATAAGAAATTTATAAATATTTAGAAAAGATAATAAAAAAAATTCTTTAAATAGTTTTCCAAAAAGAAGAAGACAAACTTACAACATGGACTGATGCTAGTCAATTTATTAAGCAGGAATAGTTACTATAGCAGTCAACAAAAAATATAGTAGGCTATACCTCATGAAAGTTTACTAAATCAGAAATAAACTATTTTACTTATGAAAAAAAGATCTTAACAATACATAAAACAATAAAATATTTCAAACATTGGTTACTACCTACAAAATTTCAAATAAACATAAATAGCAAGGATTATATCACTATATCAAAAATAAGAAAGAAGATCAAAATAGTAGAAGAATTAGATGGTTCATGCAAATAGAAAAAAAATATATAAATACTATATATTTTTCATTTGGTTATCAAAATATTATTGCTATCTATCTTTCTCAACTTTTGCAGAATGAATAACTAATCTACAGTAGTCTAGAAGAGGAAAGCAATAACATCTTTGAATAAAGATAAAAAAATCCATACATAATATATATCCCCTGTAACTAGAGATCAACCTACGATAAATATAAACTTTGTTGAAAGAAATATAATGATAAATCTATCAAACCCTCAAAGTTAAAGGGTTATGTAGACACACTAAATTTGACAGCGCATTGGGTAAATTTCATGTTATACTACAATGACTCAAAGTGACTCTCTTAAATTAATCATTTGAGTGAATTTCCTATTTTTCTAAATTTGATAGAATTTTTAGGGATTTTCTAAGGGCTTTTGGGGGTCCTCTTTAAACAAGTTGATTCGCGACGGGTCTGAAAAGTAACAACATCTAGACATCCTACGATCTGAAAAGTAACAACCTCTAGACATCCCACGATGTATGGCCAATTGTATTCTTAAAGATCATGATATATCCAACGGTAACCATAAGATGTTGAAACTTAAAGACACAAAATAGACATAATAGATAGAAGACCTAGAAGAACACCTATTGAAGTTCTATTGGTTACTGAAGATGTGTCTGACGACTTGGTTATACAAAAACAACAGGAAAGAGCTTGCATCAAACGGATAGATAAACAAGACCCAACGCTATCTTCAAGAAGACCAATGAGAGAAAGCTTTAGAAAAAGTATAAATGTATGCGAGGCTTCAGAATAGAAGTGATGAACTAGTGAGCAACTTTGAAGATTTTCTCTAATTGAGTGTATATCTAGTGAGGACCCTAAACGATATACACACTCAATGAAAAAGAAAGAAAAAGCTCGAGCCTATTCAAAGAAGCATTCAAGTACAACACATTGCTACAATCAAAACTCTCATCTTCCTCCTTCAGCAAACAAGCATTCAGTAAAGTTGTGAAAGAGAAGGAAGATCACAAAGAAGTCTTAAGCAACAAAAGCATTCATCATCATCTTGTTGAAGCAACATAAGATCAACTGATTCCTCATTCCCATTCTCTTTGATTTGTATGCTCTTTATTTCGTGCTTTCACAACATTTCATCAATCTATAAAGAGACATTTATTGTGGGACAATAAATCTTATAGAAGGTGATCAGCTGGGGTATATACCAATGAGAATCATGCTGGGGTGCATACCAGTGAATTGGCTTCTGAACTCTGAAAAAAAAAAAACACATGACTAAGGTTAAACAGTAAAAGTGCTCACACCCAGAAGTAGAATATTTTACTTCTAAACCTGTAAAAGAAGTAGACTTCCTTCTTGTCCGAAAAGAGAAAAAGACTAGTAATTGTTGGTGATTTAGTGAAAATCTCAGATCGGGTTGATCTTGGGGACTAGACGTATGGCTGATTTGGATCAGTGTCGAACCAGAATAAATTTGTGTGTCTTGTGTATGATTACTTATTTCTCTTACACATCTTGTATTATATACATTAAAGTCTAAAGGTCTCACAACTTTACTACTATGAGCACACACACACACACACACACAGAAAGCATAGGACTCTAAAATAGATCACATAACATTTAGTCAACTAAGACACTAGAACACAACATTGAGTGCACTCCTAATCTAAGTATCTAAGGTCTATTCCATTGCAATTCTAAAGATAGACAAAGTTCACTTCATCGTATGACGAAATGAACTTCTTCATTAATCGGTAGAAATTTACTCTAAAATCGTTGTGGTATTATAGTCTCTAGTCGATACACATTGAACTGTAATCGATATGGACTTTTAATGTAAATCTTTAAAACAATAGAAATTATCTTATTTCTTGAAAAAATATTATTAAATATATTCATAATATTCATGAGTTTTAATTATCACCAAAATATAGGGATAAATATAAGTGAGTAATTCAACAATCTCCTCTTTTTTATGGATGACAAAATTTAAGAGAATTTTATGAAATAAATTACATCAATACAAACATGCTCAGAAAATTCAGACATATCAAAGAGAGAGTGAGATGGGGGGAGGGAGGGAGGGGGATGGATATATATGAAAAGAATACATTTTATAAAGGGATTTTTTTGGCCAATGTGAGGGCCATTTTAGACATTTTTTAAGGATGTCAAACTGTAAAATATCTGTTAGTGAAATGTCTCACTTTCAGCATGGCCGGTTACAACAAGATTTCTAAAAATATTTTTCCAATATGAGTAGGATATACATGCAAATGCAAGACAGATTCATGGCGTAAGTAGACTTCTAACATGGGTATATATGCAAAAATCCTTACTATTAATAAGCTAGACATATAGGAGAAGAAATCATCCAATCAAACCAAAAATATGTAATTTTTTACTTATAATAGTGGAGTACATACCATACTCCACTACTATTGATTAAATTGCACTTTCACTATGGCAAGAAGAAATTGCATCTTCTATGAATATAATCACACAACCTTGTCGTTTGAGTTGGTCCAAAATGTTATCTACTCTTGAAACAGCTATGCAATACATATCCCCACATAGAACACCCTAAATAATCGTACGCTCACCTTTCTTTAATGTACCAACAAGATCTGGTATCTATGTACAGGATCTGGGATTCCCCTCTGGGTGCAAACTTGGTGCTTCTCAAAAAGAGGGCCTCTCTTCAAAGCAATGTTCGCACCTCTGTGCACGGTTTATCACAACCATCTCAACCTTCATCCTTCATGAGGAATTTCGCATCCGAAGGTAATTGTTGAGGAGGGCTACATAGAGAGTAAATAGTCTCACATCAATTATCTTGATGAGCATCATATTCTTATGATATTGGACCTTTAAAACTGAACACCATAGTTTTGAATGTTTAGATGGTATCAGATCGAATCTTGGGCCACCCAATAACACCCCCCAACACCCCATTCTTTTCCGCCACTCAACTTTGTCTTCTGCTATCAATGGTTAAAGTGGGTTATCCACGAGAAGAAGTGTTAAGGAGAGTCTTATGAAGAACAAATAATCACACATCGATTACTCTTATGAGTATCATGTGGTTATAACCCTGGGTCTCTAAAACTCAACATCATGGCTTTGGGTTTCTAGAGTAATCATTGACACCCACGATAATTATTTATTGTCGGGGCTTCATCATAGGCTAGAAAAGCCACAATACTGACCAACTTCATCATACAAATAATATTGTACTCCACTAATTCAGTTGGTCTTGCCAAAATAAGCTCAAGTCTCTGGTGAGCAAGTCACACTAGTATTTGACCATCTTCTTCTCATTCCTCCCCCCCATGACAAACTCCATATAAATTAGGGTTGCCAATAGATTAAATTCAGAATTGAAAATAGATATTTTTGCTTCCGTATCTTATAAGAAGTATCGAAAATGAAATCAAAATTAGAAATAAATGTTTCCGCTTCTGCATCTATTTCCACTTTTTAACAAAAAATCAAAAATGGAATCGGACTAAAATCAATAATTTAAAAAATATCTATGCAACATCAACATATGAATTAATAGATCCACATATACAAATCATACAATTTTAAATATAAATATATTAATCTACATTGCAATAATATTTTGATAAATATAAACAACTCATATACACAAATTATATGGATGTCTAAATTTATAATCTCAAATCATAAAATCTTAGATCAATCTATTGATTCACACTGCAAGAACACTTGTATAACCATCACAAATTCATAGATCCACAATGTATAGGAATGTTAGGATCCATAAACTAAAATTACACAATTTAAAATATAAATTTATCAATTCACAAATTATATAGTCTCAATTACAACTTATAGTATATAATAACTTATATGACAATAAAACTAAAACACATCTCCATTCACCGATGACATTCTCTCTATCTATCTAGGGATAGATGTGATTGCTTCTCCAGTTGAACGAATCGAATTCAAAATCGAATTTGTGAATTCGAAAATACTTCTTTCCGTTTCCGCATCTTATAAGATTCAGAAACTCAAATCGGAATCCTATAAATTATCGGACCTATTTCATCGGAGTTTCAAATCCTATAAAAATTACAAAAAATAGATCAAAATATCAAATTTCAAATATTCATTGCAGCCCTAATATAGACCATCTCAACACAAGTCAATGCCACCTAAGCCATCGCCTCCACCCCACCCACCCCCCACCCATCTTGCCTCATGCTCCCCGCACCCTGCATCATCCACCTTCTCTCCCCACAACCAACCAATGTGACTATACGAATGCACCATCACCCAACCCAACATCCCCCCCCCCCCTCTCTTCCATAGGCAAAGGTCTACACAGGGGAAACGAGGGCACTGCTACAACCACAACGGGAAGAGGCACCATCCCAAGGAAAGCGCTAGCCAAGAGATGCCCTCATTCACCATCTTGCACACCATAAACACATAGATAGAGTGCGACAAGGCTAGATCATATCAATACTATACGAACAACCTCGATTTACACAATATAAAAGATGAGTTGCGGTGTTGTACCACCTAGAATCACCTTTCTAGATTTAATAAGGTTCTTTTGCTATTCCAAAATAATAGCTGATTAAAATATCTAGTAAGTTGTTTAACTGACAAAATACGATCTCTAATTAGGGGTGTAAATGAGTTAGAGTCAAAATTGAAAACAGCTGTTTCCAAATCCAACTACGATAAAAATTAACAAAAGTAATCAAATTCAAAATCAAATAATTTTCGGATCCGAATCAATTTCTTCAAATTATCAAATAATCAAATTTGGAAAATGATATTCGAATAATATATATTATATATGCTATCAGATTCAAAATTTAGATATCCGAGTCAGATAATTTATTGAAAATATCTAAATCTAAATCCAATAAACTATTTTCAAAATTCTATAAATTTAATCGAAATTAGATCGGATAATTAGAAAATCGAATATTTTTTAGAGCCCTATCTCTAACCTAAGTTAAGGTCAATTATCCTTCCAACTTATCAAACAAAGGAAATACTTAAGCGGTGGGTTAACTACATGATAGACTATCCTAACCTGCTGCAATCAAACTGGCTTGTGTGTGCATAACAAATCTATATACACTGCACTGCTCAATAGTTCAGAAGTCTATGCCATCGACTAGAGCTTCCTACACAGGCTCCATTTTTCAAGTCTGGCTAGCTACCATTAACGAAAGAAAGACAACACCACAGACACAATGCCTCAACCGACCTAAGGCCAGCTACATCCTCTCGACACATCTTAGCAAGGTAAAACTGTGGCATCATCTGCCTTTGTTGTCTCACAGCACTTGCTCTTCTGTGTTCATGATAAAGCCGGGCTCCTTTAGCACTCTCGATCGGTGAAAGCAACTGTGTTGCAGCTACCATGTCTCTCCACGCAAGCTGTCAGCACTAGAGACATAGAGGTCCTTCATTTTATTATGCTTTTCCAAGAATACCTCCCAAACAAAATACTTGCTACACACTATCCTCCCATGGATGTGTATACACACTCGCGGAGGATTGAGTAGTCCATCACATCAATATGACAGTCATGTGTATACACACCCCCTCGTAGTGTTTGTGTAGCAAACATTTCTCTATATATATATATATATATATATATATATAGATGTGAACATCCAATCCGGCTTGGTATATGTTGTGCTCTGAGGCTAAAGCAGCATTTGCGAACGAGTTGGAGGAGATTTTGAAGTGTAAAATCTCTGCCAAATTTGACATGTTTTCAAACGTTCACAAGTTGCACCAACTTTAGTACGTCGTCGATTTCCACTGGAAATAAGAGAGATAGAGAGAGATAATTTTCTCTCTCTTCTCTGACAAAAAGTGAATGGAGATTTTGACACATACGACAAGGAAGAACTCCCTTCCCTTGTTAAGCAAACCGAGTTTTTTATTTTTGCACTTTTGTACATCATAGCACATGCAATAAAACCTCATCACCCGCACCGCAAAAAATGCACGAAATCGCGGCCGTGCAAATCTCATGGAATTCAATTTTTTTCAAAATCAGCTTTCTAAAATCACACCCAAACGCTGTCTAAGTCACCGTTTAGAATAGAGTTTGAAAATTTTTTAAAATTTAAAATACTTGACAAGGTCTGTGACGTTTTCAAACAGTGAGGTATCACTCCAATTTGCACGCACCCAAGATTTTAGCAGTAAGAGAGAGAGAGAAAGAGAATAAACATTCTCACCCTCACAGGCGAAGCAAGTTGGCCACCGCTTCCTAAACCGGAGAGAGGTAGAGAGAGAGAGAGACACCGATTTCGGAATTTTTTTTTAATCTTTTGCTCGCCTTGTTGCCCGCACCGTGAGACGCGAGCGACCAGGCCAAAAGCTTCACCCAACATCACATTGCTGCGATTGTCTGATTTTTACTATTTTCACTTTTTGAAAATCATCTCCAAACGGTGCCTTAAGCTTAAGATGTTGGCCCCATGGGTAAGAGAGGAGAGTCCGGAAAGCGTCCAAGCGAGGATGCCAGTAACAGCCACTGTTCATCATGCCACTGCTCGAGAATACGAAGCTACCTTGGAGGAATCACTGCTGGTAGAGAAGCTACACGATGTGGGGATGAATCCTTAGTTCTAGTTGGATTATGGAGTTGGGGAAAGATTAATTCATCTGGTTAGACGCCTCATCGTAAACAGACTTGCATCTTTGTGGTGAAAGCTCAGCAAAAATTAAATAAAAATATATATATGATGCAAAGTTTTGTTAAGTCTCCTCCATTCTTTCTGTTTTGCAGGATTCTCTTGGGTTGTGAGAAAATACTTGAAAAACAAAATCCATGGGGCTGGCAAGTCACTCCTTTGCACACTACTTGGTGGTCACGAAAGAACAATCTTTTGCTGCGTCATTACCCTTCTCAATAAGCTCCTCCTGCCAAAAACTTGAATGTTCTTTACGAAAGTTCCACAGAAATCTTTTCAAGGAACAACGTGTTATATCCTAAACTTAGTAGAACACAACATATCCAACTAAGAACAAATCACAAAATAATACCATGATTCTAAAACAAAAATATTGTACACTTTCCGACTCATTTTTACTATATATACTTTCAGCCATCTTGAGTCGGTGCTGGTTAAAAGATATGACTACATCATAATAGATCCTAATAAACGAACTAAGAGAAAATCTAAAATGAGATGGTGCAACATTATTAAAAAAGACATTGGATTCTTGAATTTAAATATAAATATAACACTTAATAGAAATCTTTGACGAAGCAAAATTCATATACCCCAAATAATGGGATAAGATGATGGCGATGATGATAATGATACTTTCAGCCACCCTTTTTTCTTATTATTGAATATTGAAATTTGACAGTGATAAAAGAATAACTTAAGTCTATTCTTATTGAGAACTTAAATTCATCTCTTGACCCTAAAATCAAAGTTGAATTCCAAGGAGAATAAGGGAGACAACATATCTCCTCACATTTTTCCGGAATAATATTTACCGCACACTTAAAATGTACAGTAAAAATAACCTGATAAGCATATTCCTATCTGATTGATCCACACAATGATAACAAAGCTTGTACGTCGCGCTTCGATGCACACTTAAATATGCAGCATATGAAGTTTAGAAAAAGCATGCACACAGGTCGATCGACCACAGCATCATGTGGATAGAAGAGTAGGGAAATTTTATACCGTCACGCTAACACTAACAAACTGACCGTTGCATCAAACTCTGTACCGAAGGAACAGATTAAGTGAGAAGCAAATGCAGACAAGGACATGAAACTGAGGTAGCAGAAGGTAGGATCTCCAGGAATGTACATCAACCCATATATCCAAAGCTCGGACTACATCAATGAAGGTCGAATAAGAAAGCATCAAAACGAAGGAGACCAAAAACGACAAGAAAAAGGGAAGTAAAAAAAAAAAAGAATTGAACATTCCACAAACACTTAGATAAACGAACACAGATGTACAGGGAAGAATAAACTGATAACGAAACATAGCAGCATGGTGACAGCTGCACAAGATAAGCACTGTGACTCTGTCAACTCCTCTCTTATAGGTCTCTCATTGCTGTTGCAACCATTCCCCTCATTCAAGGGGATGTCAACCTATTACATGCAACTCCTCATCTATATATATAGAATACTCTTGGGAAGAGAAGTGCACTCATGTAACAACATACATCTATATATATACATACAATGCTCTTGGGAAGATAAATGTACTTACATACATCTGTATATATATTGAGAAGACAAGTGCATACTTGTCTTCCCAAAAGCGCATATTGTTACAGGAGTTGCATGTGAATGAAAGGGAATGGTTACAACAACAATGAGAGACGTATGGGAGAGGAGTGCTTGACAGAGTCACCGTGCTTATCTTGTGCAGAAAGAAAAAAAAAAAACACCTACCAAGGTCCTCGACACCATTCTCGTCTACCATCATGTGGTTCAATTATTCCTGAAGGCACAGCATCCAACTGAGTAGACGACGACGAGGAAGATGAGGAAGATAATGTTGATGGTGGCGACCTTCTTCCAGTCGTTCTTGAGGTTGGCAAGCACCCCCGCCTTGCAAGACTGGCAATCGTAGCAGAGCTTCGTTTGTTGGTTGCTCCAACTTGCGCAGTCGGGGTTGGACGCCGATGCGTTAGGGGTTCCAGCCCACATGGTTGCACTCGTGTAACTGAAGCCGCATTCGGTGGGTGGCTTGCAGCATCCAGACTACACAAAATCCATCGGTGTCATTCAATAAACAACTTCATTTCATCGATCAAACCCAACTGGTCTCTCAAGAGAGGTCTCAAAAAACACAAATCTGCTCTCTCACTCTCAAATTAGGCTTCATAAGGATATGATAAGATTGCATGTCAATCCTTAAGAGGTGTGTAGACTCGGGATTTTTTCGGTGTAGAACAATACGGGTATACCGAAATTAGGGGCTACTAGATTCTGATCATGGGACTCAGGAACACTAATCATTGAGCTTGCATGAGCTCCACGGGAAAAAAGTTCTCAAAAAACAAAGTTGTCGGCCGACTTGTCTGGTGTTGCATGTTGTCGATCACAAGGATTGTAGTCTCACCAATATAAAAAGCCAAAACAGAGAAGAATCGGATGAACCCTACCTTAAACAAAGCAGAGAAGGAGAAGAAATACTTTGCACTTGTCAAGCTGTACACTCGAAAGTATTTCTCAAGAACAAGGCACAAGAAACAGAACCAAAAAGCTTGCACCGAACACGGAAAGGTAGTTTTGTTACAGCACAGCACGATCGCAAAGCTGTCCAAGAAGACGCCGCAAAGGATTCGCAAACCGTAAAACTAGAATGTAAGCCATTTCTTCACACAGTTGTTACCCATAAAGGAAGAGAAGAAGAACTGGGCAGTAGAAAAACTGACCCCAAAATTGAAGATTGATAAGAAAAAGAAAATGCGGATTTTAGCTTTTTCTTTCCAAGAAAATCAGACGATGGAGAAAGCTGAACTAATAGTTGGTTCGTCTCCCCAGGATCCACCGCCTTTTTCCCCTTTCCCAGATCTGGAGGACGAAACCCCGCCAAAAGTAGAGAGCAAAATTATTCGTGAAAAGATCAAATCTTAAATTTCTTTCTCAAGATTCCAGCGAGAAACCGAACCAACTTCTTCAAGTTCCCACATCACACGCGAGGAAAGTTACAAGGAAATTTTCAGAAGGAAGCAGCATAAAGCCATGGAGCAATTTAGAAGACAACGCAGACGCGAAGGATCTCATCTTCTCGTTAATAAAACGCACCTGAATGGGAGAGAGGTTGTTCCTGTAGAACTGGTCCATGGTCTCGTTCCCTTGCTGCAAGCTCCTGCATACATTGCCGTCCTGAAGGCAGCTCTTGATCTTAGCCCAGTTCTTGTCGTTGTTCACCCTCTTCTGCAGCCAGTTGGAGTAGTCCCCGAGGCGGTACTCCTTGTACCCCCGCTGGGAGACCACCTCCCCGGCGCCCTTGTTGGTAACAGCGAACGCGAAAACGGTGAAGCAGAAGACGAGCACGATGAGCACGAACATGACGAAGAGGTAGAGGAAGAGTAGGCAGGAGACGCCGCAGCAGGCCCCGACGAGTCCCGCGAGGGAGACCACCATGAGGAAGACCCCGAGCGCGATGACCGGCCGCTCGAGGAAGCGTTCGCAGATCGTGTCGGCGCGGCTGCTGAGCCAGATTCCCCCGGCCAGGATGGGGATCGAGAGGAGGAAGGTCAGGAAGTTGAGAATCCCGACGAGGTTGTTGCTGATGCGCAACATCTCTGCTCCGGAAGCGGCGACGGAGAGGGCGACGGCGGAGGAGGGCGCCGATCTAGGGCTTCTGGTTCGCGGAGAGGTGGAGAACACCGGAGGAGGGAGAAGCAGTGGGAAGAAGCGAAATAGCGATGCAGGCGGGAAGAGCACGCGATGGATGCCAGTTCAGTTGTGTAGGTGAGAAGGTAAGTTGTTTAACGTGCTGCGCGTAACCAATAGGAACGCGCCACGCGGACAAAATCGCGAGGATTCTATTGGATGAGGTGACGTGAGCGAAGGAGGATTCATCACGAGGGGTTCTCTCCTTGCTGATTACCAGACGTCGGGCGCTTTCACGGGCTCCTCCACAAAGCTGGTGGGCCCGTTTCGTTGCGAGGGCTGTTTGGAGTAATATTAGGCAGTGAATTTATAAATTTGGTTTGGATTAGTTTACGAGTAATAAGCAAATATTTGTTGCACTTTTTTTTTTATAATAAGAAACCCCACCTCGTGGAGTTTATACAAGTTCAAAAATTGGTGGTCGTGAACCTCAAATTTAAAATTTGACAACCCCTAATTTTTGTATGCATCAAAATTTGACGGTTCTTACTTTTCATATTCCTGTATGGTATTTATCCCATTGAACCAAAAAAATCTCAAACTTACATACTTTAAAAATTACATGTAAGCCAAATAAATCTCCAAGCCCCCCCCCCCCCAATCAAACTGGGGACCTCTTGTCTCCAGATAGGAGTTCTAACTAGTCGACTCAACCGGGGGTCCTCACATCTGTTGCACACTTGATGTGATCTTTCTCCAACTCTTATTTGATTAATCCATATAAAAATGATAAAATTAAGAATAAAATATAAAATATCTTATTTTATAAAAATATAGCTCAACGTATATCTTATCATCTCTATTTGGATCGATCATAGGATTGTTGAAAAACCCCATCAGCCTTTCTGTACAGCTAAATGTGAAGAAAATATTGATGTGGCGGCCACAATGTCATATAGTTGACCCGCGTAAGAGTGATAAGAATAAGATATAAGAAAATGACAAGACTTATACACATTATCTCCAATCTTGTCATTTCTAAATAGAGTATCATCTCTCACTTCTGTAAGAGAAACCATGCGACTGTTCAAACAAAGAACATAGAAAATATTCTCATCAAAGCAGACAGTGTCAGGTTCCCACAACATTATTATACTCCAAAGTGAATGCTCTTTCTGGATGCTGCTGTCTGCAGACCAAAAGTTGGCAACATGAACACTATGATAATATGTATGATTATAGATAAATACTAAGAGTATAGATTAATACACTAAGAAATTGTCCCAACAAAGGATAGATTAGTACATTAAAAAATTATCCGAACAACTTATACGGCTATCAAATTAGAGAATCACCAGGTTTCATTTCTCAAATCCCACTAGTGAATTGGTCAATCATGGGGCAAGTGTCCTACAATGGGGGTCTTGACTGCAGTGGCATTTCACATCATTAAAGGTTTGGTGAACTGCCCTGTTCACAAAATCGCTTGATGCCACTGTCTTACCAACAAAACCATGCCTACAATCCACCTGTTCACTAGCATGAGCTGCCAATGAAACTTTTTTATGTCGGCAAACAAACTGCTTAACAAAATAAAAAATTGGATGTTTTATTGGGGTTTGACAGAAGAAACAAGTATCTCTTCCAACAGTTCAAAGGCCACCACAAAATGAAAAAAGAAAAGCTTGTGATGAAGTCTACAAATTATTTTAATACCTTATTAATAGGGTAGCAAAGAAGAGTCCTGACTTGGATCCCGAAGACACAGATTTCACCATGATGTCAACCCAACAGGTAGGATACAAAAGCATTTGTAATCAGCAATTAGCCAATCAAAGGGGACCGGGAAAAATGCCATTCTCCCTCTGCTCATTCCACTTCTCAATCTGTATTAACAGGGAGAAGAAACAATTAGCAACTTGAATTTACTCCTTTTCCAATCACATACAAATTATCTTCACTTTCAGTAAATATTTCGAAAAATCAAAGGCCCCCATCAACTACAAGAAGCTCAGTGAGTATATCTAATGTGCAAAAAAGAAAGGAAAGAGATAGCAATGGGACCGCAGAACCTTTTGTACCAACAACACCAGACATCAAGTGTAAACAGGTTGACACATCACAAGCATAGAAACAAATTGATAACCGGCTACATTACTGTATATATGAATTCAATAGTCATCATCATGAATAGTCCTCCAAGCGGAGATCAGCTTGTATCTTCCCTCTTCATTTAGATCATTCTAAAGTTGGTAAATTTTGGGCAATTCACTGAGGTTGGGAAGGTTAGCTAACTAAGAAGGTAGCTTTCTACATGCTGACTTGTCTCGCAAGATCTTGAGCATTTGCCGGGATTCCTCGAAAACTGTACTTTTTGTATATTAGAGTACCTGAAATTGCCATATCTGCAATTATGCCTCTAAAATGAATCATACTTTACTCCAGAGAGACAGACAGACACACATACAGAGAGATTTTCTTCCTAATGGTTAAAAGGTATCCATGAGAACGTTTTTGGAGATTGGAGAATATCCCCATAGCAAACAACCGGAGGGATATGATTATGATCTTTATCTGAATTTGAAGGGTACAGCGGCTAATATGATGATTTGAATGGATGGTATCAAATAGATAGTGGTCAGTGGTTAAGGTTATGTAAGTCTACATCCGGAAGTACAGTAGAATTATATATGATTTGTTCACAGTTCTAAGTTCTTCAGGTGTTAGGATTCATGTGATTTTCTCATGCGGCTAGATTCTGCATTTTTCGAGTGCTGCCTTGGTGAGACAGCCATGATGGCCTAGAGAACCAGACAACCAAGTGAGCAGTGACACTCACCAGCCCAATAAGCCAAATGTGGCTTGACTAATTTATTCAGTTTGGTTTGGTTTCATAAGATGTGGGACTAAACCAAACAAAGAAGTTAGCAATCTTCTACACAGGAGCCAGAGCTGCGCATATGCTGGGGAGTTTACAGCAGATAGTCTTGAGAACAGGGAAGGCTAGCTTCGCCGGAGCCTCTATGTCTCCATGGTTCAAGGATCAATGGAGGCAGAGGACCTCAGGAGAAGGGTGGGTGTTGGGAAGCTTCGAAGGTCACTCCATAATCTTTCCTGGTGGTAGGTTGTAACGAGCAGAGGGTGGCGGCACTGGCAGAAGCAGGGGTTTTGGTGATGGGAGATGCCCTTCTCCGAGTGAGAAGATGGGCTAAAGGAACTGGGACCTTCCTGAGTCTAGGTCTCCAGAGGGCTCATGTGGTGGTGGAAGCAGTACCCCTACTCCTCTGTGACAAGGAAGGTATAGCCTTTTTGATATGGCCATTCGGGGGTATCATCCAAGGGAAGCCGGAGTTCATCCCTCTGGGCTCGCAGACGGCCGTCTCCACGACGGTGACGGTTCCCTCGACGTCTGCCATCACGTCCGCTATCACCATGGAGGTCGACAGCAAGGCCCTCGTCGGCTATGGGTTCAACATCTTCCACAGAACCAACCGCAGCTGCCGGATTGAGGTTTTCAAGGGGGCGAGCGGAGGAAGACAATGTATGACCTTCCCCTCGGGCGGAAGTTCAAATTTTGAACTCAATCTTCCCAGGCAGGTCGGGTCCTTCTACTAGGGACAGAGTCGAACCAGCCCAGGCTCCCGCTAGAGACTAGCAGGGAGCTGAGGCCAACTCACAAGAACCAGTGATCAATAGGTCCGGGCCCATATGGGAGACCCGAAACTTACCCATTACCGAAGTCCTGGGAACACATAATGGTGGACAGTTCTCTCCAATCATCTAGAGAGAGTATCCGACGACAGGAAAAAAGGGGAGGGGGGTCTCTGTCTGATAGGGGGTACCAGAACTGCTCAAAGAGACCGCAAATGGTATAGGACAGAACAACCTGGATTTTTAAATTATTGATAAAAGAAATTTTAAAAGAATAAAAAAAGATAAACAAATAAAGAGATTAATAAAGAGTTAAACAAAAAATTTCAGAATGAAAATGAGCCAAAGAAAGGTTTAAAAATTGGTATATGACTTTTAAAATCCATAATATCCAATTGCCCAATATTAAATTTGGTCAAAGCGAGCTAAAGCCTAAAGCCTAATGGGCAACCTGAAACCTAACCCAACAAGGGAGGTAAGAATTTCTGTCATAAACCTAATCAAAATAGGATTTAAAAGAGGGCTAAACCCAAGCCCAAGAAGGAGATACAAATTTCTGTCACACTCCTAATCCAAATAGGAATTAAAGAAGGAAATTGACCTCAATCCGAGTTAAAATTGGATTGGGCATCCTACAAAGCCAAATTAGGACTCTCTAAATCCTAACCCAATTAGAAGTGTGTTTCTATCAAAGTTCTAATCTAATTAGGGATGTGAAGCTCTAATTTGGGTAGGAAACCTAGAAAGAATCGCAACCCTTGGAGTTTGATTCCTGTTTGGAATCCTAAAGCCTTGACCCTTTAAATAGACTTTGAATCCTTCTTGGCCGACCCTAGTTGCTACTGGAAAGTTCCTGGGCATGGGCAAGAGTTGTTGGACGGAGAGGAACGCAAGAAAACCTAGGGCTTTCCTTGTTCTTCATCAGTCTTTGTACTATTCTTCTGGAATCATCAAAAAGGTAGGTGATCCCTTGGGCTAAACCTAATTAATTGTTTATGTAGGCATTTCCTCAGGCCCAACTTAATTTAATCGTAACTGTGGTATTCTCTCAAGACTGAATTAAACTAAACACATGATAGATAAGAGCATACTGACATGTGGTTAAGATTTTGGTTAACTCTATGTTGTTTTCAATCTCCAATAAACAATGACATCATTCTGATTTCCGGTTATTAATTTTCATTAAAACATCACTTAATGTGTATGTTGTGATTCAACTTTAATAAACAGTGGCATACATGCTGAGATTTCTGTCTAAGATATAAATCAAAATTAGTTAATGCTGTGAATAATCTGAAATAAACTGCGCCATGCACGCTGGTTTTCAGTTATGTTTATTAATGAATTGAGTCCCAGATTATTAGTAAATCAAGTCACAGCTATTTAATGAATTGAGTCCCAGTTCATTAGTAAATTGAGCCCCAGACTATTAATAAATCAAGTTTCAGACTATTAAATAATTAAGTCCCAGTTTGTTAATAGATCGAGTCCTAACTAAGTCATAGAGTTGAGTCTCATAAGAAAACAAAATTCAAGTCTTAACTCAGATATAAATTGAGTCTCATGAAAAATCAAGTCTCAGTTGTAAATCGAGTCTCAGATGTTGAGAGAATCAACTCAATCAAGTCTTAGTGGGTTAATAGAATCGAGTCTCAATGGATTAAGAGAATAGAGTCTCAGATGTTAAGAGAATAGAGTCTCGGTGGGTTAAGAGAATCGAGTCTCAATTGTTATGAGAATCAAGTCTCAGATGTTAAGAGAATCGAGTCTTAAGCAACGTTTAGAAACGTTGCCTTAAAAGTGAAAATCGGCCAAGGTGATTTGGGTGGAAATCACAAGACAGACGCGCTTCGTGTCGTTTTTGCAGGCACAGGTGACGAGGCCTCTTGTCATCTGTGCCCAACCACGAAAGAAGTTAAAAAAAAAATGGAACAACCTCTCTATCTCTCTCTTTCCCTGCCCAAAATCCATCAAAAGCAGGTTTCTCTCCGCTTTTCGGAGAAGCGCGGCCTCTCTTTATCTCTCTCCTTAGTCCAGAATCAGCTAGGCACACAAGCCAAGTAAACCAGGAATGGTTTGGAAACGCGACGATTTTGTCGGCGACTTTCGTCTCCAAAATCTCACAAAAAGTGTTTTCAAACTATGCCTTAGTGGGTTAAGAGAAATTGAGCATGTGGGTTAAGAGAATAGAGTCTTATGAGTTTTAAAAGAACTAACTCATTGAGATTTAAAAGAATTGACTCCCTGAGTTTTAAAAGAATCGACTCCCTAAGTTATAAAAAAATCAACTCCCCAAGTTCTAAGAGAATCGTCTCCCTGAGTCAAGAATCGACTCTCAAGAAAAAAAATCAAAACGGAGGCTGAGGAGGTACAAGAGGAGGAGGAAGGGGAGGAGGGTCTGGAAGAGAGAGGGGAGGTGTTGTGTAGTTTCCCCATGAGGATCATCTTATGAAATGTGAGGGGTTTAAGAGATGGTGAGAAAAGGAGGATGGTGACAGAGATGGTGAGAAACTATAAGGCAGATATCCTTTGCATTCAGGAGACCAAACGTGAGGGTGGGAGACAAGAGTTGTGGAGGGAGGTTGGGGGAGGTAGGCTTTCTAAAGGAGTGGCCTCCCCAGCTCTTGGCAAAGCTAGAGGTATCCTTATTCTGTGGAACCCCTTTGAAATAGAGGAGGTGGAGGAAGACAGGCAAGTTAGTTGCTCGACTATCACTCTCCATTTCCATTCTTGAAGGGACAGATTATCTTCAGACTTTTCAAAGATCTATGGACCCCAATCCAAGGAGGGGAAGAGGGTTTTGAGACAAGACCTACTAGAGTTTCATTGCACTTTGACCCCTCCCTGATGTATAGGGGGCAATTTCAATGCAGTGACATCGAGCTCTGAGAGGTCAAGTGGTTACCTTTATGTAGCGGAGACAAAAAAATTTTGTGCTTTCATTCAACAGGCCGCCCTCATAGACCTCGGCTTGATAAATGTGCAATTCACCTGGTCAAATGTGAGGATTTCCCCCTTCTGCTCCAAACTGGATTAGATTCTTGGTGTCAATCCATTGGGAGGACCATTTCCCGTATGCTCAGGTCTCATATTTGGCTAGACCGATCTCAAATCACAAGCATGTCCTCTTGAAAACCAACCGGGGTAGAGAGAGGAGATAGGCTTTTAGATTTGAGAGATTTTGGTTGAAAGAGGAGGACTTCTTAAATACAGTTAGAGGTTTATGAAGTGCTTGTACGAGGCAAGGTTCATACATGGCCACCTTAGTTCGGAAGCTGTGGCACCTAGCCTTGGCACATAGGAGATGGGGTTCTAGTAAGCACCTTCCGAGCAAGCAGGAGGAGGAGGAGAACACACGGCGACTCCAAAAGCTAGACAACTCGGAGGAAATAGAGCTACTTGATGATGAGGACAAATCCGACAAGGAGTCTTCGAAGGCTAAATATGAAGAGATTCTTATTAGGAAAAAAATCTATTAGAAGTAGAGATCCAGTGAGAAATGTATCAAAGAAAGTGACAAGAATACAATTTATTTCCATAGGATTGTCTTAAGTAGAAGGAGAAATAACCACATCTCTTCCATCAGGGTGGGAGAGAACACTATAGGAGTTCATCAGAGCTCATACTACGGACTTCTTTACTAGCTTTTTTGCAGAGGACCAGAGATGCAGATCTATCTTTGCTCATAATCTCCACCCTCACCTTTCTAATGTTGATAGCGAGGCTCTCGTGAGTCCTTTTTTGGAGGAGGAGATCAAGCAGGCGGTATTTTCTCTTACCGGTGACCAAGCCCTAGGGCCTAATGGGTTTCCAGCTATTTTCTTTAGAAGTGTTGGGATATCATGAAGGAGGATTTGTTTGGGGCTGCTACAGAATTCCAAGAGAGCAAAGCACATCTGAGGGGTATTAACAAGACAATGTTGGTGCTAATTCCAAAGACGAGGGCTGCACAAGAATGAACTAATTTCAGACCCATTAGTTTGCTCAATAATACCTACAAAATAATTGGCAAAGTGCTGGCCACAATATTAGAAAGTGTCATGGGTGGTATTGTTAGTGGGTAACAGGGGGCCTTCCATCCAGGAGAATTTCCTTGTTGCTCATGAGTGCCTACATGCTATGAAGCTACAAGGAAAGAAGGGAGTGGGCTTGAAGATGGATTTTGAGAAGGCATATGACATAGTAAATTAGAATTGTATCTTACATGTGCTTCATAAGATGGGTTTCCATCAATCTTGGGGCTCCTGAGTTAGATAATGTATCTCTTCTGCTTGTTTTGTTGTCCTTATCAATGGGAAGTCTTCCTCCTGTTCTGCTAGTGGCAGAGGGCTTCGTCAGAGAGACCCTTTGTCCCCATTTATGTTTGTTTTAGTGGCTCAAATTCTGAGTAAGCTTTGGATGAGAGCAAAGGCGACAAGGTTTCCAGAGCGATCTCAAATCACAAGCATGTCCTCTTGAAAACCAACCGGGGTAGAGAGAGGAGATAGGCTTTTAGATTTGAGAGATTTTGGTTGAAAGAGGACTTCTTAAATACAGTTAGAGGTTTATGAAGTGCTACGAGGCAAGGTTCATACATGGCCACCTTAGTTCGGAAGCTGTGGCACCTAGCCTTGGCACTTAGGAGATGGGGTGCTAGTAAGCACCTTCTGAGCAAGCAGGAGGAGGAGGACAACACACGGCGACTCCAAAAGCTAGACAACTCGGAGGAAATAGAGCTACTTGATGATGAGGACAAATCCGACAAGGAGTCTTCGAAGGCTAAATATGAAGAGATTCTTATTAGGAAAAAAATCTATTGGAAGTAGAGATCCAGTGAGAAATGTATCAAAGAAAGTGACAAGAATACAATTTATTTCCATAGGATTGTCTTAAGTAGAAGGAGAAATAACCACATCTCTTCCATCAGGGTGGGAGAGAACACTATAGGAGTTCATCAGAGCTCATACTACGGACTTCTTTACTAGCTTTTTTCAGAGGACCAGAGATGCAGATCTATCTTTGCTCATAATCTCCACCCTCACCTTTCTAATGTTGATAGCGAGGCTCTCGTTAGTCCTTTTTTGGAGGAGGAGATCAAGCAGGCGGTATTTTCTCTTACCGGTGACCAAGCCCTAGGGCCTAATGGGTTTCCAACTATTTTCTTTAGAAGTGTTGGGATATCATGAAGGAGGATTTGTTTGGGGCTGCTACAGAATTCCAAGGGAGCAAAGCACATCTGAGGGGTATTAACAACACAATGTTGGTGCTAATTCCAAAGAAGAGGGCTGCACAAGAATGAACTAATTTCAGACCCATTAGTTTGCTCAATAGTACCTACAAAATAATTGGCAAAGTGCTGGCCACAATATTAGAAAGTGTCATGGGTGGTATTGTTAGTGGGTAACGGGGCCTTCCATCCAGGAGAATTTCCTTGTTGCTCATGAGTGCCTACATGCTATGAAGCTACAAGGAAAGAAGGGAGTGGGCTTGAAGATGGATTTTGAGAAGGCATATGACATAGTAAATTAGGATTGTATCTTACAGATGCTTCATAAGATGGGTTTCCATCAATCTTGGGGCTCCTGAGTTAGATAATGTATCTCTTCTGCTTGTTTTGTTGTCCTTATCAATGGGAAGTCTTCCTCCTGTTCTGCTAGTGGCAGAGGGCTTCGTCAGAGAGACCCTTTGTCCCCATTTATGTTTGTTTTAGTGGCTCAAATTCTGAGTAAGCTTTGGATGAGAGCAAAGGCGACAAGGTTTCCAGAGCGATCTCAAATCACAAGCATGTCCTCTTGAAAACCAACCGGGGTAGAGAGAGGAGATAGGCTTTTAGATTTGAGAGATTTTGGTTGAAAGAGGAGGACTTCTTAAATACAGTTAGAGGTTTATGAAGTGCTTGTACGAGGCAAGGTTCATACATGGCCACCTTAGTTCGGAAGCTGTGGCACCTAGCCTTGGCACTTAGGAGATGGGGTGCTAGTAAGCACCTTCCGAGCAAGCAGGAGGAGGAGGAGAACACACGGTGACTCCAAAAGCTAGACAACTCGGAGGAAATAGAGCTACTTGATGATGAGGACAAATCCGACAAGGAGTCTTCGAAGGCTAAATATGAAGAGATTCTTATTAGGAAAAAAATCTATTGGAAGTAGAGATCCAGTGAGAAATGTATCAAAGAAAGTGACAAGAATACAATTTATTTCCATAGGATTGTCTTAAGTAGAAGGAGAAATAACCACATCTCTTCCATCAGGGTGGGAGAGAACACTATAGGAGTTCATCAGAGCTCATACTACGGACTTCTTTACTAGCTTTTTTGCAGAGGACCAGAGATGCAGATCTATCTTTGCTCCTAATCTCCACCCTCACCTTTCTAATGTTGATAGCGAGGCTCTCGTGAGTCCTTTTTTGGAGGAGGAGATCAAGCAGGCAGTAATTTCTCTTACCGGTGACCAAGCCCTAGGGCCTAATGGGTTTCCAGCTATTTTCTTTAGAAGTGTTGGGATATCATGGAGGAGGATTTGTTTGGGGCTGCTACAGAATTCCAAGAGAGCAAAGCACATCTGAGGGGTATTAACAAGACAATGTTGGTGCTAATTCCAAAGACGAGGGCTACACAAGAATGAACTAATTTCAGACCCATTAGTTTGCTCAATAATACCTACAAAATAATTGGCAAAGTGCTGGCCACAATATTAGAAAGTGTCATGGGTGGTATTGTTAGTGGGTAACAGGGGGCCTTCCATCCAGGAGAATTTCCTTGTTGCTCATGAGTGCCTACATGCTATGAAGCTACAAGGAAAGAAGGGAGTGGGCTTGAAGATGGATTTTGAGAAGGCATATGACATAGTAAATTAGGATTGTATCTTACAGGTGCTTCATAAGATGGGTTTCCATCAATCTTGGGGCTCCTGAGTTAGATAATGTATCTCTTCTGCTTGTTTTGTTGTCCTTATCAATGGGAAGTCTTCCTCCTGTTCTGCTAGTGGCAGAGGGCTTCGTCAGAGAGACCCTTTGTCCCCATTTATGTTTGTTTTAGTGGCTCAAATTCTGAGTAAGCTTTGGATGAGAGCAAAGGCGACAAGGTTTCCAGAGCGATCATTCTAGTAACACCATTTCTCATCCTCAATATGCTAATGATACTATCTTATTTCTAACAGATGAGGAGAATCAGCCGATTAATACCAAATTGATCTTAGAGGTGGTTTAGGATATCAGTAGTTTGAAGGTGAACTATGGCAAAAGTCATATTGTAGGGATCAACTTGGAGGAAACTGCCCTTAAACTTGCATCTTCCATTCTTGGCTGCTAGATTGGGAATTTATATTCACTTATTTGGGCCTTTCTTTGACTTCAGGAACTCTTCATTGTAGGATTGGCAGGTAATGGTGTAGAGATTTGAATCCAAGTTGGCAGGACGGAAGGCTAGGCTTCTATCCTATGGGGGTAGTTTGGTTTTGTGTAGATCAGTGCTGAACAACTTGCCAATTTATTTTCTATCCATCTTCAGAATTTTAAAGACAGGGACCAAGAAATTGGAATCTATTCAGGCAAGATTTTTTGGCATGGTAGTGGTGATAATGGAAGGGGTCGGCATGGCATTTCTTGGGGCAAAGTAGATGCAAAGTGGCAGGTGGTGTAGGTATTAGAAATATTAGAGATTTCAACTTAGCGCTTTTATGCAAATAGCTTTGGTGGCTAGAGACTGAAGATGGTGGTCTTTCAGTGCAGCTGATTCCATAGAAGTACTACACTTTGGCCAAGATGTGGGATCTTTACCAACCCCATATGTACACTATTTCCTCTATTTGGAGAGGTATTCTTCAGTGTGTTGATGTCATTAGAGTTAGTGTTCGTTGTAGCCTGGGAAATGGTCAGAGATGCTTCTTTATGCATAATAGGTGGTGTGGAGATTTCAGCCTTGCTGAGAAGTTTCTTGGGCTATATGCTATTACAGGGGCATCGGGAGCGTCAGTGGACTAGTCTTTTCATGCATAGTTGATGGGGAGGCAGGGAGCATTTGGGCTCCAATCTTTTGAAGGCACCTCACTCTTGTGGAGATGGACCATATTCAGCTTCTTCTACTTTTGCTACAAGTCAGTATGGACGCCCCTGCAGAAGATAGTTAGAGATGGAGGTGGGACTCCACAAGTCATTTCTCAGTTAGATCGGCGTATTCATTATTTCAGAGAGAGGTCTTTGTCTCTATTCTGCTCCCTATGTCTGAAGTACCAAAAGCCCTCTTAAGGTTAAGCTGCTAATTTGGAGTATCTCCCATGGCTGGCTTTCGACGTGTGATAGACTAACGTCTTTCATTTTGGCCATCTCCACGGGCTGCTGCCTATGTAGAGAAGAGGAGGAGAATTTGGACCATTTGTTTATTCATTGCCCTTTTGCTCAGGATTTATGGGCGAGGATTGGCAAAATCTTCCAGTAGTCATTGGGCCATTTTGAGGGGGTTCATCAGCTCCTCCTCAACTGGAACAGGAAATGAATTGGTAGCGGGTAAAGATGGGGTTAAGGGAGGGCAAAAGGACGGTTAAAGTCCTTTTGCACTTTGGGAACCTAATTTCCTTAACCAGGGTGGGTTGGGTGGAAATGAGGTTAAAGGAGGTTAAAAGGGTGGATAACCTACCCAAGCCAAAAGGCTTGGATAACTTAACTGGGTTCTTACCCAAGAACACATTTTTTGGGCCAAAGTAAAATGAAGATTTTTTTGGGTTAAGCAACCCCCGGATAAAATAATCAGGGGTTGCTTAATTATTTTTCAAAGCTGGCCTAAAGGGTGACTCGATTCAATGGTGGCTGGTCCTTCATGCCAATCTTTGAGCTTTTTGAAGTGAAAGAGATAGAATAATCTTTAAGAGGGAGACAAGATAGGAAGATAGGTCTTTTTCATTCATTTATTAGAGGGTGGTGCTTTGGGCTAGGCATCTTTGAAAAGTGGGGGAGCATAACTCCTCCATTTTCCTTTCTTTAGGATGTTAGAGATACTTTCCTTTTGGTTTTTTGCCATGTGAGGGTGCATACTTGTAATTTGCTCACACTATCCTCGTGTGTGCTTGGTTGTCTTGGGGTAGTGGGGGTGATCTTTTTGGGCTCTTTTTGATACTCCTATACATGTACGTTCTCCTTCTCTTTTAATATTCATGGTACTACCCACTTTCAAAGAAAAAAAAATGTGGGACCAAACCAAACTGAAAAGAACCACTCAATTTGCTTTGCTTTTATGGTTTGAACCAAATTATAAACATGCCTAATTCTTTGAGAGGAAAATCTCGGAAATGGGATAGAACATCAGACATTACATGAACGAGGAAGACAATCTGGCTGCGTTCAAGATAACATGACTACTATGACTCTTTTATTGGTATAACTTTGTGACTGTCATTGGCAACCGTTATGTGGATAACTAGTGGGATGACCTTGTCACCGAATACCCATTGCCTATTTAGAAAACCTGATATTTGTATTTCTTTTCTGTCTATGGCATGATTATTTGAATATCAACTTTCAGGTTAAACCTTTTGATATTGGTCAATAGACAATTAGATATTCCAGAGTTCTCACTCACTATTCCTTTATTTCTTAGTTAGTTTTTTTGCTTTACTTTTCAAATATGTACTGAATGTTTAAGAAAGTTGACTTTACATTAGCAATACACAGAATTTCTATGAAACATGTTTGAAAATATAAATGAGGCTTGGTATAGGTGCTTGGTTTTGCCACATAAGCAGTAAGAAGCAAAATATGCTCATCTGATGCACTGCAAACTAATTGAAACACAGTCAAAAAAAAATTTGGACAGTGAAACAAGGTCAAATATTAAAAGTTGAAAGTTCCCTTTCCTAGTTAAATGATATTAATAAACCACTGTGTGGGGAGAAAGTATCAAAATGAGTATGAGGACTTGGCGACTTACCCACTCTACTGGGCAAAGGGATCTATAATATCTTGCAAACTTTTCGCACTCACCAGATTCTCCACCCTTTCCCGCTAAGCACCTATGAGGCAGTTGATGACCAAAACATATGATAAAGAAATAACAAAAATCTGCAAGATGTAACATCCAGCAATTTTACCTGTGATATTCAATGTAGCGAGTGAAGCAGTGTCTTGTCTGATTCGTAGTGGGAAAGCGGAAATCAGCTGGTGCAGTCTTCAACTCAATCTGGTACACAAACAAGCGCACACTTTTAAGGACACAAAAACAAGGATACTTAGGCATCACAAGGAGTTGCACTGAAATTTTCTTCAGTAAAAAAATTCCTGAGGAAGAATCCTACACGTAAGTGAAGACAGTACAGAAACAAATGGGACAGGTAAAGAGAAATGGGAACAGCCAGATGCAAGATTTGTGCAAAAACAACTCTGCAAGATGCCTAACAAAATCAACACATAATCATAAGAATCATAGGCATAGGAAGACAAATAAATCACATGTAGCATTCAAATTGTCATGTGCTTCATGAGAAATTTAACACTCAATTAAAGATGTCCATTGACTAACAACGTTTTGTGCAGTCAATTACTAAAAGTGACATGTGAACCACCTGACTCCTAGCTGATAACAAAAGAAAGGTGATGGTGCCTACTGCTTCCACAGGCATGTCTCCTCTGAAGAGGAGTTTACTTGGTGCTCTTGCCACCTTAAAAAGCCTCATAAGCTTCCATGCATAGCTCATAGAAAACTTCGAAAGCTTCATCGTTTATGAGACACCCGTACATATAACAAGAAATACAGAGTCCATTTCCAGATCACAGCAAAGGCATTCTTTCACCTTCTTCGAATCACGTCGCAACTTGCCCAGAAAGAGGTATAAATCTATCTACATTCAACGCAAGAAGCAAAGAAACAGGAATTATGGACATCACATCCGGTAGTATTTAAGATTTGTCTAATAGTACTACAAAGAAAGTGTATACTACATCCGGGGAAAACACCGTAATTTCGATGGCAACCATCTCTTCTCCAATATATCATACTCGCGTAAGATCCTATCCAAAAACGTCAAGTCCAGCAGATTCACGTCTTCCGAGTCCCGATCATGCACAACGCAATCACCGCAACCCAACATCCAATACACGGGAAATTTGTTGAAACACATAGAAAAAAACTTCCCCAACCCAAATTCTAAGGAAAAAGTAGATAAAAAAAACTAAAGCATACGCGACATAGAATCCAAACGCCGAAAGCAAATTGCACACGCCAAAAGGGAGAAGAAATGGAGGAGAAATTTGGGAAATGGGGTGAGCAACCCCTCCTCTCTTACCTCCTCCATTCTCGTCGATCGGCTCCTTCCTTCCTCTCGCTCTCTCACCGCTGCGATTGTGGTGAGGAAAAGCTAGAAGCTTTCAGAAAAAGAGGTCTTCGATATCATATATACCGAGGTTTATTAGTATAGTTTATTTGCATATAACCCAAAGTGTCCCAAACTTTTTATCACCCCGACCCGAACTTAAAATATTTTTTCGCATTTTTTATATATACTGTCCAATCTGTGACACTTATATATATTTTAAACTGTTACAAATTGTCAAAAATATTGTAAAACCTATCCTGATGGTAGTAGATTTTTCATTTTATCATTTTAAACTACACTTAAATCACAATAAAACATTAAGTCCTACTGTTTGGAATTTTGAACCTATTCAAAGTTAGGCACTTACGCTTGATAACATATGAAGTTTAGGATATAAATATAAATGCAACATGTATATATGTGAAGAGAAAAATTTAGTGTATTTTCATATTGTACTTAAATACAATATAATTAGGTAACAAATTCATGTGACATCTAATAATTGAGTAGTCATTTTATCACTCCTCATATGATGAGTACCACATAAATTATTGTTTAATCATATTACACTTAAAATATAATATAGAAGTGTATTAAGTCTTTTTCATATGCGAAAGATCTTTTCCTCTTTCTATTGAATATATTCGTAAATACATTTCTAGAAAGCAAGTTTTGATAATGTTAGTCACTTTGAGGGTTTGGCCATTATTTAACATGTTTCGCAGGTAACCTCCACCACCACGGCCCTTCGAGACCCTTCCGACGACACAAGAGCTTCTCCCTGGCGGCGGCGCCCCCCCCCCCCCCGGCCCAAACTCCCCCGCGAAACCGTTTGCGGCGAGCGCCGAGCAGAAACTGGGAGGTGTGCAATAGAAGTGGGGAGCAGAGAAGGGGGAGAGCATCTGGCTCCCCTTCTCTTCCCATCGTCTTGCTGTTGCTAAGGTTAGTTTGGTTGCCTCCCCTTTGTGTTTCCATCAAATTTCTTTTTGCATATCCGCGGAGAACGAAGAAAACAACGCCATCTTTTGTGATGCTTATGGAGTTCCTACTTCCATCCCACTTTCATCTTTTTCCCTTTTTATTCCGGGGTAAAAGACAAAATCCATGAATAGTTTTGCATGCAGAAGGAGGTGCGGAGAGTATAAAGCGCGTTGATTGTTTGCCCTTAGAATGGGATCCTCTGTGAAACCTCTCTGGTTGTAGATAACAACAAAACAGTAGAGGACTTGGGAATCTTCTTTTGATTAGGAGAGATTTGCCTCCATTAAGTTGGTGGCCTCCCAGCTCCAGTTGGACAAAATGCTATCGTGGAAGTTTATATTCGAAACAGAGGCGGACTAGAAGTGTTCTGGTTGAGTGCCACTGTGGTGTAAAGCTAAGTTTCATGTTGACCTAGGTTAGAGCCTTCCGAGAGCATTCTTTCTTGCACCCTTGCAGTGTGCATTTAAAGCCAAACTTTCCACAAGCATGGAGAAAGCCAGCAAAAAGGGTAAAGGAAGCAGCCAGAAGATGGTGCATTTTTGGGACGCTGTTAGGAAAGCAGCGAGAAACGTAATGTTGACAGGTTTGAGAATTCTGTGTGTTTTATTGTAATTACAGTTGGGTGTTTGGGAGAATGACTTTTTTTAACTACCAAGAATAAATGTGCCTCCCATGATCAAGCCCGAATCACCAGTAGTCTTAGTCATGGGGATCCAAATATTTGTCACTAGTAGTCCTCAGCCCATCAAAGTTAGAACCCATGTGAACCTTGGGTTAGTAGTTAGTACCCACCTGCATGCAAGTCTGTGGTGGAATTCGATTCTGTGATGTGACCGTTTCTTGTGAAGTGCTTATCCAACTCTCGCAGCCCAAGAGTTGAAAATGACTATATGGGTGTCATTTTTCAAATGAGAAAGGCCGCGGATGAGAAGAAGCCATTACATACATAACTTTTTTTGTCAATTGCTGTACTCCCTTAACTTTGTGTAGCTAACTTCTTTCTTCCACTATTTCAAAAATAAACCTTTTTTCTTCTCTTCCCCTCCCTGCCCCACCTCCAAAATTCTTGTGAGGATTGACTGCTGACTTGCATGAGTTATACTCAGTTTCAGGTTTTTAAGATTAGCATAAGTCGTAAATGAGGGTTTGTGAGGTGGGGCTAGCGTTTTAGCAGGTTGTAATTTGGAATAGAGTTGTCTTGGCCAACATTGCTGTGGTTTATGTTTACTTGGTTTGCTTCATGCCTTACTGATATTAGCTTGGGTTACAAGCAACATATATTAATTACCATATGATTGAATCCTTACAAGATCTAAGAGATAAAATTAAAATGTAGTAAATTAGTAAATCATTGAGCTAGACACCTTCTGCACACTATAAATGATGGGGACAGCGATGATCTGTGAGAGAGAATAAAAGTGGGATCCACATTTTTCCCAAAGAAGAAAGAAAAAGAAATTAACACTGACTGTTTGGTCAATGGCTGGGGCATTGTTTAAATAGCCCAGCACTGTGCGGGACAGGGAAACATCCTGTGCATGAAATTGTTTAGAGTCATAGTTGATAGTACTTCCTTTAGCAATATCCTGCTTACTTTTGTCTGATGTGAGATTATTGTGGAGTCTGTAGATAGATGAGTGAGGGGGAGGAATTTAAAATGAACCTTAAGAGATCAGCACAAAATATTGCATTTATTCTACTATTTAAGCCATTCAGAAAGGCAAAATAATCTCGAAGATGTTGCATTCAAGAAGATTGTTGGTCTCGAAATTGCTTATAATATAGAGTTTGGTTGAACTTTTATATGTTATCAACTAGTGATTGCATATTTTAGTGATAGTGTGCAATGCAGGAGCAAGATTGGACATACATGCATGAGGGAAGCTCACAAAGGAAGTTTCATACATGATTGTGGTTTGGTTGCCACTGATTTAATGTAGATCCACATTTGGAACCAGTCTATTTATTTTACTTTTAGCAATGTTGTATAGGGCACTATCATCATTTTCTAATGTTGGATGCATGGTTGTTAAGATGACCAAGGCAACAAAGGTTGTTGCCCACTGCCTTGCTGCTTATGCGCCTAAGCGAAACCTAGTTTATGTAACAAAGTGTCCAATACTCTATATTTTATACCATGTGCATTCTCTATTCAATAATATGAAAGTGCTAGTCATAAAATTTTTAGCATATGTACGTGTGAGAAGGCAACATAATAGAAGAAATAACAAAGGTTAACAAAATAATTGATAATGATAAGATATTCAATAGGAATTTAAACATAACTTTCAAGCCTCACTTTGGTAAAGGGTTAACTCAGAGTTAACTCAAAATGTAGTTTGGTAAGAAAAAAAAGTTAACTCAACATGGTTGGGTCAGATTTGAGTTAACTTTGAGTTAACTCAAACTTTTCTAACCCACCTCCCCCCCTGGAATAGAGTTAACTCATTTGTCATACCCCTCTTTACCCCCCCATGTGCGCTTCTGCTTACCCCCCCCCCCCATGTGCGCTTCTGCAGGCCTACTGTGTGTGTTGTGTTTGTGCGGGGCGTATATGTGTAGAGAGAAGGAGATGGATAGAGGGAGAAAGGGATAGAGAGAGAGAGAGGCCTCTGCAATTTTTTAAACTTTTATCAACAAATTAGATGCTTCCGAAGTGACCGATGACATAAAATAATCCAAGAATTGGCGGCACAAGATATTTTTAATCTTCTTTTGGATAGAGAGAGAGAGAGAGTGGTAAGCAGAGAGAGAAGGGAAAAAAGGCCGCCCTTTTTATTTATTAATGTTGAGAAAAAACAAATGTGACAAGAGTACGGTCAAAGGGTATTTTGGGTTTTTTATAACTAAGACAAAGAGTTAACTCACTTTATGTTACCAAACCACTCAAGAAAAAGTAAGTTAACTCACTGTAGTTCAAGTGAGTTAACTCAGAAAAAAACAAACCAAAAATTGAGTTAACCCTGTATAACTTTAGTCATGGGTTGGAGTTAACTCAAACCCCAACCCATTACCAAAGTGAGGCCAAGTGTCATTGTGTCAACCAAGTTGAAAAGTTTAATTTACCTGAAATATTGCTAAGCAAATAATGAATCAAGAGAATATTATATATATATATATATAATTATAAAGAATGACTAAGTTATATGTATAGGTAAGCTATCTGACAATAAAAAACATGACAAGGGGTGCTGTGGTTCATGAATCATGCACTGGTTCAGCCTTATTGAGCTGTTCTCGTAGGCGACTACTCGCCTTGGCACCATTGCCTTGTCACCTAACCGAGGTCTTGGCATCACCTTAAAAACAATGGTCTGACATGTAGGATGCAGATCTTTTTTGCCTCCTTATGGATATCTTGGGCTTTTAACTATGGCTTGGGAATGTAGTTGGCTTGCGATGTTTTATTCTCATTGTAAGTGAGGCTTGCCTTAACCATAGGGTCATGAACTAACAAGGGCTGCATTATAAAAATAAATGTGTTGACAACCATTTATGGTGCTTCCCTTGCCCTTCATGAATGCAACATGAGGTCAGTGGTGGGAGGTATAGATGTCATCTTCAATCCCATCTCATAGTCATTTATGTTATTTCTTTTAATCCACTCCCATTCATAGTTCCCTTGTGTCATGCTCTACACTCCGTTGACATGTCACTGCTCTAAACATTTCACATTCACCAATCATGTAATTAAAGAACTGCACAATAAAACTTGCATCTTCTTCTTCATTCCGTTCCTCCCAGATTCTATGTTCTCTCATCTGCTTTTCTTGCAGAGGACCCAATGGCATTTTTTTGAAAATGGGTAGTACCACAATTGTATTTAAAAGAAGAATGTACAAGTGTAGGCAGCATTCTCCAAAAAACAACTCCCACCCCTATACAAGAGGTAGCCACACTAAGGTAGTGTGAAAACATCCAATCCCCCAACAAAACAAAAAGAGAGGAAGTAGAGGAGTCCACATTACACAATGAGCCCACCCATTCCTTTACATATGCACACATGACATGAAAAAGAAGACCCAATGCCAGTGATATCTCTGTTCAGATCAATATAAAGAAAGGTACTAGAGGTTAGAGAAGTTGAGCAGTTCTATGGAGCTTTCGTTCTTCATTCATTTGATTTTCACTGTCTGAGTTTCTTTGGGTATGTCGCAATAATAGAACATGGGTAAAAATGAACCAGGTATTAAGTTTCATTTTTAGAACTAGGTCTTTGAAATTCAAAAAGATTCTAATTAGTTCCTCTGTGGGAAATATTCATTTTTTCCTGTATCGTGTTCTATCTTCATTTATTGTGTTTAATCATCTATTTTTGCAGCATAATCAATGGTAATATTCCATTTTAGCTGTAAATGAAAATTCAATCTGAAAACTCTGGCACAATTTCTTCATGATAATTCAGAAAAGTTGGTTGTCCCTCCAGTCCTCCACTTGGTTGCAAGCAGGTTGGGTTCTGGAGGGCCTGTTTATCTTGCATTTTCTCCTTTTGCTGACATGATAGACAATGGTAACTTAGTTAACATAACTATTTTTTTCCCATAGCAAAGCATCCATGTCTACAATTAGGTGTTTTTGTACAGAGGAAGATTATTTTGAACTCTTTTTCTTCCCTCTTTGACTCACTTTCACAGTCAGTGGTGTTTGATCCATATCTTATCCATTTAGTCTTATTTTAGCACAACCCTTCTTCTCAATCAATTCTTTGATGGACTTGCCTCATTTTAACATTCATTTGCTATGTCCTTGTCACCTTTCCACTCTGGCACGCCATTTCATGGAGGAAGTATTTGGTGGATCATATCATTTGTTGCATGCTCGTCACTTTTCTACTTAAGGGACAAGTCTTTTAGTGTTCTATTTGTCATAGTGGATTTTCGTTCCTCGTTGCTCTGAAATTGGATGCAAATTGGTTAGTCCTAATCATGTGAACCAAGTATTTATTAATATTAAATGATTTGAGTGAAGGGTTTGTTTTCGGAAAATTCACAGGGGCTGTATTTTACCCCCGAGTTTACTACGAAATTGGTCGTCTCAGCTATGCCAATGGTATATTCTTTCTTTGTTGCTTGGACATAATCAAGTCATCCCTTTGATTTTTATTTACGTTTTGCATTTGTGAAAAGAACTAGATAATTGCAATGCTTCTTATAGCTTTATGGATGGTTTTGATTTTGTCACAAATGTTTCAATTTTTATATTTGTGGAATTTAACCTCCTAACTTTAATTCTGACTTCTTCCTTCAAAAGGCGACAACTGGATTAAGGAATCCAACCCATTGCAAACCATGCAAATTATAAGTTCAACTTATGTAGGTGTGGCAACGAGATTTTGAATAGCAGTAATTTAGTTCAGGGTGTAAATGCATGATTGCATTTTCTCGATCTTGTACATGGTTGCCTCAATATTGTTGCCTTTCAATGAGTCAAAATGCTTTTCATGTTTATCATTTTTAGTGTAGCATTAAATAACTGAACAATGGTATTCTTTTAACTTTTACAATCATCTTTTGACCCAATCATAACAAGAATTTTCTCCTTATGACAGAGTACGACCTTAGGCCTTGATCCTTTTAAGTCTCTGGTTTATGATATTCTGGTCTGTTCAATACTTGGAACCATATGGCTGCTAGGGGAAGCATTCAAGCCCCAGGAATAATGAGGCATGGTCCCTTCCCTAACCTTGGTCCTGCAGGCCACCATCCCTTGGAACCACTTCCTTGTCCTGAGCTTTTGGAAAATAAGGTAGTTGTTCAGGGTGCTGAACTAGGAAAGCTGGCTAGAGAAAATCAAAAATTAGCAGCAAGCCATGTAACTCTGAGGCAAGAGCTTGTTATTGCTCAGCAGGAAATGCAGAGACTGCATGAGCATGTCAGTAATGAAAGGATGGCAAGTGACGTGCAGATTAGAACATTATTGGAGAAAATTGCGAAAATGGAGGCAGATTTGAAGGCTGGTGAGAGTGTGAGAAAAGAATTGCAGCAGGCACATCTGGAGGCACAAAGATTGGTGACAGTGAGACAGGACCTGACTTCCCAGATACAGCAGATGACTGAAGAATTACAAAAGTCATTTACTGACATTAAGAAGATTCCTGAACTGCATGCTGAGCTAGATAGTTTGAGGCAGGAGCATCAAAAGTTGCGGTAAGCATTAACATCTCCTAGTGTTATGATATTTTCCTTCTTTTCTTACTTTTCTATTTGTTGTTCACATTCTTCCTGTCTCATCCTGATAACCAAAATTGTCTTCATCTTGTGGAGAAAAGGACTGCCTTTGAGTACGAAAAAGGTTCGAATATAGAGCAAGTGAAGCAGATGCAAGTGATGGAGAAGAACCTCATCTCCATGGCAAGGGAAGTTGAGAAGCTACGTGCTGAGGTGCTGAACTCTGAGAAAAAAGTACACGGTAATGTGATCATCCTAGAAAAAAGAGAGTACCCATTCCAGTGGGACGATGAAATCAATGACGCTAGTCCACATGATAATGTAGTTAATTACTTTTGCATTTTGATTTCTAAGATGTTCTCCATCAGCGGGTATGTGCAGCGAAGTGCTGTAGACTTACCTGCACCTGTTTGGCGAAGGTGAGTTGGTCATTTTAGAAACTTACCTTCAAGCTGCTGAACATGGGGGCAGTCTGGCTACCTGCTGGTGAGGGAAGAAGGGAGGGGACTTCCATGCTTACCAAAATCACCTCCCCCCCTCCCCCCAACAATAACAACAACAACGAAAGGAAAAGAGAAAAAAGGGGAAGGAGAGAAAAAGACCCCCTTCCTTCCATTCTTACCTTGAGCACAGTTTTCTATTTTGAAGATTCAAACTTATTTGCTCAAGCTTTCTATTAAATGCTATTTGCAGCACCAAGCACATACGAGAGCAACTATGGCAATACAGACCCTACACACCAGCCTACAAATTATATGAATCCCAGTTATGGCCAGTCCCTCGGCTATGCTGGCGATGGCTACAACCACACTACTGGCTATTCCAACACCAGCTATCCAGATGCTTATGGAAGGGCTCAGGTTCATGGCAGTGGCATGCCAACAGAAGGAACTGCTCCATATGCTGGTCTTAATAGCTTTAGCTTCTATAATGCTCCAAGAGGTGGCCCGCCCTCTGCACAAGGCTAGAAGGAGAGACGACCCAGTACGCCAGTCGATTCCATCATGCTCACCATTGCAAGTAGCCCTGTTGCGGTTAACATGGCTGTTGACATCTTGTCTGAATGTTTTTTTTTTGTTTGGTAAACAGCACCCTGTTTATGCTACGAGATGCTTGGTTTTATATCTGGGCTGTTTTGAAATGTAATGGCTAGCAATCTTAAGAAGCTTTTGTACGGTTTTGATTTGGCATCCAGGTTATCAAACTGACCTCTTCCTGAACATGAGATGTTTCTGTGGTGTGCTTGGGAGATCCCTCTGTCTATATTCTTCCCTTCAACTGTTTCATCTTCATAGGGGTGTTCACTATTCGGTTCAAACCCAAAAATCAAACCAAACCGAATCAAGTGATTTGGTTCGGTTTGAACATGAAAAATTTTTGGTTTGGTTCCAATTCAAACCGAAAAAGAAAATTCGGTTTGATTCGATTTTTAAGATCTATAAATCAAACTAAACTGATTTAATCGAATTATAATAATAAGTTTTAATTTATATTTATCTATCAAGTTTATTCAATATATTTACGTAAAAATATATATCATGGAGGGTAATATGGTCATCAATATTTAAAATTTTATTTCAAATCTCATTTGATAGTGATTTATTAGAAAAATAAATGATTAAAATCTTTTTTAAGACTAAGAGAATTTAAAGGTTCATTTATTTTCAAGTTAAATTGAAACAAATTGAATTTATTTCAGTTTTGTTTGGTTTGGTTTTGTAGCGGTCATTGCCGTTCAAATCTGTTAACCTAATAACGAGTTTGATCTGACTCCGCCTCCCACGAACCAGTCGTAGCCTCGCAAGGGATATCATTCGCATGTTCGTAGAAATATAAAGGAAACAGCTCAAATATATATATAAGATGCCACATCTCACAAATATTTACATGAAATATACATAGTCAGATCTCAACCAGAGTCAAGTACAGAGTACAACAACCTGGGTCATATCCCTAGGTGAACAGAAAGAAAAGATTACACTGTTGGTGGTGCAGACCCAACTCTGCTGCGGTGCAGCTCTGAACTAGACGAAGGACGGGAAGCCTCCTGCTCTCCCTCACCTGCAAGGGGTAGGGGTGAGCCTCGCAAGTCACTGGCTCAGTAGGAAAACTCCTCCAAAGCCATACAAAACCAAACTCACAAAGTGCAGTAACAAGAAGCTACTCTAGGCAATTTATAGAGCTACACCTATGCATGGTATTAAAGCTGTAAATCACAATTATCACAAGTTATTAACTGAAACCAGTCTTTAATAAATAAATAGCAGACCTCGTCCAAGAGTACGAGCTAGAGTAGATAACACCACACTCGGGTCATGAAGACTGGTTCGCGACACCATCAACTAACCCGGACAAACCACACAGGACTACCTCTCAGCCTCGCAGCCACAGACGAAAAGGTCCAGCTGCCGCTCCACCACAACAAGCCAAGAAACTGTGGAGACCAACCAACACTACACCTGCGGACCACACAACCGCAGGTCCATGTCTAGCACCTTTAGGGACTCTGGCCTGAGCTCCCTAAAGTGAGGCACTGGAAAATAGGACTAGCTGGGGCCCAATACGTCTACTAGTGTCTGTAACCCCCAACCACAAGCACGCTACAAGCGACAAACACAAACTCACACAAGTCGCTATCCCACTACCATCTTTCCCTCAGCCGGACGTACAACTCTACACAAGAGTGAGGGTGTCTAGGAAGACGACACAGACCTCGACAGTACATAAGTACCGGGACAAACCCCGAGCACTAATGTGCCTGGCTCACACAAAACCTGAGGTACCTGACTGAAGAGGTAACCACAGTAGGCGTCATACTACTTGTCACGCACACACAAACCACGTGAACACCGTTGTTCTCAATCTCAACAAGTTCCAATACACCGTCTACCATTGCTAGAATAATAAATAGAACCAACCCGATAATCACATAACCATGCAAAGACCCATAGCCATTGGAAGCCTGAACGCGACGGGGTCCTCTATCGCCTTCAGATGGTGACGCCTCGATACGGCGTGTTCTGAAGCAGAACGCGACGGGTCGGGCTGTCGCGTTCTGAACGCGACACCCAGGTCCATCACCTTCACAGACAATGACCCTAAAACCGGGATTCCATATCCGGAATCCCCATCCAAACCATGTAAACATGTAAATAGAGCAGTTATAAACATTCTAAACAGTGCTCATTACATGGTTTAAACATGCCTCATGAATTATTCACAATAAGAAACAGGGTGAAATCTCCCTACCTACGCGAAGAATGCGAAGAACGACGATAACCCAACATTTCCCTCGCTTCGTACCACGTCCTCGCGGCAAGAGTATGTCAAAAACCACTCCAAAACCTCGAATAGCCCAAGAACTTGCCGCAAAACCCCTCTCCTGGCCGAGCAGAGCTTTTTGAGCTCTGTTTGGCCGACCTAGCTTCTTAACTCATCAGAGTTGAGAACGTGACGCACGTGGCTATCGCCACCAGAATGCGACGAGGTAGACCGTCGCTTTCTCATCGCTGACGTCAGCCCGGCTGCCTAGCACAGGCCACGCGGCAGACATGCAGACGAAAACCCTGAACGGCGGTAGCAAGAACGTGACGCCCTGGACCGTCGCGTTCAAAACGCGACGCCCAACTCTATCGCGTTCACAAACAGAAAATCTGTGGGTGCTCTGGGCCCAATCCCTTGGCCCACAAAGCCCCACAACCTACAGAAACACCTCAGGCACAACCCATAGGCATCACACTGGCCACCACAACCACTAAACCTCGATCCGAACAGTCACTACGCTACATTACTATCACCTAAAAGAAATTTCGTCCTCGAAATTTAAGAAGAAAGTTCAACACGGAAATTTTCAATTAAACACGCATGGTATTATCACCTAAAAGAATTTAAAAGCTTACTCAAACAAGTATGGATACACTTTCATCATTTCCTCTGCTAATTCCCATGTGTTCTCTCCACCTTGTATGTTTTCCCATCTGATTTTCACTAATTCAATTTCTTTATTTCTCAACTTTTGGGTTCTGCGTCCTGTAATTTGTACTAGATATTATGGCATTGTCATGTATTGTTTCAGATCATCTCTTTGATAGCTGACTATTTGGGAGGGATTTCGAATATACCTTCTGAGCATAGAGACATGGAACACATCATGTGCATCCGTGAAATGTGCTGGAAGATCTAATCTGTAAGTTGTTTCACCTATTCTTTCTAAAATTTGGAATGGACCAATATATGTTGGAGTCAATTTACCTTTCCTGCTGAACCTTAACATATCTTTGGTAGGAGAAACTTTTAGATGCACATAATCACCAACTTCGAACTGTAATGGCCTGCGTCTGGTATCTGCGTAACCTTTCTGACAGCTTTAGGCTGTCTGAAGTTTTTCCTTAATAAACTTAACCATTTCTGAGCATTGTTGAATCAATTCTGGTCCCATGACTTGCCTTTCACCTACCTCATGCCAATTCAATGGTGTCCTGCACGGTCTTCCATATAGAGCTTCATAGGGTGCCATTCCAATGCTTGCATGATAACTGTTATTATACGCAAACTATACTATGCTCAAGTGGTGCTCCCAGGTACCTCCCCATACTAGACTGCAAACTCTCAACATGTCTTCTATGGTTTGAATTGTCCTTTTTGTTTGTCCATCTGTCTGCGGATGATAAGTTGAGCTGTACCTCAATTCAATACCAATTACTCTCTATAAACTCCTCCAAAAGCCTGAAGTAAACCTGGGATCCCTATCTGAGACAATTGTAACTGGAATTCCATTCAATGGTACTATTTTGTCCACATATAATCTGGCTAATCTGTCCACAGTCCATGACATGCTCACTGCCAATAACCTACATACTTTAGTCAATCTGTCCACAAAGACCCAAATTCCATTATGACTTGCTATAGTTCTGGGCAAACCAACTACAAAATCCATGGCTATGTCATCCCATTTCCACTATGGAATAGGCAATGGCTGCAATAATCCTCTTGCCCTCTGATGCTCTGCTTTTATCTGTTGGCATACTAGACATCTTGATATAAATTTTGTAATTTCTTTCTTCATATTCGGCCACCAGAAATACTTCTTCAAATCTTGATACATCTTTGTACTACCTAGATGAATAGTGTACTTGGACCTGTGAGTTTCCTCTAATACCTTCTGCATCACCTCGGCTTCTGCTGGAACATATAATAGACCTTTAAGCCTAACCACACTGTCATCATCAAGTGTAACCTCTTCCATTTTTACAATATCCACCAGATTTTCATCTGTTCTCTGTTTGCTAATACTACTTGCTGCTGATTATTTGGCACAAATAGTGAATTCTCTGCTACGTCCTCATATAATTTCCATTCTTTGATCATCATCTGGCTCAAAACTGCCTTTCTGCTCAGTGCATCTGCAACAATATTGGCTTTACCCAGATGGTATGCTAGGCTGAAATCATAATCCTTTAGATATTCCATCCATCTGCGCTGTCTCAGATTCAAATCTTTCTGTGAAAAGATGTACTTTAAGCTCTTATGATCTATAAAGATTTCAAATCTTTCTCTATATAAATAATGCCTCCACATCTTCAATGCAAACACCACTGCTGCCAATTCCAAATCATGTGTAGGGTAATTCTCTTTATGCCTTTTCAGCTGCTTTGATGCATATGCTACTACCTTTCCATGTTGCATTAGTACTGCTCCCAATCCTCTTATGGATGCATCTGTATACAATACAAATCCTCCACTGCCTGATGGTATCTCCAATATGGGTGCTGTAGTAAGCCTCTTCTTCAATTCTGTAAAACTGCGCCGACAATCTGAAGACCACACAAAGGGTACTCCTTTCCTGGTTAATCTTGTCATTGGTGCTGCAATCTTGAAAAAATCTTGAATGAATCGCCTGTAGTAACCTACTAGACCAAGAAAGCTTCTAATTTCTGACACTGTCTTCGGCTCTTCCCATTTCATCACTACTTCTACCTTAGCTGGATCAACTGCCACACCCTGTCTTGAAATTACATAGCCCAAAAACTGAATCTCCTTTAACCAGAATTCACATTTACTGAACTTAGCATACAACTGATGATCCCGCAAAGTCTGCAATGTAATCCTCAGGTGTGTTGCATGCTCCTCCTCTTATGCTGAATACACTAATATATCATCAATGAATACCACAATAAACTGATCCAGGTAAGGATGGAATATCCTATTCATCAAATTCATAAATGTTGTCGGTGTATTAGTCAACCTAAATGGCATAACTACAAACTCATAGTGTCCATATTTGATCCTGAAAGCTGTCTTATCAATGTCTCCTTCCTTAATCCTTAGCTGATGATATCCTGACCTCAAATCAATTTTAAAAAATACCCTGGCTGACTGTAGCTGATCAAATAAATCATCAATCTTAGGAAGTGGATACTTGTTCTTGATTGTAACCTTGTTCAATTGCTAATAATCTATACACATTCTCAAGTTGTCATCTTTCTTTTTGACAAATCACACTGGTGCTTCCCATGGTGAGTGGCTGGGTCTGATAAAGCCTTTCTCTAATAATCCCTGCAACTGTTTCTTCAATTCTTTCAACTCTGCTGATGCCATCCTGTAAGGTGCCTTTGAAATGGGCATACTGCATGGCTGCAACTCTATTGTGAAATCCACCTCCCTGTGTGGAGCTAATCCTGGCAACTCTTCTAGAAACACATCTGCAAATTCTCTGACTACGAGTAACATCTCTACAGACTTACTTGACTCAACTAAACTGACTGAAGCAAGATATGCTATGCACCCCACATTAATCAACCTTCTAGCCTTAAGTGCAAAAATAATAAACTTAGGAGTGTAGAATGGCACCTTGAAACTCAAACATAGCTCCACTGGGTCGGCAAAATCTAACTCTCTTCTTCCTACAGTCCACCACTGCCCCATAGGCTTCTAGCCAATCCATTCTCAAAATCACATCATACTCTTTCAACTGAAGTGCATATAACCTTGTTGGCAATTGATTCCCTTGTATCACTATCGAAACTTCATCTAAGTAACAAGAGGTAAGCATAAAACCACCAGAAGGAACCTCCACAATCAATTCACACCGCCTATCTTCTAAGGGATGAACCATACCATCCATGAAATTCTAAAAAATAAACGAATGTGATGCACCTGGATCAATCAACACTCTAGCAGAAAATTCAAAGAGAGGTAATATACATTTAATCAGGTTGGATGCCTCTGCCCGTGCTCTGGTAACAGCCATAACTCAACCTCGTCCCCTCTAGAAAGGTTCACCTCTACCTCGCTCTGCTGCTAGCTGCTGGTATGGCTGCTGCTGCTACTGTGCCTCTCTGCCATAATTGTATTCCCGAGGATGCGGACAATTTCTAGCTAGATGCCCTGACTGCCCACAATTATAACACCTGAAGCCTGGGAAAGCTGTGGGCTGCCCTGCCATGCTCTACTGTGACTCCTCTGGTGTAACGACCCCGAGAACCTGACCCTCGGCCCAAGTCAAGGACCCGATTTTTTCGGTCGCTGCCCACGGATCCGGGGACCCGGAAGGGCTATAACACAAGCCTAACATGATATGTAAAGGAAATAAACGTCAACTGCTAACTAGGAGCACACACGCGGAAGCAGAAAGAAGAGAGAGACCGCTGCATATCGCTCTAGGTACAGTCCCAACACACACAACTAGTACAAGTAAAGACAGGGGAAGAACAAGTCCCTTAGGGGCATACCCCGAGGGTGACGTACATATCACTGCTAGCTACGGGGACGACGACTACCGCCCCGTCTCCTCCACCCGGCGCGCGCCCTGCCGCTGCTGAGAAGTCTCACCTGGAAAAGGAAGGGATGAGCTTCACAACAGAAGCTCAGTAGGGACTACCAATCTCCTACTGGCTCTAACAGGCAAAAGAATATATATATATATATATATATATATATATATATATATATATATAATTAAATAACAACAGTTATATCTTCTACCTACATAGGAAAGTGCGGAAGTAAAGCTACTAACTAGCAACGGTACGGAGAACACCACAGTCGAAAACTCCGTAGAACCTGCACGTCGTGACCACCACACAGCTGGCTACGCAGACAGAGTGAACCCTGCCTGGACAAGAGACACTAGCTATGGAAAATACTACCACTAGTCAACCGGTCAGGTGCATCCACTGACGTCTTATCCTCAACCCAAGTCCAAACCTCCACGTCTCGTCAGAGTGAGGCAGGAACACAAAGTAGCACAACAATAACCCTATAGTCTGGCCAGACTACGGTCCCACACCTGGCCTCTCTAAGCGGTTCCGGGGCCGCAAAAAGCGAGGTAGTGAGAAAAGGACTAACTGGCCTATGCCGGGAAGGACTCCAAACGACCTTGACATCCCAGACTAACCACGAGATCTCTGCAAATGACTCAACGCCGCTGTCCTAACCACCAATTTCCCCTCCGCTCTAGAGTCCGCGACTCAAGCACGCTCGCCACCCAGAGTACTCTCCCTCAATAGGCGCGCGGGGACGGGGGTCCCAAGCAATGGTAACAACCTCTGTCATGGGACAAGCCCTCAAGTGCCGAGCACCGGGTGAACAACTAGTGTAGGACTGTACTAGGGAACTAGCACTGGTACCAGGAGTACAGTAAAAAGCGGAAACAACAAAGACTCCACAGAAAATGAAACTCCACAAGACTTACCTGTCTCTGCTGTAGTCGCGACGCATTGGGCCGCCGCGACCATGTCGCGACGGCCAGGGCTGTCGCGACACTGTCACGATGGGCTAACCTATCGCGACAAGGTCACGACACAATAGAGCATCGCGATGATGTCACGGCGGCCTAGCTGGTCACGACATCATCGCGACCTCTATACAGGTCACGTTCTCAGCCGAGGGGCGTCCCAGTACAGTCCTCCCAAGGACTGCCCCAAAACCGGTACAAACCACACCACAGGGGGAGGGGAACATGGGAAACATATAGGAAAGCTTGTAAATACACCAAACCACCCTCAAACCCCATAAAACATGAATTACAATGAATCTACACTCGATGGAATCCTCACTCAACACGAGCATGATTCTCACACTCCCACAACCCCAAATCACGGAGAAAGAACATCCTCAAGGGGGAAGGGAGCATGCTAGGATGAGAGGAGTCGAGGGAGAGTAGAGCCGACCCGTTGGGGCCTTCACGTCGGAATGGCCACCTCCTCCTCGCTCCAAGCTCCACGATCACGCCGCCTGCACGAACGGTGCGTCACCTCCCACCACGAGCACCTCAAGAACGGCGAGAAACCACCGGAGAAGACAGAGCTCGGAGGAGGAAGAAGAAGAAGGAAGGAGAGGAAGGAAAGGGAGAGAGGGGGAAATGGGGTGCTGGCCTCGGTTTTAAACCGATGGGCCCCAAGACGCGATGGGTCGACCTGGCACGACAATGAGCATGTCACAATAGCCACCCCCGGCGTGACATCAAATGGCAGTCAAACCTCGAAGATCGGGAAATAAGAATGCGACGGCTGCCCAAGTCACGTCAACGCTGTACGCACCTGACACCCAACAAAGCTATTCTGATAGAAAGGACAGTGATCAAGTTGGTCAGAAAAGCAGTCGCGACGCTACCAGACGCCGCGACAAGAACACGACGCCCACCCCCGTCGCAACCATGTCGCGACGGCCAGGTGCGCCGCGTCCTGAAGCCTATCGCGGCGGGCTCCCCTGGCGTGACCATGTCACAACCAGGGTGCCTGTCGCGACCCTGAGGACAAGGCCAAGGGCCCATGAGGGCCGGGTCTTACATCTGGAGCTGGCCTAAAACCTCAGCCCTGCTGAAGACTCGGTTGGAAACTCTGCTGGAAACCCTACTGCCTACCTCCACCTCGTCCTCCTCTGAATATTTTCTTCAATTTGTTACCCCACTTGGCAAATCCGGATGATGATGATGCTCCCAAAGGTGCCTTACCCTTGCTAATACTTGTGGATTGCTGTGGAAGCCAGAAACTACCTGTAGCTCTGCTCGCAGTCCTCGAATAAAATTGCTGCCCTCTGCACTGCTTCCTCCACTGTCTTGCACATAAGGGGAATCACTGCATCCTGTAGCTCTGCTCGCAGTCCTCGAATAAAATATTCCACCATCATAGCATTATCTATAACCACGTATGGAGCGTATCTACTCAACACCATATGTAACATCCCCCTCTTGTTGGTTAGCCGCCTTCGGATGAAGGTCGCGACACATCGGGTCGTCGCCTTCTGAAGGCAACAAGGTGGCTGTCGCGTTCTAGTTGTGAACGCGACAGGCATGTTGTCGTGTTCAGCCCTCTGACCCTAGCATGCAGTTTTGTCATTTTGCTGTCTGGATAGTTGGGACAAGTGTCAACCCCTGACAACGTGAAGGCGACATGTCAGGTGTCGCGTTCAGGTTGTCAGGTCTGCGAGCTTGACACGTGGCATTCCCGTTGATCAAGGTTGACTAGGACTTTGGGATCGCGACAGGTTGACCATCACGTTCAGTAAGTGAACGCGACAGGCAAACTATCGCATTTTCAACTCCGAGATATAAAAGTGCACAGGCCACAGAACAACCTTCTTCTTCCCCATTTCGGCTGGTTTCTCCTCTCCTCTAACCCCTCTGCTGCTGGTTGCTCCGTGGAGAGCTTGGGGGAGAGTTTGGGTGGCTTGTGAGGTGTGTGTGTGTGTTGCTTTGTGGTGGTGTTAAGATCCTCCTCCTTCCCGGCTTGGTGCTTCTCCGACGTGGTTCTACTCCATGTTGATCTTCTCCATCAGCGTGTAGGATGATCCTTGCTCGTGGACGGCGTGAACGTGGAGCTTGGAGCGAGGAGGAGGTGGCTATACACACGAGAAGACCCCAACGGGTTGGCTCTTCATTTTGAGGTAGGGACTTCTTGCCTTCCCCCTAGTTCTATCATGTTAGGATCTAATCCCCTTCTCCAAGCCTTAGAAACTCATGCTAGGGATGCATGTGTGCTTGTTGGATCCATATGATGCTTGGTATGTGTTTGGAATGGGGTTTGGGTGTGTTTGGAAGAGGGTTGTTACATAAATACTCCCATAAACTCTAGCCAAATAATGGTGTCCTCTGTTCTTCCAGCAAACACTGTCTGCATCATCAATCTCCACCACTCTTGTGCAAATCCTCGTAGCTGGTAAGTATTTAATATCACCCTATTAGCTTGCAGACACCTCATTGTAACAAAAACCCTCTCTATCTCATGTACACAGTGCTCTGCTGTATCTGAATTCGGGCCTCCAAAGTAAATAGGTGGCTGCAACTGCAAAAACCTTTCCACTAACGCCGTAGACTCCTCAACACTGGCTGGCCGTGCTGGTACTGCTAGAAGTATAGGTACAACAGGCGGTACCTCTACGCCCGGTGGTGGTGGGGGTGGTGCCACTGATACTGCCTCCTCCACAATTTGCAGTGCCTCTGCTACTGGCTGTATCGGTGCCTGCTTGATCCAGTTTGGTATGGATCTCTGTAATGCTTTCCCATAGCCTTTCAATCAACTGATGCGTAGTCTCCTCTGGCTCATCTCCACCACCTCCCTAATCTCTCCTATCTGCCATTTCTGATCCTGCATATACATCATTCCAACCACATAACATGCAACAGATCAACACAAAAAAACTTGGGTCAACTACTAGCAGTGGACTAAAGTAGAGACTAGGCTATGTAAATTTCCGATTCCTTTATATTCACATGGACCTTGCTCTGATACCAACTGTAGCGGCCCTCGCTGTTCAAACCCGTTAACCTAATAACGAGCTTGATCCGACTCTGCCTCCCGCGAACGAGCCGTAGCCTCGCAAGGGATATCATTCGCATGTCCGTAGAAATATAAAGAAAATAGCTAAAATATAAATAAGATGCCACATCTCACAAATATTTACATGAAATATACATAGACAGTTCTCAACTAGAGTTAAAGTAAAGAGTACAACAACCTGGGGCATATCCCGAGGTGAATAGAAAGAAAAGATTACATTGCTGGTGGTGTAGACCCAACTTTGCTGCGGTGCGGCTGTGAACTAGATGAAGGACGGGAAGCCTCCTGCTCTCCCTCACATGTAAGGGGTAGGGATGAGCCTCGCAAGTTACTAGTTCAGTAGGGAAACTCCCCCAAAGCTGTACAAAACCAAACTCACAAAGTGCAGTAACAAGAAGCTACTCTAGGCAATTTATAGAGCAACCTACACATGGTATTAAAGCTGTAAATCACAATTATCACAAGTTATTAATGAAACCAGCCTTTAATAAATAAACAGCAAACCTCGTCCAAGTGTACGAGCTAGAGTAGAGAACGCCACACTCGGTTCACGAAGACTGGTTCGTGACACCAACAACTAACCTGGACAAACCACACAGGACTACCTCTCAGCCTCGCAGCTACGGATGAAAGGTCCAGCTGCCGCTCCACCACAACAAGCTAAGAAACTATGGAGACCAACCAACACCACACCTGCGGACCACACAACCCCAGGTCCATGCCTGGCACCTTTAGGGACTCCAACCTGAGCTCCCTAAAGTGAGGCACTGGAAAACAAGACTAGCTGGGGCCCAATACGTCTACTGGTGTTCGTAACCCCCAACCACGAGCGTGCTACAAGCGACAAACACAAACTCACACAAGTCGTCGTCCCACTGCTGTCTTTCCCTCAGTCGGACGTACAACTCTACACAAGAGTGAGGGTGTCCAAGAAGATGACACAAACCTCGATGGTACACAAGTACCGGAACAAACCCCGAGCACTAACGTGCCTGGCTCACACAAAACCTGGGATACCCGACTGGAGAGGTAACCGCGGTAGGCATCGTACTACTTGTCACGCACACACAAACCATGTGAACACCACTGTTCTCAATATCAACAAGTTCCAATACACCATCTACCATAGCTAGGAATAATAAATAGAACCAATCTAATAATCACATAACCATGCAAAGACCCATAGCCATCGGAAGCCTGAATGCGACGGGGTCCTCTGTCGCCTTCAGAATGCGACGCCTCGATGCGGCTCGTTCTGAAGCAGAACGCGACGGGTCGGGCTATCACGTTCTGAACGCAACACCCAGGTCCGTCGCCTTCACAGACTAACCCTAAAACCGGGATTCCATCTCCGGAATCCCCATGCAAACCATGTAAACATGTAAATAGAGCAGTTATAAACATTCTAAACAATGCTCTATCATGGTATCTACCGTCTACAAATCATTACATGGTTTAAACATGCCTCATGAATCATTCACAACAAGAAATAGGGTGAAATCTCCCTACCTATGCGAGGAACGATGATAACCCGGCGTTTCCCCCACTCCGTACCACGTCTTCATGGCGAGAGCACGCCAAAAACCACTCCAAAACCTCAAATCGCCCAAGAATAGGCTGCAAAACCCCTCTCTTGGCCGAGTAGAGCTTTCTGAGCTCTGTTTGGCCGACCTAGCTTCTTAACTCATTAGAGTTGAGAACGTGACACACCTAGTTGTCGCGACCAGAACGCGACGGGGTAGACCGTCGCCTTCTCATCACTAACGCCAGCCAGCTGCCCAGTGCGCGCCATGCGTTGGACATGCAGACGAAGACCCTGAACAGCGGTAGCAAGAACGCGACGCCCTAGACCGTCGCGTTCAGAATGCGACATCTAGCTTTGTCACGTTCACAGACAGAGAACCTGTGGGTGCTCTGGGCCCAATCCCTCGGCCCACAAAGCCCCACAACCTGCGGAAACACCTCAGGCACAACCCATAGGCCACACACTGGCCAGCACAACCACTAAACCTCGATCCAAACAGTCACTACGCTACAGGTTTCAAGAGACTTCGGTTTGGTTTGGTTCGGGTTGTGTAACGTCGCGTGCTTTTCGGATCCATGCGGATCGTGTGTGTTGTGGTTGTGGCGGCCGTTGTGAGGCCAATGTGAGTTAGTTGTGTGGAATGTATGGCATGGACATGTGGTTTGTTCAGCTTAGGTGAAGTTCAGGTTTGGTTCTGAAATGAATGGGACTTGCTGCAGTTCAGTTGGAGTAGGCGTCCAGATGTGTGGCCGTTGACTTCATGAACTTGGCGGCATTAGATGTGGACGTTTAGAGTGGCGGTACCTATTGGCGACAGGGGGGTTGACGCCAACCTGAGATTTCTGCAGGTTATAGGCTCACCCGAGAGCAGGTTTTCACCCTGCTTCTCTCACCCTCTTGCCCCAGCTTTGCGTCCTGGTGTTTCTAAAGCTTCCCACAGGTACTGAAGGGTGCTTGGACGATCGTAGAACGCGTGGCGTTGCTGAATTGCGCGAGGAAACGCCGTGGCGTGGTGCAATTCGCGTGGGAACTCGCGGAGAGTTCGGTGTGAACGGGGAGATTGCGGGAGATTCTAGCGTGTTCTGAGGTAGGGGACGAACCCTGGTAGCTCCGTAGAAACATTAAAACACGACGAACCCACCTCATTCAGCATGATAAAGCATTTTCGGATTAAGTTGCACCATACGGGGTTAATGGGTGGTTTGACGAATTTAATGAGTAAAGCATGCTGTATTGGGTTGTTGAGAGTTTATGCATGTTAGAGGAACTGTATTCGTATGTTTTACTGTTGTTTAAATGATTAGAAAACCTGTAGAACCGGATTAGGTTTCTGCAGAGTCTGTGACTGAGGATCTTGGCGTCAAGGTCGATTGACGCCAGGTTCATCAGCTAGGATATAAACGGCTATATCCATTGTCGTTTACTTCCTATTAGCAGCAGTCGATGTTGCCGTCAGCATGTGTTTAAGCAGAAATAGCTCATTACAGTATTTATCGATAATGTATGATAATTAACACCTGTGGTGCACTGAGTGCACCTGGTTCTGATATTTAGCATACGGGGTATGCAGATTGTTACTTTCCTTCGTGGCTGCGTGTTGTTCACGCGAGTTCAGTTAGGTTTACGTGTGGTGGACCGTTGTTACTTCAGGTTTACGTGAGGTTTCACGTGGTTTGTGTGTGATGTGCACGTGGTTCTGTGTACGTGGCGAGTAGTACGACGCCTACCGTGGTTACCTCTCTAGTTGGGTGCCCCAGGTTCTTTGTGAGCCAGGCTGTTTGCTCGGGGCTTTGTCCCGGTACTTGTGTTGTACCGTCGAGGTATGTGTCGTCTGACCTGGACACCCTCACTCTAGTGTTAGAGTTGTACGTCCGGCTGAGGGAAAGACGACAGTGGGACAGTGACACTTGTGTTTGTTTTTAGTCACTTGTAGCGCACTCGTAGTTGGGGGTACGGACACCAGTAGACGTACTGGACCCCAGCTAGTCCTTTTCCAGTGCCTCACTCTAGAGAGTTCCGGGCCAGGATCTCTAGAGGTGTCAGGCATGGGCCTGTGACCGTGTGGTCTGCAGGTAGTGGTGTTTGGTTGGTCTCCACAGTTGTTTGACCTTTTTACGTGGAGCGGCAGCTGGACCTTTCGTCTGTGGCTGCGAGACTGAGAGGTAGACCTGTGTTAGCTTGTCCGAGTCAGTTTCTGGTGTCGCGAACCAGTTCACGTGGCTCGTGTTTGGCTGTCTCTACTTTAGCTTGTACACCTGTACTGGTTTGCCGTTTAATTATTAAAGTTGTTTCTCGTGGTCGGCAGATGGTGAGTACTTTACAGCTTTAATAACCTGCTTAGCTGTTTTATAAATTGTTGGTACTGTTTATTGCTTTCGTACTTGTGGTTTTGGTTTGCTCGGTGTTGGGGGAGTTCCCTACTGAGCCAGTGACTAGCGAGGCTCACCCCTACCCCCACAGGTGAGAGCGAGGAGGACGTTTCACGACCGTCGTCCAGTTCAGAGCTGCGTCGTAGCGGTGCAGGGTCAGTACCTCCAGCGGTGTAGCTCCAGCAGTGTAGTTTAGTTAGTTGTTTACTTTCTCCAGTTGTACCTCGGGGTATGCCCCAGGCTCTTGTACTTTCTTTCAGTTTTGTGGAAATTTGGCTATGGAAACTTGTGAATTATATGGAAAATGTGGTGTGTTCCTTTGTGTTTACACGGACTGTGGTTTGGTTTCCCTAGCGAGGCTTCGGCCCGTTCGCGGGAGGCGGATCCTTATAAAGCTTGTTGTCGAATTAACGAGCTTAATTAAGGCGTTCTGTCACAGTTGGTATCAGAGCAAGGTCCGTGTTAATATAATGGAACTAGAAAGATATATAGCCTTATTTCGGTCTTTGTACACTGCTGGTAGGGACCCTGGTTTTTGATAATTTGCTGTTTTGATTTTTGTTTGGTGTTTTGTCTATGTAGAAGTTTGAAATGGCCGATAGAAGAGATTGGGGTGGTGGAGGAGATGATCCGGAGGAAAGTACTCAGCGTATGATAGAAAGAATCTGGGAAAGCCTCACGGATATTCGGGCAAGGATGGATCAGCAGGCGCCGGTACCATCGGTTGCAGTGCCACCTGGGGATGGAGAGACTATACCTGTAGCTCCAGATCCGCCAAGAGTGGAGGTACCTTTTGCAGCACCTGTGCCACCACCACCACCAGTGTTGATAGCAGAAGAATCAGTGATGCAGGTGGAGAAGTTTCTGAGATTGCAGCCACCTACTTATTCAGGAGGGCCGAATCCAGATACAGCTGAGCATTGGGTTCATGAAATCGAGAGGGTCTTTGCGACTATGAGATGTCCGGCAGCAGATAGAGTGGTATTAGCTGCTTATCAGTTGAGGGGCTTTGCCTTGGAATGGTAGCGACTGAAGATGCAGACCACCTTTGCAGGTAGGACAGAAGAGGTCATTACTTGGTCGGAATTTCTTGATGTATTTAACGATACATTCTTTCCGATTCAAGTACATCAAGTGAAAAGAGAGCAATTTCGGACTCTTCAGCAAGGTAACTCTTCAGTTCTAGAGTACCAGATGAGGTTTATGGCACTTAGCCGTTATGCGCCATATGTGGTTTCAGATAATAACATGATGGTTGAGTATTTTATTAGGGGTTTGAGAGTGGAATTGCAGGATGCAATAGTACCTCTCATGTGCAAGACAGTAGAAGAAGCAGCTCAGAGAGCAGCTACTTTGGAGAGGTCTATTCGGACTCGTCAGGTGGGCGAGTCAGGTTCAGGTGGTTTTCGGCTACCGCAGCAGTCAGTAGGTACAAGTAAAGGTAAAGCACCAGCAGGACTTTCTTCATCAGGTTTTGGTAAATGGGGTCAGAAATTAAAGTAAGCATTTAAAGGAAAAGGAAGAGGATGGGGAGGTCGTCAGCAATTTCAGCAGGGCCGAGGTAAGCCTGAGGTGGAGGAGTCGCAGCAGAGTACTGCCAGGCAGCCTATTACTCCACCAGGGTATCGGTGTTATAATTGTAATCAGCCGGGACATTTGATCCGCAATTGTCCCTATCCAAGAGAGTATGGATATGGAAGAGGTGTGCAGCAGCAGCAACCTCAGCAGTTTCAGCAGCTACAGGCAGGTCGTGGCAGAGGAGCACCGCAGCAGCGGGGAAGAGGCGGGGTTATGGCTATCACCCGAGCCTAGGCGGAGGCATCGAATATGATTGAAGGTACTCTACCTCTTTATGAATATTCAGCAAGAGTCTTATTTGATTCGGGTGCCTCTCATTCTTTCATTTCTGAAGAATTTCTAAATTGTATAGCTTATCCTTTAGAAGAGAAGTCTTGCGAGTTAGTAGTGGAGGTTCCTTCAGGTGAGTTCTTGCTCACTTCGAGCTATGTAGATGAAGCTCCTGTTAAGATTGAAGGGAACCAGATGCCGGGTCGATTGTATGCCCTGCAGTTGTCAGATTATGATATTATTCTGGGTATGGATTGGCTGGAGACTTATGGAGCAATGTTAGATTGCAGAAAGAAAAGGATCAGATTTTGTCATCCTAATGGTGCGGTATTTGAATATCAAGGTATGCCTTTTTATACCTCTAAGTTTCTAATTTCTGCAATTAAAGCTAGAAAGTTGGTAAATGCTGGGTGTGTGGCTTATTTAGCCTCGGTAAGTTTGATAGAGGCTAGTCAGCCGGTTGAAGCAGTTCCCGTGGTTAGGGAATTTGCTGATGTTTTTCCTGAGGATTTACCTGGTTTAGCTCCACATAGAGAAGTGGACTTTACCATTGAGTTGCTGCCAGGTACTATGCCGATTTCTAAAGCTCCATATCGGATGGCACAACAGAACTTAAGGAATTGAAAAAGCAGTTAGAAGAACTGTTGCAGAAAGGGTTCATTAGACCAAGTCATTCCCCGTGGGGAGCGCCGGTTTTATTTGTGAAAAAGAAAGATGGAAGTTTTCGAATGTGTATTGATTATAGGAAGTTGAATGATGTGACCATTAAGAATAAGTACCCATTGCCGAGAATAGATGATTTGTTTGATCAGTTGCAATCGGCAAAAGTATTTTCTAAAATTGATTTGAGGTCCGGGTACCATCAGTTGAGAATTAAAGAGGAGGATATAGATAAAACAGCTTTTAGAACTAGATATGGTCACTATGAGTTTGTGGTTATGCCATTTGGGTTGACTAATGCTCCTGCAGGTTTTATGGATCTGATGAATAGAATTTTTCATCCATATTTAGATCAATTCATTGTGGTCTTTATAGATGATATTCTGATTTATTCAGCATCTGAAGAGGAGCATGCAGCTCATTTGAGGTTTACCCTGCAGTTATTAAGGGAAAATCAGTTGTTTGCCAAATTCAGTAAGTGTGAATTTTGGCTGAAAGAAATTCAGTTTCTGGGTCATGTTATCTCAGTTAGAGGAGTAGCAGTGGACCCGAGTAAAGTGGAAGCAGTGATGAGATGGGAAGTGCCTAAGACAATAACCGAGATTAGAAGTTTTCTGGGATTGGCAGGTTATTATAGGCGCTTTATTCAAGATTTTTCTAAGATTGCGGCACCTATGACTAAGTTGACCAGGAAAGGTGTGCCTTTTGTGTGGTCCGGTGAATGTCAAAGAAGTTTTATGGAATTAAAGAAAAGACTTACCTCAGCACCTATATTGACATTATCGGCAGGGAGTGGTGGTTTTGTATTATATACTGATGCTTCAAGGAGAGGACTTGGCGCAGTACTTATGCAGCATGGCAAAGTGATAGCTTATGCGTCCAGGCAATTGAAGCCGGCAGAAGAGAATTATCCCACTCATGATTTGGAATTGGCAGCAGTTGTGTTTGCCTTGAAAATGTGGAGGCATTATCTGTATGGTGAGAAATTTGAGATCTTTACAGATCATAAAAGTTTGAAGTATATCTTCTCGCAGAAAGATTTGAACCTTTGCCAGCGCAGATGGATTGAATATTTGAAGGATTATGATTTTAGTTTGGCTTACCATCCGGGTAAAGCCAATGTTGTGGCAGATGCCTTGAGTAGAAAGGCATATGTAAGTTTGATGATGATTAAAGAATGGAAATTGTATGAGGAGGTAGTGGAGAACTCCTTATATGTGCCCAGTAGTCAGCAATGGGCAATACTAGCTGCTAGTGCTGTAGAGCCATCTTTGTATTGGCAGATAGTTGAAGCTCAAAGAGCAGATGCCAGTTTGGTTGAAATTGTGAAAATGGAAGGAGTTACCATTGATAATAATTGTGTAGTCAGGCTCCGAGGCAGGCTATATGTTCCAGCAGAAAGAGAGGTAAAGCAGCGAGTGTTGGAAGAGGCTCATAAATCTAGGTACACTATCCATCCGGGTAGTACTAAGATGTACCATGATTTAAGAAAGCATTTTTGGTGGTCTCATATGAAGAAAGAAATAGCAGAGTTTGTTGCAAGATGTGCTGTCTGTCAACAGATTAAAGCAGAGCATCAAAAGCCTGGAGGTTTGTTGCAACCATTGCCTATTCCGCAGTGGAAGTGGGATGACATTGCTATGGATTTTGTAGCGGGTTTACCAAGGTCGAGTTTAGGGCATAATGGAATATGGGTGTTTGTTGACAGATTGACCAAAGTGTGTAGATTAGTGGCAGTAAGTATGTCTTGGACAGTGGACAGATTAGCAAATATTTATGTTGAAAGAATTGTTCCACTGCATGGAATTCCGAAGACAATTGTGTCTGATAGAGATCCAAGATTTACTTCTGGTTTTTGGAGAAGTCTGCAAAGAGTAATTGGTACTGAGTTGAGGTATAGCTCCGCTTATCATCCCCAGACAGATGGTCAGACAGAGAGGACTATCCAGACAATTGAAGATATGTTGCGAGCTTGTTGTTTGGTTTGGGGAGGTAGTTGGGAGCATCATTTAGGAATGGTTGAGTTTGCCTACAATAATAGTTATCATACCAGTCTTGGGATGGCACCGTATGAAGCTTTATATGGAAGGCCATGTAGAACCCCATTGAACTGGCATGAAGTGGGAGAAAGGCAGTTAGTGGGTCCTGAATTGATTCAGCAGACCACAGAAGTAGTGAAGCTTATTAAAGAAAAATTGTAAGCAGCTCAAAGTAGGCAAAAGAGTTATGCAGACGTTCGGAGGAGACCACTTCAGTTTGAGGTAGGAGATTTTGTTTTCCTAAGAGTTTCCCCGAGTAAAGGCATAATGAGGTTTGGCAAGTCTGGAAAGTTGAGTCCAAGGTATGTGGGACCTTTCCAGGTAATTGAAAGAATTGGAGAAACAGCCTATAGGCTGGATTTGCTAGCAGATTTTGCAGATGTTCATGATATATTTCATGTTTCTATGTTAAGAAAGTGCATTGAAGATCCAGCTCAAATAATTAGATATCAAGGTGGTGACCTGAGACCGGACATGACTATGCCAGAGTATCCGGTGCAGATCACGGATCGAAAGATAAAGAAGTTGAGAAATAAAGAAATTGAGCTAGTTAAAGTAAGATGGGAAAATAGGTTGGGTGGTGAGGATACCTGGGAATTAGCCGAGGAAATAGCTAAAGGGTATCCCTATCTGTTTGAATAAGCTTTTGTATTTTCTTTTTAGATGATAGTGTTTGTAAAAAAATGTATATGTTTAAGTTGTTTAACTTTATGTTGTGTTACGAATTTCGAGGTCGAAATTTTCTTTTTAGATGATAGTAATGTAACGTCGCGTGCTTTTCGGATCCATGCGGATCGTGTGTGTTGTGGTTGTGGCGGCCGTTGTGAGGCCAATGTAAGTTAGTTGTGTGGAATGTATGGCATTGACGTGTGGTTTGTTCAACTCAGGTGAAGTTCAGGTTTGGTCCTGAAATGAAATGGGACTTGCTGCAGTTCAGTTGGAGTAGGCGTCCAGATTTGTGGCCGTTGACTTCATGAACTTGGCGGCATTAGATGTGGACGTTTAGAGTGGCGGTACCTATTGGCGACAGGGGGGTTGACGCCAACCTGAGATTTCTGCAGGTTATAGGCTCACCCGAGAGCAGGTTTTCACCCTGCTTCTCTCACCCTCTTGCCCCAGCTTTGCGTCCTGGTGTTTCTAAAGCTTCCCACAGGTACTGAAGGGTGCTTGGACGATCGTAGAACGCGTGGCGTTGCTGAATTGCGCGAGGAAACGCCGTGGCGTGGTGCAATTCGCGTGGGAACTCGCGGAGAGTTCGGTGTGAACGGGGAGATTGCGGGAGATTCTAGCGTGTTCTGAGGTAGGGGACGAACCCTGGTAGCTCCGTAGAAACATTAAAACACGACGAACCCACCTCATTCAGCATGATAAAGCATTTTCGGATTAAGTTGCACCATGCGGGGTTAATGGGTGGTTTGACGAATTTAATGAGTAAAGCATGCTGTATTGGGTTGTTGGGAGTTTATGCATGTTAGAGGAACTGTATTCGTATGTTTTACTGTTGTTTAAATGATTAGAAAACCTGTAGAACCGGATTAGGGTTTCTGCAGGGTCTGTGACTGAGGATCTTGGCGTCAAGGTCGATTGACGCCAGGTTCATCAGCTAGGATATAAACGGCTATATCCATTGTCGTTTACTTCCTATTAGCGGCAGTCGATGTTGCCGTCAGCATGTGTTTAAGCAGAAATAGCTCATTACAGTATTTATCGATAATGTATGATAATTAACACCTGTGGTGCACTGAGTTCACCTGGTTCTGATATTTAGCATACGGGGTATGCAGATTGTTACTTTCCTTCGTGGCTGCGTGTTGTTCACGCGAGTTCAGTTAGGTTCACGTGTGGTGGACCGTTGTTACTTCAGGTTTACGTGAGGTTTCACGTGGTTTGTGTGTGACGTGCACGTGGTTCTGTGTACGTGGCGAGTAGTACGACGCCTACCGTGGTTACCTCTCTAGTTGGGTGCCCCAGGTTCTTTGTGAGCCAGGCTGTTTGCTCGGGGCTTTGTCCTGGTACTTGTGTTGTACCGTCGAGGTCTGTGTCGTCTGACCTGGACACCCTCACTCTAGTGTTAGAGTTGTACGTCCGGCTGAGGGAAAGACGACAGTGGGACAGTGACACTTGTGTTTGTTTTTAGTCACTTGTAGCGCGCTCGTAGTTGGGGGTACGGACACCAGTAGACGTACTGGACCCCAGCTAGTCCTTTTCCAGTGCATCACTCTAGAGAGATCTGGGCCAGGATCTCTAGAGGTGTCAGGCATGGGCCTGTGACCGTGTGGTCTGCAGGTAGTGGTGTTTGGTTGGTCTCCACAGTTGTTTGACCTTTTTACGTGGAGTGGCAGCTGGACCTTTCGTCTGTGGTTGCGAGACTGAGAGGTAGACCTGTGTTAGCTTGTCCGAGTCAGTTTCTGGTGTCGCGAACCAGTTCACGTGGCTCGTGTTTGGCTGTCTCTACTTTAGCTTGTACACCTGTACTGGTTTGCCGTTTAATTATTAAAGTTGTTTCTCGTGGTCGGCAGATGGTGAGTACTTTATAGCTTTAATAACCTGCTTAGCTGTTCTATAAATTGTTGGTACTGTTTATTGCTTTCATACTTGTGGTTTTGGTTTGCTCGGTGATGGGGGAGTTCCCTACTGAGCCAGTGACTAGTGAGGATCACCCCTACCCCCACAGGTGAGAGCGAGGAGGATGTTTCACGACCGTCGTCCTGTTCAGAGCCGCGTCGTAGCGGTGCAGGGTCAGTACCTCCAGCGGTGTAGCTCCAGCAGTGTAGTTTAGTTAGTTGTTTACTTTCTCCAGTTGTATCTCGGGGTATGCCCCAGGCTCTTGTACTTTCTTTCAGTTTTGTGGAAATTTGGCTATGTAAACTTGTGAATTATATGGAAAATATGGTGTGTTCCTTTGTGTTTACACGGACTGTGGTTTGGTTTCCCTAGCGAGGCTTCGGTCCCTTCGCGGGAGGCGGATCCTTATAAAGCTTGTTATCGAATTAACGAGCTTAATTAAGGCGTTCTGCCACAGGTTGGGTCCGAATTTGGTTTGGTTTGGTTTCTTAAAAATCTTCTATAAGCCAAACCATGAACACCCCTACATCTTCATCTGTGTTTCATGAGAAAAATTTAATGCACTTGAGAATTGTACTTTTTCATATATTTTGACTTTTTTATTGGCCAATACATTAGGGGTATATTATGCCCATCCAGTGAAAAGATCAAAGTGCATGAGAAAGTGTAGTTCTCAAGTGGAATAATCTTTTATCGTGTTTCAAATGGTTGCTTGGGTAGAGCAAGCAAAATTGGTCATAGCTGTTGTTTGTCCCACTGTAAAATAGCATAGGATACTCTGTCTAAGATGCAATTCTTTGTGGCCATTTTCATGATCAGCTAGAGGTACTCTTGGGGAGCAAACCTTAATGATAAGAATGAGGCAAAAGTCACCTTGATAATGTTGATTGACAAATATAAATAAATCTTGCCTATTCGAGATAACATTTTAGTACCACATGTTATTGTTTTTATAGATTTACCGCTCTCCTTAAGATGAAAGGTAGAAAACTGAAACTTACCCTGTTTGGTATGAGGATAGAGATGGTTATCCTTGACTTATCCTTAAATCTCTATTTGGTATCATTAAATTAATGATGATATCCTAATATTAAGTTGACTAAGAATATCCCTTAAAACGAGGATATCACTGGGGATACGTCATTCCCACTTTATGTGGGTTATCCCCTCTATCGTATTCCCATTTTTCCCCCCCCCCCCCCAATTTGTGCCCGACCTCACCCTCGGTGCCTTAACGGAGTCGTCGTCTTCTTCGGCTGCCCATCGCCGCGCAAGGAGTCCTCACGCCATTGCCGCGCAAGGAGTCCCTTTGCCATTGCCACCCGAGGAGTCCTCCCGGCCTTCGCCGCGCGAGGAGACCCTTCGCCTTCACCTTCACGTCCTCACGCCTACGTCTTTAGCAACGCATCTCGGTCTACCGTAGTGAAGTCGGAGACGCACGCGTTGTCGTCGTGGTTGACCAGGACGTTGGAGGAGGTGAAGTGCTGGTGGGCAAGCTGGGAGGGGGAGGCGGCGTGGAGGAACGCGAGGCCTTCTGCCGCGCCCAATGCCAGCTTCAGCCTTGCTGCCCAGTCCAAGGGGGTTCTTCCAGGTCCACGACTACCTACGGGGAGAAGAAAGAACAGAAGAAGAGAGGGATCAGCAGACTACAAGGCAAATGTCCGCTGTTCTGTCTCAGAAGAAACTTTGACCACCTAAGAACAATCCAAGCATTACAGATTCTTAAAGCCGGATCTTTTATGTCATTTTGATGCAGATATGTGAAGTCCATGTCTATTTCTGATAAAATATTAGTTTTAGCATAGTATGAGTTAATTTCTATGTCAATAAATTTTAAGTCGCAACCAAATACCCACTAAAAACTCTCACTTAAATCCAACGATTTCACGTGTTTGTCAATAAAAATTAAATTATGCTTAATTTAATACATGACTTTTGTAGGTTTAAGAAAAATAATTATATGCGTCTCTAATTCTTAAAAACTTTATTTATTATGTTAACAATCGGTATGAGAATTAAAGAGTAGATTGCAATTTTAAAAATATATATTTTTTTACTTTTAAAATTAATAAATACATTATAATTTAATATAATATATAAAGATTGCATGTACAAAAAAATTCTTGAAACTTATATATATATATATATATATATATATATTATTGTTACAAATTTGCATATTTTCAATTTATCCTCACTCTTATACCCTTTTATAGCAAACGTATTTTAAGAATATTCTCTTTTCTTATTTTTGATTATACCAAATGACATGGGGATAGACTATGGTACAAGAGATGACATATCCCTATTCTCATTACTTTTATTCTGATACCAATATATAGATGGCTTTCCTCTCTAGGTGTGCTTCCAATCTTGGTTAAAATGCATAGTCATGTCATTGGTTTCTCATTCCTTAGTTTCACTTCCTTCTCGGTTCAGAATCTAAGGTTTTTTAAATGAGAGATTTGTTACTCAAGTCAGATGACAAGTTATATATATATAAATTATTTGTCAAGTAATTTTATTGATTAAAAAAGAGAGAGAGAAAAAAAGATTTTGTCATACTCTCAATTAAATACCCTAAGATTAAGATTGAAGTGACATATTTTTATTAAGTGTGCCCACATGTACACTAAATATTTTTCCTCACCGGACTGACTAAGAGTTTTAGTATTGAGTAATGTTTTGCTCCCGTGGGTGAGGGAGCAAACGTCATGTTGGAATAGTCGGGTCTCTTAATTGATTACTTTTGAGTGTTGTATGGGTCTCACTGTGGGTGAGGGAGCAAACGTCTATTTGTTCCACTTATATTTATTTGTTCTATTTATATATTTATTTGTTTTACCACTATTTATTTATTTATTCCACTTAAATATATAAACAAAACAAATATAAGTGAAATAAATATTTTGTTATACTTACACATCTATTTATTTCACTTACTCTCTTTTTGTCATGGGTGCAAAATAGTTCTCTGGCCCATGGTTCGCCGTACCGTGGCAAACCACCGTGGTACCTGCGAACCGTACTGTGTCTGGACTCACGAACGTGCAAATTGTAGGCGGCACGCCACAGACCGGTACGGTCCGGTCCACTAAATCTATTTTTTTTTTCATTCCTCTCTCGTATCCAGTATATTTAAGGGGTCTAAATGATGTCTAATTGAGATGAAATTTCAAACATAAATTAACTAAGAGATGATAAAAATTATAGTAATTTTATTTTAATTTTTAATTATTTTTTAGTCAAGTAAAAATTGTCCCAAAAATCATTAAGTCGACTTAATGTCAACGTCTATTGCATCAATAACTCCTGATGTTTATATTTTTAGAATCAGTATAATTTTCTAATAATTATGATGACTTCATATTTGATTTTATTTTTGAAACCAAATGTTATCCCGTTGAAGTGCACAGAGGGTTCCTCGTATTGTGGCAAATCCTGTGTTCACTTAAGAAGTCTAAATGGTGTCTAATTGAGATGAAATTTCAAACATAAGCTAATTAAGAGATGATACAATTATAGTAATTATAGTTTAATTTTTTAATTAATTTTTTGTCAAGTAAAAATTATCATAAAAATTATAAGGTCGACTTAATCTCAACATCTATGTATCAATAATTCTAGATATTTATATTTTTAGAATCAGTACAATTTTCTAGTAATTATGTTGACTTCAAGTTTGACTTTATTTTTGGAACCGAATGTCCTCCGTTGAAGTGCACATAATCAAAGATAGTAATAGAATTATATTAATAATATAAAAATATTATAAAATTAAAGATAATTATATTTTATATAAGTGATCATGTCTTATGTATAATTTACCATCTCTTTTAATTTCTTAGTGTCATATTAATATTTTATTATAAATTTTTAGACGTTACAATTTTATTTCTATTTTCGAATTCATGGTGATCTAATGGAATATATTGGTCATATCATGAACAACTTTCATGAAAAGTCTAAAGACTAGATCACCCTCATTTAGACTGTAGAAAGCTCGCACTCACTGCTAGTTTGGATCGTGATATGAGAGAGAAGGTCATGAATAATCCACTGTATCTTTAAGCACAAACCTTCATTTGATATGATTCTAGTTGGAGCTCATAGAGAAAGTCGTGGGAAACAACTTCCATGAAGAAGTCTCGAAGAGATATACCCTCATTTGAGATGTGGAAGGTATGGTAATCCTGTATATGTAGATCATGATATGAGATAGAATGTGAAGAATAATCTGCAATAACTTTGGGCATAGACCATCAATTGAGGTGATTCCACTTCAAAGACGAGGCTGAAGAAGAGTATAATAACTTTGGTGAAGACCTCATGAGTACATCAGTCCCTTTTCAGGTTGTAGAAGGCGTGATATCTCTGATGGTTCTGGAGAATATGAGAGAGAAAGGGTGCAACGTTGAGAATGACCTCTCCTCTCGCTTTGGGGTGATGGGCTTAGTGAGCAGAGCTTCCAAAGGTCTCTTCACGTGGTGGTAGTCTTTTTCTATCCTATAGAATTCTAAGATGTTTTTAAGAGAGAGAGAGAGAGAGTACAATCTCGAGTTAGAGAGAGAGAGTCTATATATGAGAAGAGATGAAAATTCTATCTTGAGTTTGAATAGAATCTTCTTTTAAAATTTACTAATTTTAAATATTTATCAAGTCAAAAAATTTAAAAAATAAATAAATTATTTTTTCAACGATGAAATATTTCAACGGTACGATATGATACCACAAAAATATAACATGATCGATGTAGATGATAGGACGAACTTTACTTGGACTTAGCACCGTTTGGGAATGTATAGTGGAGCGATTTCGAGGTAAAAATCTCTGACAAATTCAAAAGCTTTTCCAAATAACAACAGCCCGCCTAAGCTCTCGTGCAAAGTGCTTTCAGTGCTGAAGAAAGAGACAAAGAGAAAAATAAATCTCTCTTTCTCTTCAAAAGCGGCTCTCAAGTTGCTTCTTGAGACAACACAATGATTTTGAAGGGAAAATGTCTAATAAACCTTAATCCACCGTGCCTTCTCAAAAGAAGTGAAGGGCAATATAGTAAAAGATTTAAAATTTCTTTTTAAATCATACTGCTCCCAAATAAAAAATTAACTTTTAAAACTCATCATCACAATCTATTATTATGTCACAAGTTATTTAAAATCTGATTATAAAAAATTTTATTTTTAAGACTTTTGTCGCAAATGGTGCCTTAAGTCGGGTGAGATGGTGCAAAGTCAATGCGCTAGTGGGAGGGGAAGCGCAGCGCGTCTTGCGCTCCTGCTCATCGGGCGATAAGGCAGGTCACTTCACCGCACACGGCGTGGCGACGTGGCAGTCTCCTCGTGGGAAGGATAGCGAAATATGGCGGGCGGCTGGCCCGCGCCTGCTGCGTTGGCGCCGGGGAAAGCAGGCGCGGGCCTGCAGCGCTGGTGCCGGGAAGCCGGCGCAGGCTGTCGTGGAAGGAAAATAATAATAATAATAATAATAATATAATAATAATAATAAGAAAGGGGTGTGGCGACACGGTGGGCGGGGAAGTGGAGGTGGCGGGTTGCTTGGGGTTTCGCGGCGGGGCTGTGATCGCGATGGGAGAAGAGGAGGATGGCGTGAGTGGGGGTGGAGAGAGACGTGTGCAAGTGTCAACGCGGCGGTGGAGGTGGGGTTCGTGGGCTCTTGGAGGTGTTGGTGTCGGAATGGGCCCGATGGACTGCGTGGGTGGGTAATTGGGGTTGTTTTGAAAAAAACTATTTAATATACATCGGTGGTGTACACTTACACTGTCATATAATTAGGTGTCTAATTATATTAATATGATAAATATCTAATGATGTAAAAACTCTCTTATAAGAATGTGCACCAATTATTTCTCCTCTTTATTAAAAAAAAGTATTTCCCCAACTTTGATGCGGTGAAAAGAGTTGAGCTGATAAGAAGAAAGGGTTTGTTGGGTGTTGCGCCCGCCTTTCCCCGGGTGTGTCCTTCGCGGAGTTCACGTAGTACGGTTGGACAAAATTCTTTTTTTTTTTCATGCACTTTTCAAAGTTCAAAATTACATGCACATTTTATAGCATCGCTTGGGTCACATCCCCTCTGAAGCCACCCTTTTGGCACTTTTGTTGGTTGACGTGTTTTGAGAAATTGGGATATTAAAATCAATAACATTAAAGAAATCGTTAATTTTTTAAAAATAGACTCTAATAGACCCAATTACTTACTTTTAAAACTCTTGGCTCAAACATCTCTTATGCGTCTATTGGCCCATCATGCAGCCATAATCAAGGAGGTGACTTTTATTTGGGCTGCCTTTCCAATGTCGATACACAATTGTCTCTAAAATGGATAATAATATTTGGGCAATTACCTCAGCCAATGCACTCTCAAAAATATTATCATTACTTAGAAGCTTACAGTTGGAATGGACACGCTAATCCCCTCACGAGTCCTCGCTGAACAAGTCCTGCTCGGTCTTGGTTCCTCCTACTGAAGCTGTCTTCGTTAGGATGGAGAATTTCTCGGGTCTATCCCAACTTTATCAGCTTCTCCATTGGAGTTAGCTGGACCTTGTCGCCTTTAGGGAAGGGTTCCTCCTCGGTCCTGGGCCTAAGAGGTTCCTCCTGATCAAGACGGATGCTGGTTTGCCTCACTCCGGCTGCGGCGGATTTCACGCCTTCGTTGGAAATGATCTTCCTCGTTGTGTTAAGTTACGAGAAAGGTTTTGTGTATTTTTCGAAAGTGTACAAAACCACGTCTTCCTGCACTTTCGCCGCTCCATTGGTCCACGTCAAAGCGCTTCAATGGTCCGTGCCAAGTCAGCACAGCCCTCTCCACGCCGTTGCTTCGCCCGCCACGCCAGCGCGGGGAGACGCCCCGTCACCTCCACCCCACTCCACCACGGTGACATGACCCAATGTCATGATGATATGGTCAAATCCCACTTCAAACGCCGGTTCCCAAATTACCCTCTCTCACCTCTTTCCCGCATTTGCCCTCCCCTCACCTCCTCCTTCCTCTGCACTTCCGAAACCGGGAAGAACACCAGTGTCAACGTCCACGGAGGAGATCACGAACTTGTGCGATCGTGGAAGGAGGGAACCAGTGCGGTCTGGCAATGCAGAGTTCCAACATGCGGTCGAAGATGATCCCTAGAAGACAGATACCAAAGGCTTCTGGTGAAGCTGCACCACCGGCGCTTCCGAAAAAAAGAACGGAGGAAGAGGACAGTGCGCCATCAAGTTCGAGTTCATCAGACGATGGGGCGAAGTACCAAAGTACGCAGAGAAAAACTTCTGAGGCATAGAGAAAGAAGAATGGTGCGGATATATCTCTCACACTATATTTTTTAATTACAATTAATAGAACCCTAGTTTTTGCGCTTGTCTCTCAATATTTGTGTTTTCTAAATCTCAAAAAATATAATATCTTTTTGGAGCCTAAAATGAGCATTTTTTAGGTCATGGTAAGAATTTTGGAGACCCAAAAGTGTGCGTTCTTCACATTTTCATATTTTTTTAATTTTCTCATGACCCGTACTTTGAGATGTTTAGGAAATCATCAACTATTGGAGCCAAGAATACTATTTTGTATCCTAATATGAGTATTTGATGTACATCTTATTTGGGATGCTTATGAGAGCTCCACATTTTGGAGCAAGTACTGTATTGGTAGCCTAACAGTCTATTGCAGCCTACATTGAGCATTTTAAACCTCAACTTGCCTTTATATCATCTCAACAAAATTGTTTAGATCTTTTTTTTTTTTTTACTTGAGCAGAGCATGTGAAGCACATATACAGAATTATTTCAAATTTCATTTGGCATTATTTGTTAATTGTGATGTTAACGGGTTTGTAGTAGATTGTGTTTATATTTTAGGCAAGTTTCACATTTTGGAGCCAACTTTACTGTTTGATAGCCTAACAGTAGAGTTTGCAGCCGACACATAGTATTTTGGAGTCATCTTTATAAAAAATCACCTTAATATAGTTGTTTGGATCTTTTTTTACATGCATAAGCATGTTAAATATTTTGAACTCCCCATTTTGTGCATTCTTCACTATACAAATTATTTCAAATTTCATTTGGCATGACTTGTTAATTTGGGATGTTTAACCGGTTTTCCTAGAGTTTGTGTCTTTATTCACCATAAGAATTTGCGGGATTACCGACGGATATTTTCGACGGATTATTGTCCGTCGGTAATCCGTCGGAATTACCGACTAAAACATATCGGTCGGAAAAATCCGTCGGAATATTGCGACGGAAATTATCCGTCGGAAATATTAGTCGGAACTAAGATAATACCGACGGATATCCGACGGAAATAATACCGTCGGAATATCCGTCGGTAATACCGCTATTCCCAATCCCGCGAAACCCCCCTTCTTCCCCCTCCCCCTCTTTCCCTCTCTCTCTCTCTCTCTCTCTCTCTCTCTCTCTCTCTCTCTCTCTCTCTCTCTCTCTCTCTCTCTCTCTCTCTCTCTCTCTCTCTCTCTCTCTCTCTCTCTCGCCGCCTGCAGCCGCCGCCGTGGAGACGCCGCCGTCGCCCCAAGCTCCCGCCACCGCCGCTCCCTCGCGCCACCGTCGAGACGCCGGCCCGCCGTCGCCCCGAGGTCCCGCCGCCGCCCCGCCGGCGCAGGTACCCCGTCGCACCCCCCTCCCCCTCTTTTCCCCTCCCACTCCCGTCCGAGCCCCCCTCCCTTTCCTGTCGCCCCCCCTCCCCCTCCATTCCCCTCCACCTCCCCGTCCCAGCCCCCCTCCATTCCCTTCTCCACGTCCCAGCGCCCCCCTCCCCTTTCCTGTCACGCCCCCCTCCCCGTCCCAGTCCCCCTCCGTCTCCCCATCCCAGTCCCCCTCCCCGTCCCCTCCACCTCCCTGTCGCGCCCCCCTCCCCTGTCGCGCCCCCCTCCCCCACCCTCCTCCCAGTCCCCCTCCTGTCCCCTCCACCTCTTGTCGCGCCCCCCTCCCCCTCCATTTCCTTACCCCTCCCCGTGCCAGGCCCCCTCCCCTAAATGCGGCCCCTTCCCCCTCCTGCGGCCCCCACCCTCTCCCCTAACCCCACCGGCCCCACCCCCCTCCACCTGTGAGGGCCCCCTCCCCTAACCCACACGGCCCCACCCCCTCCCCTGTGAAGGCCCCCTCCCTAACCCCCCCGGCCCCCACCCCCCCCCCCTCCACCTGTGAGGCCCCCCCCCATCCTAACCCACCCGGCCCCCACCCCCTCCCCTGTGATGGCCCCCCTCCCCTAACCCACCCGGCCCCCACCCTCTCCCCTAACCCACCCGGCCCCCCCACCCCCCTCCACCTGTGAAGGCCCCCCCCCCCACCCCCTCCCCTAACCCGGCCGGCCCCCCACCCTCTCCCCTAACCCACCTCAAAAGACTTTATTGTAACAGGCAAGAGCACATCTATTAATTTATTGCAACCTAATTAATTAGTTTTAAATTAGATATTAAATAAATATTCTGAAAGTTGTTGGGGGTACTTTCAACTAAATATATAGTTCGGGAAAACAACCACTAGTTTATATCATCATAGAGTACTCTTATCCCATTAAACATCTAATTTATAAATATAAGCCTGCACAAAAATTAACCTTTCTTACGGAACTTGAATTGCACATGTTAATCCAATTAGGAGGCTTCCTTATAATTTCAGCATATGTCTTGCCCTTACACTGCCCTGGTAGCAGATTTTAATTCTCTCAAGTTCTTAATATTGTGCAAGGTTTGTGCTCCATTGAATACTAAACCTAATTGAGTTAATTTTTTGGCCTAGCCGATATGCTAGTTAATTATTGAATTAAGTGGCGCTTCCTATTTAATGAGAATTTGTGAACTATGGGCCATTTCTTGATCAAGGAGTCCGTCTGTTCAGATAATTAGCATTTGGATTTCTATCGTTGTCTAGTGTAAGGATCTGATCTGATGGCGCGCATCAGTAACCTTATCAGAATTATCTCAGAGATGCAATAATCCCACAAACACGTTCTACCATTGCTACTGAAAATTTGTCCTCCCCCCTACTATATGCACAGGACAAATTAAGATCGATCCATCGATCGGTGACAGGGAAAAGGGAAGTTGCTACGTACCCAACTGGTTTCTTCTCTCCTGATCTCTCCTTTTCATAACCCTGTAACTTTCTCCTGCCATGATTAAAGCCAAAGTATATTGATCTTAGAATATTGAAAGTTCACAATTGATAAACTACGCTCGATTGCTTGATACTTATACTGCAATCTCCAATTAAAATAAAGTTCTTGCCGACCGGCCGACTGGGAGATGGTCCCGGTCATCCAATGCAGTCAACACGCGAAGATTCTACTGATCTTCCAAACACCCGGCCCCCCCCCCCTCCACCTGTGAAGACCCCCTCCCCTGTAACGAACAAAGATTTCTCAAAGGTGTTATGGTACAAAGAAAAGCCTAAAAAAGGCAATTAATCTTTAAAATTCAAAATATCTAAATACCCTTATTTAAGAACATGGGTCAAATCAACTTAAAAGTAAGTCATGCGTACCATGATATGAGCGGGAGCACAAATTTGCTGTCATACACCCCTCAAATTGGGATTTAAAGATGGCAATCCCGCCAGTAGAAGCAACCCAAATTGTAGACCCAATTGCACAGTTTGGAAAGTTATCGATTTTGCCCTTTCATCTTTAAATACACCATCTATTCTCATCTTGGCCAACCCTAGCACATTTCTAAAGGTTGCTGAGGTGGCTGGGTTGTAGAGGAAACAAGGAGAACCTGTGGACATCATCTCCTAATTGCTTATATTCAAAGCTTGTGGTAAATTAAGTTATTTTTTATTTATCTTGCTCGCTGTTATTTTTTACGCTTGACATGAAAATAAACAATGCAATGACTTTCTTTGTTAAACATATTGTTTACTTTCACAAATTTCACACTGCAAGTTAATCATTCAACATTCGTATGTTTATTGTAGCCATTTGAGAGATTTTTTCATATTTATCATATTATGATTTAATTTCATATTTTAAATTACTCATGAATAAAATGTTATAATTTTTTTTTTCTAATTAGTGATGAGAGTTTGCGATTGGAAATTAGACTCAAAGAAGAACAAATGTCCAACGTATCAAAGTACTTGTTTGTTTGAACGTAAAAATATTTCCGCTCGATATTCGAAAATTGCATGATGGTTTACTTTTGGTGAAAGAGAAGATGACGAAAATCATAAAGATTATTCGGAAAGAAGAAAGACAAAGTTTAGAAAATAAAAGTGGATTATCTGTTATTGTTCAAGATGAAAAAGGAGTGCGATATTCTGTAATCTTACGACGCAGTTGGTGTGGTAGTATGTACATGTTTATTGGAAAAGACTGGTGTAAATTTGTGAAAAATAATTGTGTCAAAGAACTTGACATTCTCAAATTATGTCTTCCCATTATGTACGAAGAGATGTATTTGGCAAACTATATTTAGGGATATCAGTGGTTAGTTCACTCCCTAGGAAATCTACTGAGAAGCTGGTGAATAAAGAGCCGATCAAGTGGTGGTGGCCTAATATGAAGACATCACGGTTTGTGTTGTTTTTAATGTGCAATACCATTAAATATTTATATAGTGCTCAAATTTATTTGATATTCATGTATGTTTACTCTTCATTTATCTTTACGTCAACGCTTTATTTCACCCATTAGCTTGGGACTCTCCATATAACGTATGTATCATATGTATGGTACTTGAATGATGTGAGGGTGTGTTGGATTTTAACTCGGGACATGTCATTTAATCTGTAGGAAAAATGTCTTATGAGAATCGGTCATGGATGTACCGTGGAATAGTGAATGGAGTTGTGACCGAGGAGTTTAAAGACGGAGTTGACAGTTTTATTGAGTTTGCATTGAGTAATTCATCAGTAGCAGTTGATCCGATGGGTAACATCCGATGTCCGTGTTCGGCTTGTAAGAACAGAAAGTGGATATCGACATGGGATGTGCAGCATCATCTGTATACGAGAGGATTTGTTGGCCATTATGAGTTATGGTCGTGTCATGGTGAGTTGAATATTCAGTCGTCTGCACCAGCTAATTACTTTGCCTCCACAAGTACGTACGTAGACATGGTTGTCGATGCTTGGTCCGGAGTTCAATATTCATGAAGATCAAACAAATGAAGAAGTGCCGAATGATACAGCTCAGAGATTTTATCAGTTACTTCGAGATGCTGATGAGCCATTATGGGATGGTTGTGAGAAGCATACACGGTTGTCTGCAGTGTCGCAGCTATTGAATTTGAAATCTGAATTTCATATAAGCGAGAGTTGTTTTGACCGGCTTCTCTTACTGGTCAAGAGCATGCTTCCTCAATCAGAGAGGTTACCTGCTGACTTTTACCGTGCGAAGAAGATGGTGAATGATTTGGGGCTTGGTTTTATGAAAATTGATGCATGTCCGAATCACTGTATGCTGTACTACAAAGAGGATGCAGATAAGACATCATGCTGTATTTGTAAGCATGATAGGTTCAAGCCCAAGAGAGGGGACAAGTCAAAGCAGAAGGATGTTCCGTATAAGTCATTGCGGTACTTTCCTATCACACCCAGATTGCAGCGATTGTTCATGTCCTCGAGGACAGCTGGACATATGACATGGCATGCGGAAAGAGTCCGTCGCGACGAAGGTGAAATGAGTCATCCTGCCGATGGTGAAGCTTGGGCTCATTTTAGCCGTACTCATCCTTACTTCTCAAGGGATCCACGCAACGTACGGCTTGGTTTATGCACAGATGGTTTCAATCCTTTCGGAGGCTCGGTGGCATCTTACTCATATTGGCCAGTATTCCTAACACCGTATAACCTTCCGCCAGGCATGTGCATGAAGCGTGAGAATCTGTTCCTTTCATTGCTGATTCCGGGTCCAAAAAGTCCAGGAAAGAATATAGACATATATCTCAGACCGTTGATTGATGAGATGAAATTGTTATGGTCAGATGGTGTGCAGTCTTATGATGCATCCAGAAAACAGAATTTCAATCTGAAGGCTGCATTAATGTGGACAATAAGTGACTTTCCAGCCTACGGCATGTTATCTGGCTGGAGCACACATGGGAGGTTGGCATGTCCTTATTGCATGGAGGATTCTAAATCATTTGTGTTGAAATCTGGGGGAAAATCTTGTTGGTTCGATTGTCATCGGCGGTTTCTACCCAGTGACCATCCTTTCCGAAAGCAAAAGGATTCTTTTATGAAAAATACAACTGTGATGGAGGAGGTAGATATGGAACGGGTGTCTGGTGGAAACATGGCGAGGCGGGTCCAGAACTTACCGACTGTAACACAACTGGCTGGTAGTACCTGACAAATCCCTGGCTTTGGGAAGGATCACAATTGGGTGAAGCAAAGCATTTTTTGGGAATTGCCTTATTGGTCAACACTTTTGATACGTCATAACCTAGACGTCATGCATATAGAGAAGAATGTTTTGATAATGTGTTCAACACAGTTATGGACGTCAAAGGTAAAACGAAGGATAACGTCAAGGCACGTTTCGATTTGAAAGTACTTTGCAAACGTCCAGAACTAGAGCTACAGCATGTTCAAGGAAAAGTGGTGCAACCTAAAGCTGCATATGTGCTTGGGGCCAGACAGATTAAGGAAGTGTTGCAATGGTTAAAGCAATTGAGATTTCCGGATGGATATGTCTCGAATATTGTGCGTTGTGTAAATGTCAACGAGGGAAAAATATACGGAATGAAGAGTCATGACTGCCATTTTCATGCAAAGACTGATGCCTCTTGCTTTTCGTGAGTTGTTGCCGAAACAAATATGGGGAGCAATGACTGAGCTGAGTCAATTCTTCAGGATTTTATCTGCATCAGAACTCAAAATTCATGACTTGTAAATATAGAGCAAAATATAATTCAGACAGTTGCAAATTAGAGAAGATATTTCCTCCAGCATTCTTTGATTCAATGGAGCGCCTGATCATCCATTTACCATATGAGGCAAGGGTCGGAGGACCAGTACAATTTCGATGGATGTATCCGTTTGAGAGGTATATTTCTACATCTCAATTTATTGCCATTACGACGATCTTTTATATTACTTATGTATGCATTTGAATTATTGTCGTAGGTGCATGCACGATCTTAAGATGAAAGTCCGTAACAAAGCACAAGTTGAGGGCTCCATTACTCAGGCGTACCTCATTGAGGAGATATCGAACTTCTATTCGATGTACTTTGACACGGAAATACGAACCCGACGCACTCAACCTCCACGTAATGATGATGGTGGAGATTCCGAGGTGTCAGACCGACTCTCTGTATTCAAGTGTCCCGGACGGGCGTTCGGATCTTCATCTACTCACGCACTCCAAGACAGAGAGTTGGTAGCTGCGGAGATCTACGTGTTCATGAATTGCGAAGAACTAGACCCTTACATTCAGTAAGCTCTCTACGCTTATTCGTCATCATTTGCGTGCATTGCTGCAGAACCTAACGGTTGTGTGACATTTACATTGCAGAGAGTTTGACTCGGTCATATTGCGACGGAAATCCACGTCTAACTGACGTGCAGGTTGAAAAGGAACGGGAGAAGTCTTTTCCTACTTGGTTAAGATCTCGAGTATGTGTCTAATTATTTTGAAACATAAGTGTTATGTTTTTATGCAGACTGAGTTGAAGTCATTTATTCAATGTTTGTCTATTTATCTCATAATAGGTTGAACAAGGCTTCATTCCCGATTCAAGAGTACAACAGATTAGTTTTGGCCCCTCGAAGATTGTACGTGTCTATCCAGGCTACATTGTGAATGGATACAGATTTCACACGAGAGATTATGGACGGAATAAGTCTACGATGAACAGCGGCGTATGTGTGAAGGGAAGTGCCTACAATGAAAATGAAATTGACTATTATGGCATTCTCGAAGAAGTCATTGAACTGCAATTTTTGGGACAAGACAACAATGTATTTCTGTTCAAGTGTCATTGGTTTGACCCGACATCTATTCGTCATGACACAACATATGGATTAATCGATGTGAAGCATAAGTCCAAATTGAGTACATATGATCCATTCATCCTGGCGGCACAAGTCCAACAAGTTTATTATTCAAATTATACATCCCTCAAATTAAGAGATTGGTGGGCTGCATGTAGAGTGAAATCAAGACTATTCCTGAGTATGAGCTTCTCCCGACTGATGATGAGCTCGAAGGTGTTAATGACAACTTTTTCCAATCAGATCGGAGTGATGCACGAGAGTTGGCAGCTTCTACACAGTACAATGTTCATGATATAAATGAAACAATTTGCTTACATAAGGATAACGAACAAGAAGAAGTTGACCCAAATGTCGCTGAGCGGGAGGTGGAGTCTGATGTGGAGGAAGACTCCAAGATGATGAGGATGAATTCCAGGATGATGATGAAGATGATGCTGAATTAAACATGTCTTCAGCATCTGATGATGAATATAGATAATATACTGCATATTTTGTAAGAAATTGGTGTTGTTGTTAATTACATGTTCATAATAAATTGCTACTTCAAATTGAGTGCTGATGACTTGCTATATCTTTATTTGTATCAATAGAGATATGGTACGTGGAGGACGCAGTCGGACGGTTGCCACGTCCGTTGGCAGAGGGACTGCCTCCCCGTCCACGTCTGCCTCCAGGTCCGCGACAGGTATATGCATATGTACACAAAAAACCATATGGGTATTATTTTTATATTGATTTCACGAGAACTAACGTACATACAATTTACAGGGACTGCCTCCCGTCCACGCCCGTCTTCCCATCGACAGGTAAATTTCTATATTGTTGTTATTTGAAATTCATAATTTCTAATGTGTATGAAATTTTGCAGGGACTGCCTCCCCGTCCACGCCCATTGTCCCAGCGACAGGTAATTTTCTACATTGTTGTTTATATGAAATTCATAATTTCTAATGTGTATGAAATTTTGCAGGGATTCTATATTCTTGTTTATTTGAAATTCATAATTTCTAATGTGTATGAAATTTTGCAGGGACTGCCTCCCCGTCCACGCCCGTCGTCCCAGCGACAGGTAAATTTCTATATTGTTGTTATTTGAAATTCATATTTTCTAATGTGTATGAAATTTTGCCTCCCTGTCGACCATCCGAGCAATGCCACCTTCGTCTTCTTCCTCACCACAAGGTAAACATATGTTTCAATAGATTAGTATGTTTGGTCTCTTGCAATTTATACAATAAAAGTGTACTAAATTGTTTTCAACAGAGGTGGAGAGCCAGCATCCAGCAGCTGAGGAGGGGCCTCAGCTACCAGGACGACAACCATGCTGGATCTCAGGGTAAAGTTCATCATCTCAGTGTTACTGTATTTGTTATTTAGGATATACATTTCATGTAGAAAATTAATGTGGAATTGCAGGGGGAAGATAGATCCCAGTCCTGCTTCCCGCTATATTACGACGCTGGTCCACGCACATATTCCAGGACCAGTGGATGCATGGAGAGACTTCCCGGTGCCAGTCTGGGATTTATTATTTGACATGTTTACGGTATTTTTATTTTTTAGAAGAGTTGAAGTCATTTATTCAATTATTATTAATATGGGTTTATTGCAGAATGTTGATTAATTTTATTTCTTTACAGCGGAGGTTCGCGTTCACGAGACCCGAGGATCTCCCTCGAGCTCGAGCCGTCTGGGAGATTACGGCCCAGACTAATTTAAGAAAGTCGATGTGGGAGGTACGGGACAAGGCAATGAAGACCACAGGCAACCGGGATCCTATGGCTTGGCTGGATTACGGCCCTGTTTGGCTGCGGAGGGACTATTGGGAGTCCCTTTGCGAGCGTTGGGCTGCTGGACCATGGCAGCAGCGGTCACAGGGGGCAACACGCAACAGACCAACTCAACCGGAGAAGATGTGCATACTAGTGGGTCCGTATCTTATGCGACCCACAGTAAAAAATTGGTAAGTATTTTATTGTTCGATTCATATATATATATGGATTATTATTGTGAAACTAACTAATTTTGTTGAATTTTAAGCATCACGACCTGGAGCGTGCCTCTACTTTCCGCGAGTTATTTGACCGGACTCATAAGCGGAAGGGGACGGATGACTATGTTACCGAGAGTGCCCGCACGATTGCTGTAAGTCAAGCTTTAAATTATGAATTCAATTATGATATTAAAGTAATTGTTTTCAATAATTTAATTTTAAATTATTTTACAGGAGACGTACGATGGACGATGGCGGAGCGCTACGCAGAGGGCACTCCCCAGCCAGATTTGGATGCGACGCTTGGGTCGAGGCAGCGGGAGTGCCGAGGAAGGGTCGAGTGTACGGCTTTGGGGACAGCCTGGATACTCATCGAGTGTTGTCCTCATATGCCAGTTCGATCGCTCCTCCGGCACACCCGAGTTCATCTTCTGCGCCGCCCGTCAGTGGTGTAGAGGACATTAGAGGCATCATTCGGGAGGAGCTACGTACAGAGCTACAGACGCAGCGGGAACAACTACAGACGCAGCGGGTAGAGATAGAGACGCAGCGGGTACAGCTACAGACGCAGTTCAGCGATATGGTTCAGCAGTTCATCTCAATAATGCAGGGAGTACGCCCCACACAGCCAGCAGCTCAGGTCAGTATTAGTATTAATTTCATATACTTAGGATTGGGTCGGGCTTTCAATTGACGGATCTAAAAACACCCAAGTATATATAAAGTGTCAAAAACACACAACCGGGGGTCCAAAATCCCAAATAGGGATCGAATTGGGGTTGGGCATTCAAAGGACGGATGTAAAAACATGGTCAAACAGATATAAATGGTTAAAACACGCAACCCAGGGGTCCAAAATCCCAAATAGGGATCCGATCGACGTGCCGTTTTCTCCGACACGACCGGTGGGTTAAAGTGACGTGTAGAAACTGACGGAATCCAATTTGGATCCCGGATTGGGTTGGGCATTCAATTGACGGATCTAAAAATAGGCAAGTATATATAAAAGGTTAAAACACCAACCCGGGGTCCAAAATACCAAATAGAGATCCGATCTACGTGCCGTTTTCTCCGACACGACCGGGTGGTTAAAGTGACGTGTAGAAACTGACGGAATCCAATTTGGATCCCCGGATTGGGTTGGACATTCAAAGGACGGATCTAAAACACGGTCAACCATATATAAATGGTTAAAACACGCAACCCGGGGGTCCAAAATCCCAAATAGGGATCCAATCGACGTGCCGTTTCTCCCGACACGACCGGGTGGGTTAAAGTGACGTGTAGAAACTGACAGAATCCAATTTGGATCTCCGGATTGGGTTGGGCATTCAAAGGATGGATGTAAAAACGGGCAAGTATATATAAAAGGTTAAAACACACACCCGGGGGTCCAAAATCCCAAATAGGGATCCGATCGACGTGCCGTTTTTTCCGACACGACCGGGTGGGTTAAAGTGACGTGTAGAAACTGACGGAATCCAATTTGGATCCCCGGATTGGGTTGGGCATTCAAATGACGGATCTAAAAACACGGCCAAGCATATATAAATGGTTAAAAGACGCAACCCGGGGTCCAAAATCCCAAATAGGGATCTGATCGACATGCCGTTTTTCTCCGACACGACCGGATGGGTTAAAGTGACGTGTAGAAACTGACGGAATCCAATTTGGATCCACGGATTGGGTTGGGCATTCAAAGGACGGATCTAAAAACACGGCCAAACATATATAAATGGTTAAAAGACGCAACCCGGGAGTCTAAAATCCCAAATAGGGATCCGATCGACGTGCCGTTTTCTCCGACACGACCGGGTGGGTTAAAGTGACGTGTGGGAACTGACGGAATCCAATTTAGATCTCCGGATTGGGTTGGGCATTCAAAGGACGGATCTAAAAACAGTAGACGCGAGATTTGGCCCATCTCCCGCAAGGCTATTTGGCCCATTAAGCCTCGTTTGACCATGTGTTGACCAGCCTCGGATCCCATGTAGACGGCATCATCGATGGCCGCCTACTACTTGTTGGCGTCAAGCCCCCTGGACGTTGACCCATGTTGGCGTCCACCTCGATGGACGTCTGCATGAGTTGGCGGCCTGATCCCTGGACGTCAATAGGGTTTACCAGGTCTGCGCAACTAACCCGAGATTCCAGCCCACTAGCGCCCTTGTCTCGGCCATGCAACGCACATAGCCGTTCCCAACGGGTATATGGGCCACCTAGGCACCCCTTGACCCAGTAAAAATCCCATGGCCTCTACCCTTGGTTGGAGCTTAAAACACGATTGCCACATGTACAAGTGTGTTTCTTCACACTTGAGCATCCAATGCTCTCAACCCCGAGCTCACTGTCTATATAACTCCCCCTTGGTCCCTCTGAACAAGGGGGGGAGAGGCTGGACGTCCATATGCTCAAGCTTTGAGAGAGGAGAGAGAAATTGCACCCAAGCTTCACCAAGTCATCCTCTACTTCCTCTCAACCTTTGGGACGTCCAAGGAGGCTTCTCTGGAGCTGAAGGAGCCTCTGCAACGAGCTAGCATCACCAACAACGAGGATCACCTCCCCCACTCTTCCTCTCTTCTTCCTTTTCTCTCTTAGATACTTGCATATCACACACACTTTCCCACACACCCTAGGCACGTAGGGCACCTTCCTACACACCTAGAAAGGGGTTTCCCAACCAAAAACGGAGGGAAGAAGGGTGGTCATAACACTTGGCCACCCCTCTTCTCAAGTCCGCAACCGGTACGGGACTCTCCTTTTGGGCCTTCCACCTTTCGTTTCGAACGTTTGCTGCACTATTTAGGGTCTAATAGAGTCTTGTTCTGTGGCAGGAACGATCTGAAGAAGACCGTGGAGCTCTCTTCCTTTGGCCGGCTGAAGGAGGAGAAGTTGGAGCTTCACCATCACCCGCGACGCGAGGCTGCTACATCAACGTGATCACAACAACCCCTTGGGCACAGGTAAGGCCCTGGCGATCGCAATCATCTCCCTTATATCACCGGTTTCCTTTGTTTTCTCCTCAGTCAACGCAGTCAACTCGGGGTCAACGGGGTCAACCGGCACATTCTCCATCGCCAACGAAGGAGCGGCACGTCCGTGAACCACCGTCGAAGAAGGCCACACCAGTCGGCATTCGAAGACGGAGGCGAAACGAAACGTCCACAGCTCTTTTCTGGCGATCGCGATGGGACAACAGTGCTACTGCGGTCTGAGTGCATCCAGGTAGACGGCCATCGATCTTGCCGCCTACCCAGGTAAACGTCCAGTCTTCCTGCCGTTGAAGTATTCTTAGCGTCCATATAGGGTGTCGTTTACTGTCTGTTAGCGTCAGTCGATATTGCCGTCTACTTATTTCTGATAAACTTGGCGTCAACTAGTTTGCCGTTTACAGAAACCTGTTTTTCCTCTGTTTTCTGTTTGTTTTGCTCTTTTTACTTTTTGTTTGCTTACTGTTTGTCACTAACAGTTCTCAGTCTCCAGGGGGTCTTCTTCTCCTCTTTTCTAGCCTCCCCTCACATTTCTAGGATCACCCTTCTTCGGTTCACAACCTTTTACTCGGGGATTCCCGCTCGGGTAAATCGGGTTGGCTCCGAAGAAAACTCTATAAGTCCCTAAATTCCGTGGATTCCCTCACGGTACGGGGCAGGAGGACCTTTACCCACCTTGTCTAGTCACCTACTTACCCGGATTCAAGTGAGCTTTGAGAGAACGGTCTTACCAATCAACTTAACTCAACACACAACTTTGGTAATTTTTAAAATTTTGGGGACGTTGATTGCTAACATTGTTAATCAACTTTGACCACTTTAAAATCCATAGGTTGTGTGCTAATGGACACTTGGTTGGACCCTACTGACATGGCTAGTAAACCGGCTTTTGAATATGATGATAATATCAATGAAATGGTCGGTATGATTAACACCAATGTCCAGCCTGAGGAGTCAGTCCAATCATCCTCTCAGGCTGATAATGAAGAAGTGAGTTTGAGGGTCAATCCCACTCATGACCAAAACAGTCAAGAAGACCCCGAGTTTTCTAAACTCATGTCCCGGTACTCGCCCGAGGATATCATTTCTATGCTTTCAAAGCATACTGTCCGGGCAGCTACCTCCCCTTCCACTCCATCTTTATCCCCATTCAATGCCTCCACATCTAGGCCCACTCCTAAACCAGTCACCCCATCCCGAGTTCCCGTCTCCGCCTTCATTCCTCCTGTCACTCCCGCTCCTTTGCCTACTCCAATTCCCACTCCTCCTTCCGCCTATTCGCCACCTATCCAAATCGCACCCCCCATTCAATCTAAATCTGTTCCCCTTTCGGAGGTTGAAGGTCTCGTTAGGAAGCTTGTAGCGGATTCCTTATCCCACTCTAAACCTCATTCGCTACTAAACTACTGCAAGCTCCCCAACGCTTACTTTCCCCCCGACTTCAAGGCCCCAAAGTACCGCAAGTATGATGGGACCTCCGACCCCCAATTTCATCTCGCCGGCTTCACCATGGATTCCCATCGGTGGTTATATGATCGGGTCCTCTTAGTTCACCTTTTCCAACAGTCATTGGAAGGGGAAGCTTTGAGGTGGTTTACCTCTCTACCCGCATCTGACCTTGTTAATTTTGACATAGTCTCCGAGCGATTCATCTCACACTTTTCATACATGGCCACTCAAGTCCCCACACTTTCCGACTTGATGGCAAAAAAGATGAAGTCGAACGAAGACTTTGTAACTTATGCCAACCGATGGAGGTCCATGGCTTCAAGAGCCGACATTCCCATCCCGGAGTCTCAAGCCATAACCCTCTTGGTTACTAACACTACCCCTGTGCTCCGTTCTGTCTTAATGCTAAGTGAGTTCCACTCCTTCTCACATCTTTATAACAGAGCCAGGGTGGTTGAAAATCAAATCAAGGACTCCTCTCTCCCACACTTCTTTGAAGGAAAGCCAAAGGCACGCAAGGCTCCCGCGGCACCTACCACCGAGGGGTGACCGTCAATGAGTCTGTAAGTGCTTGCAGCCAGCCTTTGAGGCCTCCCAACAAATCCTCTATCCCTCCGTCCAATCCTCCCTCTAATCCTCACCAATTCCCATCACATCCTTCTAAGCCTTACTCTGCTGTTCCTCCTCCCTCTTCTGGCTACACTCGGCCTGGTCCTAAGAGGTCTCACTACCCTCCTCTCCCCGAGACCCTTGAGGACATATTCTTCGCACTCATGTCTTGCGAAGCTATCCGGCTCCCCCCACAAAGGGAAAATCCAAATCCAAGGCTGGATACTTCCAAGTACTGTCCTTACCACCGCACCCATGGCCACGATATCAACAACTGTTTCACATTCCGTGACTGGGTGTATGATGTGAATGATCAAGGGAGAATCAACTGGGAGGATGTCAGTGTAGCCATAGCCAAGTCTAGGTACACTAAGAAGGAATTAGGCATCTTCCAGAACCCTCTCCCCAATCATCGAAACAGCAACCCCTCCTCCTCCAAGTCCCAGGAAAATGTCCACACCATGACTTGTTCGGAACCCCGGGTCGTGAGGAGAGAACAACAATGGGGGGTAGAGGGCTTTGATGAGTGGTATCCATGTCCCACTGTAGAGTCCCAGGAACCTTCCACCTCGGTGGATGCCATTCTCGAGGAAAGACCCTTAGTGCTTATCCGACCTCCTCAGGACACCTACCCCACTATCCTCACTTCCCCTCCAGTGAGTCATCCACTAGGCCTCTCCAGTTGATTCTTCCAAGACCCCAAGAGGATGTTCATGTCACGCTTAGGAATCGGATTGTTCCTCCACCTTTGCGGCCGACTCAAGATGAGGAAGATAATGGGCCTCCACCTCCGGCTGGCACCGAATATGATATTCTCCAACATCTTGATAAGACGCCCGCAAGGGTGTCTATTTTAGAATTGATTCGGAGGTCGCCATCACATCAATCCACTCTCCTCCAGTTCCTCCAGAAAATCATGGTCAACGATGACCTCCCTCCTAGTGGGGTCACCGGCGCCATTCTCTCCCTCACCCAAGGACCCTCAATCTCTTTTTCGGACAAGGATCTTGCCACCCCCGAGTGTCGTTCTCTCCCTCTCTGTCTCACCATCAACCTCAATGGGGTTTCGGTGGACTCTACTCTTATCGACACCGGGGCCTCTATCAATGTTTGTCCGATGAAGACCCTTAAGCAATTGGGTTTAGGGGAAGAAAACCTGGAGAAGAGTTGCTCTACCATTGCTGCCTATGACAACTCCAAAAGGGTTGCCAAAGGCAAAATTGCTCTTAAGCTGGAATCGGACCCGTCACCATGTCCACTGAGTTTCTAGTTCTTGATGTCGATCCGGCTTACAAAGCCATCCTCGGTCGTCCCTGGCTAGAACAGACTCTAGGAGTCCCTTCCACCGCCCATCAATGTTTCAAATTTCCTTACAATGGGCGGATTATCAAGATCAAGAGCATTCCCACTTTGGAGACTCTTAATGCTATCACCTCAGAGCAGATGCCACACCTTTTCGTTCCAGATAAGGGGAAGAAGCCGGTCATGTCTCTCTTTGACTTCCCCACACCCTCTGAGCTTAGCCAACCTCCCAAGCCCGCCGTAGAACCTCGTGTCCCATGTCTCCCGGGAAAAGGTTGGGAAGTGATGGCAAACATCGGCTATGTTCATGGCCGCGGGTTGGGTACGGATGAAAAGGGGGAGACCCAGAGTGTCCAGGCAATTAGGAGGATGTTACCTAAGGCCGGTCTAGGTTTTCACCCAGACCCGGTCCATCCCGACCCGTTCATACCTTATCAACCTCTTACCTGGACCTTGAAGGAGCACTTCGTCCAAGGACCCACCCAAATGGGAACCCGAGAGCCATTGATAGAGGAACTGCCTTGCTCTGAGAGTGAGGAAGAAGAAGAAGAAGCAGAAGAGGAAATGGCAGAAATAGAGGAAGTCTGTGATGACTTCGGCCTCCTCTCACTCTTTGGGTCCGAATCCCCTCTTCACCATCTCTACCCTCATCTCCTTCTGCTTCTAATCTTCCATCCGCATCTACTCCACTCCTATCACCATCTCTATCTCTCACCCATCCAGTCGAGGCCACCTTGAGTCAGCAACTCATGGTTTTGGGCCTTGATTCCAAAAAAAACGCCGATTATCAAAGTTGGAAATGCGAGATCTCCATTGAGCACCCTTCCTCTTTGGAATCTCTTCCGCTCGGCCAAGGGCCGACGCTCTCCCCGTTAGATTTTCACCCCTCTGGGAGCACTTCCCTTGTACATAGTTGTCCTGTACATAGCAGTCTAGATCCTAGTTTAGATTTGGGTTTAGAGTCAGGTTTAGGGTCCAGTCTAGAGTCAGGATTAGGAGAGTCTGGTCCCTCTCAACCATGCATTCGCAAAGAGAAGGTAGGCAAGTTCCTGCCCGATATGTCATGGCCTTGGCCGAGAGGTGTGCCAAATTGAGTCAAGTCCCGGAATTTCTTGAGGAACCTGCCTCGTGGAACAGACTTTGAAGAAGGTGATTCTGTAGATGACGGTCTAGGAGTCTATCTGCTAGATTTCAGTGAGAAAGATGGGTTAGGAGAATCTGGGTCAGAAGAAGAGGAAGACCCAGTGAGCTCCTATGTGGATGGCACGAAGAGGTTCGACGAGCCCACCACGGCTGCAGACGAACCTACTAAAGAAGTCAATCTTGGCACCAAAGAATCCCCGAAGACAGTGTTAGTCAGTGCCAACTTGAGTGAAGAAGAAGAGCATGCGTTGGTAGCTATCCTTAAAGAATTCTCCGACGGTTTTGCTTGGTCCTACGAGGACATGCCGGGACTCGACACCTCTTTGGTCGAACACCGGTTAGTCCTAAAAGCCGATGCAACCGCCGTCAAACAAAAGCTAAGGAGGCTACATCCCAAGCTAGCACTCAAGATCAAAGAGGAGATTGACAAATTGCATAAAGCCAAATTCATCAGGGTTGTGCTATATCCACATTGGGTAGCTAATATCGTCCCCGTAATGAAGAAGGACGGTAAGGTTAGGATCTGTATAGATTTCCGAGACCTTAATCGTGCTTGCCCAAAGGACGATTTCCCTCTCCCACACATAGATGTCCTAGTGGACAACACTGCCGGGTTTGAAATGTTATCTTTCATGGATGGTTTCTCGGGGTACAACCAGATCCGTCTGGCGGAGGAAGACCAGGAGAAAACCTCTTTCACAACACCCTGGGGGACTTACTGTTACGTCGTCATGCCCTTCGGATTGAAGAACGCAGGAGCAACATATCAAAGGGCAATGATGGCAATTTTTCATGACATGATGCATGTGCACATGGAGGTCTATGTGGACGATGTCTTGGTGAAATCGAAGACTCGACATGGCCATGCTGACATCCTCCGGGCGGTTCTCCAACGGTCTAGAGAGCATAAGCTTAAAATGAACCCCAAGAAGTGTGTCTTTGGAGTCTCTTCGGGGAAATTGCTTGGGTTCATAGTTAGCAAAAGGGGGATTGAGATTGATCCCAACAAGGCCAAAGCAATAATCGAAATGCCTCCTCCTAGGAACATCAGAGAAGTTAGAGGGCTGATTGGCAGACTTCAATTCATTAGGAGATTCATTTCCCAGCATTCAATCCGTTGTAAGCCCTTCTACGAGATGCTAAAAGGAGAGGCAAAATTTGATTGGAACGATAAATGTCAAAAGGCCTTTGATGAGTTGAAGAGTTACCTATTCAATCCCCCTGTTCTCGCTCCTCCGGTCCCGGGTCGGCCTTTATTGCTCTATGTATCAACTACTGAAGATTCAACTGGAGCAGTTTTGGCCCAATACGACGACGAGAAGAAGGAGAGAGCGGTGTACTACTTATCCAAATTGTTCAATGAAGCTGAAAAGAGGTACACCGCCATGGAAAGAACATGTGCAGCCGTCGTCTGGGTGGTCCAGAAGTTGAAGCACTATTTCCTGGCACATGAAGTGAAACTTCTGGCACGAATGGATCCAATTCGGTTCTTGCTAGAGAAGCCCGTCCTAACTGAGCGGTTGATGCGGTGGCAAAGTTTTCTCAATCAATTTGACATCACCTACGTCAACCAGAAGTCAATCAAGGGGCATGCCATAGCGAACACCTAGCCCATCACCCCTTACCTTCGTATTCTCCTGTCGACGAAACCTTTCCCGATGAAGAGTTAGGAGCCATCATCGATGGTGAGCCTTCATGGGTGCTTTACTTCGACGGGGCTTTAAATTCCAAAGGGAGTGGAATAGGGGCAGTCCTCCTCTCACCGGAAGGGGTAGTCATCCCGCACGCCTACCAATTAACCTTCCGTGCCACGAACAATGTGGCTGAGTATGAGGCTCTCCTAGTTGGGTTGAAGATGGCGTTGTTGCTCGGAGTCAAGGAATTAAGGATTATTGGAGATTCGCAGTTGATACTCCGGCAATCTCTCAGCAAGTACCAAACCCGGGACCCCAAGTTGAAACCATATCAAGAGTTGGTAGCAAAGGTAATCCGGCAGTTTAGGAAGCTCACCCTTGTCCACACTCCTAGGGCCCAAAACATCCTAGCAGATTCCCTCGCCTCTCTGGCCTCTTCCATTCCCATCCCTTTAGAAAGGTCCTCCGAAACCATCTCTGTTCAAAGGCTAAGAATCCCTTCTCATACTGATCCCTGGTTTGTCCAACTTCAATCTCCCTCCCATCAAATCAATGCACTCTCAAAAGAGCCTGAAATCGACCTCGATGATGGCCATCCCTGGTATTTTGACATCGAGAACTACCTCAAAGATGGATCCTTCCCGGATTACGCCACTTCTGCCGATAGACGGGCTATTCGCCGTGTCTCCGAACGGTACAAGATCATAGGTGGCGTTCTCTACAAGAAATCCCTCAATGGGGTCTATCTCCGTTGCCTTGATGAAATCGAATCTGAAAGCATTGTTGAAGCTGCTCACTCTAGTGAATGTGGTGGCCATGTCAATGGTAGAGCAATTGCCCAGAAGTTGCTACGACACTATTACTGGCCTACCATGGAAGAAGATTGCACCCATTTCGTCCGTCACTGTGCTAAATGCCAATTACACGGTGATAAAATTCATGCTCCTTCTTCCTCTCTTCATCCCCTTATTGCTCCATGGCCCTTCGCCATGTGGGCATTCGATGTGGTAGGTCCCCTTGCGGATAGAACTGGAGAAATCCGGAAGAAATCCTTCATTCTGACCGCCACAGAGTACTTCACAAAGTGGGCTGAAGCAGAAGCGTTCATAGAAGTCAAAGCATCAACGGTTGTCAAGTTCATCAAGCGCAACATCCTTGCAAGGTTCGGCGTGCCTCGGGACATCGTCACCGACAACGGACCACAGTTCACTTCACAGGAGCTTCGCGACATGTGTGGTAAATATGGCATTAACTTGCATCATTCATCACCATATTATCCACAAGGTAATGGACAAGCGGAAGCTACTAATAAAACTCTTATCAAAATAATCAAGAAAACGTGCAAATCTCACAACAACACTGACTGGCCAGAACGCTTAGTTGAAGCTCTCTGGGCTTATCGCACCTCAGTCCGTACTCCCACGGGGCAAACCCCCTACGCTTTGACATACGGATCGGATGCGATACTCCATATGAGATCTTCCTCCCTTCACTGAGAGTTCAATTGGATTCCGAACTTGACCCCGGTCAACGTCGGGAAGCTTTATTAGCACAACTTGAACTATTGGATGAAAGGCGAATGATAGCAGCTGACCACGCTCAGGTGTACCGCCAGAGAATTGCACGTTTTATGCCAAGAGAGTTTTAGAAAGAAAATTCGAAGTAGGTGAATTGGTTCTGAAGCGGAAAATCATAAAGGCACCAGGTCCCAGGAGCAAATTGCAAGAAAATTGGGAGGGTCCGTTCGTTGTTAAGGAAGCATACTCAGGGAATGCTTATAGATTAGTGGATGCCGAGGGAGTTGAGTTAACCCATCCATGGAATGCAGTCTATCTCAAGAAGTTCTATTCCTAGCCAGTCAGTCAGATCGGTCGTTCATCACATGTCAACGTTGCGGGTTGAGCACCCTACTCCTCCACTAGGTCATTAATGAGGTTGGACTCACCACACACCACACGATGTTGAGATATTGCCCTTTGGCTAGAAAATCACTAGTACACTCGGGCGGTCTCATCCGGTCAATATTTCCCCTATTCTCTTCCCACTCGGTCGTGTCCGGAAGCGGAACAAACTACGAGTAGGGGACCACCCACTCTCTTTTAAAAGGACAAGGTCACCATAAAACAGGGGCAACTAATAAAAGCAAGGGGCAAAATGTCAAAATCAAGCCTCAATGGGGAAAAGAAGAGCCAAAAGGTCAAAAAAGGGTAGCAAAAAGTACGTACCCAGAAAAAGGCTGACCAACTCAAGGAGGTAGCAAAAAGTACGTGCCTCCACCCCAAAAAAAAAAAAAAATCCCCCTGAAAACAATGGTTGACCAAGTCTGCTTGATATGAGATGTCGGTTTGGAAACAAAAAGTAGTTTGAACCAAAAGCCCTACATGACTTCCTATACATTTCTTCCGATTTCTCCCACTAGGGGTAATTTGATTGTATAAGATCCTCCGTAGTGGAAGATATCAAGAAGGCTAGGGGCAATGTCCAACATCAAGGAATTCATGCACGTCCCTCCTCACTCTTGGCCTCTGTGGTTAAGTAGATCGTGTAAACCCTACACTACAACATGTGATGAATATGTGTCTTAGAGTCCAAAAATCCAAAAAAATACAAAAAATGCAAAAAAATAACAAAAAGAGAGTCTTTTGATGTATATATTTCACATTGTACATATTTTCTCCCAAAATTTCAAAAGCCAAAAAAAAAAAATCAAAATCAAAAAAATTAGTGGTACCATGTATATATGCTAACATTCTCCTTATTTTCTTAAAAAAAACAAAAAAACAAAAAAAAACAAAAACAACAAAAACAAAAAAAAAATGCATGTGCATATTTCCCTTTCGGTTATTTTATGTTCCTATCTTTGATTAGAAATTAGCCCCTTGACCAGATCTCAAGAAAGGTATATCGTAGGCAAGGGGCTAAAAACAGATCTACACTAATCTGTTTCTTTAAGTGTTGTGGAATGCAGGAATCAAAGAACGGAAGCAAAGCGCTCAAGTGCACAAAAGCTCACAAAAATCCACAAATTCCACTATGATAATCAAGTCTGTGTACATATCATGACAGGGGCATACCCCTGGTGGTACAAAAGTGTCACTCCTCTCTCCTCTCACCCTCGCTAGGCCTCGGCCTACGCGAGCTACTAACCTCCTCCTCCTCCCTCTCCCGACGCCGGTCTGGGAGAGGAGGTCTCGAAGCCGTGGAAGCCTCCGGTCGCGGCAGTCCTCCTCCTCGCACCACGGACGGATCCCCCAGCGACACGATGTCGTCAAGGGACGCGAATGCCGAACCGGTCCTCGCAGGCGTCCCCTGCTGAGCCTGCCGCTGCTGCTCCCGGCGCTTCTTCAGCACCCGGTCCTTGAGGATCTCATAATCCGCGGCAATCCGTGACCGAGCTGTCTCGGCCTCCCTCTGACTCTCTCGGGCCTCGAGCAGGCGACCCCTCATGGTGGCCCGGTCGTCCCTCAACTCTTCCATGGCTGTCACCATGGTCCTCCGCTGCGCATCAAAGGCAAAAGAAGATCAGTCCTGAACATGTGAAGGAAAAGAGGAAAGAAGGAAGTGTCTTACCTCGGCCTCCAGACCGGAAATCCGCGCCTCTAGCTCCAGACGCAAACTCTCCATCTGTGCCTGGAGAGTAGCCACATCTCCTCCCTGCCGCTGCATGTCAAGGGGCAAGCATGTTAGAGCATTCAGTAGACTTTGAAAGAAAGAAAGTGCTAGTTTGGTGTCTTACCTGAGCCCCAATCTCTCGAGCCTGCTCCTCAAGCTCCCGGACTCTCGCCTCCGCTCGGTCCAGGGCCCTCTGCAAGCGGACCGCCAGGTCCCCTCCGGCCGGCTGGGCGGACGAGCTCGCCCCCGCATCCCGGCTCGCCTGTGCTCTCAATAGCTCTCCTCTCTGCATGCACAAAATCTTGGTCAGAAATCAAATCAAATCAATGGCAATTTCAAGATCAACGGTTGAAGGTACTCACCAGGGTCCTGACCTCGGCCCGGAGCCTCGTCAGCTCCACCTCCTGCTCGGCCAGTCGCCCCTCCAAGAGGCGGATGGCCTGTGACTCCGGCATCTGCCAAATGCTTCAAGGTTAGAATCAATTCAAATTCAGATCCGACCAAGGCTTAGAGTTAGGAGTTTCACTCACCACTCGTCGGTCAAGCCGGAGTCGCCCGGCGTATCGTGCCTGGTAGTCCTCCATATAAGCCGAGCTGTCCTGGAGGTCGGTCACTCGTACCACCTGCTCGCCGCCCTCGCGCCAATATGCGACGGTGCTGCCGTGGTCTGCCCCCCAGTCGCGGTCCTCGGCAAAGAACCGCCGGCGTGAGTGTCCCTCTCTCCCGAGGGAAGCACCTCGATGGCCGAAGGTGCTCGATGGCCGGCTGGTGCCCCAGGGTCCGTACCACCAACTCCAAGTACAGTACCTCACATGTCCCGAGGCACAGTAAAAGGAGGTGGCGGTCGAACAAGGGGCGACCTGCCGCCACCGCCGGGTGCGAGGCGTCCGCCTCCCCCACATAGGGGGTCCACACCACCTGAGAAGAACAAGAAGGCACTGGTCAGTAACGTCAAATGCAGCAGTAATTGAAAGAATGCAAAAGCTAGTTGAGGGTTTCATACCTGGTCGTGCGGGTAGTGGTCAAGTGCGACCCGCACATCCCCTGCCCTCCTGTCGGTGACCCTGGGGTCCGGGGCCACCGCCCACCTCGTCATGAGAGGCACCATCATCTGGCGCCCCTCTACAAGTGTCCCGCGCCCCATGGGGAAGCGGGTGTACCCCCAGATCTGCAAGAAGAGAAAGTCAGTCAGTCAAGCAATTTAATCAATTGAAATTCAAGTTGAGCTTTAAAGGAAAAAATTGCGTACCTGAAGGAAGGGGGTGAAGCCCCCAGTGCTCTGAGAGCGCTGCGAGCTGCTGGGGAGGAGAGAGAAAAGGTGTCCCAGCATCGCAGCACCCCAAGCGTACCTCCCCGCCTGCGCCAAGTCCCTCAGCACAGCACGAACTTGCAGTTCATCTGAGATGACTGCGTCGCGAACAACAGGCGTCCGAAGAGGTAGCTGACGAAAATCCGTACCGAGCGCTCCTCGCTCCGGTCTCCTAGGTCGAGTGCCCCCGCACTCCAGCATAGAACTCATCAAGTGACTCTAGGGGTCCTCTCCTCCTCCCCCTCAATCCAACTGCCTCCGACAACGATCCGAGCAGGATGCTCCGGATCGGTCTCCTCCTCCCGCCACGAACTCTGGCCCCAGTAGCTCTACTATGTCGTCATAGTAGTCCCTCCTCTCCAATCCGACTACCGGCTCTCCCTGAACCGGCAGTCCCGTCAGATACGCCACATCCTCCAATGTGGGTATCATGTGACCCCAAGGCATGATGAATGCCTTGCAGTCCTCCTCCCATCTCTCCCTCAACGCCTCCAAGTACGGTACGTCTAAGTGGAAAGGGCGTACCGACAGTAGATGTCCGAACCCCATCCTCGCTATCTGAGCCTGCTGGGCCTCTGGAAGCGCGTGGTACCATGCCCAGCACAAGTCCCAGGTCACCCTGCTCCTCATCTCTGCCTTGCCCTGCAAAAAACACAGAAAGCTTAACGTCAGTATCGATGGCCGTTTACTCAAAGTTGGCGGCAAGGGTCTGCCGTTTACTCTTAGTCGGCGTCCAGGGGTGGCCGTTTAGTTCCTGTGTCGACGTCCAACCATTGCCGTCAAGATCATCTTGACGTCAAGGGGTGGACGCCAGCAGGAACTCGACGGCAACCGATGTTGCCGTCAAGTTCCTGTCTAACCCGACGGCCCTTTCCCTGTTTCCCCTTCTTTTCACCAAATCAAATCACACTCACACAAGGGTTTTAGGGTACTCACCCGAGGGTCGAGGTGCCTCCGCCTCCGTCTCATCTCCTCCCTCGGTCTCGTCCCCCTCCGGTACGTCCTCTACCGCCACTTCTTCTTCTTCCCCCGCCGTAGCCATCTCCACCTCTTCTTCTTCCTCCTCCGTTTGGCGACGGCCCCGGGTGATGGTCCGCTTCTCTCTCGTCCTCATCGTCACAAGCAAACTGAGCAAAGTGAGCAGAGGTTTGTTTTCGGTTTTCCTTCTCCGGCGCTTGGGAAGATGGAATGGCGCCGGGAGAAGGCGTCGGTTCAAAAAAAGGGCGTTTACTGATTTAACGTCCATCTGGCCGTTTACATTTAGCTGACGTCAACCCTAGGCCGCCGACGTACCTTCAGCGGCTAGGGTCTGGACGTCAATGTCCTTTCAATGTCAGACCTCGAAGTCTGGTCGACGGCTAGGTGTGGACGTCTAGTTTAAACTAGACGGCTACCTATGTGGACGTCGATTGTCAGTCTCAGTGGTTGGCGACCAGAGGTTGGACGTTAACCAGAGGTTGGCGGCCATCGATATGGACGCCAACTACTCCGCACTCAGTCCTCACAGCACTGTCTTTGAACATCTTTGAGGTCATTTCACACCACATTTCATTCCACACATCAATCAATGCAAGTCAATTGAACACAAATAAAAACATCTTTATTCATCTAATTGTGTTACACTTATTCAATCTGAAAAGTACATCACTTTGCCCTGCGGGCCATGAAATAACCACAAGCAACGGGAAGGATGCTATAATTGTATTCCTCATACTTCAAGATCTCTTCCCGTTTCTCCTGAACAGCCAGTCCCACCTTCCTGCTCACTGTATGTCTCGCCCAACCTTCATCGCTTTCTTCATCAGCCTCTCATTTCTTCCGTGACTATCATATCGATGCCGTTGAATGAAATGGGAATTCCCCGTGGAATCCCAAGCTGACAGTGGCACCGATGTGGTTGATACGCCACCATCCGATCTGCTCCAATCAACCATAAATTTTTGTCTTCCCTGGTCCGCGCTTTGAACTCGATAGTCCTCATAAACAGTGGCCTCACAATGAACTCATCCATGCCCAGATATGCTAAGTGATCTCTCCAAGCATCTCGCCCTTCAAGTGCGCGGTCATACACTTGATCTCATCCTCTGGCTCGTACCATGCCCTGCTGCAGTGCACTGAACTCCGAAGGAAGACTCTGGAGGGGGTAGGTTGTGCATCAGCAAAATCAAACTTTAGATGAGCTTCCATCCATACCTGGAGCAGAAACAAACTCCCGCACGTGCGTCCGCCTAGGCTCATGGTGGTGAGCGAACTGTACAGGTGGGCCAGCACTGCAGGGGCAAGTGACTGCCCGCGCCATAGCAGAGTGAGTATCCCAACATGCTCGTACAGGATGAAGTCGCCGCTCGTGGGGAACAGGAACACCCCGGCCAGGCAAAGAGTCAGTCCTCGCGTCGCTCTCTCTCCGCCAATTTCCCGGGCATGCTGGATCAGCCACCAAGCCAGCCGGTCCAGGAAGATCCCATCCTTGTTCGTCATTCGCAGCACCTCTTTCTTGTCCCGCACGATGTCAGCAAGAATCTCTTCCCACGGGAGGAGAGGAGTCGCTGCATCATACTCCAGGCACCGCTGCCATCCCAAGAACAGCTCCACCTCCTCCAGCAACACGCTCGCCTCGAATCCCTGGAACACGAACGTGTGCGTGTGCGGGTGCCATCTCTCCACCAACGCCCCCAGAGCGTCGAATCCCCACCACATCTCTTTCATGTTCTTGGCCAAGATACCATGAAGTTCAAGTGCCACATTCCGATAAAGCCTCGCATGTCCAGTGTTATCGCGTTAACCAGATTCACGAGCCAGGAAAAGGCCCGTACCTGGCCTTGGCTTGGGAATGCCGGGATCTCCTGCATGAGGGCGGGGTTCTGTAAGAGTGCTGTTTGGGGCATTTTCAGCCCGGAAAGAGCAGAAACAATCATCACTTACCTCTCCATTGGCCAGACGTGCGCTCAGGTGTCCCGGTATTTCACTCAGAACTCCGGGATTCGCACCTGTAGATCGTCCGGTTGATGAGGAGGCCATCTTGCTGGTCTTCTCTGTCTCTTTGCTCTCTGGTTCGCAGCAGGAGCAGGGAGGGACGGAGGTAGGAGATGAAGAGTCCTTATGGACTCTCATCACCTATTTTTTCGGTTTGATCCGCTGTCAGGTAGGCGTCCAGATAGGTGGACGTCAGTTGTAGGTTGGCGGCCACATATGTGGACGTTAACAAGATTATTGGCGGCCATCGATGTGGACGTTGACTGACCGGAAATGCTTAAATTCTTAATCTTTATATGGCCATTATCCTTTATCTTGTGCTTCGAGCTGTTTTGCAGATATCTTAAGCACAAGCTGCGCTTCAACTTCGGAACGCTCATGCGACCTTGAGCGTCACAGGTATGTCTAACATAGGACCCCACCAGAGGCGAATAACTTGGCGACCGTGAACCCTGAGTTCCCCTTCACCAAAACCATGATGGGTTTGCGATCTCTCAGTTATTCGTATGGCCTTTAGAATTTCCTCTGGTGCTAACTTGCATTTTAGATAGGCAACCCACACCAGCATGCATCTTCACTGCTAACATTCTCTTACTAACACTCAAAAAAAAAATGGTGATTTTCCTCGATTATATGATTGCTCCATGGCTCCCCAGCTCAGGTAGCCTACTGGGTTCGTCCTTCATGACTATCCAGGTTGATATCGGGTCTTTTGTTGCCCCCTTCTTTACTTGTCCCACCGTGCTTTCAACAAATGATCATTCCAGCCTTATTGAGTTCATTTGAGCCTTCGCCAGCCGCGAGCTTAATTCCGGATTTCAGGCTTTCCAGGCATGTGATTCCAGTTAGAATCTTTTGATAATCCTTTGAGAGATCAACCAACTCCTTGTCTTCGTGACCTCCTAAATTCGGGACCGACGTCCTGATTAGGCCAGCGAGCCCACGGCTCCGGTTACGAGACCCTCCTGATTCAACCGTCATATTACAACTCCTTTGACTCAGACACGCCGGAAACTAGTCAAAGTCCATCACGGCCATGCCAGGGACCCTGCCATTGGGTCGCAGTTGTAGTTACACGGGTAGATCATCCTTTTCCTACCCCTATTTGTCTCTCAGACGATTCGTCATTTGTTTCTAGCTTGTCTCTTTCGTTTGGTTCGCTAGAATTCCTATCCTCGAGATGGCCCTCTGCGTCCTTTGTTTACCGAGACACCAACCTTTCAGTCCGCTCTGCTCCCTTGCAAGGCCGGACGTCTCGGAGGGGCATTTGTAGACGCGAGATTTGGCCCATCTCCCGCAAGGCTATTTGGCCCATTAAGCCTCGTTTGACCATGTGTTGACCAGCCTCGGATCCCATGTAGACGGCATCATCGATGCCGCCTACTACTTGTTGGCGTCAAGCCCCCTGGACGTTGACCCATGTTGGCGTCCACCTCGATGGACGTCTGCATGAGGTTGGCGGCCTGATCCCTGGACGTCAATAGGGTTTACCAGGTCTGCGCAACTAACCCGAGATTCCAGCCCACTAGCGCCCTTGTCTCGGCCATGCAACGCACATAGCCGTTCCCAACGGTATATGGGCCACCTAGGCACCCCTTGACCCAGTAAAAATCCCATTGGCCTCTCCCATTGGTTGGAGCTTAAACACATAGATTGCCACATGTACAAGTGTGTTTCTTCACACTTGAGCATCCAATGCTCTCAACCCCGAGCTCACTGTCTATATAACTCCCCCTTGGTCCCTCTGAACAAGGGGGGGAGAGGCTGGACGTCCATATGCTCAAGCTTTGAGAGAGGAGAGAGAAAATTGCACCCAAGCTTCACCAAGTCATCCTCTACTTCCTCTCAACCTTTGGGACGTCCAAGGAGGCTTCTCTGGAGCTGAAGGAGCCTCTGCAACGAGCTAGCATCACCAACAACGAGGATCACCTCCCCCACTCTTCCTCTCTTCTTCCTTTTCTCTCTTAGATACTTGCATATCACACACACTTTCCCACACACTCTAGGCACGTAGGGCACCTTCCTACACACCTAGAAAGGGGTTTCCCAACCAAAAACGGAGGGAAGAAGGGTGGTCATAACACTTGGCCACCCCTCTTCTCAAGTCCGCAACCGGTACGGGACTCTCCTTTTGGGCCTTCCACCTTTCATTTCGAATATTTGCTGCACTATTTAGGGTCTAATAGAGTCTTGTTCTGTGGCAGGAACGATCTGAAGAAGACCGTGGAGCTCTCTTCCTTTGGCCGGCTGAAGGAGGAGAAGTTGGAGCTTCACCATCACCCGCAACGCGAGGTTACCGCACCAACGTGATCACAACATCTCCTTGGGCACAGGTAAGGCCCTGGCGATCGCAATCATCTCCCTTATATCACCGGTTTCCTTTGTTTTCTCCTCAGTCAACGCAGTCAACTCGGGGTCAACGGGGTCAACCGGCACATTCTCCATCGCCAACGAAGGAGCGGCACGTCCGTGAACCACCGTCGAAGAAGGCCACACCAGTCGGCATTCGAAGACGGAGGCGAAACGAAACGTCCACACCAACATCTACTGGTACGGCTGTACTGAGGGTACTACTGCACTGCAGGTACTGGCAAGGCCCTGAAACATCGCTCTCTACCACTGCTCCATGATGGTTGGCAGGGGCGGGGGTGGAAACCACTGCTGCTGTTGCTCCTGTGGCTCTCCCTGTTGCAATGGAACACCCTGCGGCAACGGGTCCCCAGGTTGCTCGAACTGCTGGGGCTAAGCGCCAATCGGAACGTGCTCGGTTGCAACCGACCAGTCTGACTCGAACTCCTGACGCTCCACTAGCTCACGAGCCTGCTTGCGAGTGCGTGGAGGCATGTTCTGCAAAATAGCCACAATAATAAGTTAGCAGATAAACTCCAGTGGCTAACAGTGTTACTTGTACTTCCTAAGGGACTTTACGTTATTACTTATTTCTATCACAAGTCTTGATAGACCCCTTGCTCTGATACCACTGTAACGACCTCGACGCTCGGACCCTCGGCTCCGACTAAGGATCCGACCGTAGGGACCGCCGCCCACAGGTTCGGAGACCCAAGGGCTAACAGATCGGTCTAAAAAGATATGTAATAGAGATAAATAACAACAAACGTACTAAAGTGCACCACAAGTGGAAGAAAAAGGTCCAACACTAAGTAACCGTCTAGTACAGTCCCAAAGTAAGTAAAGTACAAGTGCTGAATTAAAAGGGGAATAACATGTCCCTTAGGGGCATACCCCGAGGGTGAAGTACAACTGCTGGGGGAACACTACTCACTGGGGACGTCGTCTACTACGGTCCCGTCTCCTCAGTCCGCCGCGGAGGGAGCTGCTGTGAAGTCTCACCTACAAAAGAGGGAGTGAGCTTCATGAAGAAGCCCAGTAGGGACTACCAATCTCCCACTGGTTCTAACAGTAGAATAGAACTAAGGTGCAATAATTAAATAAAGCAGTAGATTCTATTCTACTAAAAAGAGTCAAGTGCGGAAGCATGAAAGAAACTACACGATCGTTAGTAAACTCAGACTCAAGACTGCCTGGACAAACACACTGATCAGTACACTACACTAGTTAGCCGGTCAGGTGCGCCACGCGCCTTACCCTCGACCAACGGTCTATGTCTAGCACCTCCCGTCGGAGTGAGACGCGGAACTAAGGTAACCATAACAGCCGTAGTCTGGCCGGACTATGGTCCCATGCCTAACCCCTCTAAATGGTTCCAGAACCACGTAGAGTAAGGCAGTGAGAAGGGACTAGCTGGTCCGCACCGAACGAGCATCACAACTACCTCGGCGACCCAGATCCAGCTAAGAGACCTCTACAAACGACTCTACGCCGCTGTCCCCACCGTTTTCCCCTCCACTCCAAGTCAGTGACTTGAGCATGCCCGCCGCCTGGAGAACTCCCTCTAACAGACGCGTGGGGATGGGGGTCTCAAGTAACGGTAACAACCTGTCTCGCAAACAAGCCCTCAAGTGCCTAGCACCGGGCGAAGAGACTAGAGTAGCACTGCACTAGGAACAGCACAGGTGCCAAGAAAATTGAGTCGTAGCGGAAGCAGAAAACTCCAAACTACAGGTTGCCAAGTCCCCTCTCTGACTGAGAAGGCGACGCACAGATTGTCGCCACCTGAAGGCGACACTCGACCTGTCACAACCTGGGTCAGGAAGGCGACACAGAACTAGTCGCAACCATGTCACGATAGGGATCTTGTCACGACCAAAGGGGTCTAGGTAACAGCCTGAGACCCCAACCCACAACAGTGTAAACACTAGAACAGAAGATGACAACCACCCTGTCGCGACCAGAATGCGACAGGGTGGGCGTCGCTTCCTGAGCACTGAAGGCGATGTGTCGGGGTGTCACGACATGGGTCGACCACAGGTTTTGCACACCCGTGGACACCCTCCTTCAGGCCAAACTCCACCCATACAACCAAACCATGGGGAGGGGAACATGCATGGCGAAATGAACATGCTATACAGGTTCAAACCACCCTCAAGAAACCCCAAGCATGCAGGGAAATCAAACTACACTCATTCAACTCACATGCAAACATGGTACCCTCACAAGCTCTCCTCAAATCAAGCATGAAACAAACACCACAAAGCAACCAATGTACAAAATCCACATGAATACATGCACCACCTAGCATGATTCTAGACTTGGAGGAAGGAGGGTTTGGGTCCTAGCATGCTAGAACTAGGTGGAGGGTGAGGAGTCCCTACTTCCAAATCAAGAACCACCCCAGAGGGGACTTCTCGTAGGCTAGCACCCCTCCACCTCTGAGCTCCAATGCTCTAAAAGCTGCCGTCCACAAGTCGAGCTCGACCTCCTTCATGAGCCAATGGAGAGGAGCATGCACCATACAAGAAGAAAGGGGAACAGTGAGAGGGAGAAAACACCAATCATGCACAGAGCAAACCAAGCACATCCATGCAAAGCAACCATGACACTTACCAAATCAAGCCACAAGCCTCCCTTCCAAGCTCCCACAGAGGGAACACCCTCACAGCGCCAGAGCAAAGGGGAAAACATCTGAGAGGGTGAAGAGAAGGGTGTTCTGTCATCTGGGTGGTTTTAAGCCTTGGCAATGAGAACGCGACGACTTGCCTGTCGCATTCAATGAAGTGAATGCGACACCCATCTCGTCGCTATCCCATGGTCAAGATCAAACTGACCAGCGGAAACGCCAAGCGTCGACTTCGCAGGGCTGGCACCAGATCGCGACGTCTGACCCATTGCGTTCCCACTGTCGGAGGTTGACACCCGTCATAACAAACCTGACAGCAAGACGACAAAAATGCATGCTGCGGTTAGAGGGTGAACACGCACTACAACAAATTGGAGCTATACCCACAGAATTTACCTACAGTAGGGTAATATGTAGGTATATACCACAATTATACGTGTTAAATCCATCTGTTGCAAGGCTATGCACACGGTCTTTTTAACCATATGTAGATACGAATAAATAGTTACGATTTTTACAAATCGTGAGAGAATATATTTATTTTAACCATAGTTTATTAATAAGTGTAACAAAAAGATGTATACACCTATGAAAAGCTACAAAATATAGGTATTGGTCTATTCATAATATCCTAAAAAAATAGGAACCGTGAGTGTATAGTTGTGGCGCCAATACATTTCCCTTGCGCGGGAAATAAAAACCTTGGGAGATGTAGAGGCTAGGCAGATACCTCCTCCTGCCATTGTCCAAGCTTGGGAGATTTAGGGGTTCGCCCTAGCACGACCAAGCCCGACGCTGACCGCGCCCTCGTCGTCATTGAAGCCCGACGCCGACCGCGCCCTCGTCGTCATCGTCGAAGCCCGACGCCGACCGCGCCCTCGTCGTCGTCGAAGCCCGACGTCGACTGCGCCCTCATCGTCTTCGTCGAAGTCTGACGCCGACCGCGCCCTCGTCATCGTCGTCAAAGACCAACGTTGACTGTGCCCTTATCGTCGTCGAAGCCCGACGCCGACTGCGCCCTTGTCGTCATCCAAGCCGGACGCCACCGTGATCATCCTAGCCCTAGCACGCCCTCGGCCATCATCGTCATCGTCCAAGCCGGACGCTGACCGCGCCCTCGGTCACCATCATCATCGTCCAAGACAGATGCCGCCATGATCATCCACACCCTAGCACGCCACCGTCGTCACCTGCTGTTGTCGTACACGACCTGGAGACCTGCTCGACTGCGGCCTTCGCGTCCACACCCGAAGCTTTCTTATGTGCCCTTTCTAGCCCCTGCTTTCAAGGTCGAGGAGAAGCGTGGGTCGTCATCGCCGCCTCTGCTCCTCCATCCAAGGTACGACCCACCAACACCTGCAAAAGGGACCCATTATCACCTTCTCTCCCTCAAGAATGCTAACAGCCAAGGAAAACTGATAGATTATTCACGTAAGTAAATGAGATGTTCAGTGAATCACCTCATGTATGTTGATGACATGTTGGTGGTGTGAGAGCTGGTACATGCCAGAGATAGCAGCGTGTAAAGAGGTGGTGACTAGCTATCGCAACTGGAGCGGGCAGTAGGTAAACACCAAGAAATCAAAGTGTCACATTAGTGGGTCCTTAAGACCTAGTCAGGCGAAGCATATTGAGAAAGTTCTAGGGGTCAAAAAGCAGAAGCTAGGTAGATATCTGGGGGTTCATATTATCCACTTAAAACCAGCTGAGAAAGCTTTCAAAGATGTTCTGAGTAGAGTGAAAACCAAGCTTGCTGGGTGGCGGGGCAGCATGCTGTCCATGTATTGCAATCCATTCCGTTGTTCTGGGCAGCAATTAATAGCTTTTCAGAAGCACAGATAAATGAGACCGAAGCCATCTATAAAAATTTCATTTGGAAAGGCTATAGTGAGACAAAAGGAATGTATCTAATAGGTTGGGAAAGCCTAAAGAAGCCCATTGCTGAAGGAGGTCTAGGGATGTTGGACTTGCAGGCCATGAATAGTGCTCTGCTTCTTAAACAGGCAATTAGAATGTGTAGAGGTGAAGAAAGCATTTGAACAAAATTAATAGCTGATAAATATCTGAGGAAGGGTGAGCCTTCTTCCTAATCAACACCAATCATCAGTTGAAGTACTCAATTATTTGGATAATGTTCTATTTTAACAGCACACATCATGAGATAACAATGTTTTGAAAAATCAATGATTTCTTCTTTGCATATGTGATTCATTTCTATTTTCATGGCTAATTTCTATATTCTTACACTCATGTTGCTTGGGCTCTAAATATTATGTTTTCATGTTATGATCAGAGAAAATATGATATCTCAGATGCAAGGAGGAAATGGGTGTTCCAAGATTTGAATAATAAATGGCGCTCTTGGAAATATGTCAACCGCAAGTTATACTTCAAGTATAATGGGAAAGCAAAGCAGCAAACACGACCAAACGTACCACGGCTTGATGCGGATCAATGGAAAGAAGCAGTTCAACAATGGACATCCTTGGAGTGGAAGGTATTTTAAGAGAACAATGCCCACTGCATTTTGGATCTCATTTTTTAATTATATTTTGGACTTATGGCAGCGGTCAAGCAAAACAAATAGGAAGAATAAGAGTAAAAAAAAGTGGTTCCATTGTGCTGGGACTCGATCTGTGGCAGACATACATGAAGAGGAGGTTTATAACTTTAATTCATTGTTCAATCTTATCATTGTTGAATTTTTACAAACTAACTAAAATTATTTGTTCATAGCGTGTGAAAGGGCACTTGGATTTGGACCGTAGTGATTTGTTCATAAAGAGACATACACGAAAGGATGGGAAGCCTACCAATGAAGTTGCAAGACATGTCATTGTAAGCCTATGAATATGATGAATGATTGATATGTATTCTGAAAATTAACATGTTCTATGTCTTTCTTTATAGGAAAAGCGGAAATCTTTGAAAAGTGTAGAACCACCGAGCGATGACTCTACACCACATCAGGTGGCTGCAAGGAATGATACCTATACCCAGGTCTTAGGCCCGGATAGACCTGGCCGTGTTAGTGGTGTGGGCATAGGTCCCACTCCAACTTCTATGTGGGGGAATGAGTCCAAAGAAGTTTTAAGGACTGAGAACAGACTCTTTATGCAAAGGATGGAGGAGTTGGAGACAGCCATGGCTGAGAAATTTGCAAAGATGGAGAGTATGATTAGGGGATCCCAGTATATATGACTATTTCATGCTTTGTGAGTATGGACATTTTAAACATGAACAAATATCCCAGGTTTCTTTTGTTTTTGTTTCAGTTTTGCATATTAAGTTGCTTTTGTTTAAAGTTTTTTTTGAAGAATTTGATTGGATTTCTTGACAAACTTTAAGGGTACAATTTTTTTATAGATTTGAGTTGATAATTTTTTTTTTTTACATAGACCTGTTCCATTTCCCCCTTTTGCTTTCTAGGATCCTTCTAGGACTGCAATTATGGCACACCACCAATCCCCAAAGTTTCCTCCCTTTCTGTTGCTGCCCACTGCCGCTATCATCTTATCATCCCAAAGTTTCCAAGAGTGAAAATATGTATATGACAATTGTTCAACTTTGTTGTAGGCCAAGAATGATGGTAAGTGTGCTCGATCTCCACATGTTGATGTGCATATGACCAGTGCAGTTGAGGGACAAACTGTAGATCAAGATGTAAAGTGCATTATAGATTGTGGAGATGTAAGCAAGGTATAGTCAACTTGTAATTCTCTTTCAAGTTATACTTATACATGCTCAATATTTTTTTATATGTTTGGATTTTTCATACATGTTACAGTTGATTGGAAAACGTTGTCCTTTAGTTAACATTGAGATGCAACATGTAGCTGATGGAATCCTCATCAGCATAGAAATTGAAAAGGTAGTCATGGGCCGCAAAATAGGCACTGAGTACTGTGAGGTATCAATCACCCATGCTCAAAGGCCAAACACATCACTATTGTTAAGGATCAGTTTAGGAAAAGGTTGAGTGATGCTCTTAGAAGCCACATCTTATGGTTAAAGGACTATGTAAGTAGTTAACTATTCTTCCAATTTAACATTTCTTCCTATGTCTTCAATTTGTAACTCTTAGCCTTGTATGATCTATTTTTTCAAGTTATGGTCCATTCATGATGCTGCTTGGTTTCGACTTCATGTTGACTAACATTGCTGGACTACACACATTGACTATGCATGAACATTGCTGGACGAATTTTATTTTGAGATACACTGGCCCTTTTGTTGAGACAGACTTTTTATTTTGAGATACACAACTTTTTTTTGAAGCAGACTTTTTATTTGGAATACACTGGCCTTCTTTTTTGAAGCAGACTTTTTATTTTTTATATGGAGGTCATGTGCTTGTATATATATATATAATATATATATATATATATATATATATATATATGGTTGCCATGGGCCTTTAGTGGAGTTGCCCTCTTGTATATGGACATGCTTGCTTGATATACGGAGGCCATGTGTGTATGGATGCTAATATGTTTTGTTCTTTCTTGCTATGGATGTTAGATCTTATATTGTTTCAAGAAAATATGAAAACTGTGAAATGCAGGGTCAGCTGTACTTAGATGGATTTGTATATGTCTTCTTGTGTAGACTGCCACTCAAATGACATGTCAGGTGAGGTTTCATCTGTTTATTTTTGCCAAAATAGTCAGTTTAATGTGCTGGTTTCATCTCTTTTCAGTGTTGTGTTTTGTAAAAAAAATTAAGATGGGGATGCTTTTATTTTTATTTGAGTATGAGGAAAGAAAGCTATATGGGGTGTTTGAAGCAACTTCTGATGGTGCTATGGATATTGTCCCTATGGCTTTCAGCTCATTAGGGAAGCTGTTCTCTGCCCAGGTAAAATGGGCTTGATTAGTTTTATTTGATGTAATTCTGGCTTATCAATTTGCTAAGACTCTACATTTTTTGAAATGTCATCTAGATCCAGGTTTCTTTCAGGATAATCTGGCGTTGCCCTCCATTAATTGAAGGTGAATTTTTGATGCAATCAAAGAAAATTACCATGCTCCTAAGAAGGTCCCTCATTTGTCTGGGAAAACAGGTCTGGAACCTTTTTTTTTTCTACTGCATTAGCAATGGGGAGAGAGTTTATTTCTTATTCATCGAGTACCTGCAGAAAACCAGTGGCAATGCTTTGTTCCTGAGACTACTCTTTCCTTTGATTGTAGGTCTACAAGCTTTTAGAGTTATTTGAATATATATATTCAGGTCTGGAAAACAGGAACCCAACAAAGAAAGCAGCACCGATTTACACATGGATTCCTAAACTTGCAGCGAAGGTCATATATCCTTGAACACTACCTTCAAAATTTAGATTAATGGGTGTATTGTTGAGATCTTAAAAGTACTAGTCTTCCAAGTGAGATGGTTTTAAGAATGCATGGTCTTGTTATTGTTCATTCACATATATTACTCAGATAGTACATCTGCCTTATTAATGTGGATGGTCTTGTTTTAGGTTTAGTTTTTTTTTTAAGGCAAGGGCTTCAGTTTGGTTTATTATATAAATTACGTTGGTTTTGAATTGTAATATTTAGTCTATGCAAGTTTTCTCACCCTGTACTTCATACTGTGCAGCATAATTATGTTCTTATCTGACATGTCAGGGAGATGCCCATTATACAAAAAGTATGTGACTAAACTCTATTTATTTTAACATTTACCTTGGGGATCACTCAATTGTTTTTTCTAGTGTAATTAATTGAGTCTGCTGCTACAGGGCATTTGTTTTCTTCAGTTCGCCTATTCCTAGGGAATTAGTGGCTCAAATCAAGTTTTCTCACCCTGTTTTCTTCAAGTCTGCTGCTACAGGGCATTAAGTGAGGTTGAATTTTTTTTCATCTTGTACATTGATTATCTTTTATGGATATGCATTCCAATTCTAGCTGTTTGCATGGGTTACATCAATATAGGAGTGACACCCTTACTATTTTGATTAACATATGTAGATGAATTTGGAGTATTTATGCTTTGTGTTTAGAGGAGCTTTTGGGAAAATGTGGAGACTTCTCGTAAATTTGATGCTTGTTTAAATATGATGGCTATTGGGATAGCAACAGTCTTTGCTTCTTTGAAGGTATGGGCTTAAATCTGAGTGTATATTCATAATAGCTCAAACGGTAGATCATCAATGTTATAACTTATATGCATTATGAGTTGAGTACAAGAGTGCAAGACAATGAAGAACTTGATATCAATGTTGTTTCATAAGTTCTAATGATCTTTGCATTCTTTCTTTTTTTGGATATGTTTAGATTGCTCCTGTAATTCATGAGTGGACTTATGACCCCATGTGTCATGATTTACTAAATATGGAAGGAAATAAATATGTTCATCAGGTACATAGTCTGTGTAATACTGTCATTCTGTCTTTCTCAAAGAAGTCTACTTCACTGTGCATTGAGAAGATGTTACATATAATGTATTCCACATTCAGTGCACTTATCAGCAACATGGTGTTGTTGATGTACTTAGTAATGAGATATCATGTGTCCAATCTCGTGATACTAAATTTAGGCAGCTATTAGTGACATTTTAATGAAATTTCTAATTTATGTCTCTACTCGTCCTGTGTTTTTTTATGTATTCCCCTTTTAGGTTCCAAGCAAATCAGGTGGTACACCCAAAAAGAAGGATGTCCTTTTGGAGGATCATGATCCTATCTGGCTTGAATTTCGGCATGCACATATAGCAGATGTATGCTCTGTTCAACAAGTCTTATTGGATTCATTTTTGTCATGAGCTTTAACTTTTTATTTGATGGTGCAGGCTACTGAAAGGTTGCATGAAAAGATGACAAATTTTTGTGCAACGAATAAAGCTGCACAGATCAGTAGTTCAAGGTATGCATGCTTTCTAACACATGAGGGCAGCCTAGATTATGCAAAGTGAGATCACAATAACGGTGTTTAGCAAAGAGATTTCACACTAAAGGTGTTACTTTAACAGCCAAATCTTAATTCTCTTATTATCTTGTTCTATGAAAAAGTATTTAAACTGAAGTCCATGACTTCATGACATAAGTTAAGTGAAATATAAATGATATTTTAGTCACCTTGTTGTCATTGAATGATTTGGATCATCTGAAACTTATCTATCAACCAAAAGCAAGTTATATTTCATAAACAGTATTCTCCAACTTCAGTAACAAGGAATAGAAAAGATGCTTAGTTCTTCTTTGTTGTTGAGTCAAAAGATGGTCTAAGGTTTTTGGAGAAGTTAATGAGCTTGATTCAAGCATTTTGTATTATGTTTTTAGGTTGTTAAATTTACTTTAACATCTTCAATGCGTAGTGAGCATTTTCATTTCTTTTAGATCCATAAAATTTTAATCTTATGTAGGGTTATCCACTTTCCAGTAAAGGAAATTATCAACTCTTTTAAGGAATTTTCTGGAGAAAAATAGTAGTCAATTTAGTTGCCTTTGTTCTTATCTACTTCAAGGCTTCAATATACTAATAGAGTAAAGGATGGTTGAGCAATTATTATCTTTTATGATTACTTACTTTCTTGCACAAATAGCTGGAAAACTTAACATGCTTATTCGAGAGCTTGGGCTACATGATGTTGGGCAACTGGAGCAAGATTTTGTTTTTGGGGATGCAGGGACAAAGGAAGTGATCAATTTTCTAAGGACACAGCAGGTTGCCTTCCTGAAAAGAGTGATCATGATAGAGGGGTTAATATAGGCTGGGCTCCTTTCTGATGGGTACATAATATTTCTGTTTTTTAACAAGTAATCATCTTTGGCGCAGCATGCAACTCCTGAGCTCAAGTTAGGGGTTCATCATCATCTTCCACGCATGATGTTTAAATGATTACGAGTTTGTTCGCTGAACCATTCCTCGTCGATCGAAATCGACGTTTCTTTTACATCGAGGAGAACTCGAAGACCTTTGATATCTGCTTAGACCTTAGTAGATCATAATTACAACTGTGGTCACATCTAGTTTTTCTCCATGTCTTTGATTAAGTTCAATCTCTTCATGAATATAAGAGTGGATATTTATGTGGATATTTGACTGGACATGTGAATGTTATGGATGTGATGTGAATATTATAGATTTGAATGGTGTTTTGCTTATGTGATGTAGATGAGTGGATATGGATTTGAATTTTATTGTAGTTATGTGGATGTATATGTATTTTATATGTGCATGTGTATAGAATGCATGCTTGTAGAATACTTCTACATGCTTATATCAGATATGGATAGGTAGTTTCTATTTGAAAAAAAAAATCTACACCTACGATTTTTAATATTCATGACTGAACATGATTACAGACAATGCTGTAGAACCATAGGTATATATTGCAATATTTATTCCTACATTTATTTATCATCATCTCAAATAATAGTATTACTATGGTTATAAAAACCATCAGTATAGATAAATCTACACTTACATTTATTTATCATCATCTCAAAAATTTATTACTACGGGTACAAAACTATCAGTATAGATGGCAATACCTATGCTTTTTTTGGGTCTTTTACCTATGCTTTATATGGTTCTTTACCTACGGTTAATATTCGTATGAATAAATCGACATATAACTACGATTACTTTTCTGTGGGTATAGGCTTTAGTCACGGGCGCATGCGTGTCGGATTCAAACTGTAGCATTTTCTGTAGGTAAAGGGTTTTACCTTCGGATTTTGGGTATATACCTATGGTTATCATGCGAAGTTATAGGTCATTTTTTTTGTAGTGGCGACAGCATGCCCGTCGCGTTCCCAACTAGAATGCGACGACCACACTGTCGCCTTCATAAGGCGACAACCCAAGTGTCACTACCTCCAACAGAAGGGACTGACCAAGGGCAAGGAGGGATGTTACAGTCGCGTTCATGACGCGGCGGTCAGCCCTGTCGTGACCTTCTGAGATTGCGACGAGTCGAGCCGTCACGATTTCAGAAGGCTGGCTGAAACCCAAAAAGGGAAACAACCCAATTTAGGTCTGGGTCCATCCTTCCATAGTTAGACACAGGGCCATTCAAATTTCGATGTAAAATCGTATACATGTCCAAAAATCACGAAACTAGTTTCAAACAAAAATAGACATGTAGATGTATCAACAGTAATGAGTAATTAGAAAATAAACATGGTATGGACATACAGTAATTAGGTTAAGTCTCGGTGACCTAAAACATGCATAGTGTTGGAAATCGATTTAATTCGCAAAGGATAGATGATGAAAATTGGGGAAAATAGGATCATTCGAATCCTTACATCATGCAGTACATGTGATAAAATTTGCAAGGCATGAGGTCAAGTGTAGACATGGATTTAAATGAAACATGTCATTTCAGGTACATACTTTCAATAGGAATTGGAGCATGAAATACTCCCAATAGGCATGATAAAAATTGGGACAAACATGGGGGTTTCGAAGATGGATACATGGGCTATCTATGGCCAAACGTAATTGATTTGTGCTTCAGAGATTGCCTACCTTTTCACGCTTTAAAATCCTAGGGTTTAGAGTTGTATGGAGAGACGAAATCCTCTTGCTCCAAGCTTCTCCTCCTTGCTCTCCACATCCAAAACCTTCCTCCCTCATTCTCCAATGCTCCAAAAATGAACTAGGGCTGGGTAGACATGAATTGGAGGTCTATTTGATTGTTTAAAGAGTCCTACTTGCTTAAGACTCTTCACTCTCCTTTAGCTACAAAATTTCTCATTTATCTCCCCTTTTTTCTACTATTTATCCTCCTAACTAGCTTGGGGAGATGTCTTATTTCATGGCCAAAGGGTTAGGATGGGATTAGGACTCCTTTTTAGAATAAATATGGGTTAATTAGTAATTATCTTAACCCTTTTCTAATTATCACTATTTTTTGTACAAATTTAGCTTAATTATCTCCCATCCAAAGATGGGCTTTTCACTACTTGGGCACATTCATCCATGTTTAGACCATTTGTATAACCCATTCCCTCATTTAGCTTAATGGGTTTTAGTTTAATTCCATTTATTCCAATTTATTCACCTTTTATTCTAATTTAAATCTATTTATCACAATTATTCGATAATGTTTTCCATTTTATTTCAATTTAACATTATTTATCAAAAATTTAAAATCAGAGTTGCTGCAATAGGAGAGGCCTTTGACTTCTTTTTAGGATAATTATGAGTTAAATAGTGATTATCTTAACCCTTTTTCATTTATTAATATTTTAGGTACAAATTTAGGCCTAAATATCTCTAATCCAACAATGGGCTTTAGCCTTTTGGGCCCAATACTTCAAGTATGAACCATTTAGGATAACCCATTACTTATTTTTTACTTAATGGGTTTTTAATTATTCTATATTTTCTCAAATTAAATTTATTTATTGAATTTAAAATTTAGAGTTGTTACATAGGCCTATCCTAATCCCTTGGCCACGAAATTGGAGTTCTCCTCAAGTCAATTAGATGGATAAAGGCTAGAAAAAGGGTGAGATAATTATGAAAATTCGTAGTTAGAAGAGAGGGAAGAGTTTTAAGTGTTAAGGAGTTTTAAAATATACAAATACTCTCTTATTTCGTACCAACCCAACCCTAGACCTCTTCTAGAGCTTGGAGGATGAGAAGGAATGTAACGCCCCAACGCGAAATATCGGAGCGGAAGTACAGTTATTTAAATAGTACAGAGCGAGAAATAAATGACAACAAACCATTGCACCATTGGAACAATATAAATAAACTCCAACTTCATTAATAATTTATCAAACTTCATTACATTCTCTAATCAGAGTCAAACTAGGGCCCAGAGTACTTAATTCAAATCCAAACTATTACATAATGACTAACTAATGACTGACTCATAGCTAAACTAATAGACTACTAAGCACGGTTGCTGAATGGGTCACCTGAACGTCATCCTCGTTCTCTTCCTCGTGAGTGTGGTAATCACCATCCGACTCACCTGAACACATATATAATAAAGCAGGCATGAGGATAACGCCTAGTAGGCTTAATATCTCATGGAAAAAGCAGGTTTAAATGATTAATGTCTTAAAAGGCAAGGTAACTGTAGACGCGAGATTTGGCCCATTTCCCGCAAGGCATTTGGCCCATTAAGCTTCGTTTGACCGTTCGTTGACTGGCCTCGGATTCCATGTAGACGGCAGCATCGACTGCCGCCTACTACTGGTTGACGGCATCCCCTGGACGCCGACCCATATTGACGTCCACCTCTGGACGTCTGCATGGGGTTGGCGGCTGATCCCTTGACGTCAAGGCGTTTACCTGGTCTGCGCAACTAACCCGAGAATATAGCCCACTTGCGCCCTTGTCTCGCCCATGCAACGCATGGGGCCGTTCCCAACGGGTATATGGGCCACCTTGGCAGTCCCTTGACCCAGTAAAAATCCCATTTGGCCTCTCCCTATTGGTTGGAGCTTAAACACATGAATTGCCACATGTGCAAGTGTGTTTCTTCACACTTGAGCATCCAATGCTCTCAACCCCGAGCTCACTGTCTATATAACTCCCCCTTGGTCCCTCTGAACAGGGGGGAGAGGCTGGACGTCCATATGCTCAAACTTTGAGAGAGGAGAGAGAAAATCACACTCAAGCTTCACCAAGTCTTCCTCTACTTCCTCTCAACCTGTGGGACGTCCAAGGAGGCTTCTAAGGAGCTGAAGGAGCTTCTGCAACGAGCTAGCATCAACAACTACGAGGATCACCTCCCCCTCTTCCTCCCTTTCCTATTCTCTTTTAGATACTTGCATATCACACACTCTTTCCCACACACTCTAGGCACGTAGGTCACTTTCCTACACACCTAGAAAGGGGTTTCCCAACCAAAAACGGAGGGAAGAAGGGTGGTCATAGCATTTGGCCACCCCTCTTCTCAAGTCCGCAACCGGTACGGGACTCTCCTTTTGGGCCTTCCACCTTTCGTTTTGAACATTTGCTGCACTATTTAGAGTCTAATTGAGTCTTGTTCTGTGGCAGGAACAATCCAAAGAAGACCGTGGAGCTCTTCTCTTTTGGCCGGCTGAAGGAGAAGAAGTCGAAGTCTCACCATCACCCGCGACGCGAGGCTACCACTCCGGCGTGATCACACAACTCCTTGGGCACAGGTAAGGCCCTGGCGATCACAATCATCTCCCATCCCCTTCCGGTTCTCCTTGTTTTCCCTCAGTCAACCTGGTCAAACGAGAAGTCAACGAGGTCAACCGGCACATTCTCCATCGCCAACGAGGGAGCGGAACGTCCGTGAACCACCGTCGGAGAAGGTCACACCAGTCGGCATCCGAAGACGGGGGCGGAACGAGACGTCCACAGTCTCTTTTCTGGCGATCACGGTGGGACAACACTGCTGCTGCGGTCTGAGTGCATCCAGGTAGACGGCAAGCGATCTTGCCGCCTACCCAGGTAAACGTCCAGTCTTCCTGCCGTTGAACACTTCTTAGCGTCCATCTAGGGTGCCGTTTACTGTATGTTAGCGTCAGTCGATTGTGCCGTCTACTTATTTCTGATAAACTTGGCGTCAACGTGCTTGCCGTTTAGTTTTACAGAAACCTGTTTTTCTCTGTTTTCTGTTTGTTTTGCCTTGTTTTTATTTGTTGTTTGCTTACTGTTTGTCACTAACAGTCCTCAGTCTCCAGGGGGTCTTCTTCTCCTCTTTTCTAGCCTCCCCTCACATTTCTAGGATCACCCTTCTTCGGTTTACAACCTTTTACTCGGGGATTCCCGCTCGGGTAAATCGGGTTGGCTCCGAAGAAAACTCTATAAGTCCCTAAATTCCGTGGATTCCCTCACGGTACGGGGCAGGAGGACCTTTACCCACCTTGTCTAGTCACCTACTCACCGGGATTCGAGTGAGCTTTGAGAGGACGGTCTTACCAATCAACTTAACTCAACACACAACTTTGGTAATTTTTAAAATTTTGGGGACGTTGATTGCTAACATTGTTTGGTAGAAACCCACATTTCTGTCTAAACAGTAAAGTTAATCAACTTTGACCACTTTAAAATCCATAGGTTGTGTGCTAATGGACACTTGGTTGGATCCTGTTGACATGACTAACAAACCGGCTTTTGAATATGATGATAATATCAATGAAATGGTCGGTATGATTAATACCAATGTCCAGCCTGAGGAGTCAGTCCAATCATCTTCTCAGGCTGATAATGAAGAAGTGAGTTTAAGGGTCAATCCTACTCATGATCAAGACAGTCAAGAAGACCCCGAATTTGCTAGACTCATGTCCCGGTACTCGCCCGAGGATATCATTTCTATGATTTCAAAGCATACTGTCCGGGCAGCTACCTCCCCTTCCACTCCATCTTTATCCCCATTCAATGCCTCCACATCTAGACCCACTCCTAAACCAGTCACCCCATCCCGAGTTCCTGTCTCCGCCTTCATTCCTCCTGTCACTCCCGTTCCTTTGCATACTCCAATTCCCACTCCTCCTTCCGCCTATTCGCCACCTACCCAAATCGCACCCCTCATTCAATCTAAATCTGTTCCCCTTTCGGAGGTTGAAGGTCTCGTTAGGAAGCTTGTAGCGGATTCCTTATCCCATTCTAAACCTCATTCGCTACTAAACTACTGCAAGCTCCCCAATGCTTACTTTCCCCCCGACTTCAAGGCCCCAAAATACCGCAAGTATGATGGGACCTCCGACCCCCAATTTCATCTCGCCGGCTTCACCATGGATTCCCATCGGTGGTTATATGATCGGGTCCTCTTAGTTCACCTTTTCCAACAGTCATTGGAAGGGGAAGCTTTGAGGTGGTTTACCTCTCTACCCGCATCTGACCTTGTTAATTTTGACATAGTCTCCGAGCGATTCATCTCGCACTTTTCATACATGGCCACTCAAGTCCCCACACTTTCCGACTTGATGGCAGAAAAGATGAAGTCGAACGAAGACTTTGTAACCTATGCCAACCGATGGAGGTCCATGGCTTCAAGAGCCGACATTCCTATCCCGGAGTCTCAAGCCATAACCCTCTTGGTTACTAACACTACTCCTGTGCTCCGCTCCGTCTTAATGCTAAGTGAGTTCCACTCCTTCTCACATCTTTACAACAGAGCCAGGGTAGTTGAAAATCAAATCAAGGACTCCTCTCTCCCCCACTTCCTTGAAGGAAAGCCAAAAGCACGTAAGGCTCCCGCGGCACCTACCACCGAAGGGGTGACCGTCAATGAGTCTGTAAGTGCTTGCAGCCAGCCTTTGAGGCCTCCCAACAAGTCCTCTATCCCTCCGTCCAATCCTCCCTCTAATCCTCACCAATTTCCGTCACATCCTTCCAAGCCTTACTCTGCTGTTCCTCCCCCTTCTTCCGGCTACACCCGACCTGGCCCCAAGAGGTCGCACTATCCTCCCCTCCCGGAGACTCTTGAGGACGTGTTCTTCGCCCTCATGTCGTGTGATGCCATCCAACTCCCCCCACAAAGGGAGAATAACAACCCGAGGATTGACACCTCCAAATATTGTCCGTACCATAGAGCCCATGGTCATTTTATCACCAATTGCTTTACCTTTCGTGACTGGGTCTATGATATGAATGACCAGGGAAGAATCAACTGGGAGGATGTCAAGGTGGCCATAGCCAAGTCTAGGTACACCAAAAGGGACCTCGGCATCTTTAGCAACCCTCTCCCCAACCACCAAAGTAACAACCCCTCCTCCTCAAAATCCCAGGAAAATGTCCACACCATGACTTGTTCGGAACCCCGGGTCGTGAGGAGAGAACAACAATGGGGGGTAGAGGGATTTGATGAGTGGTATCCATGTCCCACTGTAGAGTCCCAGGAACCTCCCACCTCGGTGGATGCCATCCTTGAGGAGAGACCCTTAGTGTTGATCCGCCCCCCTCAAGATGCCTACACTACCATCCTCACCCCCTCTGCCTCTGAGTCATCTACTAGACCCCTTCAGCTTATCCGCCCTCAGTCTCAGGAGGCCGTCCACGTCACACTCCGGAACCGCATCGTTCCTCCACCTCCGCGGCCTTCCCAGGATGAGGAGGATAATGTTCCTCCGCCCCCGGCTGGCACCGAATATGATATTCTCCAACATCTTGATAAGACGCCCGCAAGGGTGTCTATTTTAGAGTTGATTCGGAGGTCGCCGTCACATCAATCCACTCTCTTCCAATTTCTTCAGAAAATCATGGTTAACGATGACCTCCCTCCTAGTGGGGTCACCAATGCCATCCTTTCCCTCACTCAAGGACCTTCGATCTCCTTCTCGGACAAAGATCTTGCCACCCCCGAATGTCGTTCGCTTCCTCTCTGTCTCACCATAAACCTCAATGGGGTTTCGGTGGATTCCACTCTCATTGACACCGGGGCATCCATTAATGTCTGTCCGATGAAGACCCTCAAACAGCTGGGTCTAGGAGAAAATAATCTGGAGAAGAGTTGCTCTACCATTGCTGCCTACGACAATTCCAAAAGAGTTGCCAAAGGCAAGATTGCTCTTAAGCTGGGAGTCGGACCGGTTACCATGACCACTGAATTCTTAGTTCTTGATGTCGATCCGGCTTACAAAGCCATCCTGGGTCGCCCCTGGCTAGAACAGACCCTAGGAATCCCTTCCACCGCCCATCAATGTTTCAAATTTCCGTATAATGGGCGGATTATCAAGATCAAGAGCATTCCCACTTTGGAGACTCTTAATGCTATCACCTCAGAGCAGATGCCACATCTTTTCGTCCCAGATAAGGGGAAGAAGCCAGTCATGTCTCTCTTCGATTTCCCCTCCCCCTGTGATTTGAGCCATCACCCCCAATCTGATGAGAAGCTTGAGCAACCTCCCTGCACTCAAGGGAAAGGTTGGGAAGTGATGGCCAACATCGGCTATGTCCATGGCTATGGATTAGGAAAAGAAAGGCAAGGGCAGATCCAGAGCGTTCGGGCCATTAGGAGGTTGCTGCCAAAAGCTGGACTAGGTTTCCACCCAGACCCTGTCCATCCCGATCCATTCATACCTTACCAACCTCTTACTTGGACCTTAAATGAACATTTTGTCCAAGGGGCCACCCAGCTGGGAACCCGAGAGCCATTGATAGAGGAATTGCCTTGCTCTGAGAGTGAGGAAGAAGAAGAGGAAGCAGAAAAGGAAATGGCAAAATAGAGGAAGTCTGTGATGACTTCGGCCTCCTCTCACTCTTTGGGTCCGAATCCCCCTCTTCACCATCTCTACCCTCATCTCCTTCTGATCTTCCATCCGCATCTACTCCACTCCCATCTCCATCTCTATCTCTCATCCATCCAGTCGAGGCCCTTGAGTCAGCAACTCATGGTTCTTGGCCTTGATTCCCAAAAAAAACGCCAATTATCAAAGTTGGAAATGCGAGATCTCCATTGAGCACCCTTCCTCTTTGGAATCTCTTCCGCTCGGCCAAGGGCCGACGCTCTCCCCATTAGATTTTCACTCCTCTGGGACCCCTTCCCATGTACATAGTTGTCCTGTACATAGCAGTCTAGATCCTAGTTTAGATTTGGGTTTAGAGTCAGGCTTAGAGTCCAGTCTAGAGTCAGGATTAGGAGAGTCTGGTCCCTCTCAACCATGCATTCGCAAAGAAAAAGGTAGGCAAGTTCCTGCCCGGTATGTCATGGCCTTGGCCGAGAGGTGTGCCAAATTGAGTCAAGTCCCGGAATTTCTTGAGGAACCTGCCCTCGTGGAGACAGATTTTGAAGAAGGTGATTCTGTAGATGACGGTCTAGGGGTCTATCTGCTAGATTTTAATGAGAAAGATGGGTTAGGAGAATCTGGGTCAGAAGAAGAGGAAGACCCAGTGAGCTCCTATGTGGATGGCACGAAGAGGTTCGACGAGCCCACCACGGCTGCAGACGAACCTACTAAAGAAGTCAATCTTGGCACCAAAGAATCCCCGAAGACAGTATTAGTCAGTGCCAACTTGAGTGAAGAAGAAGAGCATGCGTTGGTAGCTATCCTTAAAGAATTCTCCGACGGTTTTGCTTGGTCCTACGAGGACATGCCGGGACTCGACACCTCTTTGGTCGAACACCGGTTAGTCCTAAAAGCCGATGCAACCGCCGTCAAACAAAAGCTAAGGAGGCTACATCCCAAGCTAGCACTCAAGATCAAAGAGGAGATTGACAAATTGCATAAAGCCAAATTTATCAGGGTTGTGCTATATCCACATTGGGTAGCTAATATCGTCCCCGTAATGAAGAAGGACGGTAAGGTTAGGATCTGTATAGATTTCCGAGACCTTAATCGTGCTTGCCCAAAGGACGATTTCCCTCTCCCACACATAGATGTCCTAGTGGACAACACTGCCGGGTTTGAAATGTTATCTTTCATGGATGGTTTCTCGGGGTACAACCAGATCCGTCTGGCGGAGGAAGACCAGGAGAAAACTTCTTTCACAACACCCTGGGGGACTTACTGTTACGTCGTCATGCCCTTCGGATTGAAGAACGCAGGAGCAACATATCAAAGGGCAATGATGGCAATTTTTCATGACATGATGCATGTGCACATGGAGGTCTATGTGGACGATGTCTTGGTGAAATCAAAGACTCGACATGGCCATGCTGAGGTCCTCCGGGCGGTTCTCCAAAGGTCTAGAGAGCATAAGCTTAAAATGAACCCCAAGAAGTGTGTCTTTGGAGTCTCTTCGGGGAAATTGCTTGGGTTCATAGTTAGCAAAAGGGGGATTGAGATTGATCCCAACAAGGCCAAAGCAATAATCGAAATGCCTCCTCCTAGGAACATCAGAGAAGTTAGAGGGCTGATTGGCAGACTTCAATTCATTAGGAGATTCATTTCCCAGCATTCAATCCGTTGTAAGCCCTTCTACGAGATGCTAAAAGGAGAGGCAAAATTTGATTGGAACGATAAATGTCAAAAGGCCTTTGATGAGTTGAAGAGTTACCTATTCAATCCCCCTGTTCTCGCTCCTCCGGTCCCGGGTCGGCCTTTATTGCTCTATGTATCAACTACTGAAGATTCAACTGGGGCGGTTTTGGCCCAATATGACGACGAGAAGAAGGAGAGAGCGGTGTACTATTTATCCAAGTTGTTCAATGAGGCTGAAAAGAAGTACACCGCCATGGAAAGAACATGCGCGGCCGTCGTCTGGGTTGCCCAAAAGTTAAAGCACTATTTCCTGGCACATGAAGTGAAACTTTTGGCGCGAATGGATCCAATTCGGTTCTTGCTTGAGAAGCCCGTCCTGACTGAGCGATTGATGAGGTGGCAAAGCTTTCTCAATCAATTTGACATCACTTATGCCAACCAAAAGTCAATCAAGGGGCATGCCATAGCTGAGCACCTAGCCCATCACCCCTTACCTTCGTATTCTCCAGTCGACGAAAGTTTTCCCGATGAAGAGTTAGGAGCCATCATCGATGGTGAGCCTTCATGGGTGCTTTACTTCGACGGGGCTTTAAATTCCAAAGGGAGTGGAATAGGGGCAGTCCTCCTCTCACCGGAAGGGGTAGTCATCCCGCACGCCTACCAATTAACCTTCCGTGCCACGAACAATGTGGCCGAGTATGAGGCTCTCCTAGTTGGGTTGAAGATGGCATTGTTGCTCGGAGTCAAGGAATTAAGGATTATTGGAGATTCGCAGTTGATACTCCGGCAATCTCTCAGCAAGTACCAAACCCGGGACCCCAAGTTGAAACCATATCAAGAGTTGGTAGCAAAGGTAATCCGGCAGTTTAGGAAGCTCACCCTTGTCCACACTCCTAGGGCCCAAAACATCCTAGCAGATTCCCTCGCCTCTCTGGCCTCTTCCATTCCCATCCCTTTAGAAAGGTCCTCCGAAACCATCTCTGTTCAAAGGCTAAGAATCCCTTCTCATGCTGATCCCTGGTTTGTCCAACTTCAATCTCCCTCCTATCAAATCAATGCACTCTCAAAAGAGCCTGAAATCGACCTCGATGATGGCCATCCCTGGTATTTTGACATCGAGAACTACCTCAAAGATGGATCCTTCCCGGATTACGCCACTTCTGCCGATAGACGGGCTATTCGCCGTGTCTCCGAACGGTACAAGATTATAGGTGGCGTTCTCTACAAGAAATCCCTCAGTGGGGTCTATCTCCGTTGCCTCGATGAAATCGAATCTGAAAGCATTGTTGAAGCTGCTCACTCTAGTGAATGTGGTGGCCATGTCAATGGTAGAGCAATTGCCCAGAAGTTGCTAAGACACTATTACTGGCCTACCATGGAAGAAGATTGCACCCATTTTGTCCGTCACTGTGCTAAATGCCAATTGCACGGTGATAAAATTCATGCTCCTTCTTCCTCTCTTCATCCCCTTATTGCTCCATGGCCTTTCGCCATGTGGGCATTCGATGTGGTCGGTCCTCTCGCGGATAGAACCGGAGAAGTCCGGAAGAAATCCTTCATTCTGACCGCCACAGAGTACTTCACAAAGTGGGCTGAAGCGGAAGCGTTCATAGAAGTCAAAGCATCAACGGTTGTCAAGTTCATCAAGCGCAACATCCTTGCAAGGTTTGGCGTGCCTCGGGACATCGTCACCGACAACGGACCACAGTTCACTTCACAGGAGCTTCGCGACATGTGTGGTAAATATGGTATCAATTTGCATCATTCATCACCATACTATCCACAAGGTAACGGACAAGCGGAAGCTACTAATAAAACTCTCATCAAAATCATAAAGAAAACATGCAAGTCTCACAACAATGCTGACTGGCCAGATCGCTTGGTTGAAGCTCTTTGGGCTTATCGCACCTCGGTCCGAACTCCTACGGGGCAAACCCCCTATGCTTTGACATACGGATCGGATGCGATACTACCATACGAGATCTTCGTCCCCTCACTTAGAGTTCAATTGGATTCCGAACTTGATCCTGATCGACGTCGGGAAGCCTTATTGGCACAACTTGAACTCTTAGATGAGAGACGAATGATAGCGGCTGACCATGCTCAAGTCTATCGTCAGAGAATTGCACGTTTTTATGCCAAAAGAGTTCTTGAGAGAAAGTTCGAAGTGGGTGAGATGGTCCTTAAGCGTAAAATCATAAAGGCACCAGGTCCCAGGAGCAAATTGCAAGAAAATTGGGAGGGTCCATTCGTTATTAAAGAGGTTTACTCAGGGAACGCTTATAGGTTAGTGGATGCCGAGGGAGTTGAGTTAACGCATCCTTGGAATGCAGTTTACCTCAAGAAGTTCTATCCTTAGTCAGTCAGTCATTCATCACTTGTCAACGGTTCGGGTTTAAGTCTCTACTTTTCCATTCGGTCACTAGTGAGGTAGGACTTATTCACACACCACACGATGTTAAATATTGCCCTTTGGCTGGAAAATCACAAGTACACTCGGGAGGTCTAATTCAGTCAATATAGTTCCCCCATTCTTTTCCCATTCGGTCATGTCTGGAAGTGGAACAAACTACGAGTAGGGGACCACCCACTCTCTTTTAAAAGGACAAGGTCACCATAAAACAGGGGCAACTAATAAAAGCAAGGGGCAAAATGTCAAAATCAAGCCTCAATGGGGAAAAGAAAAGCCAGAAGGTCAAAAAAGGGTAGCAAAAAGTACGTACCCAGAAAAAGGCTGACCAACTCAAGGAGGTAGCAAAAAGTACGTGCCTCCACCCCAGAAATAAAATAAGAAATGAAAAATTCCCCCTAAAACAATGGTTGACCAAGTCTGCTTGATATGAGATGTCGGTTTGGAAACAAAAAGTAGTTTGAACCAAAGTCCTACATGATTTTCTATACATTTCTTCCAATTTCTCCCTCTAGGGGCAATTTGGCCGTATAAGACCCTCTGTAGTAGAAAACATCAAGAAGGCTAGGGGCAATGTCCAACATCAAGGATTTTATGCACGTCCCTCCTTATTCGTGACCTTTGTGGTTTAGTGGATTGTGTAAACCCTATACCCCGACATGTGATGAATATGTGTCTTAGAGTCCAAAAAAAAAAAAAAAGAGTCTTTTGATGTATATATCTCACATTGTACATATTTTCTCCCAAATTTTCTCCCTTATTTTCAAAAAAAAAAAAAAAAAATCAAAAACCCAAAAAAATTAGTGGTACCATTCTCTTTATTTTCCTATCAAAAACAACAAAAAAATCAAGAAAAAAAAATACATGTACATATTTCCCTTCGGTCATTTAAATTCGTGTTTACATCTTTAATTAGATATTAGCCCCTTGACCAGATCTCAAGAAAGGTACATCATTGAGGCAAGGGGCTAAAGCAGATCTACACTAACGTTTTTTTCCTTCAAGTATTGTGAACGCAGGTATCAAAGCACAAAGGAAAGCACAAAAGTGACAAAAGTCTGCGAATGGTTCCACTATAAAGATCAAATCCATGTACATCTCATAAACAGGGGCATACCCCTGGTGGTACAAACTAGGAGCCTCGCTCCTCTCTCTCTCTCTGCTCCCCCTCTGTAGGCCTCTGCCTACGGGAGCTGCTCACCTCCTCCTCTTCCCTCTCCCGACGCCGGTCTGGGAGAGGGGGTCTCGAAGCCGTAGAAGCCTCTGGCCGCGGCAGCCCTCCTCGCACTACGGAGGGGTCCCCTAGTGACACGATGTCATCTAGGGAGGCGAATGCCGACGCGGTCCTCGCCGGGGCCTCTCGCTGGGCTGTCCTCTGCTGCTCCCGGCGCCTCCGAAGGACCCGATCCTTCAAGATCTCATAATCCCTCGCGATGTCCGCCCGAGCCCTGTCCGCGTCTCGCTCGCGGTCTCTCGCCTCCCTCTCCCGCTCCCGTGCCTCGAGCAGGCGACCCTCCACCCTCACTAACTCCAGCCGCAAACTCTCCATCTGTGCCTGGAGAGTAGCCACATCTCCTCCCTGCCGCTGCATGTCAAGGGGCAAGCATGTTAGAACATTCAATAGACTTTGAAAGAAAGTACTAGTTTGGTGTCTTACCTGAGCCCCAATCTCTCGAGCCTGCTCCTCAAGCTCCCGGACTCTCGCCTCCGCTCGGTCCAGGGCCCTCTGCAAGCGGACCGCCAGGTCCCCTCCGGCCGGCTGGGCGGACGAGCTCGCCCCCGCATCCCGACTCGCCTGTGCCCTCAATAGCTCTCCTCTCTGCATGCACAAAATCTTGGTCAGAAATCGAATCAAATCAATGGCAATTTCAAGATCAACGGTTGAAGATACTCACCAGGGTCCTGACCTCGGCCCGGAGCCTCGTCAGCTCCACCTCCTGCTCGGCCAGTCGCCCCTCCAAGAGGCGGATGGCCTGTGACTCCGGCATCTGCCAAATGCTTCAAGGTTAGAATCAATTCAAATTCAGATCCGACCAAGGCTTAGAGTTAGGAGTTTCACTCACCACTCGTCGGTCAAGCCGGAGTCGCCCGGCGTATCGTGCCTGGTAGTCCTCCATATAAGCCGAGCTGTCCTGGAGGTCGGTCACTCGTACCACCTGCTCTCCTCCATCGCGCCAGTACGCGACGGTGCTGCCGTGGTCTGCCCCCCAGTCGCGGTCCTCGGCAAAGAACCGCCGGCGTGAGTGCCCCTCTCTCCCGAGGGAGGGCACCTCGATGGCCGGCTGGTGCCAGCCCAGGGTCCGTACCACCAACTCCAAATACAGTACCTCACATGTCCCGAGGCACAGTAAAAGGAGGTGGCGGTCGAACAAGGGGCGACCTGCCGCCACCGCCGGGTGCGAGGCGTCCTCCTCACCCCGATATGGGGTCCACACCACCTGAGAAGAATGAGAAAACACTGATCAGTAACATCAAATGCAGCAGTAATAAAAGGAATGCAAAAGCTAGTTGAGGGTTTCATACCTGGTCGTGCGGGTAGTGGTCAAGTGCGACCCGCACATCCCCTACCCTCCTGTCGGTGACCCTGGGGTCCGGGGCCACCGCCCACCTCGTCATGAGAGGCACCATCATCTGGCGCCCCTCTACAAGTGTCCCGCGCCCCATCGGGAAGCGGGTGTACCCCCAGATCTGCAAGAAGAGAAAGTCAGTCAGTCAAGCAGTTAATCAATTGAAATTCAAGTTGAGCTTCAAAGGAAAAATTGCGTACCTGAAGGAAGGGGGTGAAGCCCCCAGTGCTCTGAGAGCGCTGCGAGCTGCTGGGGAGGAGAGAGAAAAGGTGTCCCAGCATCGCAGCACCCCAAGCGTACCTCCCCGCCTGCGCCAAGTCCCTCAGCAACAGCACGAACTTGCAGTTCATCTGTGATGACTGCGTCGCGAACAACAGGCGTCCGAAGAGGTAGCTGGCAAAAATCCGCACCGAGCGCTCCTCGCTCCGGTCTCCTAAGTCGAGTGCCCCCCGCACTCCAGCATAGAACTCATCCAGTGACTCTAGGGGTCCTCTCCTCCTCCCCCTCAGTCCAACCGCCTCTGACAACGATCCGAGCAGGATGCTCCGGATCGGTCTCCTCCTCCCAGCCACGAACTCTGGCCCCAGTAGCTCTACTATGTCGTCATAGTAGTCCCTCCTCTCCAATCCGACTACCGGCTCTCCCTGAACCGGCAGTCCCGTCAGATACGCCACATCCTCCAATGTGGGTATCATGTGACCCCAAGGCATGATGAATGCCTTGCAGTCCTCCTCCCATCTCTCCCTCAACGCCTCCAGGTACGGTATGTCTAAGTGGAAAGGGCGTACCGACAGTAGATGTCCGAACCCCATCCTCGCTATCTGAGCCTGCTGGGCCTCTGGAAGCGCGTGGTACCATGCCCAGCACAAGTCCCAGGTCACCCTGCTCCTCATTCGGCCCTTACCCTGCAGAATACACAGAAAGTTTAACGTCAGTATCGATGGCCGTTTATTCAAAGTTGGCGGCAATGGGGTTGCCGTTTACCCATGATAGGCGTCAACGGGGTGGCCGTTGAGTTCCTGTGTCGACGTCCGGCCCATTGACGTCAAGATAATCTTGACGGCAAGAGGTGGACGTCAGGAGGAACTCGACGGCAACCGATGTTGCCGTCAAGTTCCTGTCCAACCCGACGGCCCTTTCCCTGTTTCGCCTTCTTTTCACCAAAATCAAATCACACTCACACAGGGGTTTTAGGGTACTCACCCGAGGTCGTCGAGGTGCCTCCGCCTCCGTCTCATCTCCTCCCTCGGTCTCGTCCCCCTCCGCTACGTCCTCTACCGCTTCTTCTTCTTCTTCCCCCGCTGTAGCCATCTCCACCTCTTCTTCTTCCTCCTCCGTTTGGCGGCGGCCCCGGGTGATGGTTCGTTTCTCCCTGGTCCTCATTGTCTCGAGCAAGGGTATGGGTTTTCCTTCTCCCGGCGCTTGGGAAGATGGAATGGCGCCGGGAGAAGGCGTCGGTTCAAAAAAAGGGCGTTTACTGGTTTAACGTCCATGTCGGGCCGTTTAACTTTATCTGGCGTCAATCTCTGGCCGCCGACGTACCTTCAGCGGCCAGGGTGTGGACGTCAATGTCCCCTCAATGTCAGACCTCGAAGTCTTGTAGACGGCTAGGTGTGGACGTCTAGTTTAAACTAGACGGCTACCTATGTGGACGTCGACATTCAGTCACATGATCCGCGGCCGCATCTCTTGACGTTTACCTATTGCTGGCGGCCGTCGATCTGGACGTCAATCTGGCGCCCTCAGTGCTTACAGAACCCTCATCACAGAACCAATTGGGCCCATTTTTGACACCCTTTGGCTTCATTTCAGTCCCATCTCATTTCAATGATCAACACCACACCATTTCAAGCCATTCAAATCAATTGAAAACACAAATGAGATCTATTGCTTATTCATCTGAAATTGTGTTACATTTATTTGAAAATAAGAAAAGCACATCACTTTGCCCTGCGGGCCATAAAATAACCACAAGCAACGGGAAGGATGCTATAATTGTATTCCTCATACTTCAAGATCTCTTCCCGTTTTTCCTGCACTGCCAATCCCACTTTCTTACTCACTGTGTACTTCTTCCATGTCTTCAAACCTTTCTTCTTCATCTTCTCATTTCTCCCAGTAACAATCACATCAGTACCGTTGAATGAAGTTGGGATTCCCCGTGGAATCCCAAGCTGACAATGGCACCGATGTGGCTGATACATCACCATCTGATCTGCTCCTATTAGCCACAGATCTCTGTCCTCCCTGGTCCTTGCTCTGAACTCGATAGTCCTCATAAACAGTGGCCTCACAATGAACTCATCCATGCCCAGATATGCTAAGTGATCTCTCCAAGCATCTCTGCCCTTCAAGTGTGCTGTCAAACACTTGATCTCATCCTCTGGCTCGTACCATGCCCTGCTGCAATACACTGAACTCCGAAGGAAAACTCTGGAGGGGGTAGGTTGTGCATCAGCGAAGTCAAACTTTAGATGAGCTTCCATCCATACCTGGAGCAGAAACAAACTCCCGCAGGTGCGTCCGCCTAAGCTCATGGTGGTGAGCGAGCTGTACAGGTGAGCCAACACTGCAGGGGCAAGTGACTGCCCGCGCCACAGCAGAGACAGAATTTCCACATGCTCATAGAGGATGAAGTCGCCACTCGTGGGGAACAGGAAAACACCAGCCAGGCAGAGTGTCAGTCCCCGGGTTGCCCTCTCTCCGCCAATCTCCCTCACATGTTGGATCAACCACCAGGCCAGCCGGTCCAGGAAGATCCCGTTCTTGTTCGTCATCCGCAGCACCTCCTTCTTGTCTCGCACGATGTCTGCGAGGATCTCCTCCCATGGAAGGAGAGGAGTCGCTGCATCATACTCCAGACACCGCTGCCATCCCAAGAACAGCTCCACCTCTTCCAGCAGCACGCTCGCCTCGAATCCCTGGAACACGAAGGTGTGCGTGTGCGGATGCCATCTCTCCACCAACGCCCCCAGGGCATCGAACCCCCACCACATCTCCTTCATATTCTTGGCCAAGACCACCATAAAGTTCAAATGCCACATTCCGATAAAGCCTCGCATGTCCAGTGTTATCGCATTAACCAGATTCACGAGCCAGGAAAAGGCCCGTACCTGGCCTTGGCTTGGGAATGCGGGAACTTCCTGCATGGGAGGCGGGGTTCTGTAAGAAAAGTTGTTTGGGGCGTTTTCAGCCCAGGAAATAGCAGAAGCAATCATCACTTACCTCTCCATTGGCTAGACGTGCGCTTAAGTGGCCCGGAACTTCACTCAGAACTCCGGGATTCGCACCTGAGGATTGTCCGGTCGATGAAGAGGCCATCTTGCTGTGCTTTTCTGTCTCTCAGCTCTCTGGTTCGCAGCAGGAGCAGAGAGGGACGGAGGTAGGAGATGGAAGAGTCCCTATGGACTCCCATCACCTATATTATCGGTCTGATCCGCTGTCAGGTAGACGTCCAGATATGTGGACGTCAGTTCCATGTTGACGGCAACATATGTGGACGTTAACCATATGACTGGCGGCCATCGATGTGGACGTTTACTGACCGGAAGTTTTTAAATGTCTTATTCTTTATATGGCCATTATCCATTACCTTGTGCTTCGAGTTGTTTTGCAGATATTTTAAGCACAAGCCGCGCTTCAACTTCGGAACGCTCATGCGACCTTGAGCGTCACAGGTATGTCTAACATAGGACCCCACCAGAGGCGAATAACTTGGCGACCGTGAACCCTGAGTTCCCCTTCACCAAAAACCGTGACGGGTTTGCGATCTCTCAGTTATTCGTATGGCCTTTAGAATTTCCTCTGGTGCTAACTTGCATTTTAGATAGGCAACCCACACCAGCATGCATCTTCACTGCTAACATTCTCTTACTAACACTAAAAAAAAAAAAAATGGTGTTTTCCTCGAATATATGATTTCCCAGCTCGGGTAGCCTACTGGGTTCGTCCTTCATGTCTATCCAGGTTGATATCGGGTTTTTGTTGCCCCCATTCTCCACTTGTCCCACCGTGCTTTCAACAAATGATCATTCCAGCCTTATTGAGTTCATTTGAGCCTTCGCCAGCCGCGAGCTTAATTCCGGATTTCAGGCTTTCCAGGCATGTGATTCCAGTTAGAATCTTTTGATAATCCTTTGAGAGATCAACCAACTCCTTGTCTTCGTGACCTCCTAAATTCGGGACCGACGTCCTGATTAGGCCAGCGAGCCCACGGCTCCGGTTACGAGACCCTCCTGATTCAACCGTCATATTACAAACTCCTTTGACTCAGACACGCCGGAAACTAGTCAAAGTCCGACACGGCCACGCCAGGGACCCTACCATTGGGTTGAGGTTGTAGTTACACGGGTAGATCACCCTTTCTCCTCTTATTCACACTTGTCTCTCAGACGATTCGTCATTTGTTCCTAGCTTGTCTCTTTCGTTTGGTTTGCTAGAATTCCTATCCTCGGAGATGGTCCGTCCATTAAATCTCCGCGTCCTTTGTTTACCGAGACGCCAACCTTTCAGTCCGCTCTGCTCCCTTGCAAGACCGGACGTCTCGGAGGGGCATTTGTAGACGCGAGATTTGGCCCATTTCCCGCAAGGCATTTGGCCCATTAAGCTTCGTTTGACCATGTGTTGACTGGCCTCGGATTCCATGTAGACGGCAGCATCGACTGCCGCCTACTACTGGTTGACGGCATTCCCCTGGACGCCGACCCATATTGGCGTCCACATCCCGATGGACGTCTGCATGGGTTGGCGGCAAGATCCCTTGACGTCAAGGCGTTTACCTGGTCTGCGCAACTAACCCGGAATATAGCCCACTGCGCCCTTGTCTCGCCCATGCAACGCATGGGGCCGTTCCCAACGGGTATATGGGCCACCTTGGCAGTCCCTTGACCCAGTAAAAATCCCATTTGGCCTCTCCCTATTGGTTGGAGCTTAAACACATGAATTGCCACATGTGCAAGTGTGTTTCTTCACACTTGAGCATCCAATGCTCTCAACCCCGAGCTCACTGTCTATATAACTCCCCCTTGGTCCCTCTGAACAGGGGGGAGAGGCTGGACGTCCATATGCTCAAACTTTGAGAGAGGAGAGAGAAAATCACACTCAAGCTTCACCAAGTCTTCCTCTACTTCCTCTCAACCTGTGGGACGTCCAAGGAGGCTTCTAAGGAGCTGAAGGAGCTTCTGCAACGAGCTAGCATCAACAACTACGAAGATCACCTCCCCCCTCTTCCTCCCTTTCCCTATTCTCTTTTAGATACTTGCATATCACACACTCTTTCCCACACACTCTAGGCACGTAGGTCACTTTCCTACACACCTAGAAAGGGGTTTCCCAACCAAAAACGGAGGGAAGAAGGGTGGTCATAGCATTTGGCCACCCCTCTTCTCAAGTCCGCAACCGGTACGGGACTCTCCTTTTGGGCCTTCCACCTTTCGTTTTGAACATTTGCTGCACTATTTAGAGTCTAATTGAGTCTTGTTCTGTGGCAGGAACAATCCAAAGAAGACCGCGGAGCTCTTCTCTTTTGGCCGGCTGAAGGAGAAGAAGTCGAAGTCTCACCATCACCCGCGACGCGAGGCTACCACTCCGGCGTGATCACACAACTCCTTGGGCACAGGTAAGGCCCTGGCGATCACAATCATCTCCCATCCCCTTCCGGTTCTCCTTGTTTTCCCTCAGTCAACCTGGTCAAACGAGAAGTCAACGAGGTCAACCGGCACATTCTCCATCGCCAATGAGGGAGCGGAACGTCCGTGAACCACCGTCGGAGAAGGTCACACCAGTCGGCATCCGAAGACGGGGGCGGAACGAGACGTCCACAGTAACTAGAGACATATTCATGCAAAGTATAGTAACGATGGCAAGAAAATAATAGCACTTGTACAGGGGAATAGCACAACGAATGTAGAGAAAGATTGGCCATGTAACGATATGGCACGTAAAGTTGCACAACGGTGCACTAGTAACGATAGCACTTGTAAAGATAGCACTTGAATAGATTGCACTTTAATTGTCACAGATTAAATCTTGATAGTATAATGGCACTAGATGTATGCCAACATCCTGATCATTTTAACTCCCATGGGCTTTCGGGCGCTCCTCCCAGGACCAAATCGGGCCCTATTACACTAGCATAAGTTATGTTTCCTATCTTAGACAATCATAGGGATGACCAAATAGAGTACCAAGAATAGATGAGAATAGTAGATGAAATAGATAAGATTGTAGAGTGAAAGTAAACAGATGAGAGTACAAGGATAGTAGATGAGACAGGGACGTAATTGTAAAACCACGATAAATAATGATAGTCACAGTTGCACAACACACCATCGTGTACTGGCAGTCTGGTAGAAGTCACCACCGCCCACTAGCCATGCCAAAACACAACTAGATGGTCTGGCGTGATCACATGGTAAGAAGAAAACACACTAAGGCTGTTGGATCGTACTGATCCCTAAGGGTGTAACGGGTTTTAAGGGTACAACTAGCTCGTCGGCAAAGGATGTGCGCCAAAGCCAAGGAGACTTACGGTGGCCTTGACAAGGAGTCCCTGGTCCAGTCAGGAGTATTCCCAACAGAGAGGTGGTCCATGCCAAGAAAAGTGTGTAAAATAAGTGTCCGTCGTGCCTCGAGTGCTCGAAGGCCGAGGGAAACAGTAACGGTATACAAAGCACGAATAAAACAAAGACAAGTGTCATTTAATAATTGGAAAATTAAGTGAGTAATTATTGAGTAATTTAATATGGTCTCATGGCAAACATTTATGTTAAGTGTGTGCAAGTGTAATTAAATCAAGAGAGTAAGAATAGTTGTGTATATGACTTTTAAAATTAATGAATCTCACGTGAAAATTCCAATTATTACTAATTAGATGGTTATTATACATAACAATACATGTTTAGGGTTAACAAGGGTTAAATAGTATAACTAGCAGGGGTATAAGCACAAATTCAGGTTTTCTAGTGGTATTTGAGAACGTGACGGACGGTCTGTTGCGTTCAGTTGAACTGACAGGTAGGTCTGAACTGGGAAGAGTCGTGACGAGTCGACCCGTCGCGTTCAGAACGTGACGGTTCTCCTTGTCGCGACCCCTTCTGAGACCACGATAGGTCGGGCCGTCGCGACTTCATAAGGTGGCCCGAGCCTAGAAAAGGGAATTTGGCCCTTTTCTAGGTAGGGTTCCTCCCTTCCAAGCAAGACACAGGGCTACTCTAAATTCCATGTAAAATCACAGGAAGCTCCAAAAATCAAGAAACCAACTTTAATCGAAAGTAGACATATAGATCTATCATTGGATATGAGTAATTAGAAAATAGACAAGGACTGGGCATGCTTTCATCAGGTTATATTTCAGTGACCTAAAACAAGCACTATCATGGATTTTGATTTAATACGCAAAGGATACACGATGAATTTTCAGGAAAATAGGTCCATTAGAACCCTAACATCAAGCAGTAACTATGATAATTATTTCGAGGCATGAGATCAAGTGGGTTCATGGATTTAAAGCAAACATGAGGGTTTGGGTACAGGGTAATAACATGGAATTGAGCATTTAATTCTCTTACAGGGAACAACGAAAATTGGGAAATCATGGGGCTTTTAAAGGTCCATGTATAGACTACCTATGGCCTAAGTTAATCGATTTGTGCTTGAGAGATTGCCTATCTTTTCTTGCTGATAAGAATCTTAGGGTTGATGACGAAAAAGAGAAGAACTCCTCCTTGCTCCAAGCCTTCTTCTCCTTGCTCCTTCGTTCTTCAGCCCCTCCCTTCATCTCCCAGAGCTCCAACATCGTTCTATGGGTTGATAGGGCCGAATTGGGGGGTGTATAGCTTGTTTAAGAGTCCATACTTCCCAAAACTCCTTCCTTTCCCTAAAACTCCGAATTTCCTCATTTATCATCCTATTTCTTGTCTTTATCTCCTAATTAGGATTGGGAAGAGATCCAATTTCGTGGGTAAAGGGTTAGGGTAAGTCTAGGACTCCGTTTTAGGATATATATGGGTTATTTAATATTTATCTTAACCCTTTTACTAATCATTACTATTTTTAGTACAAATTTTACTTAATTAGCTCCCATCCCATGATGAACTCTTCAAATTTGGGCCCATTTTTTCCATGCTTGGGCCATTTATACAACCCATTCCTAATTTAACTTAATGGGTTTTGATTTAATTTCCTTTTATTCCCCTTATTCTTCATTTATTCTAATTTAATTCCATTTCTCACATTTATTAATTAAAAATATCTTTTATTTATTTAAGGTTTTAAAAATCAAGGTTACTGCAAGAAAAGCCCTTAGGATGAGGAGATCAAGGAGGAGAAGGCTAGGAACGAAGAGCTTCTTCAAGTTCTTCACATCTCTTGCCCTAGGAATCAAAGCACTCAAAGGTAGGCTATTTCTTAAGAAAAAATAAATTAACTTCGACCATAGGTAGACCATGATTCCATATTCGAAAGCACCATGTTTTCTCCAATTTTTATCATGCCAATTAGGAGTATTTCATACTCCAAATCCTGTTAAGAACATGTACCCGACTTGACATATGTTCACCCTAAATCCACGTCTATGCATAATCTCGGGTCATGAAACTCTTACTGTACATACTACTTAATGTCAGAAATCCATTGACACCATTTTCTATAATTTCTATCAAGTACACTTTTTGGATTTAAATGTTTTCCCTTACTGTGTTAGATTTTAGGTTCGTCGTGAAGAACTTGTTAATTGCATGATCATACCTTGTCCGAAATCTGATTACTCTTTACTATGGATACCTCTACATGCCTAGTTTCATTTAAAAGTGATTTTGGTATTTTTCATCATGTGTACGATTTTATATCTATTTTTGAAGAGATTGTGTCGAACCTTGGCTGCATGGACTGCAACCCAAGGAAACCTATGCCATCTGTCTGAGCTCAGGCCGAGACCCTGAGAATGCGATGACCCGATAGGTCGCGTTCTCAACCAGGTTGCGACAAGGCCTCACGTCGCATTCTTAACACGATGGGACCCTGCGCCATGACCTTCTCTTCATGTAAGTCCCGTCCTAAATGCGTCGACGCGACCCGTCGCGACCTGAACGCATCGGCCCGACCCGTCGCGACCTGAACGACCATCGCGTCTGCTTGGTCTGTTGCGACCTGAATGCGACGCCGGCCAACGTCGCGACCTGACTGTCTGTTCTAGAAACCCTAATCATCATGCAAATAATGTTAATCATGTATTACAACCATTGTTTAACCCCTGAAATGTACTATTATGAACAATAACGACATGTTTATGTTTAATGGGTAATATTCACATGATTTCTATTAATTAAAAGATGTGTGCACAATTATCTCTTGCTAACTTGATTCTCTTACACATGCACACACTAAACAGGAATCCTTGCCGTGAAACCTTACCGAAATTACTCAATAATATATCTGGTAATTAAGTGCCATTATTCGTATAAATTCCCTATTTATTTTAAATAAACTTGTCTTCATTTTATTCACTTGTTTTGAATATCGTTATCGCATCCCTCTGTCTTGGAGCACTCAAGGCATGACGAACAACCCTTACTATACACACTTCTATCTTGGCTTGGACGGCCTCTCCGTTGGGAATACTCTTGACTGGACCAGAAACTCCTTGTCAAGGTCTCCGTAAGACTCCTTGGCTTTGGTGGACGTCCACTGCCGATGAGCGGGTTGTACCATCAATACCTATTTTACCCTTGGGGATTAGCATGATCCAATGGCCTTAGTTTGTTCTCTTTTACCTTGAGATCATGCCGAACCTCTGGCTTGTGTTCATAGCATGGCTATTGGGTGGTTAGTGACTTCTATCGGACTGCCGGCACACGATCGTGTGTGCTGTGCAACTGTTACTATCACCATTTATCGTCGATTTATGAATACGACCCTCTCTCTTATCTACTCTATTTACATTCTCCTCTATTCACGTTCTCTCTGTACTCTCATCTATTCTTCAATTACTCTTATCTTTTCTTGGTACTCTATTTAGTCATTTATTTGATTGTCTAAGATAACAAACATAATCATGCCAGGCAACATTATAAAGGGTCTGATCTGGTCCTGGGAGTTACGCCCGAAAGCCTTTAACTCGCGGGAGTTTAATGATCAGGGTATACGGCATAATACCCAAGTGCCATACTATTAAGATTTAATTGAAGACAATCAATCACTATACTATATTCTCTCGGTTGATGAGAAGTTCAACCACAAAGTGCTATCTCGACTAGTGCACTTTTGTGCAAACGTTATATGCTATTTCGTTATACGGCCAATTCATTGTCATGCTAGTTGTGCTATTTCCATGTGAAAGTACTATTGTTCTCTTGCTATCGATACATTACTCTCTTGACTATACTTGATCGTTCTCTATAGTTATTCTACTTGACAGGACATTAATCACTTAAAGCATGCTTGTTTATACGAGATATTAAGTCCTACTGGGTGATTATCGCTCATTCTGCACTATTTATTTCATGTGTTTTATGTAAGTCTGATGGGGACTACCACACGAACAAAGAAGGGGATGAGCAAGTGCAGGAGTGACCCTACATTACGACAACCAAAGTTTTTTAGGAGTTTAGCTACCTGAATAGTTAGTTGTAGTTGTATTGTTTTAAATAAAGTACTCTAGGCCCATAGTTTTGGCTCTAAATTAGTGAATGTAATAAATGATTAGCGGGATTATTAATGAAGTTGGATCATTTGGCGTTATCCCAATTTGTGCTATGGTTTGATGTTTATCTCATACTCTATATATACTATTTATTTAACTGTTCATCGCTCTGATTTTCCGCATCGGACATTACATATAAAATACGTAAATGATTGAAGTAATAGAGAAAGCCAATCTCTCTGTTAAAATACACCTATGAATGCGTTAAGGTAACACTTTATGTGAGTTAATGAGAAGAGAAATTTGGTTAAAGTGTAACGTCGTGGACATTCAGATTTGAGTTTAATGGTTTGTGTATGGAGCCTTGGGCCAATATGTGGCCATTAGGCCAAGGTTGTGGCTTTCGTGTGTTGTGTGGGTGTCGTGGGCGGGAGCTTGGGGCCCATAGACCCCACTGGTTCTCTGTGTGAGAATGCAACAGGGCTAGGCATCGCATTTTGAACGTGACAGACCCCTGCATTGCGATCTCATTGTCGCCTTTCCCGGGGCTTTGTCCACTTGTGTGACACGTGACATGCGTGGAGTTGACGCAAGGCACGGTCCTGGTGAACGCAACGGGCACCTATGTTGCGTTCTCATTTCCGATTGGGTTAAGTTTGGCTCTTCCGTCAAATAGAGTAGGAAGCTCTACTCGACCGAGGAAGGGGTTGCTGTCGAGGGTTTTGGCAATTTCGGCTTGGGAAATGTTCGTTTAGTGCAGTTTCCACATGAGGAGGTTGCCCGGAGCATGGAAAACATCGATTGTGTCTCGTTCTTCAAGTTCTTTAGGTTGGTAGGGAAATTCCCTTGCTTACTTGCGTACTTTGAATGGTTTAAATCATTTTAAGCATGAATCGATGTGTGGTTGTGTTCATACTATAGTTTAGTCAGTTTGTAGGAGCTTGGTTTGCATGGAAATGGGGTTTTGAAGTGATTTCTGTGTGAGAACCGTAGTATAGGGTTTATGTCTGAGAAGGTGACGGGTCGGACTATTGCATTTAGGTCGCGACCCCTGGCCCCATTGCGTTCTCTTTGTGAACGCGGCCTATCGAGCTGTCGCGTTCTTAACGTGACAGTCGACCCCGTCACGTTCCTCATTCCGAGGTGTGTTATGTGATTTTAGGCAATGAGGGTCCTGTGTGGACCTAGCTCTAGTTACTTAATTTTGATTTAAGTTGTTTAAGCATGGTTAATGGTAGTAAAGAAAGACTTAGGGTTAATGTTTCAGATTGTGGTTAGTTAGTTATTTATGTTTATCTGTAATGATGTTCAACATTTAATAGTTATGTGACTTACGTGTTTAACAGTTGTATTTGTGTACAGTTGTGGTTGGGGTTTATTATATGATAATCCGTTATGAGCAAGTGTGGTACACCATGGTTTATGAACGAAGGATAAGCGTGTGTCAGTCATGTTAGTGTGCAATGTGGTTTGTGTGTTTACTGAGTTGGGTGGTCCGATGCCTATTCTAGAATGCCTCTTTAGTCGGGCACCCTAGGTTCTTTGTGAGCTAAGCACATTGTGCATAGATTTGTCCTGGTACTGTGCGTACTGTCGAGGTCTATGTCGTCTTCCTAGACACCCTCACTTGTTTGTTTGTTGAGTAGCTTGTCCGACTAAGGGAAAGACGACAGTGGGGCAGCGACTTGTGGTGTGTGAGTGTTCTTTGTTTGGTCTCTTGTAGCGCGCTCGTGGTTGGGGGACAGACACCAATAGACGTACTGGTCTCCAGCTAGTCTTGTGTTTCCACTTCCCTCACTTTGCGGGTCCCAAAACCCATAGAGGTGTGTCAGACATGGGTCTACAGTTTGTGTTGCTGCAGAGTGGTGTTGGTTGGTCTCCAATATAGTTATTTGACTTACGCAATGTGGTTGTGGAGCTGTAGTTTGACCTTCTATCATTGACTGTGAGATTGAGAGGTGGTTCGAGTACTGTTGTGTTGTCCGAGTTGGATACTGGCATTATGAACCAGTAGTCTTTACTCACGTGGTGACATTGTTCCTTCTGACTCGGGTTTCTAGTAGTTATGGTTGTGAGTTGTGACTCACTTGCTATAGTTTCTATCCATTAGTTGTGTAACTATGCTAGTGGCGCAGTTGTGAGATTGTAGTTTTGTTGTTGTACCTTTTGGTTTTAGGTACCTGTACCCTTTTTGGGTAGCTAGTTATTGTGGCACATCATGTGCTGATTTCAAGTGCTGTTGTGGAGCTGTGCTGCGTAGAGGTCATGTTGTGTGATTTTCCACTTGTCGTGTTCTTACCTTTCTGTGGGTTGTCTCTCGGTGTGTTTTATTATTCTAATGTGTGGTGGACTGACTCCTTGCTGTCAGTCTCGTTGCCTTTCATTGGTGGTGGATCTGTGTGGCTCGTGGTTTACTCGTTTCGGTTACTGTGGTGGATTGGTGTTTCTGCACTAGTTCTGTTATTTCCTTTATTTCTGTGAGCTATGTTAGTTAGTGTGTTTATGTTTAATTGTAGTTTAATTATGTTTATTGCAAGCATATCATAGTTACACTATCGGTTTTACTAGTGAGTCCCTGAGTGGTGGAGGTGTTTATTCCTTTATGCAGTTTCTGGTTGTTGTTTCTCTTTTTAGGAGGTCTCTGCTGAGCCTGTGACTTTTTAAGGTTCACTCACCTACAGTTCTTTTCATGTGTTAGCAGCGTGCTTGGTTTATAGAAGCATTGTGGCGGACTTGTACCACCAGCAGTTGAATTGTAGTTGTAGTTCGTGTGAGCTTTGCTTTCTCAGGGTATGCCCTAGGTAGTTGTATTTTTCTCTTGGACATGTAATATTGTATTGGGACAGTCTAAATTAATTTCTTGTTTCTTATACTTCTGTGGTGATCTTTTATATTCTTATTGGACACGTGTGTGAGTTATCTCTTACAAAACTTCGGTTTGATAGCGGGAGGCAGGTCTGGATATGAAGCTTTATTGGCATAAATATCCAGGGTCATTTTATAAAGTACAAGAACAAAAATAAGAACGCAAATGTTAAGTTAAAGTAGATGAGGAACCTAATTAAAGTAGACGAGAAAGCCGATTAAAGTAAATGAGAAAATTAACTAAAGTATGAACACAGTAGTTGTACATACCTGATGGTAATGAATAAATGTATGCATTAATTATATGGAAGGGTAAATGAGAAACAAAATAAAGGACGGAAACTATCTTCTAAAGACTGATTATTAAAGTCCACCAAAAGGTGAGACCATTTGGGACATCTTTTCTTAAAGTAACTAGGAAATAAGTTTGTCTATTGCCAATGACCTTTAATTAATTTTTCCTTTATTTTTTATGCCAAGTATGTCGATTTACATTTATAATTTGACTGAGAACACTTATATGTCACTCCCTTGGGGCTCATCTGATTAGATCAAACAAGATGACAAGATTTAAGAAACAAAAAGGTTTTAGTCTGATCCTTCAAATGTCACGCCCCGCAGCGGAATAAATCGAGGGGACGTGAGCAGAGTATATGGTAACGTAAATTGCACATACAATCGTAAATATCAGAGCAACTAATGAACAATAATTACAATAAACTCTTCATTTTATTGATAAATCACCTAAACTATTACAACCACTAATTTTGATCCAATACATAGGGCTCAAAGACATCATTACATTGGAAATGATAATTAAGTAAATATATAACTAGACTCTATGATACTAAGGTCCTTCCGTCACTGTGACTCCAGGTCGCTCATCACTCTAGTCCATTCCCGTTGGTGTGGGTAATGTCATCATCTAACTGAAACACATATAACAATAGCACAGGGTGAGCGATAATCGCAAGTAGGATTAATATCTCGTGTAAACATGCATACTTTAAGTGATTAATGTATTGTCAAGTATGGTAGCTAGAGAGAACGATCAAGTATGGTCAAGAGAGTAGTGTCGCAAGATAGCAAGAGAATAATAGCACTTTCACATGAAAATAGCACATCTAGTATGATAACGGATTGGCCATATAACGAAAATAGTATGTAACGTTTGCACAAAGTGCACTAGTAGAGATAGCATATTTGGTCGAGCTTCTTGTCAACCCAGAGAACATATTATAGTGATTGATTGATTGATTATCATAGATTAAATCTTGGTAATATGGTGTTGGATGCATGCCGAACACCTTGATCATTTAACTCCCACGGGCAAATGACACTTTCGGGCGCACCTCCTAGACCAGATCGGGCCCTTTATAATATTACCTGGCATAGAATATGTTTGTTATCTTAGACAATCAATATAATGGCCAAATAGAGTACCAAGAATAGATGAGAGTAATTGACGAATAGATGAGAGTTTAGAGAGAACGTGAACTAGATGAGAGTGTAGAGCTAGTAGATGAGAACATGGCCATTTCCGTAAAACAATGATACACAGACGATAATAACAGTTGCACAACACACATGGTCGTATGCTGGCAGTCCGGTAGAAGTCACAACCGCCAAAAAGTCATGCTACGAACACAAGCCAAAGGCCCAGCGTAATCTCAAGGTAAGAGAGAACCAACTAAGGCCGTTAGATCATGCTGATCCCTAAAGGTAAAATAGGTATTGATGGTACAACCTGCTCATCGGCAATGGACGTCTGCCAAAAGCCAAGGAGTCATACGGAGGCCTTGACAAGGATTGCCTAGTCTAGTCAGGAGTATTCCCAATGGAGAGGTTTGATGACCAAACCTTCCCCATATAAATTAATTCACTTATTTATATATTAATTTTGATGATTAAAAAAACAATACTAATGAATTACTTGAGCCTTGAGGACAGGAAATAAAAGTAAAAGGAAGTTCAAGACAATCAGGTAAAACTCTCACTTCATGTTTTTCCCAAGTCATTACATCGACTTCTTCATACACGATAACGATTTACTAAGCATCGGTTTCTTTGTAAATTATAAAGACTTGCTAAGTCGTCGCAACGATTTCCTAAGTTGTCATAACGATTTCTTAAGACCTCGTAAAGATTTGCTCGTCGCAACGATTTCTTAAGTTGTCATAATGATTTCTTAAGACCTTGTAACGATTTGCTCGTCGCAACGATTTCTTAAGTTGTTATAACGATTTGTTAAGACCTCGTAACGATTTGCTCGTCGCAACGATTTCTTAAGACCTCGTAACTATTTGCTCGTCGCAACGATTTCTTAAGACCTTGTAACGATTTGCTCGTCGCAACGATTTCCTAAGTTGTCATAACGATTTCTTAAGACCTCGTAACGATTTGCTCGTCGCAACGATTTCTTAAGTTGTCATAACGATTTCTTAAGACCTTGTAACGATTTGCTCGTCGCAACGATTTCTTAAGTTGTCATAACAATTTCTTAAGACCTCGTAACGATTTCTTAAGACCTCGTAAGGATTTGCTCGTCGCAACGATTTCTTAAGTAATCACATCGATTTCTGTAGAACTCATAACGATTTCTGTATTGTTCATAACGATTTCTGTATTGTTCATAATGACTTCTGTATTGCTCATAACGATTTGCTTACCACAACGATTTCTAAGTGATCACATCGATTTCTGTAGAATTCATAACGATTTCCTTCTTGATCACAACGATTTACTTACAGTAATGATTTGGTAAGTAATCACATCGATTTCATAAGTGTTTATAACGATTCCATTATTATGATTCAATGATGCTCTGTCATAACGATTTGCCTACCAACTGATAACGATTTCATAAGTCATAAAGGCATCGGCTTTGTTCATATCGATTTGATTGTTATTTCAATATAATACTCTTAATATGCGTTGAATAGTCAAAGTCGTATCTCATCTGTTTGCTGCTATGCATTCAATGTACTCTGAACGTATCTCTCATGCATGCAGACGATATCTTCCACTATTGTGCTATTCTGTCTTCATCTTTATTTTGACAGAAAGGAGCTTTGCTAAAACTAGCAATATCTTTTCCAACTGTGACTAACAATCAACGACAGCCCTAGCTGTCTCCTATTTATTATTGATATGCTTGCAGATACTGACAAGATTTATCTGTACAAACGTTGGACACAAAAGATACAAGATATCAGAATATTTCTTTGGCGTGTACTAAAGGATAAAAGACTGAAGATCAGAAGCTTCCTTGCAGACCAGTCTAACGTACACCAGAATGAGAGACAACGGATCTTTAACGTTCAAATTTCAAGTAGAAGCTTAAATACAAGACTATGAAGACAGACTTTTTGAATAGAACAACATTCTGTGATAGAGAATTGCCAATCTTCAAGTCTTCAGTAGTTCAAACAAGAGCGAGGCACTCCTTCCCAATACATCTTAGCTCTTTAGCTCTCTGTGTTGAAAAGAAATTCCTGTGAGAGCCAGTGAAGTCTTTTGAGAGAAACCAGTGTCAAAATCCTTTCTCTCTCGAGGCTTGTTTGCTTCAGATTGTAGCTGTTTGAGCTAGTTCCTGAAGCCTGTTCTTGTGCCTACTTTTATTAGTTTTTATTCCCTTCGGTTGTGAAGGAAGACCTGGTGGTATCCAGGGGTTTTTCCCTTCGGTTGTGAAGGAAGACCTGGTGGTATCCAGGGTGTTGTTCCCTTCAGTTGTGAAGGAAGACCTGGTGGTATCCAGGGTGGTTGTATTCCCTTCTGTGTGAAGGAAGACCAGTTGAGGCTGGGTGTAAGGATCCGTGAGGGGGATAGTACCCTTGATAGTGATATCCTGAGGTATTTCTCAGGGACTGGACGTAGGTCTCCTGTGGAAAGGAGTTCCGAACCAGGATAAAATCCTTGTGTCTTGTGGCTGTGTTGTTTGTGCGCTTGCTATTTTCATTCACTCTAACTCTAACCTTCGTTTAAGTTATTGTGTAATATTTTAGTGAACAGGTATCAATCTAAGATCAAATTTTTATTAACCCAATCACCCCCCCTCTGGGCTAGCTAGCTGGGCAACAAGTGGTATCAGAGCGAGTCTCTTCGACAAAGAAGAAGATCCAACGATCTGAAGAGTAAAGATCCATGGCAGCCCAGGGTAACTTCGAAGGTCAGTCAGTCAACAGACCTCCTTTGTTTGATGGAGAAGATTATACCTATTGGAAGACAAGAATGGAGTACTTTCTACAAGGCCACGATTACATGATATGGTCCATTGTAGAAGAAGGCGATCTTCTAGTCACCAATGCAAAGGCTCAGTGGACAGATGAAGACAGAAGAAGAATCTCCTTAAATTGCAAAGCCAAGAGCATCCTGTGCTGTGCCCTCAGCAAGAAAGAATTCAACAGAGTTTCAGCCTGCAAATCCGCAATGGAAATGTGGGAAAAGCTCAGAATTACCTATGAAGGGACAGATAAGGTAAAGGAGACAAGAATCGACATTCTTGTGACTCAATATGAAAGATTCCAGATGCAGTCTGGTGAATCCATAACCCAAATGTTTAGCAGATTCACAGATATCACAAATGGGTTAGCTGGATTAGGAAAAGTCTATGATGTACCAGATATGGTCAGGAAAATCCTCAGATCTCTGCCATCCTCATGGACTCCAAAGGTAACAGCTATCGAGGAAGCCAATGATCTAAAACTAATGTCATTGGAAAAGTTAATAGGATCCCTCATGGCTCATGAGATAAATATGGAGAGATTAGGAGAATCCTCCAGCAGAAAGAAGCAATCAAACGCTCTCAAGGCCAATGAAGATATATCAGAAGAATCACTGGACAACAGTGAAAGCAGTAAGGACAGTGATGATGAAGAAGCAATGCTGTCTCGAAGACTTCAAAGAATTCTAGCAAAGAAAAAGAAGCTCCAGTCTGGGAGAAGATTTTTTAAGAAAAATAAAGATTTCAGAAAACCAGAAGTAAAGGATTCGAAGAAAGGAGAAATGATCTGCTATGAATGCAAGAAGCCTGGACACATCAAGGCAGATTGTCCAATGCTTAAGAAGAATGATCACAAGAAGAAGGATAACTTCAGGAAATTCAAGAAGTATAAAAAGAAGGCAATGGCAGCTGCTTGGGAGAACAGCAGTGACTCAGACAGTGAGTCAAGCACAAGCAGTGATGGAGAAGAAGCCAACCTGGCTCTCATGGCCAATACCGAAGAAAAGGTAACTTCTGACTCTTCCTTTGATTCCTGTAATGATTCAGATTCTGATAATCTAGAAAGTGCCTTTAATGAACTTTATGATAAATATAAAGAAGTATCTAAATTACTTAAAGTTAGTAAGAAAAATGTAATCTGTTTAGAAAACACTAATTCAGATCTAAAAACAGAAAACGAAGAATTAGAGAAACAAATAACTGAACTTAAAAGAAGAAATGAGTTGTTATGTGAAGACCTAAAAACTAAAAATAAACAAATAACAAAATTGGAAAAACAGGAAAGCACAGATGAATTAAGAAAATAAATTAAAAACTTAAATGAAGAAAATGGTAAACTATCAAGCACACTAGAGAAATTTACTAATGGTAAAAACTCTCTAATATTAAAAGGTGCTAGAAGAACAGGTAAGAAGAAAAATGGGTTAGGATATACACCCCCAGAAAATGAAGAAACCATAGTCTACCCTAAAACATATCCAACACCAAAGTTTATACCTGAACAAGATGTAGCATATAAAGCTGAGTTCAAGTATATAGAAAAGGTAACAAAATTATCCTGCTGTGAGCACTGCAACAAATTAGGACATATCACAATAACATGCCCAACAAAACATAAAAAATGGATAATAAAAGGTAAAATTAACGATACTAACCCATCAGACCCAAAAAGAACTTGGGTACCTAAAACTTAATGTTTAAATTTCAGGGAAACTCAAAAGCATCCAAATGGTACTTGGATAGTGGATGCTCAAGACACATGTCAGGTAATCAAAAGCTTTTCGTCAATCTCCAAGCTGAAGAAGGAACAGTTACCTATGGAGACAATGGAAAAGGCACAGTGATAGGAAGTGGGTCCGTGAACAACAAAGGAAATCAGTCATTGAAGATGTGCTGCTGGTCAAAGGATTAAAGCACAATCTCATTAGCATCAGCCAGTTGTGTGACAAAGGCCATCAAATTCAGTTCCAAGAATCAAAATGCAGCATATTAAAGGATGGAGCAGTCATCTTTGAAGCATATAGAGAAAGAAATTTGTATGTACTCTATCTTGAAGAGCTCAAGGATCAAGATGTTTGTTTGGCAGCTAGCAAAGATCAATCAACTGAGCTGTGGCACAGAAGACTGGGCCACTGCAGTTTGGATGGATTGAACAAGCTCAGAAAGAGAAATCTAGTGGAAGGACTGCCAAAGGTCAACACAAAAATGGATAGCATCTGCAGACCTTGTGCAAGAGGAAAGCACACCAAGAACTCTTTCAAATCAAAGACAGTAGTGACCACCTCAAAGCCGTTAGAACTACTTCACATGGATCTATTTGGGCCAATGAGGACTACCAGTCTTGGAGGAAAGAACTTTGGATTTGTCATAGTCGATGATTACTCAAGATTCACTTGGGTATCCTTTCTAGAGCACAAAGATGACACCTTTGATAATTTTGTTAGCTTTAGAAAGAAAGTTCAGAAAGATCAGAAGTTCACCATTATCTCTATCCGATCAGATCATGGTGGTGAGTTTCAAAATGAAAAGTTTGCTAAGTTCTGTGATGACCAAGGAATTGAGCACAACTTCTCAGCACCAAGGACACCTCAACAGAATGGAATTGCTGAGAGGAAAAATAGAACTCTTTTGGATATGGCAAGAACAATGTTATCAGAATATGACTTGCCAAGATATTTTTGGGCCGAAGCCATCAACACTGCAAGCTACATCATTAATAGGGTAATGATCAGGCCAATTCTGAAGAAGACTGCTTATGAACTCTACAAGGGAAAGAAACCTAAGATCAGTCACTTCAAAATATTTGGATGTCCTTGCTTCATCCATAACAATGGAAAAAGGGACATTGGTAAGTTAGATGCCAAATCAGATGAAGGCATCTTTATGGGGTACACTTCTAAACCCAAAGGTTATAGAGTTTTCAATAACGCTCATTGTTAATTGAACAAACTGTGCATGTTATCTTTGATGAATCTAACCCTTCCTTGAAAAAGGAGGAAATTAGTGACATTGATGATGCAGATGACTTGTCCGAAAAATTAAAGAATGCCTCAATTGAGGACAAGAAGATCCACCTCTGGAAGAACTGCAGCAAACTGAAATTCAACATGCAAATCTTCCAAAAGAATGGAGACATAAGAAAGATCACCCTCTTGAGAACATTATTGGTGATCCATCCGTAGGGGTAAGAACAAGAGGTAATGTAATTCCTTGTGATTATTTAGCCTTTGTTTCTCAAATAGAGCCTAAGACAGTCAATGAAGCTTTAACTGATGAATCTTGGATAATAGCCATGCAAGATGAACTAAATCAGTTCAAGAGAAACCAAGTATGGTCACTTGTTCCTAGATCATCCAATCATTCAGTTATTGGCACCAAGTGGGTGTTCAGAAATAAACTGGATGAGTCTGGAGTAATCTTAAGAAACAAGGCCAGACTGGTAGCTCAAGGCTATTCCCAAGAGGAAGGCATAGATTTCGATGAAACCTATGCACCTGTGGCTAGACTTGAGGCTATTAGAATTTTACTTGCTTATGCATCTGCATTAGATTTAAAATTGTTTCAAATGGATGTCAAATCTGCCTTTTTAAATGGTTTTATCAAGGAGGAAGTGTATGTTGAACAACCTCCAGGTTTTGGTGACACCGAATTTCCAAATCATGTATTTAAACTCCATAAGGCTTTATATGGTTTAAAGCAAGCACATAGAGCCTGGTATGAAAGGCTCAGTACGTTCTTATTAGATCATGGTTTCACTAGAGGTCAAGTAGATAGTACATTATTTATAAAATCTAAAGTCAAACATATACTACTTGTGCAAATATATGTAGATGATATTATTTTTGGATCTACTGATGAATCTCTTTGCAAGTACTTTGAAAAGCTAATGCAGGGAGAAGTTGAAATGAGTATGATGGGGGAGCTAAACTACTTCCTTGGATTGCAAATCAAGCAAGGGAAGGAAGGCACCCACATCTGTCAAGCCAAGTACACCAAAGAACTGTTAAAGAAATTTGGATTTGAAGGTACAAAGCCATTGTCAACGCAAATGAGCACATCAACCAGAATGGACAGTGATCAAAATGCTGAAGCTGAATATGTTGCTGCTGAAAGTTGCTGCACACAACTCCTATGGATAAAGCAACAACTTGAGGATTTCAGCATACATATCAAGTCAATTCCACTACTGTGTGATAATACAAGTGCCATAAACCTCACCAAGAATCCAGTGCAACACCTCAAGGACTAAACACATTGAGGTTAGATATCATTTCATTCGAGATCATGTAGCTAGTGGAATTTAGAAATTTCTTTTATAGATAAAATGGTCAATTGGCATATAATTTTCAGATTGTAATGAAATTTTCTTTCTCTCTCTGGCATTAAGCAAAACTCAGCTTATTCACTTTATTTGACCGCTATTGCGTTAAAAGTAGTTTGACTCGTCAAACTCTTTTGTCGCTTTCTGCCGTTACTTTTTGGCGCCTCCTTTTTCGATAAAGTATTATTAATTAGTCAAATTGTTGTGGGAACGATTCATCTCCCACCTTTACCCTTCTCCTTTATCTGTTCGCCCAAAGCCGATGCCCTAACGATTCCGGCATCGACTCTCCGCAAGATTTGAAGCCTTCTCTTCTTCCCGCGAAGAATCCCTTGAGGGCTTCCATCCCTTCCATCATCTCCCTCCTCCAGAACCTTTTCTCCACTCTACCCATGGCCGCTCCAGCAATCTCCGGAAGTGTAGGGGGCTACAGTGCTGAGTATTTGTCCCCTGAGCAGCAGGAAAGGTTTACATTTGTCAAGACAAAGGTTTGCGGAAATAAAGCAGTGGATGTATCAAATCTAGAGAAGAATGGCATGAGCAGTATAGTAGAAACATTGAGAAGGATGCAATGGATGGATATTGCCACCTTCACCGAGGTAAGCTATCCCGACCTGGTGAAAGCATTTTATGTTTGTCTAAGGTCAGAGGCGGATGGGTCCCTTGTCTCATCTGTAAAGGGTATCCAAATTAAAGTAGATCATGAGCTTCTGCACATGTTGTTTGGGGTGAAGACTTCTGGACACAGTGGAGTTCACACAGTGAACGATCAAGCTAAGGGTCTTGGCATTATAGGTCCAGGTTTCAGGCTGAGAGATGGGAAATTAGATATAAATCAGATGACCGCATTCAACCATCTACTTCATTTTATTATCTACCAAATCATGGTTCCCCGCAGTGCCACCTTCTCAACTTGTACCAGGGCAGATTCAGATATGATGTTCTGGGTAATCCAGCAAAAGGAGATTAACATGGCCGAAGTCATGATGGAGAGAATGAAGTTTGCCCATGATCAAATCTGGGATACAAAGAGCAGGTTGAATATCTCATTGCCCTATGCTCATCTTCTTACCAAGATATTCAAACATTTTGGAGTAAATCTATCTGGGGCAATTGTGGAAAAGATGGGCCAGTCTATAAGGTCCAGAAACCTAAAGAAAAGTGGATTCTCAGTGCAAAATGGGATATGGACCAAGACCTCTGTGGCAGAGGGAAGGGCCATCATTGGAGATGTTCCAGAAATTCCAGAAGAAGCAGCAGATCCTCCAGCAGAATTAGGGGTAGAATCAGTAGCAGTAGATCAAGCAGCAGCAGAACCTGCAGTGGAAGAACAAGCACAGACTTCAGAATCACCTGTTATGGAGGTTGACTCTCATCCTCCAGAAACTCCAATGGAAGAAGCAGTAGCAGGTGTGGCAGATCCCTTGCCCACCTCCAGAGTTGCCTCTATTCTAAGAGAAGTGTTGGATTCCTTTCCTTCCACCTCAGTCACTTCAGAAATAGGTGGACTTACAGAGACAGAAGCTATGGCACCAGGCCATATTGAAAGATCCAATGCAGAAAATATTATTTCTGAGGAGCCAACAGTTGCGCAAAGGGAAGTAGTGATGGATGAAGCTCCTACTGAGGGGGAGCAAATTGCAAGTGTGTCTCAAGTATCTACTTCTGTGGCCGAGGGTCACATTGAAATGGAGGAAGCTCCTAGCCAAGTGGAGCCAATTGGAAGCGAGCCTCAAATGTCAGAATCAGTGGCAGAAGGCCACAGTGAGGACATTGTTTTGGAAGAAGCTCCCACTCTGGGAGAACAAGAAAATGTTGTTAAATCTGCTCCTATTCAGGGGGAGCAAGAGCTTGGTACAGAAGAAGCACCATCACAGGGGGAGCCCATTGAAAATGCCCCTGTAAATAAAGGACCTGCTACAGGTCATGGTGAATTTGAGGAGCCAGTCACTCAGAAAAGTAAAAGCAAAAGAGTGGTTCACCGAAGGCAAAGAAAGAGTCACAGAAAAGTAAATTTGAAGCCTGTTATGGAAATGTTAAAGGCTCAAGGAGATATTTTATCATCAGTTCAGTCCAGTGTTCAAGGCATCCTTGCCAGTCAAGCAACCGCCACTTCTGAACTGTCTTCAGTCCGAAATGCTATGAGGTGGTTCAACAAGGAATTGTCAGAAATGAAGACCATGCTATCAGCAAATTCCAGGACAGGTGGACCTTCTTCTTCTGCTACTCAGAGCAGACCAGCAGATGTTCCTCGGCCACCAGGGCCTCCTGCTCAAGAGTCAGGCCATCTGGGCCATCAGTGCAAGCTCCAGGGCCATCAGGGCCATCTCCTCAGGAGTCAGGGCCATCTGGGCCGTCTGCAGTTGCCAGAGAAGGTCAAGAAAAAGGGAAAGAGCCAGTAGCAGCCACCAAGGCCCCTGTCACTTCTACTCTTGCAACTCCAATCCTCTCCTCACCTTCATCTTCTTCTACAGCTCCTCCAGCACCACCAACCTTCAAACACCCTATGCCTCGCACCCAAACCTCATCCTCTCTCATTCCATCTCAACCTTCCTTCTCTCCCACTCCTTCTCAAACCTCAGCTCCATCATCACCCTCACCTTCTTCACCTCTCGCTGAAACTACTCCAGTTCACCCATCTACCTCTTTCAATCCCAAACATCTCTTCTATCCTCCTACTCCTCCTTCTTCTGTCACCCTCATTCCGGACAAACCTCAAATTGGCAGTGTCTTTGACACTAATCTTCCGGATGACTTTGAGAGAAGTACCCTCCTCTCCATTCTATCCATTGCCACTCATGTCCACAGGACTGATCCTCCCAGTCCTGCCAAGAAAAAGAGGAAACATTCATCCTCTGTCAGCCTCCCCTCCTCACCATTATTTCCTCCTCTCTGGTACTCTCTCACCCTTGAACCTCAGAGAAGACCCATCTATAGAATACCTTCAAAAATGTATCCTTTCCACTATCTATGGTATTCCTTTCCTAAACCTCTCTGAGCATCTCAACATTGTTCTTCCTCTTTGCCAGCTGTCCCACCCTCAAAAATCCAAAATCTATGAGGGCACTGAGTTCAAGACTGAAGAGCAGTGGGCCAACGTCAAGGGCAACAAGTCTCAGTATTCCAAATACTTGACTGCCCGTGCAGAAACCCTATCCCATAGAGATCACCCACTCACTCTTTCTGAGTGGTTCATTCTTCAGCATAAGACCTCTTGGGGACCATTCATTCTGAAAGAGATCAGGATAGCCAAGAATTTCCAGTTGTACAGTGATTTCTGCTACCTGAACAAGCTGCCTGAAGTCCAGTTCTACCAATTTCATTCAGCCATAGTGATGCTGCGATCAGAACATCCAATAAATCTTCCCCTCCAAGTGGATTTTGCACACCTCCAAGTTGACTCTCCAGTTCTTCTGCCGAAGCTACACTCCTTAGTGTTTGACTCAGATGCAGGCTCCCATGCCTTTGATATGTTTGCTAAGCAGATGGGCAGAATGTCAGCTAAGCAGGGTAGAATGCCTTCCTTTTTGCGGTTTATTTTCAGAGAATACCACTCTGGCCGCATTTCCTCCCAAGTCTTGGGTCCACTCATTTCTGAGTGTGAGAGGCTTTCTCCCTCCGCATGGGAAACGCTCTATAAGGAATCCCATCTTCAGTTGCAAGCTATCAACAGTTCCTTGTTCAGACAAAATAAGCCTATTCTATCAGCAGAAGCCTTCTTGGATCTCAACTCCATAAATCCAATTCAAGAGATATATGTTCAGTGGGCAGCCAGATATACTGCCTTCTATGCCTTAAAGAAGGATCTTCTTGATCAGAAGATTTTCTATCCAATCTCTCTGGATAGATTTCTCCATCGTGCCAGTTTTGGAAAAAGCACCTACTTCAGATTCATACTGGACAAAGATCAGTATGGAGAATTCCTGGATCAGCAGCAGCAACTTTACATTCAAAGAATGATTCCAACCATGGGCTCTTCCTTTTCAGTTGCTCCTGGTGTTTTCCACCAGCTTTTTGAAGATATGGAGATCAAGGCATGGGCTGTCATTTCACAGCATGCCTCTCTTTTGTCTCCTTTGTATTATATTGCTCCTAATTAATACAAAGCTTTCTCTCTTCTTTGTCTCATAGACTATCTTTTTGCTTATTGACAAAAAGGGGGAGAAAACTAAAGCAACTCTGAAAAACATGTCTGTTTATTTATGATGTTTAGTATATTTTGTCATCATCAAAAAGGGGGAGATTGATGACCAAACCTTCCCCATATAAATTAATTCACTTATTTATATATTAATTTTGATGATTAACAAAACAATACTAATGAATTACTTGAGCCTTGAGGACAGGAAATAAAAGTAAAAGGAAGTTCAAGACAATCAGGTAAAACTCTCACTTCATGTTTTTCCCAAGTCATTACATCGACTTCTTCATACACGATAACGATTTACTAAGACATCGGTTTCTTTGTAAATTATAAAGACTTGCTAAGTCGTCGCAATGATTTCTTAAGTTGTCATAACGATTTCTTAAGACCTCGTAACGATTTGCTCGTCGCAACGATTTCTTAAGTTGTCATAACGATTTCTTAAGACCTTGTAACGATTTGCTCGTCGCAACGATTTCTTAAGTTGTTATAACGATTTCTTAAGACCTCGTAACGATTTGCTCGTCGCAACGATTTCTTAAGACCTTGTAACGATTTGCTTGTCGCAACGATTTCCTAAGTTGTCATAACGATTTCTTAAGACCTTGTAACGATTTGCTCGTCACAACGATTTCTTAAGACCTTGTAACGATTTGCTCGTTGCAACGATTTCTTAAGTTGTCATAACAATTTCTTAAGACCTCGTAACGATTTCTTAAGACCTCGTAAGGATTTGCTCGTCGCAACGATTTCTTAAGTAATCACATCGATTTCTGTAGAACTCATAACGATTTCTGTATTGTTCATAACGATTTCTGTATTGTTATAACGACTTCTGTATTGCTCATAACGATTTGCTTACCACAACGATTTCTTAAGTGATCACATCGATTTCTGTAGAATTCATAACGATTTCCTTCTTGATCACAACGATTTACTTACAGTAATGATTTGGTAAGTAATCACATCGATTTCATAAGTGTTTATAACGATTTCATTATTATGATTCAATGATGCTCTGTCATAACGATTTGCCTACCAACTGATAACGATTTCATAAGTCATAAAGGCATCGGCTTTGTTCATATCGATTTGATTGTTATTTCAATATAATACTCTTAATATGCGTTGAATAGTCAAAGTCGTATCTCATCTGTTTGACTGCTATGCATTCAATGTACTCTGAACGTATCTCTCATGCATGCAGACGATATCTTCCACTATTGTGCTATTCTGTCTTCATCTTTATTTTGACAGAAAGGAGCTTTGCTAAAACTAGCAATATCTTTTCCAACTGTGACTAACAATCAACGACAGCCCTAGCTGTCTCCTATTTATTATTGATATGCTTGCAGATACCTGACAAGATTTATCTGTACAAACGTTGGACACAAAAGATACAAGATATCAGAATATTTCTTTGGCGTGTACTAAAGGATAAAAGACTGAAGATCAGAAGCTTCCTTGCAGACCAGTCTAACGTACACCAGAATGAGAGACAACGGATCTTTAACGTTCAAATTTCAAGTAGAAGCTTAAATACAAGACTACAAGACTGTGAAGACAGACTTTTTGAATAGAACAACATTCTGTGATAGAGAATTGCCAATCCTTCAAGTCTTCAGTAGTTCAAACAAGAGCGAGGCACTCCTTCCCAATACATCTTAGCTCTTTAGCTCTCTGTGTTGAAAAAGAAATTCCTGTGAGAGCCAGTGAAGTCTTTTGAGAGAAACCAGTGTTAAAATCCTTTCTCTCTCGAGGCTTGTTTGCTTCAGATTGTAACTGTTTGAGCTAGTTCCTGAAGCCTGTTCTTGTGCCTACTTTTATTAGTTTTTTTTCCCTTCGGTTGTGAAGGAAGACCTGGTGGTATCCAGGGTGTTGTTCCCTTCGGTTGTGAAGGAAGACCTGGTGGTATCCAGGGTGTTGTTCCCTTCAGTTGTGAAGGAAGACCTGGTGGTATCCAGGGTGGCTGTATTCCCTTCTGTGTGAAGGAGGACCAGTTGAGGCTGGGTGTTAAGGATCCGTGAGGGGGATAGTACCCTTGATAGTGATATCCTGAGGTATTGCTCAGGGACTGGACGTAGGTCTCCTGTGGAAAGGAGTTCCGAACCAGGATAAAATCCTTGTGTCTTGTGGCTGTGTTGTTTGTGCGCTTGCTATTTTCATTCACTCTAACTCTAACCTTCGTTTAAGTTGTTGTGTAATCTTTTAGTGAACAGGTATCAATCTAAGATCAAATTTTTATTAACCCATTCACCCCCCCTCTGGGCTAGCTAGCTGGGCAACAAGGTTGTCCAAGCCAAGATAGAAGTGTGTAAGAAACGTTGTCTGTCTTGCCTCGAGTGCTCGAAGGCAGAGGGATGCGATAGCGGTATACAAAAACGAGCGAATGAAGACAAGTTCATTTAAAATAATAGGAAATTTATATGAATAATTGTACTTAATTACCAGATATATTATTGAGTAAATTTGATAAGGTTTCATGGCAAACATTTATGTTTAGTGTGTGCATGTGTAAGATAATCATGATAGCAAGAGATAGTTGTGCACATAGCTTTTATTTAAGAGAATTCATGTGAATATTACCCATTATTATTAAACATGTTGTTACTATTCATAACAGTACAATTTAGAAGTTAAACAATGGTTAAAGTACATGATTAACATGATTTGCATGAAGAATTAGGGTTCTGGTTTACATAGTAAGAACGTGACAGGGGTACCTGTCGCATTTCAAATCGCGACGGGATAGTCGGTCTCGTTCATTAGAACAAAAACAGACTAATCGTCAGATGCACTAAATGCAACGGGATTAACGGCCGCGATTAGGGCAATCGATCCATGAACGCGACGTCAAGGTCTGTCGTGTTTAGGACAATTGGTACGGGCATACAGAACGTGACGAGTCGAGCCGTCGCGTTCATGTCGCGATGCCCTCCTCTATCGCGACCCTCCTGAGAATCACGGCGGGTCGGGCCGTCGCATTCTCAGAGTGTCTGGCCGAACCCCAAGGGTGAACTAGTCCACTTGGGATTTCAGGCCAGTCCTCCATGGACTTGACACATGCCATTCAAAAATGCATATAAATTTGTATACATGTCCAAAAATCACGAAAATAGTTTTAAATGAAACTAGACCTGCATAGGTTTCTACAGTAATGATTAATTAGAAAATAGGCATAGTATGGACATGCTATGAATAGGTTACATCTCGATTACCTAAAATCATACACAGTAATGGAATCCGATTTAATTTGAAGAGGGTACATGATAAAAGTTGGGGAAAATAGGATCATTCGAATCCTAACCTCATGAAGCATGTATGATAAAAATTTCAAGGCACGAGATCAAGCGTATGCATGGATTGGAGGTAAATATGTTGGTTTGGGCACAAGTTCATGACAGAACTTAAACATGAAATACTCATTCATGGCACGAGAGAAATTGGAGAAAACATGGGGCTTTGCAAGAAGGGATCATGATCTACCTAGGGTCGAACTTAATTAGTCTGTGCTTGAGAGATTGCCTACATTTAAGCGCTTTGAATCCTAGGGTTTGAAAATGTGAAGAACTTGATGAAGCTCTTCGTTCCTAGCCTTCTCCTCCTTGATCTCCACGTCCAAATGCTCCTCCTCCTCGTTCTCCAAGCTCCAGAAGATGCCTAGGGTCGGCTAGAGACAAAATGGTTATTTGTATGTTTAAAGACTCCTACACACCTTAAACTCTTCCCTATCGTCTAACTACAAATTACTATAATTATCTCATCTTTTTCTAGCATTTATCTACCTAATTGGCTTGGGGAGAGATCCAATTTCGTGGCTAAGAGATTAGGATAGTTCTAGGACTCCTTTTAAGATATATATGAGTCATATTAATACTTTAACTGTCCCTTGTTAATTAAGAGATAATATAGTTACGAATTTCACCTATTTAATATGAGTCTCTTATTTTTATCCCTATTTCCTCTTATCTAAATTCCATTTTTAGATTAGGATATAGCCCTATTGAGTTAGACTAGGGTTAGGACTCTATTTAGGATAATTAGATGAGTTTAAGGGGATTTTCTTACCCTTTTAATTTACCATTATTTGCCGAATTTAATCATATTTATTCCCATCCATCATTTGGACTCTTACTTTTTGGCCCAATATCCCCTGTGAATCACTTGTACAACTCATATACTTAGTTTTACTTAATAGATTTTAATTATCCATTTGATATTATAGAATTTATTCATGGTCAATTCCAAAGTCTCTAAATTCTCTAATGGACTAGCCATACACATTATTAAATCTACCCATATGTTTATATTTTTGTGGTGGCCAAATCTGGTCACCGGGCCCATGATGGCTCGTTACGGCCCATCACGTCCTTACAACCAACGTGGCACACCGTCATCGAAGGGCACGCCCTCTCCAGGATGGCTCAAAGACCTCCATTGTGTGACCCCCGTGATCGGAAGCTGTCAGGTTCCGCTGCGGCGTACCTCCCGCCAGATCACCCGCCTTCCCTTACCGAACCAACTATGAACGGCTTCCGAACAAGAACAGTGACTCCGCTCCATGAAACTACCCTCGATGTTACCGAACAGCATGTTCGAGCCCCCACGTGGGTCACCTGCTCGAAAGCATTCCCAAAGGGTTCCGAGCAGTTCTCTGACTCGCAGAACGGTTTAACCCGTCCCAGGCCACGTTCTCCACCATCAAGGGGCGTGAACTGCCTGGCAGCCTAACGGGCACCAGAGTCATAACTCCTCCCGTTATGCGCGTGCGTCAAGGCGCCTCTTCAGGCACGATCCGCCAACGTTACGCACGTTGGCCTCTACAACAGACGCCTATAAAGGCACAGGTACAGTACCATGCAACGGTACGTTCTCTTCCTCACGCGAACACATTCTCGCATTCCGAAACCCCCCTGCCTCAAAGCTCTCCACTGACTTAGGCATCGGAGGGTTTCCCCGGTTTTCACCGGGCCTCCTGATCCTATTCTGGTTTGCAGGTCTTCGTCCTCACCAGCAATCGTCTTCCTCTCTTATTCCAGTGGAGGCCCGTTTGGCTCAGGTCCAAACAGGATTACACCACCACATTTGGCGCCGTCTGTGGGAAGCGACGCTGCCATGGCTCGAGGACGATCCTCATACCAGAACATAGGAAGCAGGGCGACGAGGTCTCGCCAGTCACGAGGGGACTCCGTCGCCGATCCCCTCCTGGTGATGACGCCGTCGCCACTGCCGGCGCAAACCACGACGTCCCGGCACCGCCGGCTGTTGCGCCTGCAACTGCCCTCGAAGTAGCGGAGCTTCGAGGACAAATGCAGCAGTTGACGGGCGTCTGCCTCGCCCTACAGGCCCAGTTGGCAGGGGCAGCGGCCCCAGCGGTTCCCTGCCGCGTGAGCGGCAGGCGGAATCGTCACATCGACGCTCCCGCGTCCCCCCAGCGCCGCAGGAGCAGCAGGCGGACTCACCGCGCCGGTCCCTCCGGGCTCCATCGGAAGAGCGGGCACCAGAGCGCCGCGGGCGCTCGCCCCGGCGTTCTATCGTCTCACCCCGTCCGCCACGATCGGTCGTGGGAGGCAACTCCCACGCCTCTGGACGTGGGGGCCCCGCCAACTCCGAGCAGGAGCTCGCCAGGCGTCTCCGGCGTGTGGTCGACCTCGAACGCCGCATGGACGCGATGGTTCAGCGTGCGGAGGGCAAGGCTCCAGCGGAGGACGACTTGGACTTCCGCTCTCCTTTCAGTAGGGAGATTCTGGAGGCCCTGGTCTCCTCCAAGCTCCCTCTTCCCACCATCGCGCCCTACGACGGCACTACTGACCCGGCCGACCACATCCACGGCTTCGAATCGCATATGGTGTTCCACGGAGCATCAGATGCGGCCAAGTGCAGGGCTTTCCCTGCAACCCTTAAGGAGACCGCCAGGGCTTGGTTTGAAACCCTCCCTGCGGGCTCTATCACCTCCTTCCGCCAATTGAAGAAGTCCTTTCGGGACAACTTCCTTGGTGGAAGGTCCCAGCCGCGGACGGCGGCTTCTCTCCTGACCGTGCGCCAGAAGAAAGGCGAGGCACTCTGGGACTTCGTCAAGAGGTTCCGAACAGAGGCGCTTCGCATCTCGCGCCTGGACGTCCCCCTAGCCACCAGTGCTCTCATCCAGGGCACTCGTGACGGCTTTCTACAAAGGACTCTCGGCGTCCAGCAACCCGCCACCCTCGCCGAACTACTCTCCATCGCGCAGCGCCACGCGGCCTGCGAGGAGAGCCTGGCGGCGAGCAGGGCCGAACAGGGGGAGCAGTCGGAAAAAAAGCGACCTTCCGACAACGGTTCCGACCGTGATCGGAAGAAGGGACGACGCAATGGCGATTCTCCGCGTCGTCCGCGCCCCTTCACCAACTACACCCCCCTCACTGTGGCTCCCGAACAAATCCTGGCAGAGATCAGGGATGAAGCTTTTGTTCGGTGGCCCCAGAGAATGCGCTCCGACCCCCGGAAGCGCGATCAAAATAGGTACTGTCGCTTTCATCGCGACCACGGCCACGACACCTCCGAGTGCCGCCAGCTTAAGGACGAAATCGAAGACCTTATCAAGCGCGGCTACCTTGGACGGTTCGTGCGCCGGAACGAAGGGCGCCGGAACGAAGAGCGCCCCCGACGCCAAGACCGCACTCCCGAGCAGCCGATCAACAACGATCCCAATGGGCAGGAGATCAACGTGATCGCGGGAGGCTTCGGCGCAGGTGGAGAAAGCACTCGAAGCCGACGCGATTACGCAAGGCGAGTGCATGTCGTAGACAGGCCTCCGACTGTTCGGCCGGCCCCATATCCTGCCAGTCCCGCACGCGCACAGCCCGAGGAGGCTATAACCTTCTCGGACGAAGATCTTGTAGGGGTTACGACTCCGCACACTGATGCGCTGGTCGTTTCGGCCACCATCAACCACTGTAACGTGCGCCGATTCTGGTAGATAATGGAAGCGCCCCCGATGTCTTGGCTTACGACTGTTTTGTCCTCATGGGTCTGCGAACCGATCAACTCACCCCTGTAAACTCGCCACTTTTCGGCTTTTCGGGAGTTTCGGTTCAGCCCATGGGAAGGATTCGCCTTCCGATTACCTTGGGAACGGCTCCGAAAGCTGTGACCAAAATTGTTGACTTTTTGGTCATCAACAACATGCCTGGATACAATGCTATTCTTGGCAGAGGTCTGATCGGGCGAATCAAAGCAGTGCCTTCATCACTCCACCAGAAAATGAAGTTTCCAACTCCGATCGGAGTTGGTGAAGTGCTCGGGTGTCAGCGTGAGTCTCGCCGTTGCTATGTCCTCTCTCTAAGAGACAAGCAACCACTCGCTGATCCAGCTCTTCCGACCTCCGATCAGCCTTCAACTAGTCGGGGGACGCCTGCCGAAGACTTAATCCCCATTCAAGTGGACGACGACTCCGAACACGTCTTGTACATTGGCGCCCTGTTGACAGAGGCCGAGCAGCAACGCTACACAGCTTTCCTGCTGGCCAATTTGGACGTGTTCGCTTGGTCTGATGACGAGCTTCCAGGCATTCCCCCGGAAGTCATGGTGCATCGCCTTCGGTTGGATCCACGAATCCCGCCAGTGCAGCAAAGAAGGCGACCCGTGAACCGAGAACGGCAGACCGTGATTCAGGATCACGTGACCAAAAGCCGAACTGTCGGGCTCCTCCGAGAAGCCCAATATCCAAGATGGATCTCCAATGTGGTCCTCGTACGCAAGGCCAATGGCAAATGGCGTGTGTGCGTAGATTACAAAGATCTTAATAAGGCAACGCCCAAGGATAACTTCCCATTGCCACGCATCGATCAGCTGGTGGACGCTACTTCCGGGCACGAGCTCCTCAGCTTTTTGGATGCCTACTCTGGTTACCACCAGATCAGCATGCATCCCCCGGATCAAGACGCCACTACGTTCGTCACAGACCTAGGCTTATACTGCTTCACCAGGATGCCTTTTGGTCTGAAGAATGCAGGCGCGACTTACCAGCGGCTGGTCAACAAGATGTTCGAGCAGCAGATCGGGCGAAACATGGAGGTTTACGTCGACGACATGTTGGTCAAGACTCTTCCGAGCACTGATCACATTTCTGACCTCCAGGAAACTTCGCAACTCTGCGAAGGTATAATATGAAGCTCAATCCGGCCAAATGCGCGTTTGGTGTTCGGTCGGGTAAGTTCCTCGGGTTCCTCGTATCAAACAGGGGAATAGAGGCGAACCCGGAAAAAATCCAAGCCGTACTTGAGATGTCCAGTCCGAAGACAGCGCGCGACGTCCAGCGTCTAACAGGACGTCTTGCCGCGCTGAACAGGTTCATGTCCCGAGCAGCAGAAAGAAGTTTTAACTTCTTCAAGTTGCTCCGAGGCCCTAAAAACGCCTCGAAGCAAGGGGGGCAAGTACTGTGGACTGACGAATGCGAAGCTGCCTTCACTGAGCTGAAGGCATATTTGGCAGCCCCTCCTGTTCTCTCAAAGCCTGTGCTCGGAGAACCCTTGTTCGTGTACCTCTCGGTCACCGAACACTCCATCAGTGCGGTTTTGATCAGAGAAGTAGGAGCGGCACAGTATCCAGTGTACTATATCAGCAGGGTCCTCCAAGAAGCTGAAAGGAGGTACCCCAGAGCAGAAAAGCTTGCCCTTGCTCTTGTCACAGCTGCACGGAAGCTCAGGCCCTACTTTCAGGCCCATTCCGTTACAGTGCTTACCGATCAACCGCTGAAATCCATCTTGCAGCGGCCGGAGGCTTCCGGTAGGTTGGTTAAGTGGGCAATCGAGCTGGGAGAGTTTGACATCAGCTTCCGACCAAGGACGGCAATCAAAGCGCAGGCGTTAGCAGATTTCGTGGCGGAATGCACCCTTCCGGCCGAGCAGGATCCACCGTTGGCAGACGAGCCCCCATGGGAGCTTTATGTGGACGGATCCTCTTGTGTCTCCGGAAGCGGGGCAGGTTTGGTCCTCACCTCCCCAGAGGGGTTAGAGTTCCAATACGCCCTCCGTTTCCGCTTTCCAGCCTCCAACAACGTCGCCGAGTACGAAGCCTTGCTTTCCGGTATCCGCATGGCTAGGCACCTCGGAGCCATTCGGCTTAGAGTCTTTAGTGACTCCCAGTTGGTCGCCAGCCAGGTGAGCGGACAGTTTGGAGCAAGGGAACCTCGCATGGCTCAATACCTCCAACAGGTCAAGAGCCAGACAGAGGGCCTCGTATACTTCGAGGTTATACATGTTCCACGGGAGCAGAACGCGCGAGCTGATGCGCTGGCCAAATTGGCATCTTCAGGTGACATCACCCCTTCTCGCTCTGTCTTCATTGAAGAGCTCGCCTTGCCGAGCACAGAGATTGATGTAGCCGCCATAGAAACGGGCCCACCGACCCCAAGTTGGGTGGACCCTCTCTTGGCGTACCTTCTCCGAGGCGAGCTTCCTTCCGAACAGGATGAAGCTCGGAAAGTCAGGATGCGCTCGCAGCATTTCACCCTCGTAGAAGGCAAGCTGTACCGACGGTCCCTTGCAAGACCTCTTCTACGTTGCCTCAACCCTGAGGAGGCCCTCGCAGCCACAGAGGAAGTCCACGAGGGGTTGTGCGGAAGCCATCTGGGGGGCAGAACGCTAGCACGCAGCCTCATCCGAGCAGGGTTCTGGTGGCCTTCTCTTCAGAAGGATTGCATGTCCTTCGTCAGGAAATGCCCAGAATGCCAGAAGTTCGGAGTACTCATCAAGCAGCCAGCCGAACAGCTTCACAGTCTGTTCGAGCCGCGCCCCTTCGCCAGATGGGGCATTGACATCTTGGGCCCCTTTCCAGAGGCCCAAGGGCGCAAGAAGTTCCTTTTTGTGGCCATCGACTACTTCACCAAGTGGATCGAGGCCGAACCCGTTGCCACAATCACCGAACAAGCCGCGTGGAAGTTCGTATGGAAGAACCTTCTCTGCAGGTTTGGCATCCCAAGGGTGATTACATCTGACAACGGGAGACAGTTCGACAGCACCTTCTTCAAGCAAAAGTGCGCCGAGCTCGGGATCTACAACCACTTCACCTCCGTGGCTCATCCCCAGGCTAACGGTTTGGTCGAAAACGCCAACCGAACATTGCTGCACGGGATCCGAACCAGAGTGGAGGCTGCAGGTGGATCATGGATCGATGAGCTCCCAAATGTCCTTTGGTGTCACCGAACAACTGCTCGGGTAGCTACAGGGGAAACACCTTTCCACCTAGCCTACGGCTCAGAAGCAGTTGTACCTTTGGAAGTAGCCCTTCCAACCATCCGAACAACCCACTTCGACGAAGCCGCCAATAACCGTGCTCTCCGAGAGAACTTGGACATGCTGGGCGAACGACAAAGCGACGCCAGCATTCGCCTCGTTTCTTATCAACAACGGCTTGCGCAATATTATAATGCGCGAGTCAAGGAGAGGCGGTTCAACGTGGGAGATTTGGTCTTGCGCCGCTGTTCGGCTTCGGACCCCCGAAGAGCAGTCGGCAAACTTGCCATCAAATGGGAAGGACCTTATCAGGTCACCCACGTCCTTGGGAAAGGCTCATATAAGCTAACTACTCCTAGTGGCGAGGCCATTCCCAGGACTTGGCATGTCTCTAATCTTAAGGCTTATCATCTATAAAAGCCTTCTTTCAGCATCCAACCTCTCTTCTCCTTACTCCTGTTGCTTCATGAGCATTTGGCATAGATACCTGATCGGAACCTCCTTTACGGTACCCAACGATCTGCGTCTTACATGCAATGCTCACGAAGCTAACGGATTCCGATCCGAGCAGGAACAACCACAACAGGGAGAAGATAGAGAAAGAGACGCTACAGAAAAACTCGTAAAGCAGAGGATTTCATTTATAAGAAGTTCTTGTGCTTACAAACAGCCTTCCTTGGCCGATGTTACAAAAAGCGAAGTACAAGAAGACGTGAGGCAAGGGGATTAAGGAGCTTGTTCGGAAGGACCAGCATCCTCACCCGAAGAAGGCATCCGCCCAGACTGAAATTGTGCGAACCGCACACCATCTAAGCGGACATCTTGGGTACGGCGTGACATTCCCGAACAGCAGCCTCGAAGGCTTCTTGGGCGCGTTCGGCCCAGGAAAGCCTCTCCCCCACCTCCTTCCCAGCATTGAGGCCCACTTTGTAGCAGCGAGCCCCATACTGCTCCAAGTCTTCCTTGTACTCTGGCCCAGTTTTATAGTCAGCAACGGCACGGGCCTCCGCATCTACTACTACCTTGGCTAGGGCGTCCTTTTCGGCCCGCGCCAAGGTAGCATCCAGCTTCGCGGCATGAAGAGCAGCTCTGAGGTCCTTCACCTCCTCCTCCAGCGCCGCCTCGCGAGCTTTATGCCTTGCCGAAAGGTCATCACAGAAGGCTACCTGCGCCTCGTAGAGATACCTCTGTCTCTGGCCCCGAACAGCTAAAGCCTTCAGAGTGGCCAGCGACTTGGACATTTCGTCCGCAAGCGCCTCTACGTCGACGTCGCTCAAACCATCTTCTGTCTGCCACTCCGGCTGGTAACCTTCCACTGACTTCTCCGGAGTCTGTTCGGAAGGAAGGTCCAAGCACCTTGCCAACCGTTCAAGACGAGAAGCAGTGGGGCTCGCAGGCAGCTCCTTGGCGTATCCTCCATCCGACGAAGGGTCGCCTCCAGCGCTGCCACCGAAGGAACTCCAAGAGGTTCTCTCAGAAGCACCTCACTAAGAGGCCTTCGGTCGTCTTCGGACCCTTCATCCCGGGCAGCACCCGCAGCCTCCCCCCAATGTCTTCGACTCCTTTGGAGGTTGCTTCTGCGTTAGCAACCACCTCGGAGGGGGGCAGGGGGGGCAGGATTCTCCCGGTTGAAGTGGCAACCTCTTCGGACGCCCTCGCCGTTGCGGCCGCCTCCGCAATGGTCCCTGCTGCAGGAACCATTCCTTGCTCTGAGGCGCTGCTGTCACCGCGCTGCTCGGAACCACCCCAGCAGGGGCGGAAACTCCCGTTGCGCAAGTGTCCTCCTCCTGCCGAGCAGGTGACGCCGTAGCTTCTCTGCTCCTCCTAGAGGATACCTCCGCGATGTTGCTGGAAACACCGCGCTCGGCACCTCCAGCATTGGAAGCACCGGAGGGCGCCCTATCTCTCGCGCAGGGGGAGCCCCCGGCTTCTCCACCGACAGGACTCTCAGACCCTTCGCTCACCAAAGATGAGCCCCAGCTCGGTCGCCATCCTCTGGGCGACCTCGGGGCGAGTCGCGGAGGCCACCCGCGGCACTCCCTCATCAGCCGATTGCACGGCCCTACTGTTCTTGCGCAGCAGCAACTGCGCCCCTTCCTCTTCCGCTGCGGTCCCCTCCTCGTCACTTGGAGGAGTAGCCCGGACTGCCTTCTGCTTTTTCCGAGCACGAAGCTGTTCTGCTTCCTCCGCGCTCTCGTCAACCAGAACGGGCCTCTTCTTCGCAGAAGGTTGGCTCGCTTGGTCATCTTTCTCCCGAGGAGCTCGGGCCCCAGCCGTTACCACCTCCTTAGTGGCCTTCTTCTTCAAACGAATCTTTCCAGGCCCCTTCTCAGGAGCCTGCGCCTTGTTCGGGCGCCCTTCGGCAGTTGATGGAGCAACAAGTGCCGTTGTCACCGCGGCACCAACCCTCACCGCGGAAGGAACCCGAACAACAGCGGCGACGTCGTCACCTTTACACCCTGTGCGCTAGCACAGGGATCTGTTCGGCGAACTCATCATTCGCCTCTTCATCTCTTCCTGCCTCCAGCTCTGCAGCCGCTGCGCACAAAGAAGATAGGAAGAAGAAAGGTTAGTATGAGGTCACCAAACCTAAGAGTAAACCACCGAGAGACAGTATACTTACTCCATGGTTTGCTGAGCCCATACTTAACGAGCATGAACTCGGTCACATACCCTTCTCCATTCCGAACACCTGCTCGGAGAAGTGCATCTGATGCCCTCGCCTCATCCTGGATAAGCTTCGGAAAGCTATCCTTCTGTGCCGGGCGAATGACTGTGGGGAACCCCCACTCGGCACCACACCGGTGGCGCACGAAGAACAGCCTGTCCATCCAACCCTTGTTGTTGGAATACTTGCTGGACAGGCCGATGTGCATCCGGTCTGTTCGGTGCTTGGCGTAGTAGACATCTGCTCCCGACGCCCGCGAAGCAGACAACTTGAAGTGCGCTCGGAAGACGTCCGCCGAGCCCCGGATTCCTTTTAACTTGCAGACAACACCGAAGATACAGATGTATCTCCAGGTGTTGGGCGTCAGCTGTATTGGCGAAACGCCCCAAGTGTTAAGAAGCGCCTTCGCCACCTCCGGCAACGGCAGCCGGAAGCCTGCCTCCAGATGGTCCACGGATAGGAGCAGGCAACCTGGTTTATTCACCAGGATCGTGTCGCTTTCCCTGGCGTCGACGATCTCGTACTCGTCCCCAATCCGGAAGCGCTCACGAAGACCACTGAAGTGGCGGTATCGTGGTCCGCTCGGCACTGCGACAGTCACCCCGCTAGCTCCGGCAGCGGCTTTCCCCTTGCTCGCCATCGCCGGAAGGACTGCAGAAAGCGGCAACGGCGCGAGAGGACGAAGCAGAAGACAGGGAGAGGAGAAGGCAAGGAAGCACGAAGATCTCAAAGATGGAGGGTTTCTGGGAGGCGTAGCTCCCGCCCTCGTCTCGTCCCCTCCTTATAAGGAAAGAGGAGGGAACGAAATTCGAGGCGGGCCCTAAAATGCCGCTCCTTCCGATTTTTGAAAACGCCCCTTCGGGTACAGCGTTGGCAACCGTCCGAACGCAGCGGCGGCACCTCAAGTATGGCGCGGCTTTGCACCCATCATGATGGGTTAGCCGTTTGACAGGACCCTAAGCGGCGGCATCCCGCAACGGGCCATCGCATTAAATGCGGAAGCGACGCCCTCGAAGCCCTCGTCTCACCGAGCCATTCGAGGGCGTGGGGGGCAAGTGTGGTGGCCAAATCTGGTCACCTAGGCCCATGATGGCTCGTTACGGCCCATTCACGTCCTGTCAACCAACGTGGCACCGTCATCGAAGGGCACGCCCTCTCCAGGATGGCTCGAAGACCTCCATTGTGTGACCCCCGTGATCGGAAGCTGTCAGGTTCCGCTGCGGCGTACCTCCGAGCAGATCACCCGCCTTCCCTTACCGAACAACTATGAACGGCTTCCGAACAAGAACAGTAACTCCGCTCCATGAAACTACCCTCGATGTTACCGAACAGCATGTTCGAGCCCCCACGTGGGTCACCTGCTCGGAAAGCATTCCCAAAGGGTTCCGAGCAGGTTCTCTGACTCGCAGAACGGTTGTAACCGTCCAGGCCACGTTCTCCACCATCAAGGGGCGTGAACTGCCTGGCAGCCTAACGGGACAAGAGTCATAACTCCTCCCGTTATGGGCGTGCGTCAAGGCGCCTCTTCAGGCACGATCCGCCGACGTTACGCACGTTGGCCTCGACAACGACGCCTATAAAGGCACAGGTACAGTACCATGCAACGGTACGTTCTCTTCCTTACGCGAACACATTCTCGCATTCCGAAACCCCCTGCCTCACAAGCTCTCCACTGACTTAGGCATCGGAGGGTTTCCCCGGTTTTCACCGGGCCTCCTGATCCTATTCTGGTTTTGCAGGTCTTCGTCCTCACAGCAATCGTCTTCCCTCTCTTATTCCAGTGGAGGCCCGTTGGCTCAGGTCCAAACAGGTGGATTTTGATTTATAATTTACTTTGGGTATATGATAATGGTTCTCCGACCTATTCTTTAATTACGATAATACGTCGCAATGATTCTTAAACTCAGTCCAAATGATGCGTAGTTTTTTAACTAGTTTAAGATTATTAATAGATAAAATTTCAATTTATTTATAATTTTTAATCAATAATTTTTTGAAGTACTATATCAAATGTTGTAATTCCACGTTAACAACTATTGCTCATTAGCCCATTTGCTAGGCCCATTGGGCCACCCTGCCTCGATTAGCTCTAAATGCAATGGGATGTCTAAATGAGGGCTAGATTATGAGTGCTTAACTATTAGCCTAAACAAGTCTTAGAACAATTACAAATTTATATTGTTTCCAATCAGATTAAAGAGTCAGAGACAGAAAACTTAAACTTACTATTCGATAAAATACTCAGTTAAGAGACACCTAAATAAATAATGTCAAATAAGAAAAGTCATTGGACATGCCATCCACTTTGTTCGCAGCCCAATATCAGATTGGCGTACCCACGCAACGTTTTTTCTCTCCTACATGCAAAATTTTCCGTTCCACTGTGTTACATATAATGATGAACAGATTTTTGTATAATTAATTTATATAAAGATACTATTCTATCTCTCTCTCATACCTCGTCGCAATTAGATACGATTCTACCCACTGCATTAGCATTTGCGATAACCTTGATGTGTATATAGCCAGTACTATTCTTCCTCTTTTACTTGCTTTCTCCCATTGTCCGTGGTGTAAAAAAAAGCTCTTTTCCTCGATCGGTTCCAATCGGAGAAGTTTTGCAAATTGCTTTGGCGGCATCCACGGTCATCCCTGGCAACTATGGAAGAAGTGAAGTTTTCTCAAAATTTATAAATAATCAAGATTTAGACGCACATCTTAAATTTTGAATTTAAGTCGTATCTATTTAATTTAAAAGACTAGACCAACTTACCTAGCACAAAAAAAAATAAAAAAACTATAGCTCCATTACTTTCCCTTACGTTCCATGTATACGAACTAGCTAGTAGAATTCTTTTAATTAAAAAAAGAAGAAGAAGAACTAGTTAGTAGGAAGATAGAGGATGATGTGCAACAAATATTACATCTTTTCTTTTTCCCTTCAAGGGATGAAAGCAGAAATTTGGAGTGGGCCATCGGTGACTTTGAAATGGGCTAATATTTTGGAGTGGGCTGCCGTGAAGTCCGATCATGGGCTAACTTTGGGCTCTTTTGTATGAATATTCCCTTATTAATTCATGTTTATATTAATTGGGCAGGTTTCAGTTTATGGGGTGGAGTGATCGATACAGACACACTCGACACAGCAAAATTAATACTAATGTGTGCTCAGCATCTACACACAAGAAGGGCCATCAGATGTTAATCAGAGGAGGAGGAAAACCATCAAAAAAGAGGAGAAGGCATTAATTTCTCAAGCATGTGAGTGACCTAGCATGCCCAAATAGAACAGCGATCGAGGTCCTTTCCTTTTTCTCTGTTTAACTTTGAAGGGTCGCTTTTGTAGCAGGCATTCCTCTGGGTGTTATGAGGTATCTGAGTGGTTAGTTGTTACCTTACTTTAGTAGTGTGGATAATCTAACCACGGGGTAGCAGAATTAACACTTGGTACAACGAGATAAGACTTGGGTTAGCGTATGTACTCAGACCAAATAAGTGGGGCAAGCTACCATATACCCTTGGTTAAGCCAAAAAAGTGAGGTTTTTTAAACTAGATGTTATGTCTTCATTGGTTGTTTTTTTTGATGTGATTGGTAGGGTAAGATTTATCTAAGATTAGGGCTATTTATCTAAAGTTAGGTCTCATCATTTTTTAATTTCAAAACTGGGTAAATTAATTAATTTCTGAGTTTACTTACCCCATATTACTTAGAGATATGTACCCCTCTACCAAAGCAGCATATACTTTGTATGGGATATGCCTTCCCCTATGCGTATTACTGAGATAAGGTACTTGGTTAATGCTTAACCAAGAAGAAAAGCTATCGTTATCAAGGCTCCCAATTTCCCAAACAATAAGTTCATGGTGGGTGTGAATTTAATCTATGTTCGTAATTGGTTATGTCACTACTGGGGAAAGAGGATACGTAGACAGCTTAAAGCCGTCTACAAAGCACACAAGACCGTCTACAAAAGTTGTTGTAGATGGCTACGCAGCTGTCTATACAACCGTCAATGAAAAAATCATCTACAAAACATATGTAGACGGTTCTTAGAAGCCGTCTACTAAAGTTGTTTATGTAGACGGCTAGTAAAACTTATGTAGACAGCTTACAAGTCGTCTACAAAAATTATGTAGATGGTTATAATAACCATCTACAAAAAATAATTAGACAGCTTAAATAACCGTCTACATATATTGTATTTCTTGTAGTGTGTTGAGGCACCTTCTTGTACATATGTTATTAGTTTAAATCATTTTCGCCATTACTTAGCAAAAAAGAGAAATGATAGGATAGTGGTGGACACAAGAAGTCCAAGTATACATTCTAAGCAATAATCATGTGGCTTAATTTGATACCACAATTTTTGTGGTTTACACGTGGCTGCAGAGGAAGAAATTGAAGAGGGAGAAGGGGATCACAAGCTAGAAAGATAGAAAGAGAGAGGTGGAGAGAATAATAAGAGAAAGATAGACATGGGTGCGGTCCACCGCTTTTCTTTCCTTTTCCTTTTCCTTTACATCAAGAGTTTGAGATGATCTCATCGAGGGACATAGATCTGCATGTGAAAAGGAAGATCAAATTAAAGATATCATTATCTCATCAAGTCCCTCTCAGATGTCCTCCTATATATCTCACGTCGTAGAACACCACGCTGAGCTTTTCTGTATGGAGGGAGGGCTGGTCCTTAGCTATAAGACGTACGTGGACACGTTGTTTCTGTAGTCATGGTTTTGTCGCGACTGTCAATTTGAACCAAACCCATCATTTGCCTCCATCGTCAAAGCCAAAGTCTCACCATGCACTTTCTTCCTTTTCGGTCACTTCAAGCTTGTGGGTTGACACCTGGTGCATACACACAGAGAGAGCTCAGTTTCTACAGCTGCATTTGTCTCGAAAAAACGTCCTCTGAGGTCCTCGTTTGCACCTGCAGGTTCCCATCACTCCAACCACCGGCGCATGCAGTACTTAAAGATGAAGAAGACCTTCAAATGGCAAACCGCATGACACAGCTTAATGATCACTGTAACGACTGCCGTCGCAACCACAGCCCGACACTGGGGCTGGCTGCTGGCCAACCATCTCAATGAACTCAGTGGAAAGCTCATGTATGTTGGGGATAGGAACACCAGTAAGAAGACGTTCACACGCACACACACACACCACAGAAAGTCGCTAGCTCTTTCCACTAGAAAAGAGACTTACACCTTCCTCCTTCGTGGGGACTACACATCCTCCTTAGTATTGCTTCTTAATGCATAGCTCTGAGTCCCAGTTGGACCCCAACCTGTGAGAATATATATGCGCAGAAGAAAGCTGTTGCCGCTTGATTTCTTGTGAGGGAGCAAATGAGTGTTTATATTAATACATCTAAGATGGTTACGACAGTACAATGCAACAAAAAATGAGCACACATGATGAGATTCTAGGTGGATCACAACAACCACCTAATTACATCTGGACTCTTCAAGAAGTATCTCCCAACTGAGTAGGAGATAATTAATTTACAACATGTTATCAGAAAATAACAAACAATTAGACAATACTCCAAGACAACCCATTGTCGACTCCCAATTTAGGGTCCCAGTCATACCCAAACGTGAGTCAATGTCCGACTCTAATATCTTGAGAATTGAGCCACACTACATCATTCTCCACTTTCGCTTAAATCTGCAAGCCACCAGAAGATCAATCTAGTGTCAAATCCATAAGTTGTTTCTCTGCCAACTCCACATGCATGGCCTTGCATCTTATACTTGGATGCCCGCACCCTAGCCGATGCCCTAACCAGCCCAACACCATTGGGCGTCCTAGTGTGGCACCACCTCTCTCACTCAACATGATAGGCATGTCCACCATCGACACCTAAAGTGAAAGTACTTCCTCCATCCTCCACCATTAGCAAATTGAGTCTTCTGCTGACTTGTACTACTCGCTTGGGAAACACTTGCTCGAGCCATGCCAATATCTACCCTCCCTATGAATCCATATATGTCGTCCATCATCTGTCCATGCAAATATAACCCATGCTCCTATGCACACCCTAAAAACTCCACCTTCAAGAGGGCATTAGTAACCTCTTGAACTAAGACCTGATGAAATCAGTTCTTCTTTAGATCTTGCAAATGTCAAACCCACATCAATGTATGTAGCACTCCATCAGTCATGCGAACACGCACTGATCCCACTTGAATAACTATGCACTCCATGTTGTTTGCCAATGGGACCAAGCCACCAACACATGCCTAATATGTGCTAACGACTCCTTGTTCGAGCACACATGAAATGAGCAACTAAAATATAAAATTAACTAGAATTTCTATCATTTGTAAATGTTGTGCACAAGACCAACTCATCCTCACTATCTTTTCCAACTACCCTAACAAATGATGCCTCTTCCTTCTCCTTTTATTTTCCTTCCAACAGCTTCATATCCTCCTTCCACACTAGACAATCCCTTTGTATATGGCCTTCCTTTTAATAATAGTAACACATTTGAATAGGTTGTTACTTGAAATATTCCTTGCTTTTTCTAGACCCTTGCCTCTTATTAGATGTCTCCCAACCTCCACCTACAACTAAAAGATCACCCTCACCTAGTGCTTAATTACTTGTCATTGCCTTCTGTCGTAACTCGTTCACGAGCCATGTGGCAAGTGCAATACCTAACTTGAATGTGTCTTTTCAAACAAATGTAGTCACAATATGATCATATGATGTAGGCAAGGAAGCCAACCGAAGTAATGGCTTATCCTCTTTATTGATCTTCACATCCCAGCAAGCACCTCCAATAGAATCCTATTGTACTTGTTCATGATGAGCTTCCAATAGTCCTCCCTCCTCCATCTTCAGGTTGTATGATTTCTTCTTGAGAAATAATTGGTTTGTCAGTGACTTGGACTTACTCTCTGACTTGTTCTAAATTGCCTCAGATCATCCAAGCTAATCACCTCTGGAAGCATGTTGTTTACCAGAAATAGTTGAATTATACTAATTTGCCAAGCCATGCATCTTTTGCCATGCTCTAACTGATAGCTTATATAGTTTCTCTATCTTGTCATTAAGAGACTTCACCAATCCTTCTTACATGTGGATATTCTTCATAGATTGCTACATAATATAAAATCGTGGTAGCCATTGAAAGGTTCCATAGAGAAGCTCTTGACCTTCACTACTATGTACCTTCTAATTTGTGCTTTTCGTATTCACCATTAACACTCCTCATCAGCCTTGATCCAATTGTTCACCTTGATCTTGGTCGATCTACAAATTTTCCTAGACAAATCTCCCAATTAGACTATATTTCACCCAATGCACCTTGGCCAACACATTTAAAGTATTTGAAAACCTAGGGATGGATTCATGAATCAATCAATTCTACCTCCCATTGCCTTCGATATGATTAAAACAATTTTGGTAGTAAGATCACCCATCTATCAAACAAGTGAGAAAAATCTCCTAAATGGATACGAAGACTTAAAACCAAGTGGTGTAACCAAATCGACCAATAACTTGGGTTTAGGTTTGACTAGTAGCTTGCCCCCCCCCCTTTCTCTTCCTCCTCATGATGGAAATAAGGGAAGAAGAAACTGTAGCTGCTAAGAGCCTACCCACCTTGCTAGTAGCCATCCCATTGTCACTTGCAGCCCACTCCGTTGCCATCAGCATCACTTGCTTTGGTTCCCATCTCAGTCTACTAGCAACTATCAATAGCACAATACCGTGACCGCCATCGGACTATAATCTTGCCACTTGTGTGGCCACCCTCTTGTCATTATCAGCCTTCATCCAAGCACCGCCTTCATGCATCACCATGTTTGTCCATGCCCAAGATGATGCCCACATTGCTATAGTAGTTCGTCTAAGTTCCTGGCCACCTGGACATCGACTATGTTGAGTTTCTCCCATTTTACTTTTAATGATTACAAAATTGACTCTTTTGGTTATCTAACTTAGTTGTCAAACATGTTTAAGAGTTGATGAATATATGTTTGAAGTCATTGCTTTGATAAAAATTAAGAAAATAGCTAGTGCCTTTTGAAGATAGTTGGACACTAGGCTGGACACCACATAGCGTGGATCGAGACTTTTTTTCTATAACAAAATCTCCTATTTTTGTGCTTCACTCTAGTAAGAAAGTCTAAGGATATAAAGACAAGTATATATGGAGGCTTCCTAGGGTTTCTACAATTGCCACCAACAAGAAAAAAGAGAAGAAATTCATATTGCTATTGTAGGGTGTAATGGCCCCGATGCCCGGACCCTCGGCTCCCCCAAGGATCCGACCATCAGCACCGCCATCCACGGGCCCGAAGACCTGAAAGGGCTAACGGATCGGTCTAACAAGATATGTAATAGAGACAAGTACTAACAAAACGTACTAAAATTACCAACAAGTGAAGGAAAGGTCCAACACAACGTACAAGTCTAGTACAGTCCCAAAGTAGTAAAGTACAAGTGCGGAAAGTAAAGGGGATAACAGGTCCCTTAGGGGCATACCCCAAGGGTGAAGTACACAACTAACAGGGAACACTGCTCAAGGAAGACACCATCTACTACAGCCCTGTCTCCTCAGCCCGCCTCGGAGGGTGCTGCTGTGAAGTTTCACCTAAAAAGGAGGGAATGAGCCTCACGAAGAAGCCCAGTAGGGACTACCAATCTCCCACTGGTTCTAACAACATAATAGATCTATATATGCAATAATTAAGTAAAGCAGTAAATCTATTCTACTAGCAGAGTCAAGTGCGGAAGCGTAAAGAACTACACGGTCTACGGTCTAAGCTACGAGTCGTGACCGGAAAACCCATGTAAAACCATGGCACTAGGAAGAACCCAAGGCTGTAAACACAGACAATAGACAACTGTCTAGACAAAGACACTAGCTACAGAAAAGTTACACTAGTCAACCAGTCAGGTGCGCCACGCGTCTTACCCTCGACCAACAGTCCATGTCTAGCATCTCCCATCAGAGTGAGATGCGGAACTAAGTAACCACAACTTCTGTAGTCTAGACGGACTATGGTCCCACGTCTATCCCCTCTAGGTGGTACCGAAACCACGTAGAGTGAGACAGTGAGAAGAAGGACTAGCTGATCTGCGCCGGAAGAGCACCAAACCACCTTGGTGTCCCAGACTCAACTAAGAAAGCTCTACAAATGACTCTACGCCATTGTCCCCACCGTTTTCCCCTCTGCTACCAGAGTCCGTGACTCGAGCTCGCCTGCTGCCCGGAGAACTCCTCGAACAGGCGCGCGGGGACCGGGGGTCCAAGTAATGGTAACAACCTATCTCGTAGACAAGCCCTCAAGTGCTTAGCACCGGGCGAAAGACTAGAGTAGCAATGCACTAGGAACAACATAGGTGCCAACAAACAAAGTCGCAGCGGAAGGAAAAAACTCCGAACAGGTCGCCAAGTCCCTTCTCTATCTGAGAAGGCGACGCACAGGCTGTCGCCACCTGAAGGCGACACCTTGTCTGTCACGACCTGGGCCGGAAGGCGATAGAGAACCTGTCGCAAACAGGTGACCACAGACAGAGGTCCAGGTGTCTACTTAGAACCTCCCACGACACACGGTGTAAACCCGAGAGAAGGCGACAGACTCCCTGTCGCGATCAAAATGTGACAGGGTGGGTGTCGCTTCCTCAAACCAGAAGGCGATGTATTGGGCTGTCGCGACCTAGGTTGCGACACCAAACATGTCGCGACCTTCGGTTTGCACACCCGAGTGTACCACCTTCGAACCATGCAACACAAAACTGAGAAGTACAAGGGGAGGGGAGCATGAGGGACGATGTAAATAGATCATTTAAGCTCAAACCACCCTTGTAAACACCCATGCATGTCAAGAACATAGATCTACACTCAATAGTCTCACATGCAAACATGGATCTCCAATAATCCACACCCCAATCCAAGCATGAATCAAAGCACAATCAAGCCATCCAAACATTCCACAAGAATCATAATATGCATGCCCGACCTAGCATGATCCCTAGGCTTGGAAAAAGGGTTTGGAGTCCTACCATGCTAGAACTAGGGGAAGGTTAAGGTATCTCTACCTCAAAACGAAGATCCACCCCAATGGGGCCTTCTCGTAGGCATGCACCCCTCCTCCTTGCTCCAAGCTCCACGGAAAGGCCGTCCACGAGCCAAGGTCGCCCTTCACAAGCCAAAGGAGAAGTGGATCACCACGAGGAAGAGCACGCCGAGAAGATCGCCACATCAGGAAGAAGAAACCACCAAGCATAAGAGAAACACAACACTTACCTTCACAAGCCACCCAAGACTCCTGTCCTCCAAGCTCTCCACGGAGCATAGGCAATAGGGGTTCATGGAAGGAGAGGAATAGCCGAAGTAGGGAGAAGAATGGTTGTTCTCAGGCCTGTGTCCATTTAAGCTTCGGAGACGAGAACACGACAACTTGCCTGTCGCGTTCACTCAAGTGAACGCGACGACCAACCTATTGCGATCCCATGGTCAAAGTCAATCTGACCAATGGAAACGCCACGCGTCGCCAAGGCAACTCTGACACCATGAATGCGACACTTGACTCGTCGCGTTCATCATGTCTGCGGTTGTCACTTGTCCCGTCCATCCCGACAGCAAAACGACAAAGATGCATGCTGCCATCAGAGGATGAATGCGACAGCATGCCCGTCGCGTTCCCAACTAGAACGCGACAGACATCTTATCGCCTTCAGAAAGCGACAGCCCAAGCGTCGCTACCTTCAACAGAAGGTGGCTGACCAAAAAGGAAGGAGGGATGTTACATAGGGTGTCTTGGAAAGGGGTCAAGAACATGAAGGCTTCTCAAGCTTTGCTCATGGAGGCTAAAAAGAAGTTTCTTCCATGTGCTCCAGACCATGTTTTCTCTCCAGAAACTTTGTTGCTTGCAATATTCTTTGTATTTTTCGAGGTTGGTCAGATTGGTGAATCAACTGAATCGGATCAAATTCTATAAGCACGATAAAAGTCATAGCATATCGGTCTGATTCGATTTGGTTCGGTCTGATTCATAATATAAATTTAATATTAAAAAATAAAAAAGAAAGGAAAAAAGTACGGTTTAAGCATAACCAACCGTTTCCATCAATTACATCCAACCATGGTATTTTCAATATGATATTTCTTGTTTGAGTTCTTTGGTGATTTTTTTTGTAAGGGAAATAAATTTGGTTCTTTGATGTTCGTATTTGAGGTAAGCTACCATTTTTTTGTCTAATGAAATTGTGGCGGGCTAACGTCCTTGTGTGATGTCAAGGGTGTTGTGATAGATGAACCAGTACTGTCTTGATGTCTAGTGATTTAATGATAGCCTGAGGAGATCTTTGAAACTTGATGTAGATCAATCTCACGTTGAATTTGTCGCCCAACCACTTTAAATCGTATGTCTCTTTTTGTGTGTTTGCCAATGTCTCTCATCTCATTTCTCCGTGAATAATTTGTTTTGCTATTTAAATTCTCCAGGTTAGAATATTTAGTTGTAAATAATTGGTTTAAAAATCTAATTCACCGGATTCTTGTTCGGCGTAGTTTTTTATTCTTAAACTGTGCCATTTGCTAGCAATACCTACTATTGAGCCACTCTACCTATGTGCCTACAGACCTACTACAACCTCAATAGCACTGACGTTTGGTTTGCACCTACTACTACACACAATTCCCTCGGTCTCTCCATGTGGCACGTTCTCTGAGTGCCACCACACCACTTAAGATACAACCAGGATCTATTTATAGAATCACCAGCAATCTCTTAATCCAGGATTGCTTTCCCATGCCGAGCTCCGATTCCCAATTGAACTCCAAACCTGAAAAGGACTGCCAGCCCAGCTGTGTTCCGATCAGACCTGAACTTGACCAGTTCAAGTCCAAACCCGGAATTCTTGCCGAGATTGAGCCACAGCTACAACAGATCGATGTAGGGCTATGTCGTCAGGTGGGTGAGGCGGAGCAGCTGGAGGAGCTAGCTCCTAAATAGGTGCAGTTGCAACGGTTGTGTCTTTCAGCTGGGTGGAGCACACGCCGGCCGCTGGCAACGTCGGGTACAGTTGGCGGCCACCCCCTCCCACCTGTCCGGCGATATTTGTTCCATCTATGTTGGTGGAGTGATGAATGCATCTAGTTTTCCGTCCATGTAGCTAGCTACTGGAACGAGATCTTGGTGGCCACAGTTTGATCAGACGCCGGAAATTAATTCTGCTTTTTTTTTTTTCCGAGAACATGTTCAACACGTTCAGACGTACAAGAGGGACCATTAATCTTTCAGCTACCTACACCCATCATCTCCTTTGACGGGCGTCTGGAGCCCCTCCTTGTCACAGGGCGTACACCTCCCATGGGCGCCATTAATGGTGAGACTTCCGATTCCTTGAGATTATAGCGAATCCCTGGTGGGTGAATGCAGCTTTCGTTCCCCGTCCTAATTAAGAATATAGAGTTTTAGGGTTCTGTTTGGCAGAAAACCGGCAAGCCATATAGGTGTCGACCATTCCGGTCGTACAAGGGAATAATATTAGAGTGATAGAGTCTTCTACAATTATATGTAAGATTATACCAACTTTTTGTCGTAGCTGGAGTGGGCACCGCGGACTCTAGATTCACATTTCACAAACTTTGACAGATTAAAAAAAGAGGAGTAATGCTATGCTCCCGGCCGGGAGCATAGCACAGCTGGAGGGGCCGCGCGCCCTCCTGCGCGCGCCGCGTGGAGGGCGCGGGCCCCTCCGGCATTTAATATTCTTTTTTTTATATATAATTTATGCACATAAATGATGTATTTGTGCACTATTTGTGTGCACAAATAATGCACAACACCTACAAAAAAAAAAAACATTAAATGCTGGGGGGCCGCGCCCTCCACGCGGCGCACGCAGGAGGGCGCACGGCTCCTCCAGTTGTGCTATGCTCCCGGCAGTGTCGGGAGCATAACATTACTCAAAAAAGAGATGCCCCACTCTCTAAGGAAGGTTTGGCCCTCTCTTTCTCTCTCTCTGTATAATACGAATACGTATAAGAAGTGATCAATATTAGGATCGAATTCTTAAGAGATTATCAAGTAAAGCACCTAATTAAAGTTAATGAAGAGAGAGAGAGAGAGAGAGAGAGAGAGAGAGAGAGACGGACAGACACTTACACTTATGCCCATTAATTAATGAAGCAAGTCACTGTGTTATATGGTATGGAGGTCAATGCCGTGCAAGTCATTCAAAACGGCTCCCCAAGGCCGCATGCTTGCGAGGATCTTTTCCCGGTGGCTAGACACCCAAAACCCTACGGCGCATGCAGAAGCGTATGGGAGGAGTTTCTGACCGTGCACTGCCTGTTCTAGCTCGTGCCGAGAGGCCGGACCACAGCGGTTGTATGCTTGTACGTCAACGCTGATACATGACTGGAGCATTAAAGCCCGTATCCCTGCACCTTCCAACGCCCATGCTTTTATACCGAGGTGACATACCCTAACATATATCTGTTGTCCATACTTGTTCATTTATTAATTATTAAGAGAAGAAAAATATTTATTACACACTCTTATAAATTTATTATTAAATATCTATCACATCAATATAATTAAACATTCAATCATATAATGATGTGTATATACACCCTCTCCTTTTCAAATGATGTAAATCAAGTATTTCTTGATCATTAACTCCTCCCCCAACCCGCAAGTAGGTATTTGGAGAGGGCAGCCATCCCGCGTGGGTACATGCATGAATGCTATAACAAATGCACGACTGAGATGGATTAATGGAGTAGGGATAGTGTAGAGAAAGTGGAGATGACGTACGACCTCCATCCTATGAGTGTGCACTAAGTATTTCCCCCTACAGTATATGGATGTGATCAGTCGCGGGCAGGGGGGATTGTTAGTTGCCGGTCGCCGTCTCCGGTGAGCTGTCGAGAGCGCCTGCAGAGTCAGAAGCCCCCCATTCGCCGTGTCGGCCGGGCCCGGCTGGGGTGAGCCCTCCTCTCCACCCGCCTTATGTGGGGGAGGGTCTTATATACCTAACTAGATAGCATCGGCAACACACACAGTACACACGCTGCCGGCTCAGGGTGGATGTCTCGCCTGTAGATTAATCCCGGCGGCTCGCAACGACGTGAGACGTACGTTTCTTAATTTTCCTTCATGCATACTACGTGCTTCTCGGCTCCTCCCACCATGGGGTCTCGATCGCCGCCATTAAGGACGAGCACTATGGAGACCATGCTTAGGCAGGGTTTGTTGGACTTCTTGCTGTGATCGAGATGTGACTGCCCAAGTGTTTGGACCCTCCCCTTTTAGACTTATCGTCTTCTTGGAAAAGAGATTGCTCGGACGGAGAAGTAACCCTTCAAAGCACAAATACAATTAGTACCTCCCTCTTTGCAAGCTGGCCAAAAGGGCTTAAGAACATGGTTGCATTGGAAGACAGGAACATGAATACAAGTGACCAGAGTGGATAAAAGTAGAGTCTAGATTCATAGATCTTTTATAAATATTAGAGGAAAAAATAGTGGATCCGTCTTTATTCTACATTAGGCAGGATGATCCCAATGAGTGACCACATTAGATATAATCGTTATAATAACTCCACTAATTAGATAAAATTTCTGCGTTATTTTTCTCTACTTTGAATGATGAAATATTATTGTGGCGTGTTGTTTGGCCCATGCATGACTAATTGGATCAGCAATTCCTTCTCCGTTTATAAAATTAACTTGATTCCACGTTCATGGTGGCTGGGAAATCATAGACATTATTACACGCAGATTCTTTTCTTTTTAAATGTGTGAATTGGTCGACAGAGCGGGTTAGTGGCGGATCTAGAATTTTCATTTAATGGGTGCACCCTTAAATATTTTTTTTTGATCGAGTGGAGTCACTAATAGTAAAATTTTACCTCACTAATGAAAACCTTTCGATCTAATGAAATCACAGGACTCCACTGCCCTCAAAATGGCTCCGCCGCTGAGAGCGGAACCATACAGATGGTGGAGGAAGTTAGTCATAGACGGGGAGACATCACTATATCTGGATGTTTGAAATTGGACAAAACTTTCATAATTAATCAAGTTATTACTGTACATATATTATTTGATATAGTTCTAAGCTTCCGATTCTTGTCACCTTATTAAGACATACAGGACTTCGATCAGATCGATTGTGTACATTATTCGATCGATTAAATTGTCAATGATTTTTGCACATGGAAAAGGACGCACAGTACAATTCGCGGCTATAGTCTTCTGTTCCATCTACACTCTGGCCTTCAAACACTGTGTTTTGTTCGATGTACGGTATTATCGAGATCTGTCACACAAAGATATATTATTAAACTCAGAATGTTTGGTTGGTACCATATATACCGGGAATCCTAAATCTCATAGCTCCAAGAGAAACAGCAGCACGCTTTTCAACATGGTTGGAATGAAAATTATCTGTACTCTTCAATCAGATATCCAAAGACCAAGCAGCTAACACCCATACCTCTTTGTTCTCTCACACAGCTCCACCCACCTTCCCCTTTTATTGCAGCCCCCGCTAAATGCTGTATAGAAGGACGCACAAATTAACAACAACTCCCGTTTCTATGTTCCGTAATCCAATTGGTTGGTTGAAGACAATCACTCTAACTTTCAAAAGTGCATCATTTGATTTTTCCTAAAGAACTGTACAGTCGTTAGGAAAGCTTACATTGAACGCCGGATTGCTACCAACTCGGATTTTTCTTTTCAGTGTCAAAGATGCTGCTATTTCATTAAGCAAGAGAGTACCAACATGTTTGGGTGGCGCCCCCCACTAAAATAACATGTGAGTACAAGGCAGTCCAAGAACCATAGAGCAATATAGAAAGGGAAAACACCAGCCCTCCCAAAGGAAAAATCACCAGGAAGTAGTTCATAAGTCGCACAAAGACGGTGGGGAAGAAGGCCAGACTTCGTCGACAGCACTCCACCGTGATGAAGCAAGCCCTCGGACAACGTGATCGTCGAGGACGAGCTCAATTAGATCTGCCAGGAATGTTGAAGCCAAGGGCACGAATACAATGAGACTGCAATGCTGCATAAGTAGAGTGTTTGTTGGACGTAACCCAGATGTGGCTGAGAAGCTCCGAGTCTTGTGGAAGCAAGGGAAGAAACGGGTCTGCCGTGTTTCACGTAGAAACCGGCATGCATGGGTACATAGCTTGTAACGTGCGGTAGGCACGAACTGTATCGAGTCCGAGTCTTCTGGATCGTGGGATGCCACGACCCTGTTAATCCTGTTTTAGCGTTCCTTAAAAGTAGCAGGTAGTTGATACTTTTATAAAAGTCTGTACGCGTTGTTTTCTTTCAAGAACTTACAGGAAAATTTTCCCAAAAATGGTACTATGTTTTTTGAGTGTTCTTCCCCTTTTGGTTTTTGGTGTTCTTCTCCACTCTGTCAGACTTTCTACAGAGATCGCAAGTGTGCGATCCTGGTCTGGGAATCTACATCTGGTATCAGAGCCAGGTTGCATGCCCAAACATCTTCGGTTCAAGCCAATGTCGATTGTCCCTCAGGCTGCGGCGTTGAAGGATGGCGGCGGGGTGCCGTTCCACTACCCGTAGCTGACGGCGACCACCTACACCAGCTGGGCGATCAGGGTGGAGGCCATGATGGATGCCCAGGGTGTCTGGGAAGTCATCGAACCAGCGGCCGGTGTGGCCGTGGACGCGAAGAAGGACAAGACAGCGAGAGCATATCTCCTTCAAGCACTTCCAGAGGACCTCTTGATGCAAGTTGCAAATAAGAAGACAGCAAAGGAAGTTTGGGACTGTCTCAAGACGAGGTTCGTTGGAGCAGACCGTGTCAAGAACGCTCGCTTGCAGACTTTGAAGAGCGAGTTCGATGGGCTGCGCATGCAAGAAGGGGAGACGCTGGACCAGTACGCCGGCAAACTCAATGGCATGTCTGTGAGATATGCCAACCTGGGGGGGTCCCTCAGCGACGCCGTGCTGGTAAAGAAGCTGTTCGATACTGTGCCAGATCACTATCTCCATGTGATCGCCGGCATCGAACAGTTTTGTGATCTCGAGACCATGCTGTTCGAGGAGGCCGTCGGCCGGCTGAAGACATACGATGAGCGCGCACGTCCGCGTGCATCTGGCGGCAACACGAACGGCGACAGCCAACTGCTGCTCACTCACGTCGAGTGGCTCGCACGGCACAAGAACGGCAGCGGCAACTCGTCCTCGGGCAACAAGGGAAAACAAGCAGCCCCTGGTGATGTCAGCAACCGCGGCCGGGGTGGGCGCGGTCGCGGCAAAGGCTGTGGAAAGGGCAGGCGCGGCGGCTCGCCGTGCAAAGATGGCGCGAGCGGCTCAGGTGGTGGTGGCCGTGACAAGAGCCACATAAAGTGCTTCAAATGTGACAAGATGGGCAATTACGCCTCCGAGTGCAAGGCCCCGAAGAAGGAGGAGGAGGCGCACCTCACCTGCTCCGACGACGCTGAGCTGTCCTTGATGCTCGCGGTGTCGGAGGAGTTGGCGCTGGTGCAGCAGGAACGACAAGATGTCGTGCTGTTAAATGAAGAAAAAGTGAAGCCGGACCTGCGGGGCGCCAATGAGAAAGGTATCGTCACTGATGTTTGGTACCTTGACAATGGGGCCAGCAATCACATGACGGGTGATAGGGTAAAATTCCGGGAGTTGGACGAAGGTGTCACCGGGAAGGTGAAGTTCGGAGATGGTTCCACGGTGCAGATCATGGGCAAAGGGTCTGTTCTGTTCGGCTGCAAGAACGGCGACCAGTGGCTGCTCCCGGAGGTCTACTACATCCCGAGGCTTTGCAGTAACATGATCAGCCTTGGGCAACTCACCGAGTCTGGGCACAAAGTGATCATGGACGACGACCAGCTGGAGGTCTTCCAAAAAAATCCGTTGCGTCTGCTCATGAACGTAAGGCGAACTCGAAACCGCCTCTACAGAATTGAGCTGCAGATGGCGAGACCGGTGTGCCTCTTGGCAAGCCTCGAGGATCAGGCGTGGCTGTGGCATGCCAGGCTTGGCCACGTCAACTTCCATGCACTAAAGTTGCTCGTCGACAAGGAGATGGCGGTGGGGGTGCCACCGATCAAGCACCCGAACAAGCTGTGCCAAGGGTGTTTAGTTGCAAAGCATGCAAGACAACCGTTCCCAGAGGCAGCCAGTTATCGAGCGAAGGAGCCACTCGAATTGCTTCACATCGACCTCTGTGGACCGATCACTCCGCCAACTCTCGCCGGCAACAACTACTTCATGTTGATCGTTGATGATTGCACCCGACGGATGTGGGTGTATGCGATCAAGACAAAGGACCAAGTCTACTCAATGTTCAAGAAGTTCAAGCAGCGGGTGGAGAACTTCAGTGGATACCGAGTGAAGACTGTGAGGACTGACCGGAGTGGTGAGTTCCTCTCCACTGAATTCACCAAGTTCTGTGAAGAGGCAGGTATTGTGAGGCATCTAACCGCGCCGTACACGCCGCAGCAGAACGGCGTGGTGGAACGCAGGAATAGGACGGTGATGGCAATGGCCAGATCTCTCCTCAAGAGTATGCACCTGCCCGGCAGATTTTGGGGGGAGGCCGTGAGGCATGCGGTGTATCTCCTTAACCGCCTGCCAACCAAAGCGCTGGGTGAGTGCACCCCCTTTGAAGCCTGGATTGGGAGAAAACCACATCTTGCACACCTCCGAGTCTTCGGCTGTACAGCACATGTGAAGGTTGCAACGCCACATCAAAAGAAACTTGATGATCGCAGCCAGGCAATGGTGTACCTTGGCGTCGAGTATGGCTGCAAGGCGCACCGCCTTTATGATCCTCGGGGCGGCAAACTCCATGTAAGTAGAAATGTTAAATTTCAGGAGAACGTGGAGTGGAATTGGAGTGCAGGCGCAGATGGCGGGCAACCATCAGACTTCATAGTGAAGGAAAAGCTCTTCATCATGCCAAGATTAGGTGGTCCGGTGCCACCCGCGGCTGCCGTGGCATGCGAGCCAGTTGCCGCGACAAGCGAGTCGGCACCCGTGACACACTACAACCCGGCCACTGCAGCGAGCCCGCTGGCCGGCGATGCGATGCCGACATGGCCGATCACCAAGGCGCGTGCTACGGCACGCATGGCACCGTCGTCCCCGACATCTACCACAACCCCGACAGCTACGCCAATGCAGGGATCACCGGCAGGACAGCTGGCCACGCCTGTTGCATCGGTGTAGACGCCACCAACAGTCAGCAGCGACGATTCCAATGATGGGCCCGTCAGATTTCGGCACATTGCTGACATCATGAAGGATGCAAAATTCCACTACAAGAAAAAGCGGAAATAGCGACCGAAAAGTTCGGTCGCTATGCGGTCGCTAGTCGGTCGCTGTACCCATCAGCGACCGACTAACCACCGAAATGCGACCGATAAAATCGGTCGTTATATATCGGTCGCTATACAGCGACCGATTGTTATCGGTCGCAAAATCTGTCTCTGATAGCGACCGAAATATATCGGTCGCAATATTCGTCGCAAATAGAGACCGCCCTTGTCGGTCGCAGGTTGGTCGCCCACAGCGACCGATAGTCGGTCGCTGTTTCGGTCGCTAACAGCGACCGATATTTATGGTCGCTAATGCGGTCGCTAAATTAGAGACCGACTTAGCGACCAAATATTTTCCGTCGCTATCGGTGAAGCGACCAATTTTAGCGACCGAACAGCGTCGGCATTATATCGGTCGCTATTCGGTCGCTAATTTAACAATATTTTTTTTTTAGAAATTTACATAAACAACGATAAATCACCTGATAAATAACAATATCACCTGATAAATAACAAAACCACAATAAATCAACTACACAAATCACAATCTCCACAAAGTTCAAATTCATCACATAAAATACAAACACACAAACTAATCATACATCCATAACAAACCTCAAATTCATCACATAAAATACAAACACACAAACATCATACATCCATAATAAAATGACAACATGCACATAACTAAAATGAAATCACAAATCCTCCGCATATGTGTCATCCTCATCCTGGTCGTCGTCTCGTCCAACATCTCGCGACGGATAATCCTGCATATTATTTAAAAAAATTAAAATTAAGTACTTAATAAAAAAATCAATTATTCTTGAAAATTAAAAGCAAGATATTTTTCATTTAACTGAAATTGACGAATGATAGTTTTAAACGTTTTGCTCAAATCGGTAGTCCAATTTGCAGTCAAATTTGAACTTCGTCAGTTTTTACGTGTTACTTTCACCCCCCATGTCGTGTTTAAACAATCGATAGATTGATTGGACATTTCTTTTCAATTTGGACTCTCAAACCCAAGTTCATAGATTTGAAACTAAAGTAGTTAAGAAAATGCAAAATTGTTTGTCCATACCATATCGGGAGTCCAATTTGGACTCCGTCAGTTTCTACAAGTCATTCTCACCTTTCCGGTCGTGTTGGAGTCATTGACAAATTAATCGGACCTATTTTTATATTTTTGACCCCCTTAAACCCGATTAAATTAGTTCTTCTTAAGAAATGTAAATTTGTGCATGAAGTTCAAATTTGGAGTCCAATTTGAACTCTGTCAATTTCTATGGGTTACTTTCACCTCCCATGTCGTGTTGGAACAATCGATAGATTGATTTGACCTCTATTTTCAATTTCGGACCCTCAAACCCAAGTTCATAGATTTGAAACTAAACTAGTTAAGAAAATACAAAATTGTTTGCCCAAGCCATATCGGGAGTCCAATTTGAACTCCGTCAGTTTCTACAAGTCACTCTCACCTTCCCGATCGTGTTGGAGTCATTGACAAATTAATCGGATCTATTTTTTAATTTTTGACCCTATTAAACCCGATTAAATTAGTTCTTCTTAAGAAATGTAAATTTGTGCATGAAGTTCAAATTTGGAGTCCAATTTAAACTCTGTCAATTTCTATGGGTTACTTTCACCTCCCATGTCGTGTTGGAACAATCGATAGATTAATTTGACCTCTATTTTCAATTTCGGACCCTCAAACCCAAGTTCATAGATTTGAAACTAAACTAGTTAAGAAAATACAAAATTGTTTGCCCAAGCCATATCGGGAGTCCAATTTGAACTCCGTCAGTTTCTACAAGTCACTCTCACCTTCTCGATCATGTTGGAGTCATTGACAAATTAATCGGATCTATTTTTTTTTTTGACCCTATTAAACCCGATTAAATTAGTTCTTCTTAAGAAATGTAAATTTGAGCATGAAGTTCAAATTTGGAGACCAATTTGAACTCTGTCAGTTTCTACGGGTTACTTTCACCTCCCATGTCGTGTTGGAACAATCGATGGATTGATTAGACTTTTCTTTTCAATTTTGGACCCTCAAACCCAAGTTCATAGAGTTAAGAAAGTGATATTTTTCCCTCCTCAATCTAAATTCTTATATTTTGTAAGATGATATTTAGAGTTAACAAATAGAAAATCAATAAAATAAAATACTTACCGGAGGCTGCTGTGCAGGAGGTGCTCTATTAACAGGAATTCCCAATTCTACGAGCATCTGGGAGACGGTCTGAGAGACGATGGTTGAGATATTCTGAGAGACGGTCTCGTTGACGATCGCCCTAAACATATCCGGAGTCATGGTCGGGCCGGCACTGGAAGAAACACCTGGGGCTGCTGGTGTGGTAAATGGAGAGGTCGCATGTGAGACCGAACTCGAGCATGATGATATCACCTTGGTCGTGCCCAAGCTATGTCCAAAACCATAGACATGGCCTTTCTTGGGTGTCCCAGATGCTGCAACCCAAATGTCAGGATCCAACTCTGGACGCTGACTGTCATCCCCGTACCTCTCATCCATTCCTCTACTATATGACTCCTGCAAAAAATAAAACAAGTAAAACAAAATTATTCTACAGTTTAACCACAATAAATGAAAACTATTAGTGTATACACTTACCGCTACCTCCCGAGCTTTCTCACTAATGTAATCATTTGTCCCTTTCTTCTTATGAGTTTCATCAAAAAGCTCTTGAAATTGAGGTGGCCGCTTGAACTGTACTTCCTGTTATTCAAATAAATCACAGTTTATTATTAGATTAAAAAAAATTCACAAATGTAGAAGTATACTTACCAATCTCGCTTTATGCGTTGCAAAGGAGACAGAGCCACTCGTGTGTACATTCGCTTCAGGATGCGCTGCTCTGTTTTGCTTTGCTTTGCTTGAATTTTCACTCCATTTCTCCGCTCCCCAAATGTCGCACAGCTCCGTCCAATACTCCTTTCTCATCCACACAGGCCCATGCTCCTTCCATTCGTTCTTATCTGTACTTGCACATGCTCTTTCTGCAGTTTTTCGAACATTGTACATAAGATGTTTGAAATTTGCTCTTGCAGTACTTGTCCATGCAGATCTAGCACGTAACTCATGTGAATGCTCTGTGAATCGATGATTCTTCTACATATTAACAAAAAAAATTATATGTTACATAACAATAAGTGTGTTCAAATAAGAATTGAAAATGACTTAATATGATAAAATAAGATACATACCAAGAACATAGAGAACAATAAATCCTGAACATCCATCGGAAAATCAGAAAAGCGATGGATGGGGCCTGGAATATGTGCTTGAATTGTCTTTGTAATAAATTGTGATGCTTGGGCTGGCTCTATTTTATTCCTGAAATTGAGAATATTAATACCACAATGACGAATACATAACAAAAATAATGCATTACATACCCTTCATTTATCCACACTGCCCGCATCGTCTCATTATAACTGCCCTCCCCCTCGTGATGACTCGTCTCGTCATCAGCATGTACTATACGAATTAAATAGTATAAATAAAACAAACTATAAAAAAAATAGAAATGTAAATGAACATACCTGGTGTAGATCTACTCGCCATGTGTGATGGAGATGCAGAGGCTGTCAATCTACCTGCTGCCGATGGTAAATGTATAAGCATCGGTGGTATAAGAATAATATACCACAAAAACATAAAGAATTATTTTAAACAAATACTACAATCATTATACATGAAATATACATACCTACGGTGGTACGGTGCAGAGGTCGTGGATCCTGAAAGGATAAGAATAATATACCACAAAAACATAAAGAATTATTTTAAACAAATACTACAATGCATTATACATGAAAGTATACATACCTACTGCCGGTGGTAGCGGTGCAGAGGTCGGTGGTATCGGTGCAGAGGTCGTGGATCCTGAAAGGATAAGAATAATATACCACAAAAACATAAAGAATTATTTTAAACAAATACTACAATGCATTATACATGAAAGTATACATACCTACTGCCGGTGGTAGCGGTGCAGAGGTCGGTGGTATCGGTGCAGAGGTCGATGGTACCGGTACAGAGGTCGTGGGTCCTGTGAAAATAAGAATAAGTTACCACAATGACATAAAGAATTAATTTAAATAAATATCGCAATGCATACAAATCAAAGTATACATACCTACTGCCGGTGTAGAAAAGGAAGTAAATCTCCTCCTACTACCCTCTCCCCTCCCACTACCCTCACCCCTCCCACCTGAAGAAGTCCCACGCCGTCCTCGAACCATATCTTCAACTGGTAATAAAATACATGCATATTCATCAAATAGTGGAAGAAAAATGGGCAGACACGGGAGTATTAAAATTACAGAGTACCCTTCATTTTAGGTAAAATTGTATACCATTAATCAAACATTCTCCATTTCATCTTCAGATGTTGGAGATATATCAAATTCAGCATTCACATCTTCATTATCAGATTCATTTTGATCACTAATATATTCCTCCTCATCGGAGTCCCCCAACTGTATTTCAAGTTGTTCTGGTTCGACTTCTTCCACTTCATTCTCTTTAGATAAAGACAGTGCCTCCACAGATTCATCACTAGAAGCAGGCAAGTCTACATCATCACCCAAATCTGATTGAAAGAATTCGGAATTCACATCCAACTCTACTGTTTCAGTCAAATCCAACTCATAATCCGGGAAAAGCCTTGTCTTAACCTTGCAAACTGCCCACCAATCATTTCTTTCTTTATTTCTAGACGATGGATACTTTGTATAATAGACCTGCTGGGCTTGTGCGGCCAAAATGAATGGATCATAAGTATTCAATTTGGACTTATGTCTGATATCGACAATCCCATATGTTGTGTCATTTCGAACAGAATTTGGATCAAACCAATGACACTTGAACAGAAATATATGGTTGTCATCTCCGAGATATTGCAATTCTAAGATCTCCTCAATAATACCATAATAATCACATTCATTTTCATTATATGTACTTCCTTTCACACATACCCCGCTGTTCATTGTTGATTTATTCTGCCCATATTGTCTAGTGTGAAATCTATACCCATTCACAATAAATGCTGGATATGTACGTGCAACTTTCGATGGGCCATAACTGATCTCTCGAATTCTTTGATCAGTAATAAAACCATTTTCAACCTACATATGGAGAGCACACTAGTCAGAATTAGTCATAAATTGGCCTAACAAGGAGAAAGATTAGTAATAATACTTACACGATATTTCAGCCAAGAAGCCAATGATTTTTCTCGTTCTTTTTCAACCTCCATGTCAGAGAGATATGGACATCTTTGGATTAATTCTGAGTCAAATTGTCTGTATTATGAACATTGGAGCGTTATAGATGGAATGAAAATTAACAAGTTATGGACATAAACGTAATGTGAGCAGAGAACTTACGCAACATAAGATTCAACCTCCATACAATTTAAAAGGATGTAAATTTCTGCACAGTGCAATTCTCTATCATTTAGCATCCGACACGAAGAACGTCCATACGCACGTCCAGGATACTTAAATATAGAGAGCCGATCAGAGTGAAAGGAGTCTCCTCCATCATCATTACGTGGTGGCCGAGTACGACGAGTTTGTATCTCAGGTTCAAAGTACATTGAACAGAAATTTGATATTTCTTCCATAATGTACGCCTCCGCAATGGAACCCTCTACTTTTGCCTTGTTGCGAACTTTCATTTTCAATTCATGCATGCACCTACCAGAATGTTCATAGGATAATGAAAAACACATCAAGAGATATTGAATTATGAGGAGAAAATATATATAAATTACCTCTCAAATGGATACATCCATCTAAATTGTACTGGCCCTCCTACTTTAGCCTCATATGGTAAGTGTATAAGCAGGTGCTCCATGGAATCAAAGAATGAGGGTGGAAATATCTTTTCCAATCTACAAACTGTCGTGATCACATTCTGTTCAATAGTTTCCACATCTTCATACCTGAGCTCTGATGTACATAAAATTTTAAAAAACTGACTTAACTCAGTCACTGCTCCCCATATCGGCTTCGGCAACATATCACGAAATACAATAGGTAACAACCTCTGCATGAACACATGACAGTCATGACTTTTCATTCCATATATTTTCCCCTCATTTGTATTCACGCAACGAGCAATGTTGGACACATAACCATCTGGAAATCTCAATTGTTTTAGCCAAAAGCATACTTCTTTAATCTGTGCAGCTCCAAGGGCGTAAATTGCTTTCGGTTTAACTGTTGTACCATTTCTATCAAGAAGTTCCAGTTCTGGACGTTTACAATGTATTTTCAAGTCTAAACGAGCATTCACATTGTCCTTTGTTTTGCCTTTTATGTCCATAATGGTGTTGAACACATTATCAAATACATTCTTCTCAACATGCATGACGTCGAGGTTATGTCGTATAAGAAGAGTTGACCAATAAGGCAATTCCCAGAAGATACTTTTTTTGACCCAGTTGTGATCCTTCCCAAATCCAGGGAGATGTCTTGTGCTGCTCGACAATTGTGTTATATCTGGTAAGTTCTGTACCCTTGCTGCTAAATGTGGACCAGACAACCGTTCAAAATCAGCTTCTTCCAATTCAATTTTGTTCTTTAAGAAAGCATCTTTTTGCCTTCTAAACGGATGGTCCCTTGGTAGAAATTGTCGATGACAATCAAACCAGCATGACTTGCCACCATGCTTAAGTACAAATGATTTGGAACTGTCCATACAGTAAGGACATGCTAGCTTTCCATGGGTGCTCCAGCCAGATAACATTCCATATGCAGGAAAGTCATTTATTGTCCACATCAATGCAGCCTTCATAGTGAAATTTTGCTTTCTGGATGCATCATAAGTAGTAACCCCATCGGTCCATAACAATTTCAACTCATCAATCAACGGCCTGAGATATATGTCTAGTTTTTTTCCAGGATTTTTTGGACCAGGGATCAATAATGATAGAAATAAATGCTCTCGTTTCATGCACATATTTGGCGGAAGATTGTATGGTGTCACGAAAACTGGCCAGCAAGAGTAGGAAGTCACTGAACCTCCAAATGGATTGAATCCATCAGTACATAAACCCAGTCTTACATTACGCGACTCTTTTGAGAAAGTAGGGTGAGCACAGTTAAAGTGACTCCAAGCTTCGGCATCTGCAGGATGAGTGATTACATTATGTTGTCGACGTACTCTTTCCGCATGCCATCTCATATGTTGAGCTATCTTTGGTGACATATACATTCTCTGCAATCTCGGTGCAATAGGAAAATACCGCAATGACATATATGGTATATCTTTTTGCTTTGAATTGTCCCCTTTCTTAGGCTTGAATCTATCATGACCACATATGGAACATGATACCTTACTTTTATCCTCATTATAATATAGCATGCAATGATTAGGACATGCATCTATTTTCTCATATCCAAGCCCTAAGTCAGTGACCATCTTCTTTGCACGATAAAAATTTTCAGGTAACTTCTCATCTTGTGGCAACATACTTTTGATAATCAGTAACAAACGATCAAAACAAATCTCACTGATGTGAAATTCAGATTTCAAGTTCAATAATTGTGACACCGCAGACAGTCGAGAGTGATTTTGACATCCATTCCACAATGGCTCATCAGCATCTTTGAGTAGCTGATAAAATCTTTCAGCTGTCTTGTTTGGCGGTTCTTCATCGTGTACATGCTCCTCATGAACATTGAATCCTGGACCAGCAGCATCTATGACCATATCAACATATGAACTTCCACTTCCAACATTGGCAGGCTCGGCAGGCTGGAAGGACCACAATGTTTCACCATGACATATCCAGTTTGCATAATCTTTAACAAACCCCTTTCTGTATAAATGACGTTGTACATCCCATGTTGTCAGCCACTTCAAATTCTTACAGACTGCACAAGGACATCGGATACGACCCTCACAATCTACAGCTTCAATAGGATTTCTCAAAGCAAACTGAATGAATCTCTCAACTCCATTTTTAAATTCCGTAGACACCACCTGATCAACTACTCTACGGTACATCCATGACCGATCTTCCGACATTTTCCCTGTGCGAATGAAATGTAAACACACAAAACTTTAACATGTCTAACAAAATAAAAAGTCCAACCCTTTCCTCACATCGTCCATCTCTGCCATTTTAAATAGGAAGGAAATATCATTTAGATTTTCACTTTTTAACCCATCTGTGAAGGTTTGATCGCACGATTAATTACTATATGTGTTGTGTTATTTGCTAAAAATTTCGGCAGCATCTCCCCACACCTCTCCGATATACCACAAAATATTTATTGATTAAGAAATTTTCTTAAACACTTACTAATAAGTGGTTAAGAAAATAATCAAAATCAATAAAGGTATATCAGAGAGGAGTGAGAAGACGCAACCAAAATTTTTAACAAATAACACAAACACATATAGTAATTAACCACCTAAGTGCGATCAAACATTCACAGACTGTCCAAACGGGACAATTCAAGACTTTGAGTTAGATATACACGTTCTCATCATTGAAAATGAGAACGTGCACATCAATCCCAAAGTCTTGAACGGGTAGGTTGATTGACACGAGCTTAACACGCTCTCCTAAGATGCGTGCAATGTTAGGTTGCACCCACGCATCTCAGCTCACATACAACACCCAACTAATTAATTATTGACAAGATAATAACACATTCTAAAAACACAAAAATAAGTATTCTAAAAACTCTATACATATCAACAAGCACATAAAATAAGCAAGAATGACTTTATGCTGACGACCATTCAACAATAAAACTAAATAACATATTCAACAACAAAGCTATCTAGGAAATTTACAAAAGCACCAATAACATGTGAAATTGGCAATACATGTAGACGATGAAAACATAGATTTTGTTTTAACATTCAACATATTCATAAGAGCAATCAATGACATAACGTAACATGCATGATGGAGAGCATTATTCATAAGTGCATATCTATAAGTACAGTCCTTTTTCAATGGAGGGCACTGGTTGCATCAAGTCTACTGCACCTTCATCTCACTTATCCCTAAATCTGAGGGAGCTGACTCCTTTGATCAGTTCAGGCCGATATCTCTATGCAACTTTTTCTATAAAATTATAACGAAGCTTATGGCTAACAAAATGCAGTCCATTACGCCAGAGCTGATTAGTGATGCCCAGTTTGCATTTATCATAGGCAGAAGGATCCAGGATAGCATATTCTTTTGGCCAATGATCTGATAAGCCTTTGATGCGGTTCACATTCTTTACATCCTGTGTATGATGGGGAAGACGGACCCAAAGGAGGAACAACTTGAAGTTTCAGGAAACACTTAAAGCTTGCTCGGATGGAGAAAGCATGCATCTTCATTGTGCAGTAGTAAAGGTAAAACATTTTAGATAAGTACAACCATTGAATGAACTTGAACCAAATTATTCTGAACCCCATTACTCGAGTTGTTTTTGTATCTGATTATATAATTTTTGAATCTGATCGTATGTATAATATATATCATATAATAGAGATTATATATTACATAATATATATTATATATTATCCAAATATCTGATTATTCAATTTTTGAATCCCATTTACTGAACTTGTTCATATTCCACACTATCTAATTTTTGAACTTTATTATCTGATAATTCGATGAAATGGATTCGGATACGAAAACTGTTGTTTCTGCATCTGATTATTTTCGATAATTCTTATTAGAGTCAAATTCGAAAACTGTTGTTTCTGACTCCGACCCATTAACACCCCTAGTTTGTTTTTTCCTGAGCCTGTAAAAAGGCCATCTTTCGAGCTTAATTACCTTTCATTATTGGAACTCTCTTGGGCCATATTGTTAATGGGGATTATCAATGAAAATGGAGACTATATGCCCGAAGGATGATGTCCCATGACCCTATGCTTTTGTTTGAGGGCTGGGTTGAGACCCAAAGTACTCAATTCAACCATCGGAGGAGTACGGATGTGAGGTGATGGCATAGCAAGGGTATGAAATGCAAAATTAGTGTCTTGGTATTTTTTCCACTGAATGAACTGTGCATTGATACGAATGAAATGTTATTGAATGCTTATCGTTAATGGCCAATCTCATCGAAAATCTGACTGTTCTATATATAATTAAACATCTGTTATAGACAGTGCAATTGCAAAGATCCCTTACTATATATTGAAGCTGATCAGTTTGTGATTAAAGTTCCTATATATTTTGCCTATTGATACCTTGCATCTATTCTTTGTCCTCTACTGACAACATAAATTTTGTTGGACAGTGAATGTTGATATGCAAGCTTAAATGATTAATGTCTCTAAACTTGACTGCATTCATCCTGATTTAATTTTTTTGGATTTTTACGTACTTGTCAAAATGCTAAGAATGTAAATTTAATGTCTACTGATATGTAACTCCTACTAAACGCATTAAACTCACCCCTGCTTTTATCCCATTTTTAGGCAATATAGACAAGGAGACTGCTAGCATAGCTAGCAATGGCGGTGAAGAGTGTCGGCCCCTACTGGCCCTTGTCTAAGAGTGACGTGACAAAAAACAAACTTGTTCATCAGATATATCCAACCATGACATTGTATATCTTGAGTCTTCCAGAGACTAACAACTTGAACCAAATGTTGCTAAGATCCGCACCAAAAACCTCCAAATGACGTGAAGGACCTAGACAAACACAGAGAGAGGAAAACCTATGGCAAGAGAAGGAGACGAGGAGATGGGGGGGGGGGTGGCGAGAGGGGAAGAGTCAGAGGAGAGCGGCGGCAGGGGGTGCGGGGGTGGGGTGGCAGAGGGGCAACAACGCACAGAGGGAGAGGGGATGAGGCGGGGGGGGGGGTGGTACGGTGGGAGAGTGGGGGGGGGGGGGGGGACGGGGGCAGGGGGATGGGGAGAGAGGTGAGGGGGGTGTGGCGGCAGGGGGGGTGGGGAGAGGTACGTGGCGACAGGGGAGGGATGGGGAGAGAGGAGAGGGGTAGTAGATTGCAAATAAGGGGGGAGGGGATGCACAGGGGAGGGTGGGAAGCAGGAAGGGGGCAGGGGGATTTCTTCGGCGGGGGAGGGAGGGAGGAGGAAGGGGGCAGGGGGCGGGGGTAGGGGACAGTGGCGACAGTTGGGAGGGGAGGGAGGGAGGAGGAAGGGGGCAGGGGGCGGGGGTAGGAGCTCGACTAACCGGCGATGGGCAGGCGGCAGTGGTGACGGGTACCGACAGCGGCGGCGACGACGTCCACAGCGGCGGCGACGACGTCCACAGCGGCTGCAGGCGGCGACGATCTCCTCGGCGGCGACAGTGGCGGCCGGAGTCGACGATGTCGACGGCGGCTGCACGCGGCGGCGAGCTCCTTAGCAGCTCCGGCAACGACGGAAGGGGAGGGAAGGTTGGTCGGGGGGGAGGGAACGACGAGAGGGAAGTTGAGGGAGGGAAAGGGTTGGTCGGGGTAGTAATTAGGGCTACAACGACCGATATAGCGACCGCACTTAATTCGGTCGCAAATTCCGTCTCCTATATGCGACCGAATCTATCGGTCTCTAGTTGGTCGCTGATAGAGACCGACTAGCGACCAATTTATGCGGTCGCAATATCGGTCGCTATATCCGCTTTTTCTTGTAGTGAAAGGAGTGGAGCTTCAGGAAGAAGATCTAGATGATGAAGCACTACTTGCAGAGATGGAGGAGCCAACAACTTTTCATGAGGCTGCCAGCCAGGAGGTGTGGAAGGAAGCAATGGCCAAGGAGATTGAGTCTATTGAGAAGAACTCAACTTGGACCCTCACAACACTGCCGGCTGGACACAAACCGATGGTTTGAAATGGGTATATAGCTGAAAAGGGACTCAAATGGAAATGTAACCAAACACAAGGCGAGGTTGGTTGCAAAAGGATATGTCCAGCGGCAAGGAATTTCGAGGAGGTGTTTGCATCGGTGGCCAGGCTGGACACTGTGCGGGTCATCCTTGCTATAGCAGCTAACCGTGGATGGCAGGTTCATCATCTAGATGTCAAGTCGGCATTCTTGAATGGTGAGCTAGAAGAGGTCTACGTCGCTCAGCCAGAGGGTTTCAAAGTGAAGAACAAAGAGCATCTTGTGCTCAAACTGAGCAAGGCTTTGTATGGTCTACGGCAGGCGCCACAAGCATGGAGTACACGGCTGGACAGAAGCTTGAAACTACTTGGTTTCACAATGTGTGCCCAGGAGCATGCTGTGTACACAAGAGGAACAGGCCGAGCAGGTGTGATGATTGGTGTGTATGTTGATGATCTTATTGTGACAGGGGAAGATCCTGAGGTGATCATGCAGTTCAAGCAGCAAATGATGGGTGAATTTGAGATGAGTGATCTCGGTTTACTCACTTTCTATCTTGGGATTGAGGTGGGACAAGAAGATGGACGTATCACTATCAAGCAGACTTCATATGCCAAGAAGTTGCTCGGTCAGTTTGGCATGTTGGAGTGCAATCCCACGAAGTACCCTATGGAACCAAGATCACAGCTGCACAAGGATGCAGATGGACAGCTGGTGGATGCTACCGAGTATCGTCGAATCATTGGTTGTCTCAGGTACTTACTCCACACGAGACCAGATCTCTCCTTTGCTGTTGGTGTTGCAAGCAGATTCATGGAAAGACCGACAGTGATGCATCACAAGGCAGTGAAGCAAATTCTCAGGTATTTGAAGGGTACTGTCGATTACGGACTTGTGTACAGCAGAGGAGGAGGAGAGGAGATCATCACCGGGTTTACAGACAGTGATTTAGCCGGTGACATGGATGACAGGAAGAGCACTGGAGGCATGGCGTTTTATGTCAATGACAGCCTGGTGTCTTGGAATTCTCAGAAGCAAAAGACAGTGGCCTTGTCATCATGCGAAGCTGAGTTCATGGCAGCAACAGCGGCAGCGTGCCAAGCATTGTGGCTGAGAAGCCTGTTGGGGGAGCTAACGGGCAATGAGTCCAAGATGGTGAAACTATTTGTTGACAACAAATCCGCAATAGCTTTGATGAAGAATCCTGTTTTCCATGGCCGTAGCAAGCATATCGACACAAGATTCCATTTTATCCGTGAATGCGTCGAACAAGGACGAATTACTGTGGACTTTGTTTGCACGGAGGAGCAGCGTGCTAACGTCTTGACGAAGGCACTGCCAGGAGCGAAGCTGGCAACAATGCGGCACCTGCTGGGTGTTCGAGATCTGAAGCCACGTCAGGATTAGGGGGGAGTATGTTGGACGTAACCCAGATGTGGCTGAGAAGCTCCGAGTCTTGTGGAAGCAAGGGATGAAACGGGTCTGCCGTGTTTCACGTAGAAACCGGCATGCATGGGTACATAGCTTGTAACGTGCGGTAGGCACGAACTCTATCGAGTCCGAGTCTTCTGGATCGTGGGATGCCACGACCCTGTTAATCCTGTTTTAGCGTTCCTTAAAAGTAGCAGGTAGTTGATACTTTTATAAAAGTCTGTACGCGTTGTTTTCTTTCAAGAACTTACAGGAAAATTTTCCCAAAAACGGTACTCTGTTTTTTGCGTGTTCTTCCCCTTTTGGTTTTTGGTGTTCTTCTCCACTCTGTCAGACTTTCTACAGAGATCGCAAGTGTGCGATCCTGGTCTGGAATCTACAGTGTTGCTCAAAGCTATCGGAGACGATCACCGACGAATGCTATCTGAGGCTTCACAAGGTGAATGTAAACCACGAGCACCAAGAAATTAAGCCGAGGGGGGAGCTCGACACATCCGGAAGATGAACACTGCAATAAAGAGTAAAGGAAAAACTTTGATCTTGGAAGAGTTTGGGCTGCCAAAGATGAGCGCATAAGAGGACTGCATGGTCAAGGATCAAAACCCACTACTCGGATACAACACAAGGGCAAGGAATCACACTAAGCATGGGAGATACCATGGCTGGCAACAACATCATCTACACATAGAGAACACAACCGAAGAAAAATTAGAGTTGTCCTTGGAAACAAGAGGCTACTAAAGCCAAAAATCGAACTCTAGACAAGTTGGAGAAGAAGTCCCGACCAAACGAGGGTAAAACCTCCAATCGAATCAAAGAACAAAATCTCTCCCCAAAGGGAGGAATGGACTAGGGATTGAGGATCCCAAAACAAAACTACTCCCCAAAAGGGAGAATTGGACCTCTGGGAGGAAGAGACGAAGGGGAGGGGGCATTTCGGCATGTGCATCGACAGTGCCCCCTCTCTGATGGATGCAACATGACGAGGAAACAAGTGAACTCTCTCCCAAAGAAAGACCTCTATAATTTTGTCAAAGTATTCACTCGGATTGACGTCAGTCAACTAGTGTCGAGCCATGCTCTCTCTCTCTCTCTCTCTCTCTCTCTCTTATATATATATATATATATATATATATATATATATATATATATATATATATGACATCTCTCTCTCTCTCTCTTGACCAGAAAAGATGCTATTATATTAGATAAACCAGCTTACATATACAGAACAAAAACAAATGATGGGGATTATTATCTCCAAAAAATACAAAGACAACCACTAAGAGGAGCACAAACAAGAGACGCAAAGAGATAGCATTAGAAGGAGTACATATATAACAGGTCGGAACTCGATCCATAAACCTTTGATCAACGATAAAGTAAACACAAGGCACGGGCCCACTCCGAAGGATGATTGTTGCGGCACATTCATAATGCAACAAACCAAGTGATGCGACTCAGAAAACACACAGCTAATCCATCGAATCCAAAACCCTAAACAAGGGTGATCCAAAGACTTACTAGCCGCAGTAAAGTGGATCATTGCGGGATGCTTCACCTAAAAAAACTTGAGGAGGCCAATCTTGAATGGAGATGCAATTAAGCTTCCCAAAAAACGATAAATAGAATCTAACCAGGAAAACCTGAGGCCGAGACCCTTTGATGATGACCAGAGATCATTCTTCCTCTTCCCCAAGGGAAGGACAAAAGCCAAGAAAGAAACCTTCTTGGAGGGGGGAAAAAAAAACAAAACCCAAAAGGAGAGGGGGGGGGCAATGGGAGCGGAAACAATGAAGAAGTCCTAGGGCCAGCCACAGCCGAGAGAGACGAAACCTCACTCCTGGAACCTTTCCGCTGCGTGCCGAGTCAGGGGCACATCTCTCTCTCTTTCTCTCATCTAATGGCAAGGACATCCACATGCATGCAGGTCAAGGAGTTCAGGTTCAAACAAAGCACGTAGTTTTCCCCATCGTTAATAGCATTATTAAGGACGCCGTACGTAAAGTCATGTATATGATCTGCGATTAGCTGAAGAGAATCAAAGAGATGGCAAAATATCTTTCGCTTCTTCATAACGTACTGTTCTTCTGGACCTCTCTTTTGATAAGGGACATTGCACGAACAGCAATATTATAGTCAACCTAGAAGACAGACTGTCCCATAGAAAGATCTGGGGCCTGTCGGCCTGCAGAACCCCACACCAGTGCTAGCCCATCACCTGCCTCCTTGTTCACCCATAATTAATGCCAGCTCTAACCTATAAGTTCGTGTTAGAAACGTTACACTATATATGATCCTGTCTGACGGCATTCCGAGTAGCCATTTGGTTCCATTCAAGTTTTTTCTTAGGCTTCTTCAATGTTAGGGCCGGTTTTTCCAACTTACCCATGTTACTTGTCACCCCTCATCATCAAGGGAACTAGGAAGAACGTTTCTCTCTCTAGATCTCTCTCTCTCTCTCTCTCTGTCTCGCTCTCTCTCAATTCAGTACTGCATATAAGTATGTTATACACTCGAATAAATAGCAAATGTTGAGGATATAAAGATACTCTTATGTGACTCATATAAACTTTCATGTTTAACACTCTCATTGTACATTTTCATAGTACTACGTACTCATTAACTTAGCCAACTAATTAAATATATTTGTGCATAGAAACCCAATGTGATTCTTTGCCAACATGAATGAGCATCTTCTTCCATATATCTTCTTACTCTTGTTAACTGTTATAATCATGCATTAACTAAAGAGCAACAACAAAAGAATTTAATATGGAACCTTCTCCATTTGTCCTACACCTCTCATAAACGTGAGACGTATCATACTTGCGTGGCTCTGCTTCCATCCATGCACGTCATATGTCATTGTGGTTAGGTGTCAAATTAAGCCAAGGTAGCCCTGTCCACCAGGGGAAATTAGCGTGCTGATGATCCTTCATCATAATTGATCAACTTGAACAATTTGTCATTGTCTAGGTATATAATGCATAGGCCTGTATTAATGAAATGGAATTTTTTAAAAAAAACAATAAGCATTAGTTATGGGAACATTTAACATAGAAATCCACACCATTCACAGCTTGTTGTGGATGACGGAATAGTTTCAATTTTATAACCGGAGTATATTATAATTATTTGGACTATTCAATTCATAGCCTCAGATGGATTGTTATGAAAACCATGGTGTATTCAAAAGATTGTCTTTGTTCCCTTAACTTGAGAGGGATCTTTCAAAAAGTAAAACCCACCTGAATAATTCCTTTTAAAGGCTGTGAAAAAACTTCTAGACAGAATACATGTTTAATTATGATTAGTCTAATTCAAGAGTTTAAAAATAGAGAGTGGAAAGGACATTACTGTTTTAATTATATTTCATTTTGTTATTCGTTCCATAAGGGTGCACTACTCCTTGAATCATCCATATTTAATCTTCTCGTTTCTTAAATGAGACACTAGCTATTCCAATATTCCCATAATGACACACAGGGGGTGTGTAATTCGAAATATAATTATGGATTCAATTTTTGTGAGAAGATTTAGTGACCTAGATGAGTCACCCAACTTGTCACCTCACCAGAGGCTAATATGTAAGATAATCTGCCCAAAAGCTTGTTTTTATTATTCTATCTTTAGATAAGGATTGGTATAAAATATCCCTAGCTATCTAAAAAAATTAAACGTATAATCAAATGTTTTACAAGAAATTCTTCATGAGTAAAGCTTGTTCTATTTAAATGTTGTAAGGCTTGGAATCTAGACAAAAGGGAGTCAAACAGTCACTAGAAATAGAATACATGGGGGATAAACAAGAAAGTGAAAAAGGGGGGGGGGGGGGGGGGGAAGGAAAGAAGAAGAGTGATGCGATTGAGCCTTGAGAACTAAAAGTGTTGGACCAGTAGTAAATAGGGATGAGCAAGTTGCACCTCAATAATGTCCCTGATATTTGATAAGTTTGAGCTGCATGCCACTTGTATGGACATGTTGTAGAATTAGTAATTAATGTATTTTTTTTCTTGGTGGGTATAAAGTGACTGAATGTATTAATTAATGAGAACTATTACAACTTGGAAACCATGTTACCACAATGTCGATAACTATGGTCCCTATTTATGGCCAACCTTCTAGCTTGATACAAGGCTAAAGAATTTTAAAATATTTAGTGATACAGGCAATAAAAGTCGAGTAATTAATACAGCGAGTTTGGACCAGGGAAAACGTACGTGTTAATTTTAAGATGGAACAGCTAACGTTCTTGTCGGGGAAATCATACGGTTCATATCACAGTCCCCTTTTCTTTCCGACAAATCATATCCCCGTCCCTATAGATATGATATAAGACTTCTGGGAATATGGAAGTTAACAGTTCAGTGATCAAGAAGAGATCACAACGTGCGTCATGAACTATATATGGAAGCTTCATGATTCCAGAAGAAGAAGAAGAAGAGGCAGGGCAAAGTACACATGGCAGCCGGATGAATTAAAAGAATGGGAAAGACAACTTTCTCAATCTTCTTATAAAGAGTTGCAGACGTCCCCTCATTAGCATATGTCCATATCAAACACTTGTGTGAGGGTGTTGGGGGCTTGGAGAAGGGGGAGGGGCTATGTTTTTTTTCTGGTGGAAGAAGGGGGGGGAGACGACGACTCCCGCACTTCCCAGAGTACAACAATGTTTTGCAAAAACCATATTATATGGAGATTAACCAAATGGATTCTGTCGCATCAAAAGCGCCTTTCGGGTTCTTCCTTGTCTTCATGCATGGCGGTGAACCATTCCTGCAGCATGGGGCGGGCGGGCAGGTTCTTCATCATGCCGGCGTCAGCCCGTGCCGGAGTGCAGCCTCCCACACGATGTCGATCCGGTCCACGTCAAGGGCGCCCACCTCGTGGTGCGTCCACCCTTCCAGGAAGTGGACGACGCCGCCGGCGTGGCACGCGTGGACGATGCCCCTATCTAGTGTGTACTGTTCGACCACCGCGGCAAGAGAAGAGAGAGCAACATGTCAGTGTCAGTGTCAGTGCCCATATAAAATCTTTGCGTGTGATGCAGGGGAGTAAGCTAGAAAGAACAATATTGACGCCATTAATGGAGTTGGCCGCGTGGGATCTCGAACCATACCTCACACATGTTGAGGCCCTGGACGTCCTTGGGGAGCCTCATGGCGGCGAGCTTGCCGTAGGTGCAGTCCCTGCGGAAGCCGAAGATGGGCGGGACCACGAACTGGTGGAAGTGGGTGCCCGGGGGCGCCCAGCGCTGCTCCCTTGGGGACAGCCATTTGCCCACGATCCACGTCTGCGCCGCCATGAACACAACACGAGTTAGAGGCTTCAAGACGTCTAGCTAGCTACTGCCCGGCGACAGCCGCCATTAAATGCAGAGCGGTGGGCGGGGTGATAAGAACGGATCCGAACAGCTAGCTACCTTGCAGTTCTGGGCAGCCTGGTATTTGGTGACCTGGACCAAATAGTGTTGGAACTCCGCGGGGGCTTCCCTCTGGATCCTCTGGAACCTCTCCGTCGACATTGTCATCATCTGCTCAACAACCCCATCCGTCATTATTTAGAACAAAGCTCAAGAACACGCACAGCACACCGAGGGGGAGCTGCAAGACGAGCAAGACTTAAGCTTAAAGGGTGGGTTAATATGGTCGTGTCGCGTTACCAGCACGCGGATCTTCTTGCGGCAGAGGTAGAGGGCGATGGCGCGGCCGAGCTTGGAGGTGGCGCCCGTCAGGAAGACCTCCTTCACACCCTTGGGAATCTCGTTGAGGATGACGGCCGCCGTCAGGGTGTTGCCGTGGACGACACGAACGCGGAGGTCAGGGTGCTTGTTCACGAACAGCGTCCCACCACCATTAAGCGCCTCGTTCTGTGACAAAGAGAGAAGAAGATGTAAAGTTTCGATCTTTTCAGCGCTGACTTCACGGGAACTAATTAAAAATGGGAATTTATTGACCGCTGCCGGCCATTCATGTTTGTTCAGAAAGCCATTAAACCTGTTCTTGTCCAAAGAACAAGTAGGCAGGGACCACGCACCGTGCGTGGTGCCATCGCAAGCGTGAGCCACCTGGGCGGCACCACTTGGAGGCCATTGGAGGAGCTACTGCAAACGCAGGCAAGCACACGGTGTTCCCCCACTAGTCCAGCTAGTCCAGCATGGAATGACACAGAGATTTGCTTATATAGACATGCATATATATATAGATGTTCCCGCTTGCAACCTCGATCTAATGGGTGGGGAACGGTACAATTTATCCGCAATAATGCCGTGAATACCTTATTCAATGCTGCGAGGCTGAGAACCTTGACCCCCATCTTGTCGGCCCTCAAGATGGCCAGCTCGATCTGGTCGTTGATCCCATTCTTGGCAAATGGCAAGAAATACTGCAACATCACAGAGGCACGGGAAGAGATCAGCACCCATCATTAAACACCCGAAACCTCCAAATGCAAAGGTACTCGATCGGGCACTGTTCTTGTGCAGGTGAATCTTTCAATATTTTCTTTTAATGGGTAAAGTCGAGATGACATGAATCTAATGAGAGATCTAAGAGGCACGTACCTGGAATCCGAAGCGTGGGACGGCCCAGATCTGGTGGAGGCGGCCGCGGAGATTGTAGAAGGAGATGAGGAAGGTCTTGGAGGTAGCCCACATGACGAGCATCACCAGGAAGGCGAAGGGCCACAAGGGGAGGAGGAAGAACTTGGGGACGAAAGGCATGGAGGCGTAGCTTCGGAAGACGAAGGGCGCGTGCAAGGAGGAGATCACGTCCACCACATGCAGAAGGAAGACGAAGTCCGGCACCACCTCGTTCCTCGCTGTTGTGTCACCACATTTCAAAAGAAAAAACAGTGACATTACTATTAGTAAGCAACTATTTGAGATGATGAAACAAAAATCGAATAAATGATGAGAAAATCACAACTGCTGCCTGCTAATCGTATGTAATCGATGCTTGAGATCAATCATTATTGAGAGGCATGTAAAGATGTGAGGAACGTGGATGGAGAGGCCCATGTTATAATGGGCTTGACTTCGGCCCACCAAGGCCCACATACCGTCCGTCCACCCGACACGAAACATGACTTCTCCCATGGCGGATCTAGTTTATAACTAGTGGAATCCTGTGATTTCACTGGATTGAAAAACTTATATTAACGATGTAAATTTTTATTATTGATGACTCCATTGAATTAAAAACATAGTTTATAAATATATCATTAGAAAACCCACTAGCTTAAAATCCTGCATCCACTGGACTCTTTTCTCCCTTTGTCAAACATAGGATCCAAATGAGATTTTACTATTCTTCCTATGCACGTGTGTAAGGATCACCCTTTATTTGAACACTCTTCTTTGCACAAGTGTTGGAGGAGGGGGGAAGGGCGTGCAGAGCCCATAACAAGTAACATGGACCATTGTGATGGGGACCGGATTAGATGACACACGGTTTCCATTCGTGGAGTAATAGAAGGAAGCTGCCGCCCCATCCATAAAGTTTTGGCAACATTTCAACTTCCGAACTACCAAGGAAAGATATGGATCAGCTTATTAACTGTTGCTGTTCGGCACCGACTGACCAATCCCACCTGCCTAATCTTTTCAAAAAGTTCAAAGTAATAATAAGCATTTCTCTTATCCAAAATATGAGACTTCATGAGTTCACATGCCCAACTCACAGATATTAAGATCAGGGGACGGAGCCGTTTAACTAGGTGGCCTAAGTAGGCTACTACAACACCCAAGGTGTGGGGGGGGTACGGTACGACCCTCACGGCCTTCCATTGGTCCACAAGAAGAAATGTGAACCGGCGGTCCATATGATAGGCAGGGCTGACGTCAACCGCAGGTGATTCAACCAATCACGGAAGAAGGGGGGCACGCCATGCTGACGCGAGTCATTTAAGTGGGCCCACAAGAGAGCGGAGTGGTGGTATCGCAATCCGTAGTCCTCATATGGGGGCCAACTAAGGTACGTAGAATCAATGGAACTCCCATGTGCACCAACCACCAACCCTTTTTAACAGGTAAGCTTTTCATGGGCCTACCCCAGCCGACGTGGGGGCCCATCAAGGCCCGTGTGGCTACGAGCCCTATCGACAGGTAGAAGACTACGATAGCACCGTGTAGTTGGGCTGCCGAGAGCTGTACTTCCAGAGCAAACCCAGGTGTTGGTTGCGGGGTGGGGATTAATCAATCAAGGACCGATGGATGGGTGGGATTCGAACCCATCCACGTTCCATGGCAGTCTAGATCTTTTGGCCGTGTGCCTCTCAGGCCACATTAAGGCCATCGTTCTATTCTGTCCGTCTGATCGTTATCTGAGGGCTCTGAGATCACCGGGGGTGACTGCAGACAGAAGCTGCCAGACCAGCTCCAGTACGGCCCCTTGAAGGTTCTGGCCTAAGCTTCCCTCTTAAAAGCCTCCATTCAAAGCTTCAAGCCCTGTGTTTTTTTTCCTCTGTGGGCAATTGAAAGCCCTTTATTCTACACTGTTCCACTGGTACCAAGGTTGTGGTGGTGGGGGTGGGGGTGGGGGGGATGATCCCTGAGCCGTCCGCTAGCCAAGTGACTGATACCAATCTCCCCCGTGTTAATGGCTTGAAAGCTGATGTTGATGTCAAACTCCATGAATTGAAATCTCAACCATATGGAAGCTCAACACTATTAACAGCCAGGGCCATCTAATCTTGATCATGGGATGACCTGTCGATGCACTATTTATATGCACATATATATATTATATAATAGAAGACAAGTGCTTACCAGAGCGTATCTTCCTGTGCATTTCCCAGGACTTGTCGTTGATGGTGTTCCCCAGGTGGTCATAGAGGGGCATAAAGAGGCAGAAGTTGGTGTCCTTCTCCTTGTGGTGGAGCGTGTGGTACCTGTAAGTGGACAAGTCATGGAGGAGGATGGCGTTAATATGTGGGGAACACGACACTGAGTATATATAATTATGCGCAGCGCTCGTGTATGAGCAACCAACATGGAGTACAGTTAATTAATCAATAGAAAGTGGGAAATGGTGGCGTGGTATCTGGTGAACAGCGTGGTAGAAGTTGAACACGCCGTGAAAGAAGACGACTCGTACACTCGGAAATCTATGTTAGCTGTCAGGGACTTGATCAAACACGGTATCCTGTTGAACAATTATGGAAAAATGATGAGTTCCTTTATAAATTTCAGGAGATGAAGCCTGTTTTTTTTTTTTTGCTTAGGAAGAGGAAGACGTGTGATATTTGGTTGTACCCACTTATTCATTCCTCCCCCCACCCCCTCTCTAGTTTTACAAAGAAATGGAGCGCTGGTGGTGACTTCCCAAACAGGTAGCTCACAATGTTAGACCTGGTCACCCTATAACCGTGATCACAAGCGGCAAAAGAATCACCATCTCCTTCCCTACTTTACACAAACCTCGTCCTCCACGGCGGAAACCCCTGCAGTTGAACCGTTCTCTCTTTTGGGGCACACCACAAGTTAAGTGGGTTCCAAGAGGAACTACACTTGGCCCGGAAACCGAGATAGACGGCGACGGGGCGAGAGAAATGACATGGCCAGCCGATCAAGGCCGTCCAATTCAATTAATGACTCCACATGTTGGGCACCCGTTTCCGGGTTCAGAAATCATATGGATGGCGTGAAAGAAACAATAAACAAAGAATAGTGAAATAGATCCACCACTACAAACACGCGCACATCATATGAGTTGGTAATCTCCCCCATTTGGGGTTCTCGCGGGTGTCCATCCTACACACTTTGACTCACTTTGTCCCGTGAAACGTTTTCGGCTAGTTTTTCCATCTAAATCAACCCAATATTTCCTTATCCGGAGTTTCCACTGGTCTGCTGTCACGGGTGGATCCAACCACTCAATCTAGAAGTCCAATACATGTAGATTTGTGATGAGTATTAATTTATGGTGATGAATAATATTTTAGTATACACGTCCATGCAGATTGTATAATTAATAGGAGGAAGAAGATAGAGAGATGTGATGATGGTAATGAGTACTTACGTGGGGGTGCCGATGAGGTAGCGGAGGAAGGGGAGGGCGTCGAAGAGGCGGTGGGGGATCACCTCCACGTTGCTGTGCTGCATACACCTCAGGAAGTCGAAGGCGAGGACGTAGCCGTACACGAGGGCGACAGAGGCTTGCCCGGCCAGGCCGGCCCCCAGCAGCGGCACGCCCATGACCGCGCACAGCGCCAAGTGCTCCAGCGGCGTCCCGAACGCAGCTGCACACACAGTGGAGAAGAGAAAAGGGACAGCCCCGGCTCATTACTCCTGATTTTAATTACAACACAGTGCCGTTTAATCCCTCCGTTGGCGTCAGCCAGCGAGAGGGGATCGGAGAGGCCCCCGGGAGACCAGAAGCTACGGACGCGCGGAAATAAGGGGTGTGCCATTTAATTAGGAAGGTGGTGAATACCTGTGAAGGACTGTGGCACTGGCGAGGAGTGATGCAGCGAGTGGTAGTGCTTGAAAAGGTAGCCGTTGTGGAAGAGCCTGTGCGCACAGTAGAACAAGGGCTCCGAGACCACCGTGTGGAGCAGCGCCGCGAGGAGGAGCCCCTTCGCGTTCCACAGGGGCAGCCCCGCCATGGAGGGGAAGGCGCAGAACGCCAGGACAGCCATGAATGCTTGGAGCATGATAAAGTTGTCCCTGTACGTACGCCATCATGTTTTTGTTCAGTATCCGTATACTCGTGATCAAGAGCAAGATAAAGAAGAAGAAGAAGAAGAAAAGGATGAAAGGGTGTTTGCGGAGGCGGCTTGATCTTACCAGTGCCATTCCTTGTCGATCTGCTCAAAGTCGACGCCGTCCTTGATGATGCGCCGGTTGCGCGTCAGGAAGAGCATGTTGCCGAAGGAGCACCAGCAGCTGTGGACGACGCACCGAAGGGCGCAGATAGCCAGGATGTGCACCCACCAGAGATCCTCCAGCCGGTGGGACTCCCATGGCTTTGAGTGGAGCACCTTCGCCACCAGCGGTCCATACAGGAGGTACTGCACAAAACAATACCAAGACCCAACACCCATGAGGAGGAGAAGAAAGAGAGAACAAACTAACCTGCTGGGTGTAAGGGAGGAGAGCCAAAAGAAGAAAGAAGGAACACGGGAAGAGGAAGAAGAAGCGTGTACACAAAAAGAGAGAGAGAGAGAGAAGAGGGTGGGGGGCTTGCCTTGTAGGAGCCGAGGTTCTCCCAAGGCCAGGAAGACAAAGGCGCAGCGCCAACAGCCGCCATGTATCCCACTGGTGATCACCACCCTCTCCTCCTCTGCCAAAGCCGGACCAAAACCCTAGCTGCAGGAAGAGAGACTGCTCTGGAGTAGAGATGAGTTGCAGAAGACTCTACTGCGCCTTCTCTCTCTCTCTCTCTCGGAGGTTGTGGTGCTCTTTGCTTTCTCAGCTCTGGGGGGTTGTGCGATGGCCCGTTAACACTTAAGAGGCACCCAAATATATAATCATGTAGGGGACAAGGGGAGATGGATGATCCGGGCCCTAAGCCGTCCCCATTGAAATGAATTAATGACGTAGCTATGAGACAACTAAATGGGGTTGGGGTGGGGGGCAATCAAATGAAACAGAGAATACATGTGGGCAGATGGGAAGATATATCCAACGGACTAATTAGCATCCTCTCTCTCTCTCTCTCTCTCTTAAATCTCCATCTCCAACCCCCAACTCTAGATACTTTCTCTTTCCACCCCCCACCCCCCATTCAGGAACCAACTCCCCATAACTTTCTCTCTCTAACTCCCTCACCCCACACCCCCATTTCCTCCCTCCTCCCAAAACAAGAATGTTCAAGTCAGGGCTTCAATCACTGCCAGATTCTCCCCACTGCATGCAGTTAAGCGACCCAATCGATAGTGGGTATGAATAATGCCATTAATTAATTGAGGGTTCCTTTTCTCAAACATGTCCTTCGTGAAGATCTATCTTAAAATTTGTAGTTTTAGGCTTTTAGCGCATACTCTCTGTAGTGGAATTTGGAGGTCACTTTTTATTGACGAAACCATCAGAGTCTCTTGAGAATTAGGTGAAGAAGAAGTCAAAATATAATATTGTATGGTTGTTTTCACGGTGATTTAATACAATGTTGTACATGATATTAAATTGAAAAATTATCTATATATATACTCTTAAAATCTTCCCTATTCAACCATATATCTCTAAATTTTAATTATTAGAGCGTATGTCTCTCAAGTTAAAAACATATATATCTATTATATTCTTGTGACTAATTGACAATCACAAAAATATTCTGTCCTCTACTCGATGCAACGGTCAAAATAGAGGTAAAAAATAGAAATATCTTTGAGAGAGGAGAGAGAGAGAAGGGGGCATCTAAGTAATTTTTTTCCTCTTCACTCAACTATGTTTGAGTTCAATGGATGAAATGAAAATATTAAGGATATATATGATGTTTTCTTTTAATATGAGAGATATATAATCTAATAATGAAATTTTTATAGGTATATTAATGAATTTGAAAATTTTTAGGAATATATAAATAAATTTTCCTATTAAATTCTCATAAAAAAGATATATAAGCAAACGGTTAAAAGTAAGATTGATTTCTGCACAAGTACAGGGAGAAGATATTATTTGCTCTCGTGGACCCGCCACTGGTAAGGAGTCCAGAACCGCACCTTCAGCGTACAAAACTCATGGCATAATAAAGATATAAGAAATTGATTTTTTTTTTAGGGAGGCCTCACATAATGTCGGATCCGCACAGTCACATTGATTTCTCTTCGATTTTTAACATCCATTTAATTAAAATCAAATAATTGATGATTCGGTATATTCCTAATATATTATTTTCATATATATATATATATATATATATATATATATATATATACACACCTATTGGTGGCGCGCTGTGCTTCCACAGTCTCGCTCTAAAGACGTGGCCGCCTCCTCTAGTTGCGGTACGTTGAGCAGCGCCGCAGCTTATTCTAACGTGATCCCGCCAGCATGACCAATCAATCCGAGAGGGACAGAAAACCGGGATGCCGTGTCCTCGCAAATTCGCAGAAGCCGCGACAACCCAAACCCTGGGCCCCGCTGTCTCCTGACAGCTGTCCCCGACTCCACGGGGCACGCCATGAGCGCCCCCCCCCCCCCCCCAAAAGAGAGTTCCACTTGGTGCACACTAGGGCTCGAGGGCGGGTGTGCGCGCTGCCGTGGCAGCAAGAGAAAGCGTCCACGTGACCGGTATCGGATAGCCGACCCTCCGGGGGAGGCAAGCCAAGGGGAGAAGAACGCGTCCTCATCACCGTCTATTTAATGCGCCCATCCGGATGAACGACCCACGCGATGGACGGTGAGAAAAAGTTTCCGACGTGTGATTTGACCAGGGAAAGCCCAGTCCAATGGCGGCCTAATAACTGGGGCAGGAAGCAGTTGGGGGATCCAACGGATCGCGGTTGGCGAGCGCGCATGTGGGAGGCCCGGCCCAATAACTGGAGCCGTGTGGTGTGGCCGCAACTCCTCGCCATCACCGCACTCTGGCTGCCGCCCCGGGCCCAATGACCGAACCTTCCTCGCCGCCTCCCGACCGTGATGTCTGTGTTGACCGTCTTCTCTTGGTGGTCAACCCGGTATGACCGTTGTGACCTCTGTGGTTGACTTCTGCGGCTCTCCCTAGCTTCTCATTGGCTGGAGCACGAGAAGTCCAGGCTGGGCCAGCCACTGGAGTCTTGATGCGTGCGCGCCCACGAGCCAGGGACTGAGTCAAGGGATCGTGATCTCTCCCTTTTTTAGGATTTTCCTAGAAACCAGCCTTACGAATTTGACTGCAGCTAATAAAAGCATATATACCACATCATCACACAACAATATTTTTACAATGGGCACCTTATGAAGAAGAGAGTAGTGCATTTTTTTGTTGTCGCCGGATATCGAACCTAATCAACTCTGAACTCATCCCATCCGGGATGTCAGCATTTGGGGATAATCTTAGTTTTACTTTCAAAACACCTTAAAGGGTTTTCTAAAGTTTCCCTTATTTGGCATTCCATATTGAATCGTTAGTTACACTTCGAAGTAGCTAGCTAGATCCCAATTAATTAAGTTCCATACGATGGCCACATGTTATAGTACTATGCTTCATGTGTATCTTAAAGACTAGTGTCTATTTTGATAACTTGATAAACCTTGATAACTAACTTATTAACTTAAATAGTGATTTGGTAATATCGTATAGTTTATTAAGATTTCATTACCAATAAATCTTGATAATTATATCTCACCTTCTCAAATATGATAAAATTATCAATCTTAATAATTTTATCAGTCAAATCAGAAAATTTATAAATCGAGATATCTTATCTATAAATAATTATCTCGTTATAAAAGAATCCTAATTAAACTATTAAAATGTAGTTCTCTTTTACTGGCGCTTCCCAACAACCATTCTTCTCAACCAAGTATGAAACACGAGAAATGCTAGAAACAGTACTATTATACTATTATCTGACAAATATCATGTGTACGAACAGATGCATGATATATATATTTGAGTTCTTTATTGGAAGGAGAGAAGGGGGGAGTGGGGGCTATACTTTGATCTGAAGGGAGGTCATGTGACTGCATTGAACTCCCATCCCAAACTCCTTTTACACATGATTCCCCACTTGACAAACGCCAGCTATATGTTATGCCGACCTCCCTTTGTGGAAACTGGAAAGCATGCCGCCCCACTTGCAAATATCTCATCTCTATGCACGGCATCTCACTTTCAAAGAGTTATGTGATTAGTTCAGTAAGTGTTTGGTTGTCCGACGTATCAATATTATGTGGTTTAGTTCACGCAAGATATTTCTTTTGGTAAGTTCATGCAAGATAATTACATATGAAATAGTAAGGAAAAACTTATTAAAAATCATCACATGGCCCTCTGCATTTTTCTTAAACAAACAGTTCGACTTTCGGTGTTGTATATATACCTTGTCATTTCATATACGTTAATTAAATGAAGATGGCTAAGAAGGTTTAGGCACTTAATTACTGCAGTACTCCACACTATGCAAGCATCTCGACCCCCATTAGTCGGGTGTGTTACACCACGGCATATATCGGGTCCTGCCAACTTTGTCCGGAACCGGCCATGAGCTCAGACAAACGGAAACTTCATGGTGGGGCGTTTGGACGAGGTCTCCCACTGCTCACCAACTCCCGATGTCATATTTGTGTGAGGTGATGATGGTGGTCCATGGCTCTCTCTCTCTCTCATGGGTTACCCAAGATGACAGAGTTGTAGCTACTTGCTCCATTGCCTTCTTTGGATGTAATTCGATGAAAATTATAATATATCAATGATTGCAGATCTCACTTTAATCGTGTCTAGAACAAGCCATGAACGACCCGTCCCATGTACATTGTAAGAGTTTCTCATCCAAGATAACATTATCTCTCTCTCTCTCTCTCTCTCTCTCTCTCACACACACACGTGTTGGGTCATGTGCAATTTGGAGAGTGCATCCGAAATGCTGGTTTTTAGCCAACTACTAATACTCTCTTTCCGTGTCGTAAAGAAAGAGAGATCTGAGAAGACAAATCGCAAAGTATAGTAATCTTCCGGATCAAGCTGTGGAAAGGTGGCAGTGCGGGAGAAGAGATCGTCTCAGACGGCTCTTCATCATGGTCCCATCATGCATGTGTTGGTTGGGACTTGGCAAGGGAGCTCGGAAGGCCATGATCTTGGGAAAACTTTCACCAGCTCTCGGACGGTCGGACCTCATCTGCCCAAGCCCCTGTGATGAGTGAGAAGTTCTTTTCCTCTTCGGATCCAAGTCCCTGTCCAATTGAAGGCTAAGCATTTAGAAAGGGGGGTTGTGCCGAACCTTAGTTCTCCAAGCTAACACTTCGAGGAGGAGCGCCCCATGCATTGTGCCTCATTCCTCGAAGGAATTGCTCCAATATGGTTCCCTCCCCCACATCACGTACGTCTGAAGTTAATTTCTAGGGCTCCAACACCTTATCGTCCGTGTACTAATCCCACACGCTTGTGCACCCACGTACTAACGTGTACGTGAAGCACGTATTATAAATTAGAAATGGGTTTCAGCTCTTGGGGGGCAGTTGGCAACCGCCACACCATATATATGGTGCTTAAATGAAGGCAGATACATGTATCAGTCACCTTAAATATATCCACAAGCATATGCATGAGAATTTATAAGAAGAAGAGCGAGGACAAAAACAGCAATCAAGTAGCTGCATGCATCTCCGCCTCCCTCCCAATTAATACAATGGTGCTCTCTCTATGGCTGGCTGCCTTCTATTAATGGCTCCGAGTGATCTCTTCGTCTTGCAGCACCTTTTAATATTGTACACATTCAAAGGGCCATCCATGTTCATGTGTGGATCAAGTCAAGGGAGGAACAGGGTATTGTAGATGTGGGTAGTTTCTTTTCCTCTTTGAATGGGCAAAGAGATGGGTGATCCGTTTACACTTCTTCTTTGCTTGGCATAAGAAGATTGGTTTCAGACTTCTGCCAGAAGCCCTATCTGTGAGGTGGAGAAAGGCCTGCTCATTAATCCCCGTTTCTGAATGAGTTTATATATATATATATATATATATATATATATATATATATAAATAAAGGATATCTATCCTACCATGCACCTTGGCGTGTTCGAGATCAATTCAAAAACTTCCGATTTCATGTGAATCGGATTTTTTTTTGCTACTCTGACATGTCATGAGCTTCCTCTGATGGGTGAGATGCTCTAGTTGTACATTTGAGAGGATGGAGGAGAAAAGAAAATTATTATGAATTTATTTATTTAATTGCCCTTTGTCTCTTTTTAGCCACCGTTGTCTAAGAGATGAAAGAAAAAATGATAAAAAGAAAAGAGTCTTTAAAAATAGCGGCGGAAACTCAGAAAAAGACCTCAATGCTATTTTTAGCGGAAAGGAGAGAGAAAAATTAGTGTGTCTCTCTTTCTCTTCAACGTAAAAAATATTTCTCACTCACTCCTATACGTCTCGGTAACATTTAAATTGATGTTTAGATTTGTCAAATTTTTTTAGCGAGAACTCATGGACAACCACAGTTCTGCCTTTGTGACAAGAGAAAGATTTTGTGCACTTTTAAAAGTGCACAAAGTGTAATCTACATGGGCAACTAACTCATGTGGCACCATCCACATAAATTGGTAGTGCATGTGACATCAAAAAAAGTGGTGCCACATGGACTAGTTACCCATGTGAATTACACTTTGTACACTTTTGAAAGTGCACAAAATCTTTCTCTTGTGACAAAAGTCAGAAGATTTCAATCATTTCAGATGCATGTAAAAGATCGACAGTATTAGATGTGGCCCAAGGCATCTCCATGTTCACTCTGTAGGCTGTTCTTTTTCTTATGGGACTCTCACTTTTTAACCTCGCGCCCTATTTAGTTTATTAAAAATAGACATTCCCATGATCTATTAAATTTGAAAATAAACTCTGTTTACCAGAAGTTCACAAAAAAAAAAATCTATGAAATACTTTGTTGTTTGTCCTAGTTATTTTATGAGGATACATGACGTTGAAGGCACTTGTATGGAACCTTATCCTCTAAGCTCCAAAATTTTGTAGGGGATAAAAGACATGGAGTTATGGTAAGGAATTGAATAGGTAACCTTGCAGTGCTTACTCTTTATGCTAAGTTGGAAGTCATTTGTAGGTAGATCTTAACAAAATATGTATTTGTACACTTCTCTAGAAATGTCAGGATGGCATATTTTTCTTCATCATCATATTTCTTCTTAGTCGTCATCGAGCTAACATTAAAATTGGACCACAGGAAAAAAGAGAAGTTGTTGAACTAAAAAAATAAAAATACTAGAACTAAATTTAGAACTGACTCCACTTTGGGTATCGCACTTTGTAGATGGTTGTGTTTGAACTGCAAATGAGACAGTAAGAAAGTGCGACACTGTAACATTTTTTTTTTGAGAAATGTTTATTATCAATTTGGTCTTAACAAATTTTATGTAGATTATTTTTCAAATAATTTTATTGACTAAAGAAGAGAGAGAAAAAAGATTTGACAAGATCTTTAACTAATGAATTGGCTAACTTGACAAACAATTTACGTGAGATTAATTTATTACCAGAATAGATTGATAATAAACATTTATCTATTTTGTCCCCTCATATTGTGATTCATATACCAACCCATCTACTTTAGCCTTAAGCGGCCAGGGCAGCTGGGTTGGTATATGCCCGGCCCAACTAGAATCCACAAGTAGAAAATGTCCACCTGCGACATGTTGGCCACTGTGTATCAAAACGCTCAGGTAGGTTTGAAACCAAAATCTATTTCCCTCCAGATCGAGGAAAGCCATGCAACACAGCTTGAGCTGGAAGCTGAAACATTGAGGCCTTCAAATTGGGTTGCAAATAGAATTTATTAAAGAAGTAATATTCGTCCATGCAGTGACGGATTTAAAATTTTATTTCAGTGAGATTTTAATGATTTATCTATATAAATTTAGTGGGATTACTTATGGTAAAAAATTGTCTCTCAAATATAATTTTTTTTATGCAATACGATCACAAGACTCTAATGAACATATGATAGATCCGCCCCTGCGTCGACGCATGTACACCCAAATTTAAGATGACATGTATAAAAATTTTGTCACTTTTCTTTATATTTTGTTTCATATTTTTGTCATTCATGTAAAGTAATTACATAAGAATTATATGTCTATCACATCTAAATATTTAACGAGTACTTTTTATTAGAAAGGTCTTGCGTATAGTTCAACCCCCCCATCCGCCCTTCACCGTGGGGTTCGCACCATTTTCTAATTATTGTGGTTGTGCAAATGCTATCATACCATGTTAATGTCCAAAATCTCCAAATACGACCCCACTCTATTTCTCTCTCTTAGAATTTCTGTCATCAAATTTAAAGACGCCACTGTAAGAATCCCAACCCCCCATTTCGAGATTACTTGCACCAAAATTAATGGCGATCGACATGCATGACAACTTTCTGCGTTGTTCAATCCACAAATCATCTGATGATTACATATGCTGTCCTGTGAAGAATACTGGTTTTTCCATACACCACGTTTCTGTGTAAGTATATGTCGATGATAAATATTTGTTATTCATGCATAACGGGTAGTAAAGATTAATATATATTTGACCTCCGATTGGTCAAGAGTTAAATCTTACATTTTATACACTGAAATGAGTCATACATTGTCGGCACCTCAGTCGTACTAATTATTATTGGAGAATCGATGTGATAAATCTCATATCAATATATCATGTGGTGTCAAGTTGAAGGGCCCATGACTGTATCCATTGGGCTCCATATGATGTATCCGATATGAGATTTATCTCATCATTTTTTCAACACTCTCTCTCACGATAAAGATGAGCCGTAAAAATCAAATTAAAAGGGAGGTGACATAAATCACTATAATTGACCTTAATTCAAGTCTGATATCAGCTTACAAACTTCAAAATTATAGTGTCCAATTAAAAGACCCAAGACTATATGCACGATGCTCTATGCGTAATGTGTTCGATATGAAATTTATCTCATCAATTCTCCAACAATTATATAATGCATGAGTGGCGCATTATATTTGCATACAGACCATCTAATCACAATGCCTATTATGTGGCGAACATAATATACTAGTTGTGTAACAAATATTTTTCATTGTGCAATACTTGAAACGGACCTCACGATGGATTTATGTGAAAGTGACAAGTTATAAAGTAATTAAGCGAGTTAAAAGAATACGTAAAATCTATCATCCTCAAGTAAACTAATCATATGGCAGTTTCTTATAGAGAATAACAACCTAGTCGATGGAGTTCGAAAAAGGGAAGAAGCCCTCGACTCGAAACAGATAAAGAGGAAAATTTATTAAATCACATAATTTGAATTCTCAAAAATATTGACACTGAGTGTGGCCGATCCATCTACGAGGGGGGAAGCCAAGGGAGGAAGCTGGCACCTCTTATTTTATAAAATATATATAAAAAAGTGAAAAATACAAAGGTCTATCTTATTCGAAGCTTCTGCATTTTCCTATCAGGAAAGTACTTCATACCCACCGACAACCAACAGCTTTTTTGCCCGCAGCTAAACCAATCAATGTCCATGACACGCATGCATATATAGCTGCTATATATCTCTTTCTCTTCTTCTTTAAATTATCAAAATTAAAGATCCAACAAGTTCATATGAGAGAGAGCTCAACGCGATGAATAGTCCAGAAATCCTAGAGGAGAGTCTATACTATGTTACTTATTTGTTATCAAAAAGCGCAGTGCATGCTATTACGATGAAAAAGAAAAAAGGTTGAGAAAATAATTAAATTAATTGTTTGGTGGTGGCCACGTAGTTAAATGTATCCATCCGGCAGTTAGGAAGGGTAGCCACCATGGTTTTAATTAATTAATTATGGAGGACGGCATGCATCATTTGCGAGAATGGACAATATATAGTGGTCGCAGTTGCTGTCCTCCATAATTAAACTGATCTATGACCACAGCCTAATTTGGTGGAAGACCGAAGTCACATTCTCCCACAATTTGGTAGAATATGACTATCAGTGTAATAGAACTCATTTACTTGCACCAAATTTATTAAGGAAGGAGATTGGAGAATGTGATATAATATAATAGAGCTCATTTACTCGCACCAAATTTGTTGAAGGAGGAGAATGTGATTATAATATAATAGAGCTCATTTACTCGCACCAAATTTGTTGAAGGAGAATAGGACCATAGTTCATAAATGTCCAATTCTCTACAACAAATTATTGAAAAGAGAAACGTGGGTCCTCTCCATCAAAACCCACAAGCCCGCCCCCCCCCCCCCCCCCCCCCACCCCACCCAACACTCAGTCTTAGAGTAAGTGGGAATAGCCCTAACTTGGCAGATTGCCCTTTGACGATCCATTGACTGCTAGAGAGGTGTTTAGAGTTGTGCGACTGACAAGCCTCCTACATTGCGGCAAGACTTGCCCTTGAAATGTGAGAGCATGACTATGCTGATAGTTAGACATGCCCTTGCCACGCCATGACATGGCGATGCCAGCTACCTGACATGCCCTTTCATCTGCAGAGCTATGTAACAGTGGCAAGGCACTCTCCACATCATACAAATTAAGTCAAAATGTATTTCGACTCTTATCCAAGATTATTTTACCCTTGCATGAGCCCTCAACTATCCCCATAGCTAGGCATATGTGAGGCTCGAGCTTCCGATCAATCAAGTCAGAGGCCAAGCAAAGAATCTTTTCTCTGTAGACAATGAAATGTGTTCTCCACTATCGGCACCTCAGTTGTACTAATTATATGATGCATGAAATGGTGCAATATGTTGCATACACACCATTTAGTACAATGCTATGTGGCGAGCATGATATACTAGTCATGTAGAGAGAAAAACCATTCGAAGCTTCCCTCTCTAAAATTTTCTGGAGAGAGAACCTCTCGGAAAATGTTTTGTGTCTCGTATGCTTCGTCGTTATATCGACCTTAGGGTTCTGCAAGTGTTTCCTCCCTTTGTCATCGGAGGGCCCTGTTGCTATTAGAGCAGTTCTTGTCATCGTTCTATCATCGATTTTGACGGATGCTTCGCTAATCTCGCCGGTGGACTCGTCCTGCCTTGAGCGGTGGTTGTGGGGTGGGAGTAGTGTCATCTTATAGGCACTCCCCTACCCCCACTTCCTCCTTGTTTTCCTTTTCCCCACTTTTACAAAGCTTTCCTCTTCCTCCGCCTTTGCCTCTTTTCCCGCTCCACCACTCTCAACCATTAGTTATGCCTCTCTCCACCATGTTCTCGTCTTCCCTTTCAGCCCGGGCTTTCATATCTACCCCTATTAGTAACTACCCCCCTCTCTACCATCCTGCTTTCTATCTCTGCCGCCCTTCCCAGCCTTCACCTCGTCGCCTCACGCCATCCTCCACCGTTCACACCTTTAGTCTTTTCACCCTTTCGCCTCTTATTTTTGGGACCAACTATTTGGTGTGGTTGGCTTTGCCTCGACATTACCTAGTGTGCTTCTGCTTCTTGTGGTCTTTGTCTAGATCGTTCGTCATTGATGGTGCAAGCTCGAATCTTTAGCTCTTTTGTTTCAAGACTTTTGCCTCTGGAAGACCCCTTCTTGGTGGGTTCAGAGTCATTGGTGCAGCTTGAGTCCCGTGGTTCATCAGCACATCACCTGTGTTTATGCTTCTTCAAAGTTGTTTTCACCCCTTGTTGCTGCAAAATGAAGTGCAATATGTTATTTCTCCATCAGAAGGCTACAGTTGGTTTGATGGATCCATCTCTCGTCCTCTGGAGTTATGTGACTGTCTATGCCTCTGTGTTGATGCCCTTTTGTGGCTGGTTTGTGAATATTTCAGATCTTCGGCTACCTTTGGAAATTTTGGCTTGTGTAGATGTATTCTTTAATTAGTCTCACATTGAAAGATAGTGAGAACAAGTGTGTGCTTATCAGCAAGAGTCTCACCTCTTCTCTCAAGATGACCCTTTTAAAGGACAAAACCCCAAGCATGGGAACAATACTTCTTGGGAGGCACACTTAATCACGTCTCTTCATTGGCGGCATCTTTGGGAACGAACGAGAGGCCATGCGCCCTACCCGAGCGTCTCATCTTCATGAGACCCGCACACCCTTATCCTCACTGGGGGGCTGTGTAGAGGTATTTTTTAGTCCCACATTGAAAGATAGTGAGAATAAGTGTGTGCTAATCAGCAAGAGCCTCACATTTTCTCCCAAGAGGACCCTTTTAAAAGACAAAACTCTAAGTATGTGGATAATACCTCTTGAGAGATACACTTAAATCACGTCTCTTCAGATTGTTACTTCAAGATCTGCAGATCAAACCTCTTAAGTCTCAACTTAGAAGACCCTATTTTGAGGGTTTGGAGGTGATAGAGCAGTTTGTGTTATAGAGTTATTCAGCACATCTGTACCATAGATGTGCTTCATCCAAGCTATTGTTCCCATTCATATGCAAATATATATGATCTGTAGGTTTTCTCCTCCCTAGATGGCGTGAGCATGAAAGTACTTTATTTTCATTTTAGGTCTATCTTATTTGAAACTTTTCCATTTTCCTATCAGGTTAAAGTACTTCATACCCACCGACAACCAACAGCTTTCTTATCCGCAACTAAACCAGTCGATGTCCATGACACACATGCATAGCTGCTATCTCTTCCTCTTCTTCTTTAAGTTATCAAAACTAAAGATCCAACAAGTTCATATGAGAGAGAGCTCAACGCGATGAATAGTCCAGAAAAGCTGCACATATATAATGTAGCCTAATTTTAGTGGCTAGAATCTCAAATCGAGAAGGGAGAGAGGCAGAAATCCTAGAGGTGACTCTTTACTATGTTACTTATTTGGTATCAAAAGCGCAGTGCATGATATTTATACGATGAAAAAGAAAAGGTTGAGAAAACAAATTAATTAATTGTTTGGTGGTGGCCACGTAGTTTAAATGTATCCATCCGGCGTAGGAAGGGTAGCCACCATGGTTTTAATTAATTAATTATGGAGGACGGCATGCATCATTTGCGAGAATGGACAATATATAGTGGCCGCAGTTGCTGTCCTCCATAATTAAACTGATCGGTCACTACAAGGAAATAGCATGTTTGTCAGTGGCTATTAGCCGTTGACATAGATTAAATAAATAAAAAATATGAATATATATATATATATATATCATGACTAAATATATATCACTTTAAATAATATCTTAAATCTACATATGTACTAGAATATATATTTAATAGTATCAAATTAATTTTACACTCAAATATTGTAATAAATAATTATATAGATCATTAAATATATATTTTTAATGTCATCAATATATATAACTAGATTATAAAGAAGATGTCACTTTTAACACAAGTATATAAAGAGAACGACAATATAAAATATTCGATCAATCATATATAAATAAAATCAAATGATACGTAGTCAATCAGACCAATCATTTATTGATCGACATATTTGATTACTCCCATAATAAAAATTAAAGTGTCTATTATATATATATATATATATATATATATATAGGTGTGGTGTGTGTGTGTGGTGTGTGTGACAGTCAATGTCCCTTTTTGATGTTATGTGAGAAAAGAATAAATAATATAAAACAAAGATAAGATTAAAGATTACTTATATAATTATGGATGGAGTACTCACACAAGGAGAGAGCGACAACAAAATGTCCCTTTTTGATGTTATGTGAGAAAGAATAAATATATAGAAACAAAGATAAGATTAAAGATTACTTATATAAATATATGGATGGAGTACTCACACAAGGAGAGAGCGACAACAAACGTGAATACTCACACAAAAGTAAATTAATGATTCTATTTTATAATATGTAGTCACTATTCCTCTTCGACATTCTGGTATTCAAGAAGGACGTATTACCATGTTTGATATATAATTACGATGCGGCTTAACAAAACATCGAGTGTAATAGTTCATTAATATCGGTTCCATCCAGTATTGAGAGGTGCCTGCCATGATTGGAAAGAGGAGAGTTCGAGCAACTAAAGAATGAAGATGCGGGACGGCTCCATCAGTGTTGAGGAAGAAGAAGTGAAAAGGAATGAGTTTCGCCTACTACTATTACAGTTACAAGATTGAGGGCAAAAATATGACGACCAAGTACGAAAAGATATATGCGAGTCACTAACGCTTCTTAAAGAGCGAGCAAGTAAGAGAGTGAGAGAACAATTCCATCATAGTCTAATTTATGATTTTATTTATCAATTAGTTTGCCACTATACAATTATGATCATCACTATATTATTATATAATTATTGATTTTTATTTATTAATATTAAATAATATTATCTATTAATATTATTTTTATTTTTTTAACGTTATTGTATTAATTATTAGTTATAATAATAAATATAAATATATTAATAAAATATAATTTTAATAAAAAATTTTAAAAATATAATTTAATTATAAATTTGGTATAATATCTAAAACTGAAATATATAAAAAATTGAATTGAATTTTAGATTATGTCTGCAGCTACTAAAGCCCTTGACATAAGGACGTTATGTCGACGGTATCCAAAGCCATTGACATAAGGGTGGTATGTCAACCAGTAATAACCCGTTGACAAAGAATAGGTATATATCACGGATAATAAATTGCTGGCATATATCAAGTTTATGTCAACAAATCAATTAGGCTGTTGACATAAGATTAATATATGTCAACCATCGTTTACAGCTGCTGATAAAGATAATAAACATCAACAGGTGATTTAGTCGTTGACATATGTCTAGACATATCAATAGCTACACATACCCGTTGACATATGCTAAAAATATGTCAATGAATGGGAGAGAGCCGTTGGCGTAAGTCTCTTTTGTTAGCGGATTTGTCAACGGATGATCAGTTCCGTTGATGAAACTACTATTTGTCAATGGCTTGTTTTAGCCATTGACAAATATCTAATTTATGTCGACGTTGTTATTTTTGTTGACATAAACTTTTTTTGTCATTGATTTTTATAGCCGCATGACATAGGTTCGTTGATAGATGTTATCTTTCTTGTAGTGTGATATGACTAAAGCCTAATTCCGTATGGAGATCGAAGTCACATTCTCCCACTATTTCGGACAATATGACTATCAATTAATAGAAACTCATTTACTTGCACCAAATTTATTAGGAAAGAGATGGGAGAATAAAGAGAATGTGATTATAATCTAATAGAGATCATTACACTCGCATCAAATTTGTTAAGGAGGGAGAATAGTGACCGCAGTTCATAAACTTCCGATTCTTTACAATAGATCTATTGAAAAAGAGAAACATGGGTCCTCTATGATAGACCCCCACAGCCAGCCACCCCCCCCCCAACCAACACTAAGTCTGAGCAAGTGGGAATCCCTAACTTGGCACATTGTCCTTCGACGATCCACTAGTTGCTAGAAGGTGAGTCCTAGGAGTTTTGTGACTAACAAGCCTCCTATGTCGCGGCAAGACTTGTCCCTAAAATGTGAGAGCATGAGTATATTGATAGTTAGACATGCCCCTACCACACCACGACATGGCGATGCCAACTATTTGACACGCCCTTTCATCTCCAGAGTTTTTTAACAATGGCAAGACACTCTCTACGTCGTAGAGATTAAGTCAAAATGTATTTCGACTCTTATCCAAGATTATCATGATATCCTTGCATGAGCCTCCAACTATCCTCATGCTCAAAAAAAGAGAAAGAGGATCATAAGAGATAAGACACTTCTAAGACTTCCATACAAATACAAAGAAGCACCTGACTCTCTTTTCTCCACTGGGCTACTCCCATTCTCCGTAATTTTTTTGAATTGAGCATCACACGGTTTTTCCCCCAAAACACTGCTTGAGCTCGCTGACTGCTTTATCCCGATTCTAGATCTTAGCGACATTTCCTCCTCAACAAATTTTGAAGGAATCCGACAGTCTAGATCGCAGGACCATTTTTTAATCTCTACATCTTATTTTTCAGTGTTGTTCTCTTTTGAACACCTAAATAGAGGAAAAATTTAAAAAAAAAGGATTCTTAAGTTCTGCCTAGCTTTAAGTAACATCTACCAGGAGCACAGATCATGCTTTGCTAGCTGTCATCTTCTCCGAAAAGGATGCTTCAACAAAATACCAAAAAATTCATGTAGTTTGGTACTATATAATTGGAATTTTTGTATATCAGAATACTTGCAACTATATACCCATGTCATATCAAAATCACACAAATCTACCCTCAAAATAAAGTTTATAAGAATATGACTGGATCAGATGTTCTAGGAATATATTTGAATTTTACATTTTTTATGTTATATTTTAACAATATAAGAATGTGAATTCACATACAGGAAATATAAATTATTTGTACTTGTTTAGGAAAGAACTAGTTTTTGAGATTTGTAATGTTGCTCCTCCCCAAGCCCCAGTAGGGCCCTATTATACAGTCATTGAGTATCCAGTTAAGCCGAAGCTCCAATGAAAATCTAGACATTTCCCATGAGTTGCAAAGACAAGCTTTAAGAATCCAGGAAAAAGTTCAAAGATATCATGACTAGAATTTGGTTAGAATGCAATGTAACAACCAATACAATAACTCAGAACAAGGTAACAATGTGGTGCAATGACTCAATCGATAGGTACGAACTGGAACGCCCCGCTTTTACCCAATAAAGTTATGCTAACCCACATCAGACAAAAGTGATTCGCTACAGGAGAGAAGGCCCCAACATTCGACAATTGGATTGAGATTCACACAAATAGAAAAAGAATTTACAACAGAATAAATAACAACTTTCCATCAACTTATAATCCACATATCACAATTTATATAGAGTCAAAAAAACTTAACATAGCCAATCTCCAAAGCAACATTAAATGTTCAAATTACAAAGATTATAACATGCAAAGTATATACTGAACTACAAGTGTACTCTTCACGCTTTGTAGCATTGTGGCCATTTGGATCTGAGTTTAATGGTTGTAGTGAGATGTTTTTGGCCAATGTGTGGCCATTGGGCTTTGGTTGTGGCCTTCGTGCATTGTGTGGGTGTCGTAGGCTGGAGCTTTGGGCCCATAGAGTCCACTGGTTCTCTGGTTGAGAACGCGACGGAGGTGTATATCGCGTTTTGAACGCGTCCCCTGCTTGTGTCACGTTCTCCGCACCACTTCTTTTAGGTGTTTGGATGTATAACTAACACATGGCACACCGGGTTTCTGAACGCATCGGCTAAGTATGTCGCGTCCTTAACACGATGGCCACCTACATCGTGTTCTCGATTTCGACTGGTTTAGAGGCAGTTTGGCGGCCAACAGAGCAAGGAGCTCTGCTCGGTCGAGGAGAGGGGTTATGCGGTGATTTCTGGCAATTTTGGCTTGGAGGTTCGTGTTTTCGGCGTGGTGTCGACGCGAGGAGGTTGCTCTGAGTGTGGGGAATGCTGATCGAGCCTCAATTTTCAAGTTATTCGTGTTGGTAGGGAGACTTCTCCATTTCTTGGCTTTGTTTGAATGGTTTAAAGTATGGAAATTATAAATCGTTGTGTGGATGTGATCCTTATAGGATCTATTTAGTTTGTTGATGTTTAAATGGTTTGGAAATAGAATTTTACAGAGGTTTTTGAGTAGAAACCGGAGTACTAAGGTTCTATCTGAGAAGGCGATGGGTCTGGTTGTCGCATTCAGATCGTGACCCTTGACCTCGTCGCATTCTCTTTGTGAACGTGGCTTGTTGATCTGTCGCGTTCTTAACGCAACAGTCGACCCCGTCACGTTCTTCTTTCCGAGGTGCGTTATGTGACTTTGGGCAATGAGGGACTTATGTGGACCTAGCCTTAGCTATTGAATGTTGTTTTAAGATGTTTAAGCATGGTTAATGGTAGTAAAGCATGATTTAGGTTAGTGGACCAGATTGTGGTCAGTCAGTTATTTATGTTAATCATGTTAGTTATGTTAAGCATATAAGAGTGACATGGTTTATGTGTTTAATACTTGTAAAAATCATGATACATTATGGTTTATGAATGAAAGGTTTAAGTGTGTGTCAGGTATGCAGCGTGGCTTGTGTGTTTGCCAAGTTTGGTGGTCCAGTGCCTAATTCGGAATACCTCTCTAGTCAGGTACCACAAGTTCTTTGTAAGTTAGGCATGTTGTGTGACGGACCGGGGTATTTATGCCCGTTAAGGCTTCATATCCAGATCCGCCTCCCGCGAACGGACCGAAGTCTCGCAAGGGATAGCTCACACAAGTGTCTAGTAAGAATATAAAGACAACCATAACAGTATAAGACCAAGAAAGTACATGTGCTCATACCTGCATATAACAAATTACAACTGTCCCATTACTTAATACATGTCCAATTAAAAAGTACAACTACCTAGGGCATACCCCGAGGGAGCACAGCTCACACAACATTAACTACTACACAACTGCTGGTGGTACAAGTCTGACACAATGCTGCTGCAAGCCAAACACTCGGCAAACCCTGAAAAGAACTGTAGGGAGTGAGCCTCAACAACTCACTGGCTCAGTAGGGGCTACCCAAAACAACACCGTAACTACGGACACCTCAACCCAATGGTTTTCACTGGCAGCACCAATAGCCAAACCATTTCATGCTCAACATTTATATTTAAATAACACTTTAAACAGTAATTGATAAACAAATGCATATTCCTTATAAAGAAAAAGGAACCATAGGCTAGTCCTCTCAACAACTGAAATGCCTAGGCCGCAAGCCTCACAGACACATTATTCCAATGACTGGTTGCCTAAGCTACAAGCTTCACAGGCAAATCTCAAGCACGTGGGTAACAGGATTGCTAACTAAAAGCTGGTCCTTTATACCAAACCACAATATGTCGGAAACACACACACCAAGTAACATGATCGGCTACAGCAGGCCAATCCATCACACATGAAACCATATACGGTAGCTTACCCGAGGGAGGTAAAAACATATTAAGTGAAGGTCACACCACCTCCTCCACAACCACAGTTCCACGCCAACACCAGAAAGATTGGTATGCCAACATAAGGCACTTCATTACGGCAAATCCATAATACAACTGTGCCAACGACAAGGCATACTATACGAGTCAAACACATTTGGCGAGTCAACACTCACCAACCATAACCAAAACGGTGCCACCACTCTGGCATACCATAAGCCACAACTGCAGTCACAACAGTGCCACCACCAGGGCACACCTCGAACGAGTCAAACCTCGACTACAGTCCACAAACTCACGAACTACAGCTATGGCAAAGCACGAGTCATAAAGAACGACGCCACCACACGGGAACAGACTACTGACTGATCAGGCCAGTATCCACCCGGACAACACAACACAAGAACAACCTCTCAGCTCGCAGTCACAGACGAAAGGTCCCAACTGCCGCTCCACAAGAACAGTCAAACACTGTGGAGACCACTAACACCACACCTGCAGACACACAGCTGCAGGCCCATGCCTGACACCTCTCTAGGGTCTTTGGCCGAAGCACCCTAAAGTGAGGCACTGGAAAATAGGACTAGCTGGGACCAGTGTCGACTACTGGTGTCCGCACCCAACCTACAAGCGCGCTACAAGCGAATGCACACCCACCAACACAAGCCGCTGCCCTACTGTCGTCTTTCCCTCAGCCGGACGTACAACTCAAGCACAGGAGTGAGGGTGTCCAAGAAGACGACACAGACCTCGACGGTACCACACTGTATCGGGACAAACCCCGAGCACAACAAACACACGTGCCTGGCTCACAAAGAACCTGGGGTACCCGACTAGAGAGGCATTCCGGAATAGGCGCCGGACCACCACACTCGCCAAGCTCAAACCACGATATATACATAAACACTTTCTATTATCGTTTTACGATACACAAATTACCATTAAGGATAGCTTGTCCTAGTCACCCTGTGACTCACAAGCTAATTTGCACAACTACATATACTAAACCATATAAAGATAACACCGCAGTTTGTCATTGTCACAGGGTGACCTCCAAGCTAATTCATACAAACCGCATATAACCCACGATAGCCCAATCATACTTGGTCTATCAGTGAACATCTGTGACAGTAGAGTCACATTAAACTCTGACCATTAATACTTACATAATAATCATACTTACACGTTACTAATTATCCATCCAGATAATCTATAAAAGATTCTAGAAGTTCTGTGCTCTAGGTTCATGACGTGAACCTCATCGCCACACACGCAGACTGACCTTACTAATATTAATCACAATAACGCACGGTAATGCCAGAACACCAAACCATATACATGGCATCCAAACCTCGTAGATATCACGTGTATAATATCTCACGATAAATATATCACACATTATCTACGTAAACAGATGTCCAAGACATGGACAATATACACATACTTAAACCTTTTACGTACATCATACATCATTTACGTAAAACATGCCCATTACATGAGCAGTATGCTCCAAGAGCGTAACAAGTGCATTGGCTCACACCGGTCATCGCCATGCACATACAAACACGTAAAACAGATAGTGCTGACGTATGCACACATTAGCGACAACATCGATTGCCGTCTAAAGGATATAGACGACAATGTCCCTTGCCGTCAACACCAATAAGCGACCACCACTTGGCAGTTTACTCACATCAACGACTAGATACCTAGCCGTTAATCTCCCACGAAGAACTCTGCGTCAACCGATGTTGACGCCAAGATCTTCACTGCAGAACCCGCCAAAACACACAAAATGGCCGTAAACCGATTACACGGCACTCTAGCCATAAATACAATAGAAAACAAGAGAACACTTCCTCTTACATCTAACAACCACAATTAAACCGAAAAGACATGATCCCATGCTTGGGTCAATCAAACCACCCGATTACCCAGCATGAAAACCCATTTTCCCAAAAACTCAATTAACATCCAAATTATGCAAAGAAAGCAAAACAATTTAACCAGAGAAGATCAACGGGTCTAGTCCCTACCTCAGAAACGCAATTGAACTCCCGAAGAACCTTGAATCACGCCGAAACCCGAGGAACGCCCCACGAACACCGCGCTCCAATTCGCCATTCCCCGCCCGATCTGCTTCTACCACGCACACCACAGTCTTCCCACGAGCTCCCGCCGACCGTCAGAACTCGCGAAGAAGCTCAAGGGTGAAGGTGGGCGAAGTGGAGAGGAAGACGGGAAAGAACAGGGCTCGGGTCAGCCCTAAAAACACAGGCGCCACAGGTTAACGTCAACCTCTGTGCCGCTAAAAACACAGGCGCCACAGGTTAACGTCAACCTCTGTGCCGCTAACCAAACCGCCCCAACTAGGTGTCCACATCTTTGCCGCCAAGTTCAACATTGACGTCTACATCGATGGACGCTAAAACCATGTTAACGGCAACACCATTGCCGCCAACACACAGTCGACGTCACACACCTGGACGCCAACCCACTGTTGATGTCCAGCACACTGAACACCAAACACAGATCCATAACCAACCCTGGTAGGATCCAACAAGAAACACACAACACAAGTCGCACTGGTCACAACTGACCATCCCACACGCTAAACAGAGGATCCACAAAGATCCGAAAAACGCGCGACGTTACATGTTGTGCTCGGGGTTTGTCTCGGTACTGTGTGTACCATAAGGGTGTGTGTCGTCTTGTGGACACCCTCACTAGTGTGTTTGTTGAGTAGCTCATTCGGATGAGGGAAAGACGACAGTAGGGTAACGACTTGTGGTTGCGAGTGTTCTCTGTTCGAGTCGCAGTTGGACTTTCTGTCTATGGCTATGAGATTGAGAGGTGGTTCTCATGTTTGTTAGTCCGGGTGGATAGCATTATGAACTAGTAGTCTTTACCTGAGTGGTGGTGTCATTCATTCTAACTCGGGTTTAAGTAGTTGTGGTTGTGAATTGTGGTATCGGTTGTAGTGCTCACCGGCCATAGTTTCTTACTTGTTGGTCATGCAAAGTTTTTAGTTGCACAGTATGTGGTTGTGGTTCTGTCTTGGTACCTTCTGGTTCTATGTACCTATACCCTTCTTGCGTAGCTGCTCGTTGTGGCAAGTCGTGTGCCAGTTTCAAGTGTTGTTGTGGAGGGGTAGTCCTCCGTTGTGTTTTATTACTCTAGTGTGTGGTGGACTAGCTCCTTGTTGTCAGTCCCGTTACTTTTTGTTGGTGGTTTGCATGTGTGGCTCATAGGTTAGTTGTTTCTGTTGCTGAGGTGGATTGGTGTTTCTGTGCTGGTCCTGTTGTTCTCTTTATTTCTGGGACCTGTGTTTGCTAGTTTATTTATGTTTAAATGTTGTCTAATTAGGTTATTACAAGCATGCCTTTACATCAGTAGTTCGACTATCAATGTTACTAGTGAGACCCTAAGGGATGGAGATGTTAGCTCCTCTGCATAGTTTTTGGTTGTGGTTTTCTTTGGGAGGTCCCTGCTAAGTTTGTGGCTTTTTGAGGCTCACTCCTTTATAGCTCTTTTCAGGTGTTAGAAGTGTGCTTGGTTGGCAAAGGTATTGTGGTGGACTTGTACTAGCAGCAGTTGAGTTGTAGTTGTTGTTGTGTGAGCTTTGCTCCCTCAGGGTATGTCCCAGGTAGTTGTACCTTTCTCTTAGACATGTAATAATGTATTGGGACAATGTAATTTGTTATAAATGAGTATGAGTACTTGTACTTTCTTATATCTTATACTCTTGTGGTTGTCTTTATATTCTTACTAGATACGTTGTTTGAGCTATCCCTTGCGAGATATCAGTATGTTCGTGGGAGGCGAGTCTAGATATGAAGCCTAATTGGGCATAAATATCCAGGGTTGCTACAGTGTATCAGAGCATGATACAGTTAGAATATGAAAGGACCTTAAGTGTCATGCCCCACCAATTTAGCAGCGGAATAAATCGGGGAGGCACGACCAACATGTATGGTAATGACAATGGCGCATTCATTCACAAATATCAGAGCATCTAATGAACAATAATTGCAATAAACTCCTCATTTTATTGATAATTCATCTAAACTATTACATCCACTAATTCAGACCCAAAACATAGGGCTCAATGACTTCATTACATTGGAAAAGATAACAAAGCAAATATCTAACTAAACTCTAAGGTACTAAGGACATTCCATCGCTATGACTCCTGGTCGCTCATCACTCCAGTCCAATCCCGTAGATGTGTATAAGGTCATCGTCTGACTTACCTGAAAACACAATAACAAATAACGAAGGGTGAGCGATAACGCTCAGTAGGACTTAATATCTCGTGTAAACAAGCATGCTTAAAGTGATTAACATCTTGTAGAGCAGGTTAACTAGAGAGAACAATCAAGTATAGCCAAGAAAGTAATCGCTCGTGATAGAAAGAGAACGATAATACATTCAACAAGAATATTGTAAAACTAGGATGATAAAGAACTGGCCATGTAACGAGATAGCATATAACAAGATAGCGTGTAACGAGATAGCGTGTATGGTTGTACAACGGTGCACTAGTAGAATACATCAGTAGTCACTTCTAGGACAGTAGTCGTTCAGTAACAGTCGGTGCTAGCACAGTACGTCTGAATTCCTCAGACTAATAGTATAACAGTTAGATGTCTAGCCAATATAATATAGTCAGAACCGGTGTAATGCAGAACACCGTCAATAGCCCCTGCAGGTATTTTCTGGTGGCTCTCTGCCCCCAGGACTAGATTGGAGCCCCTCGGACACTCTCCGTGCCCTGCACAGTATGCATTTGAGTCAGTAGAGTCACAAGACCCATAATATAGCGCTAGACAGTCAAGTTTAGTACGGCAATAGGAGCCACAACAACTCAAGAGTCTCAAGAGAGTACTAGATGAATAGACGAGATAGTAGAGTGAACGTGAATAGATGAGAGTACAATGATAGTAGATGAGATAGGGGTATAATCGTAAAACAACGTTAAACCACGATAGTAACAGTTGCACAGCACCAGGTCGTATGGTGGTAGTCTAGTAGAAGTCACATCCGCCCCACTAGCCGTGCTGTGTACATGAGCTAGGTGGTCCGGTGTGATCACAAGATAAGAGAGATCTCACTAAGGCCGTTTGGATCGTATTGATCCCTAAGAGTGTAACGGGATTTAAAGGTACAACCAGTTCATCGGCTAAGGACGTGCGCCAAAGCCAAGAAGACTTACGGAGGCCTTGACAAGGAGTCCCTGGCCCAGTCGAGAGTATTCCCAACGGAGAGGTGGTCCAAGTCAAGAGAAAGTGTGTAGAAACTGGTCTGTTGTGCCTCGAGTGCTCGAAGGCCAAGGAAAAATGGTAACGGTGTTCAAAACGTGCGTATAAAACGAAGACAAGTGTATCTAATTAAATAGGGAATTTAGTCATTTATTTCGTTAAATTACCAGATACATTATTGAATAATTTATTAAGGTCAAATGGCAAACACTAATGTTATGTGTGTGTAAGTGTAAAGGAATCATGAGAATTTGATAAATCGTGCAAATGGCTTTTAAATAATTACATTTATATAATTATTGTCCATTATTAATTTTCCAAGTCAAAATAACTATAACATGGTTTAATCATGGCTAATAAGGGGTATATAGCCTAATCAACAGGGGCATGTACATAATTTAAAGTTATGGCAGAAATTTTGAAAAGGCGACGGGGTTGCCCATCGCGATCAAGTCGCGATGGGGTACAGCGGCGCGACAACAGTCAAGACGCGGTGGGGGTCTCGGTCGCGATTCATGTCGCGGCGGGCGGCCCGGGCGCAACAGCCGAACCGGTCGGCCTGGTCCGGTTCGCGTTGGAATTCGCGGCGGCATAGGCCGCAGCATTTCTTAACGCGACGCGCCTGCCAGCCACGACCCTACTGGTATCGCGGCGGGTCACGCCGCCGCGATATCAGAAAGGGTCTGGCCCTTTTTACCCTTTTCCAGGGTTGATCCTACTTGATGCAGGGCACATCTAAATTCAATATAAAATCGCACGATATCCAAAAATCAGGAAACTAGTTTTAAATGAAATTAGACACATAGATCAATCACAGGTACAATTAATTCTAAAATAGACAAGGTTTAGGCATCCTTTGATTAGGTTACATTTCAGTGACCTAAACATCCGCAGTCAAGGTTCAACAAATTAATTAGCAATGGATACATGATGAAAATTTAGGAAAATAGGGGCATTTGAAAGCTAACATGATGTAGTATTTATGAGAATTTTCTCATGGCATGGGATCAAGTATGCACGAGGTTTGAAAGCAAGCATGAAGGTTTGGGTACATAGATATAACATGGTTTCAAGGAATTAATTCTCCCTTATGGGGGATCGAAATAGAGCGAAATTAGAGGGCTTTAGCAAAGGATCATGAAGTCTACCTAGGGTAATTTTTACACGATTTGTGCTTGAGAGATTGCCTACATTTTCTTACTGATAAGAAAATCCTAGGGTTTTGATGAAGAATGAGATGAAATCTCCTTTGTCCAAGCTTTCTTCTCCTTGCTCCTTCGTTCTTCAGCCTTTCCCCTCATCTCTTAGAGCTCCAGCAACGTTCTGTGAGGTGATAGGACCGAATTGGGGTGTGTATAGCTTGTGTAAGAGTCCTAAAAACTTAAAACTTTTCTCTCCTCTTCAAACTCTGAATTTCCACTATTATCTCCTATTTCTTATATTATCCCACCTAATAGGATAGATGAGAGGTCTAATTTTGTGGGTAATGGGTTAGGATGAGCTTATGACTCTTTTTAGGATATTTACAACCTATTTTAGTATTTATCTTACCCTTATTTAATTTATGTATTAATTAACTCCGAATTTGGCTTAATTATCTCCCATCTCATGATGGGCTCTTCATATTTGGGCCCAACAAGTCTTGTTAGGACCATTGGTAAAACCCATTATTAATTTAGCTTAATGGGTATTGATTTAATTTTATTTATTTACCCTTTATTCTAATTTAAATCTATTTATTAAATAAACTTCTATTTTAATTTAATATTAATTATCTCAATATTTCTAACCTTTATTATTTGGGCTCTTACTCTTGGCCCAACAACTTAAGTATGGCTTAATTGTACAACCCATATACTTAATTTGCTTAATGGGTTTTAATTATCCTTTTATTAGGGAATTTATTCATGGGTCAAGATTTGTCTATTGGTCCAAATATCATAATGGGCTATCAACCCATATTATTTAAAGTCTACCCACATGTTTATTTTAATTTATAATCCACTTTGGCTCATAAAATAATGGGTTCTCTGACTTATTCCTTAATTACGATAATAAGTCGCATAAATTCTTAAACTTGGTCTAAATGATTTTTCTATGCCCAAATTTCTTGATAGGTCATTAGAGAATATTATTTAAAGTATAACTACTATTTTTACGAAATTTTTATATGAGTTTTATTTTCTAATTAATGAATTTTCTGGGGTACTACATTAAGGTTACGATGTCTCAAGACATGGTTTAATGTCCACTGCTGGTAGTAAGTCTGTGGTTTCATGTGGTTTTCGCAAGTGTGTTCTGTGTGTATGTCGAGTGCATGTGTTATGTGGCGTTAGTAGTTGCTAGTGGTCTACTGTGAATTGGTATGGTAAGCAACAAAAGTTGAGAAAGAATTGATAAATTCAATGTGTTATTCAGCAAAGGTACATTCATAACTATGTAATAGAATTGCAGTGAAAATAGTGTTATAGTGTGGTGAAATACTGTGTTGGACATTGTCAGATGTAAAGGATTGAGAAAATTAGTGGAGGAAATTGATATGCTTGTGACATGTGTCATTGAGTATTGAGAAGTAGTTCAGATGATAATATGGTTAGTGATATGGAAGATTTCAGATGATTAAGTGGTTTAGATCAGTTTCAGTTGAGGTATTAGTAAGTAGAAGAGCAGTGACTTGTGGCAGCAAGACTAAGTATGTTTTGTGATTAGAAAGATTTGTCTGTATTAGAAGGATTTGTTTAGGGTTGTGAAAATGTGTAGGAATGGGAATTGTTGATTAAAGAAAGAGTAGTGAAAAGGTTGTCGGGCGGGAAGGGATTTCTGAGACTAGTTATAGGTTAGTAATAAGTAAGCAAAGGGCAGTTTTACATGGCGGTTTATTGTTGTTAGCGGAAGTATTTGTTATATGTTGTAGTATTGCAAAAAGATTTTGTAATCCTTCGCGGAGGTGTTCAATGTATTGTAACAGTTAAGGCAAGGTAATGGTATAAGGTTAGAAAGGTAAGTGGAGTTAGTGTTATTTGAGCAAGACTTGGTGATTGAGTGAGATTAGATCAGACGTCAAGAAAGGTGTTTCAACTTTTGAGAATTTGATATTAAGATTTTCTATAAAGAAAGTGAAATGGAAGGAGATAGAGAAAAGTTGGTTTAGGAAAAAGAAGGAATGAGGAATGTTAGTGTTAGCCAGCAAAGATTTGTAAAGAAACAGATGTGTTAAGGGTGATTACATCAAAACTTCAAGCAAGATTTACATTTAGATTATAGAATTGTCAGTGTCAATAACCGTGTTATGGCAGTAATGGTTTTAATGAATAAGAATAGAGATGTGGCAGTAAAGTACATTAAGGACAAATGAAAAAAAAATTGGAATTTATGGTGATTGTTATTTTAGTGGAATAGAGTTTAATTGAATAGTATAGGTTGTGTAATGGAAGAGAATAGTAATCATGTATAGCAAAGAGAAAGAGAGGAAAGCATAATGTTTAAGGGAATTAGCATTAAAGATTTTAGAATTTTTAGTGCCTCAATAAAAAATTTGTGTATAGTAAATGAACATTTACAAGGATTTTGTTCAGTTTAGTTGATTATGACAATGGTCAGAAAGTATGTTTGTGACCAATTAGTAATGATATTTAAAAAGTGGTTAGAGAATGATTAACAGAATGTCAGAAAGTATGAAAGGCAGTCATGGTAATTGTTCACATGTAGATAGTAAAATCAGATTCTGCAGGAAATATTTAGTCTTAACAAGAGGTTAAATACTAGCTGATGAGTATAGATTAAGAAGCAGTGGCAAAGGTAGAGAAAAGGGAAATACAAAATTGTACTATCTAAAGAAATGAGTGGTGGTATTCCAAGGTTGTCTGTACTTCAGAGGCAAATATTTGCAAGGTAAAAGAATGTTACAGTTATGAGTTAAAGGAATTGAGTGAGGAAATGTTTCTTGTAGTGCAAATGGTTTGTGTAAGTAAATGCAGATCCGGGTAAGTGTGTGCTCAAAGATGATTTGAAGTTAAAATGAATCAGTTAAAAAGTAGTTAAGTAAGCAGAATAAGAAGGTTCAGAACTAGTTAAGAATTAGTTAAGAACTAGAATTAGTTATGTTAAAATGAAAGTACTTTGCAGACGTTCAGAAGTAGCTGTAGCATGTTAGAGGAAAAGTTATACAACCTAAAGCTTCACACGTGCTTGGGGATAGACAGATTAAGGAAGTGTGTCAATAGTTGAAGCAATTGAGATTTCCATATGGATATGTCTTGAACATTGTCCATTGTGTAAATGTCAACGAGGGGAAAGTATATGAAATGAAGAGTCATGACTGTCATGTTTTCATGCAAAGATTGATTCCAATTACTTTTCGTAAGCTGTTGTCGAAGCAGATATGGGAATCATTGACCCAGTTGAGTCAATTCTTCAAGATTTTATGTGCATCAAAACTCAGACTCCATGAAGTGCAAAATATAGTACAAACAGTCTGTAAATTTTATAAGATATTTCCTCCAACATTCTTCGATTCAGTGGAGTACCGGATTATCCATTTGCCATATGAGGCTAGAGTTGGAGGTCCAGTACAATTTCGATGGATGTATCCATTTGAGAGGTGTATTTCTATGTCTCAATTTTTTCACATTACAATGATCTTTTATATTTCCTACGTATACATTTGAATTGTCGTTGTAGGTGCATGCACGATCTTAAGATGAAAGTTTGCAACAAAGCACAATTTGAGGGTTCCATTACTTAGGTGTACTTTATTGAAGAGATATCAAACTTTTGTTCAATGTACTTTGAACCGGAAATACAATCTCGATGCACTCAGCCTCCACGTAATCATGATGGTGGAGATTCTAATGTGTCTGACCGACTCTCTATATTAAAGTGTCCCAGACAAGCGTTTAGATATTCTTCTACTCGCACACTCGAAGACAGAGAGTTGGTAGCCGCAGAGATTTACATCTTCATGAATTGCGTAGAACTACACCCTTACATTGAGTAAGCCCTCAATGCTAATGTCTTTATGTACTTTATTTTTCTGCAATTCTCGTCATTCAAGTTGTGTTGCGTTTATATTGTAGAGAGTTTTAGTCTGAAATACTGCAACGGAATCCACGCCTGATTGACGTGCAGGTTGAAAAGGAATGGGGGAAGTATTTTGCTACTTGGTTAAGATATCAAGTAAGTGCCCAAATATTTTTTATGCATAAGTGTTGGCATGTTTTATGCATAAGTTGTTCATAGTTGTCATTGTGTGTTCGTTTTTTTTTTTACATAAGTTGAACAAGGCTCTATTACTGATCCAAGAGTTCAAGAGATCAGTTATGGGCCCTCAAAGACTGTATGTGCCTATTCAGGCTACATTGTGAACAGATATCGATTTCACACGAGAGATTATGGATGGAATAAGTCTACGATAAATAGAAGCGTATGGTGAAGGGAAGTGCCTACAATGAAAATAAAGTAGACTATTATGGCATTCACGAAGAAGTCATCGAACTGTAGTTTTTAGGACAAGGCAACCATGTATTTCTCTTCAAGTGTCATTGGTTTGATCCAACCTCTATTCGTAATGACACAACATATGGGATCGTCGATGTCAAACATAAGTCCAAGTTGAGTACGTATGAGCCATTCATTCTGGAGGCACAAGCCCAACAGGTTTATTATTCAAACTATTTGTCCCCCAAATTGAGAGATTGGTGGGCTACTTGTAGTTCCCACTGTAGATGCTAAATTTGACAGCATACTAAGTAAATTTCATGTTATAATGTAATGCCTCAAAGTGGCTCTCCCTATTTAACCATCGGAGTAATTTTCCTAATTTTTTAAAATTTTATAGAATTTTTCTAGGGACTGGGGTCCTATTAAAAGAAGTTGATTCGCGACGGATAAAGTGGTCGAGTTTTGTGAACACATCGATTATTTAAGCCTAAATCGATTGAATCATATCCGCGTTGGATTGAACGTCGCGTTTCAAACATCGATTATTAAGACCGAATCGATTAAACATCAATTGCTGAACAACGATTCGCTACGGCTGGACATCAATTGCTGTTACAATTGATGGTTGTTCCGATTGGGTCTCTATCCGTTAGTAATGTGAACATCGATTGTTGAACAATGATACGCGACCGAGTACAATCGTCGCGTTTCTTTCTTCCGATTGGTGCCCGTTCTGATTGGAGTTGGTATCGATTAAAGATGGAAACATCAATTGTTGATATTCGCGACAGGTCAAGTCGATGCGGTTTTGGTTATGATTCCCACTTTAGTTCTGATTGGAAGTACTTATGGGAAGTGCGTCCACGACAGTCGTCGCGATTATGGCTTTCCATAATCAATTTTTGGCAATTTTCAAAATGGATTTTGGAAAGTGTTTATTGCCAAATAGATACACGTCCACTCAAGTCGTCACGTTTCAGACCTCCTTTATTTATAAGATTGATTTCTACTGAAAGATCGATTATTTCCAAAGTGCGACAGGTCATGTCGTCGTGATTCAAGCTTTCCATTTATAAAATTTGGCAAGAATCTGATAAATATTAGAAGTGTTAATAAACACGACGATTTGTGTGGTCGCTATTTATAAAATTGCTATACTCAAAGTATGGAAAGAGCCAATCGAAGTATGGCAGTCTTTTACATGCGACGGTTTGGTCGGACGTGTTCAATCATTAAAGGCGACCATTGTGTCCGTCGCGATTTACATTTTTACCCTTATTAAAAGACCCCCGTGGTCACATTTTTTAAGAGAGCATACTTGAGTACTAGCGAAGCCCTGTTGCATTCCAGAGCCTTCAAACTTCGAAATTTGAAGAGAACCCCTCTGGCTTGCTTGGAGAGTTCTTCAATTGAAGAGGCGGTGCTGTCGGCTTTCAAGATCATTGGAGCGTGGAGGAGGAGTCTTCTTCCTCTCAACCTCTGTTGCACTTGGAAATCTCAAATTCTTCTTCCTTATCTCCCTTTTGCTCTTTAATTCCTTTTATTAGTGCATGCATCACATAATCGCCATAGTCTTCACTATCACTTTCACATACATCATTCACTTCACACCCATATTCTTAGGGGTTTAAAACACCACCACAAGGTGTGTTCAAGCCCATGCAAAGTCTCTTTTTAATCTTTTGGATTTGATGCTACACAACTTGGTCTAATCATTCTTTCACTTGTTTATTTGTGTCTTTCTTCTAAGGTAACCAAGAGCTAAAGTGTTTTTCATCGACCAGACGGTTGGAGAAGTAAGAGTCAACCCACACCTCAACTCCCGTGATCTTCGAGTGAAGGTAAGTAACTCATCCTTTGCTCTCTCCTTCGGTATCCATATATCCCTGGCGATCACACTCCATCTCTAGTGCACACACGCACTCCTTGTCTCCACTCCCTTTTTCATTTCATCATCTTTTCCCACTCTAATATCTTTAATTAATTAAAAAAACTTATTTTTTTAAATTATTCTTTGTGGTGTTTTAAGCGCGTTCGCACACCCCTATCCGTCTAGGATCTATTATTTGACATGTTCACAATATTATTACTTTTTACTCATTTGAAGTCATTTCTTTAATTTCTATCTTTCTCAGTTAGTGCACTAACTTGAGTAATTTAATTTCTAAACAGCGGTGGTACATTTTCATGAGAGATGAGGATCTCCCTCGAGCACGAGCCGTCTAGGAGTCTACTGCTCAGACTAATTTCAAAAAGTTGTTGTGGGAGACCCGGGACAAGACGACAAAGATCGTAGGCAGCCAAGATCCCACGGCCTGGAAGGATTATGGCCTGATGTAGATGAGGAGGGACTATTGGGAGTCCCTTTGTGATCATTGGGCTCGTCTTCCATGGTAGGAGAGGTCGCAGGCGACCAAACTCAATCGGGCCGCTCATCTAGAAAAGGATGTGCATACTAGTGGGTCAGTGTCTTATGCAACCCACAGCTAGAAATTGGTAAATATATTAAGTTTCAATTGCTTAATAGATTGTTATTGTGAAAATAACTACTTTTGTTGAAGTGTAAGTGTCACGAGCTCGAGCATCCCCCTACATTTCGCATTTGATCGAACTTATAAGAGAAAGGGGACTGATGACTATGTCAACGAGAGTGCTCGCATGATTGCTGTAAGTCTATATAAATTTTTTTATTAAAATTTGAAATTAAATAAATGTATAATAATTAATATATTATTAATTTGTTCTACAGGAGACCAATGACAGGGCGATGGCGGATTGCTATGGATCTGGAGCCTGGGTCGACACAGCAGGAGGGCCGAGGAAGGGCCAAGTGTATGGTTTTGGGGATAGCCTAGATACTACTCCAGTGCTATACTCATATGTGAGTTCAGTCGCTCCTCCGGCCTACGCAAGTTCATCTTCTGCAACACCCCGCAGCGGTGGAGAGAACATTAAAACCCTCATCCGGGAAGAGCTATCACAATAGCTGCCGCTACACCTTGGCGCCATGGTCCAGCAGCTGGTGGCTGACCTCTGAGGAGCGGGAACCTCACAGTAGGCCCCTCAGGTCAGTATTACTTTTAATTTCATATAGTTTGAATGAAGACGCAAGTCGGGGGGTCCAAAATCTGAAATAGATGTTCGATGGGTGTGCCGATCACTCTGACACGACCGGGTGGGTGGGAGCGACGTGTGGCAACTGACGAAATCCAGATTAGATTCCCGATTTAGGTTCGGTGCTCAAACCACTAACCTTAAAGAAACATAAATGTAAAGGGTCAGAACACGCAAGTCGGGGGTCTAAAATCTGAAATAGGGATCCGATCGGCATGTCGTTTTCTCCGACATAACCGGATGGGTGAGAGCAACGTATGGGAACTGAAGGAATCTAGATCGGATTCCCAGTTTGGGTTTGGCTCTTAAACCACTAACCTTAAAAAACCCAAAGTGTAAAGGGTTAGAACACGTAAGTCGAGGGTCCAAAATATGAAATAGGGATTTGATCGATGTGTCATTTCTGGGTGGATGAGAGCGATGTATGGGAGCTAAAAGAATCCAGATCAGATTTCCAGTTTGGGTTCGGCGCTCAAACCACTAACCCGAAAAAAAGAAACTCGTGTAAAAGGTCAGAACACACAAGTTGGGGGTGCAAAATATGAAATAGGGATCCAATCGACGTGCCGTTTACTCCAATATGACCTAGTGGGTGAGAGCGATGTGTGGGAACTGACGGAATCCAGATTGGATATTCCTATTTTAGGTTCGGCGTCAAACAACTAACCTTAAAAAAAACCTATGCATAAATGGTCAGAAATATTCTATCACATCCTGACATCTAATATATCTATAAATGCCGAAACGTGAACGAATAAGAAATCAAGACTAAATTTTGAACTTTTCGAACAGAAATTGCTCGGGGGCTTCACTAAATAAAAATTAATTAACTGTCATTCTATAGGTATTACATGATTCTCAATTTACAACTCAAAGGTAAACGCCGCAAAGGTAGATCTCTCAGCACACAAATCCCGGTGTCCCGCCTTCTAGTACTATAGATTACATGAGAAAAAGTAGGTATGAGCACTCTTGCCCAGTAGGATTTATCCTCCAAAATCAAGGAACATAAAGTTTACATGACTCAAGGATAATTGAGGTATAAGAAGGCAGTAAGTACTGATTACAAATAATGGAAAATGGTACAAATCAGATTATAGATGAAGTGAACCATGATTATCAAATAGTAGCAAGCATGAAATAATATGCCAATGAACTGACATAATATGACCATCATAGAAATAGCAAAGCATGAGTGTATGTACAATAGTTCAGAAGAAAATAAGAAAGGCTACATGTAGAGATGCCCTGTCCACTCCTCAAGCAAGCAATAAACATTCGTGTTTCAACATAGTTCATGGAAATGTCGACCAATCTAGCATGTAGTGGTGCCATGCCAAACACCCTAGAGATCCATACCGTGCTGCGCAGATTAAACGAATTTGGGTGCTCCTCCCGGGACTGGATCTGCCCCATTTGCACTGGCATTAAATGAAGAGAGAGTCCGAAGACTCAAAAGTACGTCATCCCATTTCCAATTCTGATATACATACATGGTACTTGGGCACTCATCAGGAGTACAACAATATCAAAGGAAGCAGGGTTCTAGGAGTTAATGCTCAAAGATATCCAGAAGGTACAAGAATCAAAATAGTTTAGGATGCCCAAGAATAATCCAAAGATGGATGTAGATGATGATTAAATGATTCATCTCAGTGGCATAATAGTTTAGAATCCAAGAAAATGGGAAAGGCAACTTGTTTGAACAATACAAGAGTGTGTCAACTTTGATTGAGGATGAAATGGTTCTATTTGTCAACATAAACTGGTGGTTTCACCGGACCTTAGATTTTTTTAGCATTCTACTAGGTTTATTTGAATTATGAGACTTTTAGGTAGGCCAATTTGTGAGAGATTAGAAGGACGCTATTTTGATGGAATCGCCAAAATCGTATTTTTCTTCTTCAGTGGGAGAGTTGACTTTTTATCGGTAAGAGATATAATTTTTATGATATTTTTATTAGATTTAAATGGGAGGTACTTCCTTATTTACATGTAATATCTTAAATAAATGAAACATCAAATTATAACATTTACTTAAATGATATGGAATGTAAATAAGGTATGAGTTTAAGTTTTACAGGGTTCCTACTGACACCTCTGGAAGAATTCAAGCAGCAGCTGTCGACAGTCATAAGGTGGCTGTCGACAGATGGTTATCATTTGTCGACAGGCATGTTCTATCTGTCGACATCCACTGGTTCTTCTAGAATTATGGGTTCTAGAAGCATGATACCTGTTGACAGCTGGGCTCTGTCTGTCGACAGCCATAGGTTGATCTTCCGGAAATGGTTTAAGATCAACTTAGGAGACTCCTCTAAGAGTTCCTATGATCTATGTATGATTAAACAACACCTAATGGATCTTATATACATTTCTAAACACATCTTACATGAAAGAAAGAAATATAACAATAGGAGTAAAATCTTTATAGCATGGGTGGCATGAAGACTTATGAAAGGAAGGTTATTGTATATGTAACTCTTCTCAGAGAATCTTCCTTGCATCTAATGAAAAGTTCATGTCAAAAGTACATGAACTTAAATTATAAACATGGACATAAACTAAAAGAAACATGATCACAGAAAAGGAAGCCAATTCTACTGGTTTCAACTGAACACAAGTCAGGATAGGTACATGGTAAGACACTTAGACACAAGATTCTTAACAAAGGAAGGAGACAAGAAGGAGAGAAATCGTAGGGAGGAACTGTCATGCCCCAATATTTAGCAGCAGAATAAATACCGAGATGCGTGAACGATACAAATAAACGTATCACAGTTGAGTCGCGCAGAGTCACAATTAAACATACAACACATTTGAGACCACCATATTGTCATCAAAAGTACTCTTTATTCCATTTCAATCCACTAGTTACAACCTTACATAAGAAGAACCAACTAAAGGGTCCATTATTCAAATATAAGCTTCATGAATAAACTACTCAAACATCTATTCATAATACTTCATCTCCTCATATGACGGGTGGTCATCACTCTTGCCCTGCCCCATCAGATTCCATGAGATCCTCATCACTACCTAAAATGGATAGGATGATCGGGTGAGCGAACTAGTTCAGTTGGATTTACATCTCAATGTGCGGGCACTAATATACATGATTAACATTTTAAATAGGCAGATATGCACATGGACATGATGACAATGCATGCATTTCTAACAAGTCAAATAGCTGAATAGAACAAATATCATATCAAATCAAATATCGAATTTCATATATGATGGACAGGTAATTCAAGAATAGTATCAAAAGGAATTGGCCATATTCACACAGATATCACATATTCACGTGATCAGACGTATCTTATCAAACTTATCACATCATATCAAATGAAGGCACATTCACACAAATCTTGCACACATGTCAGTGTCATGCCAAGCACCACAAGTCCATACTCCCACGGTTATAAGTACGTTAGGGCGCTCCTCCCCAAGACCAGACAGGGCCCCTATTGCACAGGCATTAGTCAAATGGACGGAAGTCCCACGTTGTGCCGATCAAACATATACATATTATGGCCACAGAATTTCAATAACAAGCTTATTGTAATAAGGACATGATCATTCATAGAGTCAAGGTAAGACAATAGCTCAAGAGATCAATTGGACAGCATAACGACATATCTTATGTTTCATAATTCGTTAATGTCTTAACAAGAGGATGACTAATGACAGATCGTACATGGTACAAGTCCTCTCTATCTCGAGGGTACTTCATGGTACAACTAGCTCGGTCTCTATGAGGGAATCCATAGAGTACGGAGACTTACAGAGGTCTTAGGGAAAAGATCGCTAGTCTGCCAATACGGAATGACCACCAGAGAGCTCCCACTTCCCCAAGAAGGGTGTGCCTAATCGTGCAAATGTGTAAGTGACATGTCACAGATCTTTCCTAATCATGTATGTATTTGATGAACGATTAATGGAACATTGGAAAGCACATAGATAAAGAAAAACCCACATGCAAATCATGATAGAAAACTTAACTAAACAAGTCCATTCTAATCATGAATTCATCACATATTCATGTCACATACTTATTATGACAATTTCATATCAAGCTAGATCACAAGAAGGTAATCAAATGATCATAAGATCAATCACATATACACATTAGAATCATATTCATGTCATTACCATTTTCAAATGGGTTGATTACTTTTAGGCCGATGCACACTAAGTGACATGCTTACAGACTAAGAGATTAAATATGCTAACTGACTAGCCAAACGTGCTCTCGGGTCGGTCTTTGAATCGTGTCCTACACTGTAGACTCTATTCATAACACATTGTACAGTTAAACAGGGTTAACTATGAAGAATGTAAATCGCGACGGCTTACCAGGTCACCTTTTACCTTGAATCACGATGGGATACCCCGTCGCATTCATGAAAAGCATTAAAATACTAATATAAAAATTGGCGAAAAACTTTGAGCAGGAAAACATGTCGAATCGCGTCGGGGGTACCCGTCGCGTATCAGACAAGCACTGAAGTCCACGTAGCGCGAAGTCCCACACAGACCGTTGACTGGTCAAACAATGAATCGCATCGGACCTCACAGTTGCGTTTTACCGAATCGTGATGGCCAAGGCCGACGTGATACCAGGCGCTGGAATCGCGTCGTTTGGTCTGGTCGTGATTCAAACTTCAAAATTGGAAATGTAGGAACGACAATGATCTTCTTACGACGCTTATATCTCTCTATCTACTAACATTTAGACAAAACCTTCAACATGAAACATGACGAGGATAACTAGTAGAAGGACTTTCATGTTGTGGGTTGGATCTAGTTCGGTCTCGAATCGCATGCAACACACTAAGAATGCAAAAATCCCTAAACATGTGCGACTTAGGGAAAACACTTATAACTCGACGAATACCCAATGAAAATTGGGCAAATCAAGTGCATATGAAACTAGACATGCAACACTACAAGATGGTATAAGTTTCGTTTAGTCTTGGCCGAAGATCACCTACCTTTGGAGGAATCTAAGAGATGCAATAGCCCAGTCGATGCAGATCTAAGTCGAGGAAGAACCACGATTTTCCCCAGCCATTCTCCTCTCCTCCTGCACCCTAGCTTTGCTCCTCACGACCCCAACTCAGTGCCAAACTTACCCTAAAAGTTGGGTGGCGATTTCTTATAGCTTTAGGGTTTAATTCATGCCCTAATGGGACTAGGAAAGGTGGCCTGCGAATTCTGCATGGCACCTTCCAAAAATTGGGATTTCTTCTCCCAATTGAAGTAGCTACACCGTAGGTGCTAAGAATGGTTGGCCACGAATTGGCTTGCTATACTTGGCTAATAGCACTATTTTAAACTCTAATTTGCCCTTCCTAATTACCACATAATTACATGTACGAATTTTTGGGTATTTTCTAGCTCCAATTTATTCTTGGGCCAAAAGAGATTCATTGGCCCAATTTTGATAATGGGTCATCAACACATGTTGTTGGAAGTCTCTCCAACATGTTTATTTAATTTATGGTCATTTTATTTTTCCTGCATTAACGGTTTTCCGACTTAGTTTCCTAATTTGGGTAATTCGTCACATTGTGATGTACACAAGGTCAATCAGATTTTTTGTTGCGTGAATTTCTTCATGGAATGCTTAGGGATAATATTTGGGGTTGTTTTATAAATTTTTTGAAATTTTCCATTGTGTTCTTGAACGTACGATAGTGGTATGTATGTTCTACCATTCCGATAATACGGAAATTATTTATTTCCATTTATTTCTAATTTTTAAATTACTGAATTTCCGGAGTGTTACAGGAACCTACTTAGTCCAAGAGGAATGCAAATCCTCCTCTATTCCAGGTAAAAGGATGCAACGATTGCAGTGGCAGCTCAGTAGCCAAAGTAGTAGCATCAACAACAACAACAATAATAGCAATAGTAGTAGCAGCAGTTGCAATAGCAGCAACAACGATAGCAGCAGCAGCAGGAGTCGTAGTAGTGGTTACAGCAAGGGCAGTAGCATGAGCTACTGCAGGTGCAGCACGACAGTAGCAGCAACAAGGCAGCACAAGAAGAGAAAAACTCTCGTAAGAGCAACTACGGGAGTTTATATAAGCCTTGGGATTACATGCATGGTTGGCACGTAATCCCCTCCACCTGTCACCGTAAAAACCCATGCGTTGAGGTGAAAACCTCCTACTCTCCCTTCTAGCCATGTTCATAGTGAAGCTTTCACTGCCAACACGTTTCATGGAACGTGTAACCCAGTTACACAAGGAGTAGGAAAGCCTTACATAGACAAGGCTACGTGAGCAAAAATATTCCGAGAAATAGTTTACGTAAATAGAGCATAATTCATCTGGTCCCTTTGTCCTTATATTCTTGTATTCAAACGATGTCCAATCAAGTTGAAATTTCAAACATAAGCTAATTGAAAGGTCTTACAAATTATGGTTGATACGGGTCGATACTCAGCAGATCAGATGAAGAGCTCACCGCTTGGCCAGCATCCGCCGAGGTGACGAACTGGCCGAACCAGATGACCCATCCCGAATAGAGGTTGGCAGGCCAGTGATGCGAGTCGGTCCTCGGGAACTCGGCCAGGGAGCAATGTCCGTCGAGCTATCCCTGAACTGTCCATTAAGGGGAGACGTACGGAGCCGAGCTTCCGGGCGAGCCGAGTCCCACCGAAGTCCTCGGTGGTACCGCGCCAGCCTGGACTTTCTTAACATTGACCCGCGCGACCATAATGGAAAGGCTCGTTGGCAGGAAGGCTCAAAGATCGCGGGTCACGTCTGCTAACTGTCCTGGCACGACTATAGTAAGAAGGTCCAATAACGGCAAGTCCTGAAGGTCGCCACTGTTGGCTACGCGTGATAACTGGTCTGAAGTATTCGGGACCAATCTAGCCACACCTGCCCCCATTACCCCACTCGGCGAGAATCCCGGGGCAATTTCTGGGGCACGTCTCCAATTTACCTTCCATACTCCGGCCCGCAGAACCCTTATAAAAGGGAGAAGCATCCCTCGTGAAAAAGGTACGCAACTTCTAGCCCACAAACTCTCTTGCTCCGACCTCCCAAACTGACTTGATCGTCAGAGTCCTTCCTCACCGAGGTCACTCGGTGGTCTTGCAGGTAGAAGCTTGGCAGCACACGCAAGGCGCGCCATCATCCCTTGGGAGCTGCTCAGCCTGAGCTGACCCCGTTACTCAAGCAGTAACATTTTTGGCACCGTCTATGGGAACTCTCGTACAAAAAGCTTGCTTTCATGGCGCCCAAGGGAAAGACGGTGGCTCATTCTTCTAGCGATGAGATCGCCCCCACAACTGTTGTCGAGGAGGTCGCTGGAGGAGGATCCGGCACTGGAGAGCAGGGTTCAAACACCTCATTCGTCTCGACTGCATCGAGACCATGATCGCGGGCCTTCACGAGATGCTGGCTCGGATGGAGCAGAGCCAGCAGGCGATGGCGGCTCAAGGCGAGCTGCCCGATCGCCCCTACACCAGTCACCTGCGACGATGTCGGACCTATGGAGGCCCAGGCCATTCCACCCGCGATGTCGGCAAGCCACGCCGACATCCAAGCACCTGTGCTTGCGCTCTCAGCACTGGTCCCCCCGTAAGTTTCGGTGGCGACACCTGTGGCTCCGGCCACGGCGGCAGAGCATGCCGTCCCCAGGATGACTGAGGTCGACCATTACTCGACCTAGTCAACGCTCGCCTCGACGGACCTACTGCTGGCAGAGCCTCACTGGAGGAGTGACCTCTAGGAGATGAATAGGAAGATTGAGGCCCTCCAGCGGGGAACTCGGGTCCCCTCGGTGGCGACGCTACTCTCCACCTCACCGTTCGCCGAGGAGATCACCTCGGCCCCAGTCCCCATGAAGTTACAACTCATGAAGTTCCGACGGTACAACGAGACTACTAACCCCGTTCATCATCTTGACAATTTCCAGGGGCAGATCGAAATGGTGAATCTTTCTGAGGCGTTGAGGTGCCGAGCATTCATGTCGACCCTTAACGACGCGGCGTTGCAATGGTTCAAGGCATTGCCGGCACGGTTGGTGACGAGCTTCCTCGACCTTGCACAGTGCTTCCTGGACCACTTCTACAACACCGTGCAACACTCCCTATGCACCGTCGACCTATGGTTCGTGGCACAGAAGGAGGGCGAGCTTTTCCGCGATTACCCCAAGAGGTTCCAGCTCTAGGTCATGAAGGTGATCGACCTCGACCTACGGATGGCCGTCAACATCCTGACAAGAGTCTGCTCCAATGCGTCGTTCATAGCATCCATCGCCAAGAAGCCGCCTGTAAGTCTCTCCGACCTCCTCTCCTGTATGCAGAAGTACGTGAGGTTGGAATCCACCCTCGACACAGTTGGCAAGCTAGGGTGCCCGTCTGAGTTGGGATCCTCGAGCAGAGCACCAGAGCCAAAGAAACCCAGAAGGGATGAGCATGCATCGCGTGGAGATAGATGGTCGGATTCGAGCCGCCGACCAGATGAATCTCAGCGCATACAGGATCTCCCCCGCTTCGGCAGACTGCCGTCTGAGATCCTGCCTATCATCAAAAAGCTACCAGAGTTCCGACGGCCCGAGCCGATGACGAAGCCCCCGTTGGGGCGCGGGGCCGACCTCTTCTGCGAGTATCACAAGGGCTACGGGCATACCACCGACCAGTGCCGGAGCCTTAAAGTGGAGATTGCAGAGCTGCTGCGGCGTGGCATCATCGAGACAGGCGTCATCGACAGGCGAACGAAGGAGCGTACCCCTGAGGAGGAGCGTGGAGCTCGCAAGGGAAAAGGAGCGGTGCTGGTCCTTGCCGGAGGCTCGGCAGGAGGAGGAGACAGCGGGAGAAAGTGGAAGGCGTACGCGTCGGCCGTTAGTTCGAGCTCGGGGAGCTCGGCCCCTGGAGTTCGGGGTGTTATAACGTTTTCTGAGGAAGACATTGTCAGCCTTAGCCTCCCCCATGATGACGCGTTGGTCATTCACGCCGACATCGATGGGTATGATGTACACCGAATTCTGGTCGATAATGGAGCAGCTCCAGATGTCCTTTTCTATGACTGTTATGTAAAAATGACCAACTTGAGCACCGAGCTCAAACCTATCGCCACACCTCTCTTCGGGTTTAGCGGGTCACCAGTCAGCGCCGAGGGGTCAATCAAGTTGAAGGTCACCCTTGGGACCCGACCATGCCTTGTAACCGTTGAAGCGGACTTCCTTGTGGTGAAAGTGAAGTCAGCTTACAACACTATCTTCGGTCGCGGACTTCTGGGGAAGTTAGGGGGAGTCCCTTCCACCTATCATCAGAAGTTGGAGTTCCCGACGCCGAGCGAGATAGGCGAGGTAGTGGAAAACCAAACCGAAGCCCATCGGTGTTATGTAAATTCAATAAAGGCAAAGGAGCCAGTTATTTCTGAGTATGCGCTCGTCTATGATGAGAATGTTGAAAGACATGAGCCTGCCGAGCAGACAAAGCAAGTTGAGATCGCAGAGGAAAGATCAGTGGTGATCGGCGCCGAGCTCCAGGAGTTGGAGGCGGAGCTAGTAGAATTTCTCAAAGGTAGCAGCGACATCTTCGCATGGGCAGAGGACGACCTCCCAGGGATTGACCCAAAGGTTATTCAGCACCACCTAAATGTGGACCCCAGAGTTCGGCCTGTGCGGCAGAAAAAGCGGCCCTTATCTGCTGATCGGCAGGAGGCGGTAGACGACAACCTAGCCAAGTACCTGTGTGCAGGAACTGTTCGGGATGCCTTCTACCCCGAGTGGGTGGCTAACGTCATCCTCGTTAAAAAGGCGAATGGAAAGTGGCGCATGTGCATGGTCTTCACCGACCTGAACAAGGCATGCTTGAAGGACAGCTTTCCTCTTCCTCGCATCGACCAACTCGTCGACTCTACGGCGGGACACGACCTCCTGAGCTTCCTCGATGTGTACTCAGGGTATCATCAGATCAGAATGGCCTCTGAAGACGAGGAGAAGACTGCCTTCACCACGGAAAAAGGTCTGTACTGCTTCACCCGAATGACTTTCGAACTGAAGAATGTAGGGGCAATGTACTAGAGGCTCGTCAGCATGATGTTCGAGCAACAGATCGGGAAGACCATGCAGATATACATAGATGACATGTTGGTGACCATGTTCGGGATCTAACCGAGACCTTCGAGGTGCTGCGGAAATACGGGATGAAGCTGAACCCCGAGAAGTACGTCTTTGGCATCCGTGCCGGGAAGTTCCTCGGCTACCTCGTCTCAAACCCAGGCATCAATGTCAACCCCGACAAAGTGCAAGACATCATCGACATGACGGCTCCAAGGACCGTCAAAGAGGTACAGAGGCTTAACGGACGAATCACCTCCCTGAGCAGGTTCATGTCCAAGTCGGCCGAGAGGTGCAAGCCCTTCTTCGATGTATTACGGAAAGGGCGGTTCGAGTGGAACGACGAGTGTCAAAAGGGTTTTGACGAGCTCAAAGCCCACCTAGCTAATGTACCTACTATGAGTAAGCCCATTGCAGGAGAGGATTTGTTCCTATACATCTCGGCTATGATTCACTCGATCAGCTCTGTGCTCGTGCGAGAAGAAGAGTGGAAGCACCTTCCAGTGTACTGTACGAGCAAAGCTCTGCGAAGGGCCGAACAACGCTACTCCGACCTCGGGAAGGCAGGGTACGCGCTGGTGATGGTGGCCCGGTGACTCCGACCTTACTTCCAAGTACACAGGATCGTGGTCCTCATCGACGCCCACATCAAGCAAGTGTTCAGGCGACCCGAGGCCTCGGGGAGGATGGCCAAGTGGGCTGTCGAGCTTAGCGAATTTGACATATCATACAGGCCTCGGGTCACCATCAAGGCTCAAGCCCTTGCCGATTTCATTTCTGAAGGTACGGCGAGGTTGTCCGAACCCGAGGAGGTCACTGAGCATTGGCTAGTTTACGTGGACGGGGCATCCAACTCCCAAGGCAGTGGGGCTGGAGTCATCCTACATTCCCCAGAGGGCCTCGTCCTAAGGTATGCAATCCGATTTGGCTTCTCTGCTTCCAATAACATAGCCGAGTACGAGGCTGTCATCTCAGGACTCAGGATGGCAAAGACGTTGGGAGCAACAAAAGTACGAGTCCATAGCGACTCCCAGCTGGTCGTCATCCAAGTTTCGAAGGAATTCGAGGCCAGGGAAGAAAATCTTGTCTCATATATGGCCGAGGTCCAGAAAATGATGAGCGACTTCGAGTCGGCAAAACTGTTGAAGATTCCCCGAGCTGATAACTCCCAAGCCGACGCGCTGTCCAAATATGCGGCCACCTCAGAATATCATCAGGAGTCCTCCGTGTTTGTGGAGGAGCTCAGTGAGCCTTCAGTAGGATCTATGGAAGTCATGTGCACCGAAGCTGAACTGACGTGGATGAACCCTATCGTCGAGTACATCCGGGATGGACAGCTCCCAAAGGACAAAGGAGAGGCACTAACGGTAAAAAGATGATCCCCCAGATTTTTCATGATCGGCGGTGACCTCTATAGGAAGGGCTTCAGCTTGCTGCACCTACGATGTGTGAGCCGAAGGCAAGCCGAGGAGATCATCGCCGAAGTACATGAAGGCACGTATGGAAGCCACACGGGGCCACAGTCGCTGGCCTGATGAATAGCTCGACAAGGTTACTGGTGGCCGACCATGTTGAAGGATGCCGAGGGACACGTCCGAAGGTGCCAGCAATGCCAGCTTTTCGGCAAGGTAGATTGGCAGCCGCCTACGAACCTCACCCCACTGATGGCCCCGTGGCCTTTCGCGCAATGGCAAATGGACATCCTCGGCCCATTTCTGCCAGCCTCGGGGCAATGAAAATTTCTCATCGTGGGGGTTGACTACTTCACCAAGTGGGTAGAAGCCGAACCATTGGCGAAGATAACCGACGCCAATGCATGGGGGATCTGTTAGTTATGGGTGTCCTCAAGCCAATCATAACTTGTACAATCTTGTTCTTTGATAATAATAATAAGGCTTTTATATTCATTATGTATAATTCGTTTATCGTTTCATTATGAAGTCCATGAATATGCGCAATGGATATTAATTATGATGAGATCATAACAATGAGATTAATATCCTTTAAACGTATATTCTTAATTGTTCCTAGTCGGATGATATTAGAGAAGGACATCGGATATCCAGTTAGACTAGTACAGGTTGCACCTGCTCATATGATGAGGGTGGCTGGTCTCATAGTCACTTGTGTGGAGACACTAAGGTGAATCTGTAGGTGCTCACTGGAGAATGAGTTCACTGAACTGATCCGTTATGAATCGCTGGATGGTAATATTACCTTACTGTCAACCAGCTAGATTCATTGTCACAGTGGCGTGATTGGTCCTTAGACCTGAGACACCAAGGACACCTTGTTGGGACTTCTGGGTTTTGACCTTGACTTATAGATCTCTAGCCATGAGGTCTTAATCAGTTAAGTGTTCGGATCTAGCGGAATACCTTCGAAGGTGATTGTGTGGTCAATATGGGATCGCTCGCTCTCGGTAATAGGAGAGTGAATGCTCTACGGAAGGATGTCTGATAGTCCCTGGCCAGGGCAAGACTACTTATCAGAAAAGGAGTTTTCTGATATTGTTATGCGGCATCTAAACCAAGTGAGTACACACATTAGGGTTTGACAGTTGACCATACCCTAAGTGCACTCGGGAGCATTGTACGAGCGAAGGATTATAGTCACGTGGTAACTGATGATACAAAAGGTTCCTTGAATGGGTTGCTGAACCCCAATGCTTTCCAGGATCAAGTGGTGTTGCTTGGCACCCAACTTGATTGGAAGCCCGGTCAATTATCGTGAGACGATAATTGATTGTGTAATTAATTAATATGAGATGTTAATTAATTACCATAAGTCAATAAAGAGTTATTGAGCTTAATGGGCTGAAAACTGGACTAGCAGTTGGGCCTAGAGGGTCACACGCATAAGAGTTCCGAGCAGACTGGGCAAGGTGTTCTTTATAGACAATGACTGGGTTTTTGTGAAAAACCGCGGTGTCTATAAATATACGCTGAGAGTTAAACCCTGGGCCAAGCTCCAGGCTTAACCCTGGCCGCCCCCCCTCCTCTCTCTCTCCCAGGGCGCCCCCCACCCTCTCTCTCCTCTCTTCGGCACATGGTGGAGCTAAGATCCGGGAGACACGTGGAGAACAAGGAGATCCCTTCTGCGTCCGGAGCTTGCGTGGATACATCTAGAGGCCGGACACTTGAACGGCTTGAAGCACCGGCGCCTCCTGCGCCACCTCCTCCCCGGATTCGGGAGTTACGCAACCCCGCAAAGGTAAAGTGAGATCTGCCTGTGCGTGGTTTTCTCCATTTTTGTTCGATCCGACCACCAAAAACGATATCTATCTGTGGAAATCGCGTTTCCGCTGTGCCCCATTCGTTTCCTTACAGTGGTATCAGAGACATGTTGCTGGTACATTCGGAATCGGCGTCTCGTGTATGATATTTTATGCGTTTTCGTCGATTCGCGTTGTGCATGAGTCGCCATGTTTGACGTGTTCGTGGGTCGCACATGAGATGTGCACTTGCCGCTTGGCACATGGAAGATGTTCCTGGTACCAAGGGCTTCGCGGAGAACCCTTTGTGGCGTCGTTTGGCCCACTGTGGAGGCCACACGACCCTCTGCAAGATGCCGCCGTCGTGCAGATTGGACAGTCCAAGATGGGGCATTTTTGCAGATTTTTAGGGCTTTTCCGGGGTTTTCTGGGTGCTTAGGGGCGGAGGGCGGCGGCCTCTGGCACCGCCGGCGCCGTTCGCGGCCGCCGGAGGCGGCGCGGAGGGCGGCAGGGCCGCGCCCCACCGGCGCTGCACCGGTGGGGGGCGGCGGCTAGGGTTTTCCCCAGCCGTCGCGGGCCCTATCGGGCAGCGGGGGTGACCCGCGCGGGTCCCCTGCGGGCCGCGCGCGGGTCCGCCCGCGGGTAAGTCGCGGGCGGACCCCCGCGGGTCCCGGGCGGCCGGATCCGGCCCGCGCCGGATCCGGACCGGTTCGCCCCCCTTTCCCCCCATTTTTTAATTTTCTTAATGTTTTTTAAATTGTTTAAAAATTTAGAAAAATGTTTTAAAATCCCAAAAAATTATGAAAATTAGTTTTAAGAGTTTTAAAAATGTTTTAACTCTCTGTAAATTATTTTTCATATATATGACCCATTACTTAATTAGTTTAAAGGAAATCTGAAACCGTTTTAGTTATTTCCTCTAATCTAATTAAGACATGTTAATTGTTTTAGAAATGTGATTTTTAAATTAATTAACTGTACATCTTGGCGACTTCATGCAGTAACGGTGAATGACGTTTATCTAATGTTGATTAGATAATATCCATGTTAGCTAAATTGTTTAGTTAAATGGTTTTCAAAGTATAATTATTATATTTTTGAAGTAAAATATTTCAGAAGTAATTATGTGATAATTGCTTGTTGATGCATGTGATGTATGTGGATAGATGGTCATGGACTTAGATATCATGTGATGAATGTTATGGTTAATGGCAAATGATGTAATTTATGAGGACTGCGTGCCTCCCTCTCTCCCTCTTTTAAATCCGGGTTGTACATTCTATCTCCCTCCTGTTATGTACTCCCCTTGACTTGTTCAAGATTTCTTATTATTATCTGATGTACATTTATGGGCCTTCGAGCCCAATTTAAATATTACTTGTAATTATAAGAAACGGATTGGCGGAGATGGAGGAGAGTACCATGCAGGACCTTGCTGGAGATAAAGTTACATCAAGCTAAAGCATCAGATGCGGGGCCGCAATTTGTTCACCATATTTGTGGATTACCAACTAGCTCTGGTAATGCCACTCTAGGTTAAAGTCCATGATCATCCATCGTATTTCTTCATATATTTGATATGTGTGGAATGTGCTGTGATATATATAATTAAATATATGATATTCCAAATTCTATATATCAATAGCACGCAGATATATAGACCAAGATAAAATATGTCAAAATCCCTCCTCGTTCAAATTTTAAGCCGTAGCGTAATCATTTAGAATGAATTACGTGGCCCTCCATCATTATAGTTTTAGGATTGCCATTAGATCGGGCAAGTTTGTTGTGCTATCCACAAGGCTTGCAAATCTGATGACAGACTAAAACTATGGCATGATGATGCCTTAAACGGGGTAGAGGACCGGTGTAGCTTTGTTGTGCTATCCACAAGGGCTACATCCAAATCTATGCTCGTTACGTAATGATGGTACTGCTTAGACTGGATTTAATGACTTGTTGTGCTATCCACAAGGTCATTAAAATTCAGGGGCCAAAATAAGATCGGATATTGCAAGAGTTGCAAGTGTCAAGGGTTGACCGCTTTCAGATCATAGTATGGTTTGTTGTGCTATCCACAAGATCATGCTATGAGTCTGTGAGATTCCGATCCCCACTAGGAGACCGTCGGTGTCTCCCATTCTGTATATCTGAGGGTTATACAGTCTGCCGGAAAATAGTGGGAGCTAATCTTGATTAAAGTCCTAATCTAGATTTAATTATTATTATGAACATCTGCTAATTGTGTTTACATTTCCTTTATAGGCAAAAATGTCGTCAGGTAACCCACTCCGTGGCATACTGGATGCCAACAGATTGACAGGCCGAACTACTCGGATTGGCTCAGAAACCTGAAGATTGTCCTCAGGTCTGAGCGCATTGCCTATGTCCTGGAGGGTGAGATCCCAGCTGAACCACCCCTTGATGCACCTGAAGGGGAAACGCTTGAGTTTGCGAAGTGGAAGGAGGATTCCACTCTGGCCCAATGCTACATGCTTGCCTCAATGAGCAATGAGTTGCAAAGGCAGCATGAGAACATGGATGCTAGATCCATCATGCAGCACTTGCAGGAGCTCTTTGAAGAGCAGAGCAGGGTAGAGAGATATGAGATATCCAAGGCCCTGTTCAGAGCTCGCATGGCAGAGGGGTCTTCAGTACAGACTCATGTGCTGAAGATGATAGAGTGGATTGAGAGGCTCGAAGGGCTTGGTTTTCCTCTTGACAAGGAACTAAGCACGGACCTCATTCTCCAGTCACTTCCAGATTCATATTCCCAGTTCATTGTGAACTTCACAATGAACAAGATTGAGGTGAGTTTAGCTGAGATGCTCAACATGCTGAAGACTGCTGAGGGCAACCTTAAGAAGGAAAAGCCCACTGTTCTCATGGTTGGAAAGTCCAACAAGAAGAGGAGAGCAGGGCAAGCCTTTAAGAAAGGCAATGCAAAGAAGCAGTCTAAGCAGAAACAAAAGAAGGACATAAGCAAAGGAGAAGAAAAGGGCGAGTGCTTCCACTGCAAGAAAAAGGGGCACTGGAAAAGAAATTGCAAGGACTATCTTGCAATGAAGGCTCAGGAGAAGCAGAAGCTTGGCGAAGCTTCAGGTATCTATATGATCTTCACTTGTCTATTAGAGATTCTACATCTTGGGTTTTAGACACTGGATGTGCTTCTCATATCTGCAATGATGTGCAGGTGCTGACAAGTAGAAGGAAGCTGAGCAAGGGCGAGGTGAACTTGAGGCTTGGAAACGGCACAAGTGTTGGTGCACACACTGTGGGGACAGTGAAGCTCAAGTTACCTTCTGGAGATTTGCTTTTATTAGATGATTGCTACTATGTGCCTAGTATCATTAAGAACATTATTTCTGTTTCTTGTTTAGACAGAATTGGATACATGTTTACCATTGAGAACAATAGTTGTTCAGTTTATTTGAGAAATAAACTAGTTGCTTTAGCAAGTTTGGTGAATGGTTTGTATCTGCTTGATGTCTCTTATGAAAATCTCCATGTTGATGTTTCTCCTAAGAGAAGTAAGAATAGTGTGAACACTGCCTACTTATGGCATTGTAGGCTTGGTCACATTGGCGAGAATAGGCTTCAAAAGTTGCATAAGAATGGATACTTAGATCCATTTGATTATGAATCATATGCAACTTGTGAATCCTGTTTAATGGGTAAGTTGACCAAATCTCCATTTAGTGGACATGGAGATAGGGCCAAGGACATATTGGAACTAATACATTCGGATGTATGTGGTCCAATGTCTACCCAAGCCAAGGGTGGCTACTCATACTTCATTACATTCACGGATGACTACTCAAGGTTCGGATTTGTTTACTTAATGAAGTACAAATCTGAAGCCTTTGGGAAATTCCAAGAATTTAAGAATGAAGTTGAGAAACAAACTGGAAAGAGTATTAAAATCCTACGGTCAGACCGAGGAGGTGAATACTTAAGTACAGAGTTCACACAATTCTTAAAGGACAATGGTATCCTTTCTCAATGGACTCCTCCCTATACACCACAGATGAATGGTGTATCGGAAAGGAGAAATCGTACCTTGTTGGACATGGTGCGATCCATGATGAGCCGTTCACAGTTACCAGTTTCCTTATGGGGATATGCGCTAGAGTCAGCGGCATATCTGCTGAACAGGGTTCCCAGTAAATCTGTGTCTTCCACTCCATATGAGATATGGAAGGGTAGAAAGCCTGATTTTAAACATGTTAAAATCTGGGGCTGTCCTGCCCACGTGAGGAGACATGACCCAGATAAACTGGAATCCAGAACCGATAAGTGCAGGTTTGTTGGATACCCAAAAGAAACGTTTGGGTACTACTTTTACCATCCTGGTGAACAAAGAGTGTTTGTCGCCAGGAGAGCTGTCTTCTTGGAAGAGGAGTACCTTACCCAAGAGGACAGTGGGAGTAAAGTAGATCTAGAAGAGGTTCTAGATCCACAAATTGTGCAAAGTCCACCAGTGAAACATCGGTTCCGGAACCTGTTCAGGAATATACACACATTCAGCGTAGGTCTGGTAGAGTACCTAGACAGCCTGAAAGATATGTTGGACATATCAGTGAAGGCATGTCTTATGATGAGGATGATGATCCAAAGACCTACCAAGAGGCTGTTGATTGTCCTCAGTCAGGGAAATGGCGAGATGCCATGAATTCTGAGATGCAGTCCATGTACACCAACCAAGTTTGGAACTTGGTAGACTTGCCCGAAGGTATTGTACCTATTGGGTGCAAGTGGATCTTTAAGAGAAAGATCGGTGCAGATGGACAGATCGACACTTATAAGGCAAGGTTGGTGGCAAAGGGGTATCGTCAAAGGCAAGGAATTGACTATGACGAAACTTTCTCACCAGTTGCCATGATAAAGTCGATCAGAATTCTTCTTGCCATTGCTGCATACTTTGATTACGAGATCTGGCAGATGGATGTAAAAACCGCTTTCCTTAATGGAAACATTGAGGAGGAAGTGTATATGATACAACCTGAGGGTTTTACATCCAAAGAGTGTCCAGACAAAGTATGCAAGCTTCAAAGATCCATCTATGGATTGAAGCAAGCTTCTCGTAGTTGGAACATAAGGTTTGATGAGGCTATCAAATCTTATGACTTCATTAAGAATGAAGATGAACCATGTGTGTATAAGAAAATCAGTGGGAGTGCTATCACTTTTCTCGTACTTTACGTTGATGACATCTTACTCATTGGGAATGATGTAGGGATGCTATCATCAGTAAAGGTTTGGTTGTCAAAGAACTTCTCCATGAAGGATTTGGGAGAAGCATCCTACGTATTAGGAATACGTATCTATAGAGATAGATCTAAGAGGATGCTTGGCTTGACCCAATCCATGTACATAGATACCATTGTCAAAAGGTTTGGCATGGAAAATTCCAAGAGAGGTCTCATACCTATGAGACATGGGATTATTCTCTCTAAGGAGCAGTCTCCTAAGACTCCTGAAGAGAGGGCAGCCATGGATAGAGTCCCCTATGCTTCGGCTATAGGGTCTATCATGTATGCCATGCTATGTACAAGGCCTGATGTGGCATTTGCTCTAAGTGTTACGAGCAGATATCAGGCAAATCCAGGTGAAACACACTGGATGGCAGTGAAATGTATCCTTAAGTACTTGAGAAGGACTAAGGATATATTTCTGGTTTATGGAGGAGGGGACTTGAAACTTCGGGCATATACTGACTCGAGTTTCCAGTCAGACCCAGATGATAGCAAGTCTACATCTGGGTTTGTGTTCACTTTGAACGGGGGTGCAGTGAGCTGGAAGAGTTCCAAGCAAGAAACCACTGCAGACTCGACGACAGAAGCTGAGTACATTGCTGCAGCTGAAGCCGCCAAGGAGGCAGTGTGGATGAAGAAGTTCATCACCGACCTTGGTGTGGTGCCAGGTGACTCTGATCCAATCCCATTGTGTGTGACAACAATGGGGCCATTGCGCAAGCGAAAGAGCCACGGTCTCATCAGAAGTCGAAGCACATTCTGAGGCGATTTCACCTGATCAGGGAGATAATCACTAGAGGAGATGTACTGGTGGAAAGAGTTCCTTCAGTCGACAACATTGCAGATCCATTGACAAAGCCTCTGTCTCAAATTGTGTTTGAGCGCCACCTAGAGTCTATGGGTTTAAGACATAAAGGTGATTGCTTTAGTCCAAGTGGGAGATTGTTAGTTATGGGTGTCCTCAAGCCAATCATAACTTGTACAATCTTGTTCTTTGATAATAATAATAAGGCTTTTATATTCATTATGTATAATTCGTTTATCGTTTCATTATGAAGTCCATGAATATGCGCAATGGATATTAATTATGATGAGATCATAACAATGAGATTAATATCCTTTAAACGTATATTCTTAATTGTTCCTAGTCGGAGGATATTAGAGAAGGACATCGGATATCCGGTTAGACTAGTACAGGTTGCACCTGCTCATATGATGAGGGTGACTGGTCTCATAGTCACTTGTGTGGAGACACTAAGGTGAATCTGTAGGTGCTCATTGGAGAATGAGTTCACTGAACTGATCCGTTATGAATCGCTGGATGGTAATATTACCTACTGTCAACCAGCTAGATTCATTGTCACAGTGGCGTGATTGGTCCTTAGACCTGAGACACCAAGGACACCTTGTTGGTGGACTTCTGGGTTTTGACCTTGACTTATAGATCTCTAGCCATGAGGTCTTAATCAGTTAAGTGTTCGGATCTAGCGGAATACCTTCGAAGGTGATTGTGTGGTCAATATGGGATCGCTCGCTCTCGGTAATAGGAGAGTGAATGCTCTACGGAAGGATGTCTGATAGTCCCTGGCCAGGGCAAGACTACTTATCAGAAAAGGAGTTTTCTGATATTGTTATGCGGCATCTAAACCAAGTGAGTACACACATTAGGGTTTGACAGTTGACCATACCCTAAGCGCCTCTTTGGTAATGGGTTGGAGTTAAGATAACTCCAACCCATGTACAAAGTTACACATGTGTAACTCATTATTTGCTTTGGTAATAATAGAGTTAACTTTGATCATATGGTGAGTTAACCTATTTTTGTAAAACACACTTTGGTAAGAACAAGTGAGTTAACCTACCTTGGGAATGGGAAAAGGTGCATTTAATGTGCATTTAATGCTTGTGATGTGAGAGGAAAAAGTGGTTAACTCACTTGAGTTAACGTTGTCCCCCCTCTAGAGGTGGGTTACAAAAAGGTGTGTTAACTCACTTTTAACACACTTTTACCCCAACCCACAAAAGTTAACTCTAACCCACTACCAAAGCACTTTTTGAGTTAACTCTAGTTAACTCTGAGTTAACTCAGAGTTAACTCACATTTAACTCTATCCAAAGAGGCGCTAAGTGTACTCGGGAGCATTGTACGAGCGAAGGATTATAGTCACGTGGTAACTGATGATACAAAAGGTTCCTTGAATGGGTTGCTGAACCCCAATGCTTTCCAGGATCAAGTGGTGTTGCTTGGCACCCAACTTGATTGGAAGCCCGGTCAATTATCGTGAGACGATAATTGATTGTGTAATTAATTAATATGAGATGTTAATTAATTACCATAAGTCAATAAAGAGTTATTGAGCTTAATGGGCTGAAAACTGGACTAGCAGTTGGGCCTAGAGGGTCACACGCATAAGAGTTCCGAGCAGACTGGGCAAGGTGTTCTTTATAGACAATGACTGGGTTTTTGTGAAAAACCGCGGTGTCTATAAATATACGCTGAGAGTTAAACCCTGGGCTAAGCTCCAGGCTTAACCCTAGCCGCCCCCCCTCCTCTCTCTCTCCCAGGGCGCCCCCCACCCTTTCTCTCCTCTCTCGGCACATGGTGGAGCTGAGATCCGGGAGACGCGTGGAGAACGAGGAGATCCCGTCTGCGTCCGGAGCTCGCATGGATACGTCTAGAGGCCGGACACTTGAACGGCTTGAAGCACCGGCGCCTCCTGTGCCACCTCCTCCCCGGATTCGGGAGTTACGCAACCCCGCAAAGGTAAAGATGAGATCTGCATGTGCGTGGTTTTCTCCATTTTTGTTCGATCTGACCACCAGCAACGATATCTATCTGTGGAAATCGCGTTTCCGCTGCGCCCCGTTCATTTCCTTACAGGATCATCTGGAAAAACCTCATTTGTAGGTTCGGGCTGCCTCAGACGGTCATCAACGATAATGGCAAGCAGTTAGACAATGCCAGGTTTCGTCGCAATTGCACAGAGTTCGGCATCGACCATCGATTCACCTCGGTTGCACATCCTCAATCTAATGGGCAAGCCGAGGTGACCAATCGGATGCTCCTCGATGGACTGAGGAGGAGGCTGGATGACCATAAGGGCCAATGGGATGAGGAGCTACCCCACGTGCTATGGGCTTACCAAGCGACTCCCCGAGAAGCCACTCAAGAGTCTCCTTTCACGCTCGCCTTCGGCATAGAAGCTGTGACTCCAGTGGAATTACTCGTACCCTCAGAAAGAGTTCTAGGGTTCGAGCGTGAAGACAATGATCGCTTGTTATGTGCTGAGCTGGATCTAGTCGAAGAGCGGTGGGACAAGGCAGCGTCCAAAGTTGAAGCATACCAGCGCAAGATGAAGCGAAGGTTCGACACAACTATCAGGCCTGATCGCTTTAGTGCGGGTAGCCTCATCCTTCAGAAGTTCACCATCTCAGATCCCAAGTCGGATGGAGGGAAGCTATCCCCCACTTGGGAGGGCCCATATCGGGTGATCGAGGACCTCGGACAGGGGGCCTACCGTTTGGCAGATCTAAGAGGATCGGCGGTTCCTAGAACATGGAACGTCGAGCACCTCGATGTTATTATCCTTGAAGAATAAATGATTAACGAGGTCGCTTTGGCACTCTACTGTTTTTAAGGAGGTTGCTTCGGCACTCCAAGCTTAACGAGGTCGCTTCGGCACTCTACTATCTTTAAGGAGGTTGCTTCGGCACTCCAAGCTTAACGAGGTCGCTTCGGCACTCTACTGTCTTTAAGGAGGTCTCTTTGGCACTCCAAGCTTAACGAGTTCACCTCAGCACTCTACTGTCTTTAAGGAGGTCGCTTGAGCACTCCAAGCTTAACGAGGCTGCTTCGGCACCCTACTGTCTTTAAGGAGGTCACTTCGGCACTCCAAGCTTAACGAGGTTGCTTCGGCACTCTACTGTCTTTAAGGAGGTCGCTTCGGCACTCTGAGCTCAACGAGGTCGCTTCGGAACTCTGAGCTTAACGAGGTCGCTACGACACTCTAAATTTCCTAAGGAGGTTGCTTTGGCACTCCGAGTGTAGTGAGATCGTTGAGGCACTCTAAATCCCCTAAGGACGCTTTGGCATTCCAAGCTCAACGAGGTCGTCTTGGCACTCTAAGCTCACTTGCAATGGTGACATGTTTGCGAGCACACGAAAATGAAAAGTAAATATATTGCTTAACCACGGTCCGAGGGTCGAGAGAAGTCCTTACAAAAACACACCAATTTAAGCATGACGGCAGCTTCAGTAAATAGCTACTGGGGGTCAGCCGGGGGAGCCGGAGTAAAGGCCCCTGCGTTGGTCTGCACGGCCGCGATCGGTCCAACCTCCTCGTTGGCCTTGTCGTCATTCGTGCCAGGGGGCTGCACATTGGACAGGTCTAGCTCGGGGAAGGCCGTGGCGATCGCCTCCAGGCAGTACTTGTACCTGTCCCTAAACAGGCCGGTTGTCTGGTCGAGATGCACATCAGACTTCTTGTACTCAACCATGGCCTTTAGGTGTTCGTCAGCCATGAGCTGGGTCAGTTCGGCCTTCGTTTGCTTGTGAGCCTTGACCTCGGCCTCCCGAGCCGCCTTCTCGGCCCCCCGTGCAGCCTTCTCTGCGGCCAGCGAAGCCTTGAGCTCGTCCATCTCCCGAGCAAGCGAGGTGGCCCCCGACTTGCTGGCTCAAGCAGCTTCGGTGGTGACTGAATCCTTGAGCTTGGCGCTTTTCTTCTCAAGGCCAGCGACCTCCTTCTCCAAGGAACGCACCCGACCCTCAGCCGACGTCCGGATTTGGTCCGTCTGGTGAAGAAGCACCACGAGCAGTCCTAACTGATGTTGTAGGCCCTGAAACACCTCATCGACGATCTCGGGGGTCTTCAGCGACGCGGCTCGGGAGGTGGCGCCAGCCGGGGCAGACGTCCGACCCCATTCTAGGGGGCTCAACCCTGTCAGTTGGGCCACAAAAGCAACTGGGAGGTAGGACGGGGAGGCAGCGCTCGATGTGCCGCCCTCAATCAATCGCGGCTCAGTTGGCCGAGCTCGCTTCGCGGGCCTCTCCACAGTCTCCTTGGTCATGGGCACCAATGCGACCGTTGATGAGGGAGGAACGGCGATCACAGTAGAGGGGGCTGGGGGGTCCATGATCTGGACTTCGGCCTCCTCGGCGGGCCGCTTCTCCTGAGCAATCCTCTTCTTTCAGCCGCTGCCCCCAACGACGAAGCGCTGAGCGGCGAGGGCCCTGTAGTCAGCTTCCTCGGCCATCTCTGCCAGAAAAAGAAATCATCATTAGGCCAATCAACAACGAAGAATTAGAATAGAGAAGAATGTTTTTAAAGATGTCAGACCTTTATCGGCTCGCCGGATCAGCTCGAACAGAGCGGCAGAGGGTTCATGAAGGTCGTGCTTAGACACTGCCTGCAGCAAATCGAAGTCCGAGAGTTCGGCATTGCTCATGTAGGCAGGGGGCCGAAAGGCTTCGTTCTGAGGGTTGATGGCCAACCAGGTAGTAGGAAAATCCCACTCTTCCGAGCTGTGAATGAAACAAAAATTCCTCTTTCAGTGATGGATAGAGGAAGGGAAATGACCGAGGAAGTGGCGGCCCATCCGAGCCGATATGTACAGCCAATCTCCTGAGACTTTGAGAGAGAAGCAAAAGAAGAAAAGACGGATGCTCGGCCAAACTTTGGCCATGGCGCATGCCGCCAAAAAACCAACGGCCGACCTCCAGGAGTTGGGGGCCAATTGAGAGGGGGTGACCGCCAGGTATATGAGGAGATGAAGGAGAAAAGGGTGAAGGGGGTATCGGAAGCCAGCTCGGATCGACTCCGAATATAGGCAGAACCCATTCTCCATCGTGTAGCGGACTCAACGGTTGCCCGAGGCGTACACGGTGAAGTTAGGGGGAAAAGCGAACCCTGGATGGTCTACGATCCACTCGAGGGTCGCCCGGTCAATCTTAGTAATGGCATCGGCCACGGAGTCGGCCGCTTTGTGCACCCCAGATGATGGAGCCGAGGTGACCCTGGGCACGTACGTTCCAGAGGACACCACAAGGACAAACTCGTCCTCCTCATCCGCCGGTTGGGCATCAGAAGGACCCGCCAGGGCAGGAGCAGAACGAGAAGAAGGGGCAGGAGCAGAGCGAGAAGAAGAGGCAGGAACAGAGCAAGAAGAAGGGGGTCGAGCAAAGACACATTCGGAAGAAGAGCACCCCACAGAAGATGTGGAAGGTGATGAAGAGGACGTGGATGCAGAGGGTGAGCCCATGGCTTACCTCTGAGGAGGGAATAATCGAAGCGAGGGTGAACGATCGGACGCTCGGCGAAAGCACTCGGCCAATCCGCCGCAACTCGGAAGGTCGGCTGCTTCAGATGATGGAGCTCACGCACGCGAAGGGCCTCTTTTTGGTACCAATGACGCTATTTATAGGGACCCAGGTTCGCATCAGTCCAACGGATGCGGATCGTTGCCATGTTAAAGCATCGCGATCAGCCCGCATGTCACCACCCCTTTCGCCGATGGACATCGAACGCGGATCGCGATCAAAGTAAGGAGGATCGGGAGTCGATATGTCGATGGGAACGCCCGTCGCATCATCTGCCGCCATGATTGCGGCCGAAAGTCGAGGTGGCACGCCGTTTCGGCAGGTGTCAAAAACGTCAGAGGTCACGTTGCTCTAGCGGCCATTATGTCCTTTCACGATCCTGGCGGTGCATGGACATGTCTGCATAATTCGCGACGAGGGAACGTACGGAGACATCTGGCTGCTAAATCTTAACATTTTCTCTTCGTCCCGTCATGACGTCTCGAGCAAAAGCTGGGTGGCCAATGATACAGGCTGATACTCGACGGATCAGATGAAGAGCGCACCGCCTGGCCAGCGTCCGCTGAGGTGATGAACTGGCCGAACCAGATGACCCATCCCGAATAGAGGTTGGTGTAGACACCTGATTCTAGCCTACAAGTTGAACTACATTTCTTGTTATCTAAGCAAGCCCCAAGTTGGTCGCTTACCTTGAGCCTACCATTAGTCTTGCCTTGAGCCCATTAACAGCCTACTTTCCATAAAATCCCACCCATTATCCATTTAGAAGAGTCCTTGAGCCTTAATGACCATTATTCTCCCATTTGGTTGGCCGATAATTCGAAGATAATTCATTTTTTTAACGCGACGGGTTGTGGCGTCGCGTTTCCTTGTCGCGCCCTCCTTGGCCGTCGCGACAGCCCATGCATATCCATGCACGTGCCCTTTCTGTCGCGCCCTGCCTGGCTGTCGCATTAGCCCTTGTCGCGCCCCTACGATCCGTCGCGACAACAGTTGAACGCACAGGCCTCTGCAACCACCTCCTATTTATCCTCCTATGGCCTTATCCTCATCCCTTGTAACCTCCCAACCCATCTGAGCGCACCTAGAGGTTGAGGGACTCTTTGGAAGCTCTCTTAGGACTCTCCATGCGAATTTCCATGGGATTTATCTATTTATTTAGATAATTATCATGAAAAATGGGATTTTATCTCTCCTCGGTCTATAAAAGAAAGCCATCTCCTTCAGAGCAAAGAGAGCCCCATTTTTACCCCGAAGGGCTGCCGAATTTTTCGGTGAGCTGGACTTAGCCCGCAACCCTTCCTTTTCTCTGATTTCCTCACCTATTCTACATCAAGTCATGCCATTTTGCTCATCCACAAGGTTTGGAATGTGATGAGGGAAATTCCCACTCTTTCCGGAGACCTTTGCACAAGCCAACGACGCATACCACTCCAGGGAGTCGCCCCACATGGGGTTCTTTCTCTCTTCCCCCTTCTTCTCCTTTCTTCATGCATTTTGCTATTCCATTTTTAGATAGGTTGCATTTCCTTCCTTTCCACGTTTTCCCATCACCCTAGGGGTTTAAAAAACCACCCCCAGGTTCGTTCCCCCCATGCTCCCTCTTTTCTTTTTCATTTTTGATTGGATACTATGCTTAACTCGTTCTAACAGGGTTTCTTTCATTGTTTTCATTGTTTTGGCACGCACCCAAGCGAAGTTTCACGAGGAGCTCTTGTCCTCTGTCCGGCTAGAGGGTAGGAGGAAGGTCCCCTCACTTTTCTCCCGCACTATAGAGGACGCGACAGACGGGAGCGACGCGACAATAAGACGTGCTCTGTGCGGGCGTCGCGACATCAGCTCCATCGCGTCGGGGTCCCCCGTCACGATAGCAGTAAGTCCTTCTGTCCTCTTTCCTTTTTCTAGCTTAGTTAGCATGTTTAGTCCTTATCATTAGGCAACTAGTTAGGTGGCGATCACATCCTCTTTTCCATGCCCTTATATTGAATACATGTTTGCATGTTCTGGGGGTGCACATTCCCCGTGATTACACCTTTTGGCGATCACGGTTAGACCTTCAGTGCTAGCCTCGTAATTTTTTAGCCTGTTTGATTGCCATATTTGATTGTTTAAATGCCTTCTTAGAACCCTGTTAGGTGTATTTTGTTTTGTTTTTGGCGCTTCTGCTCTCTGTCAGAGATGCGGCGTATCGCGTCGACGTGATCTCGTCGCGTCTAAGGTGGCCAGCACGACAAAAGGTACGTGCCTCTCCCCTTCTGTCCACCTTGTTTCTTTTCTGTGGATCCATCTATGTCTCTTCCATGCCTTTCTACCATGAACTCTCGTGTTCCTGAGTGTTAGAATCCTTCTAGGGTTCAGATTTTTCCTTTTCTTTTACTGTTAGTTTTCGGGCTCTGTCACGGCGGATCGTGGGGTCGTGATAAGGTCACGCCGTGGTTAGCTGTCGCATCGTCAGGTATGCATTAGTTGTTAATGCTTTTGATCCATGTGTCGATTTCTATCTGATCCATGATCTTTGCTGTGTTATTCTGGTGATTCCATGCTTCTATTGTTCGTTAGGTTTGTCTATTTGTCATTTGTTTGCGTGTGACTACAGTTCTCAGGACTCTGTTGATATCGCGGCTGGGTTGTCGGTCGCGGCGTATCTAGCCGCCACGATGTTACCCGAGACCTGTTAGTCACCCTATTTAGTCATTAGTTAGATATTGCATACATTTTTGGGCACCTAGGCCCTGGCATACACTATTGATCCATGCTGATAGGCAATCCCCCCTTGGTTGAGTGAGTCCTCTCACCCGCGAACACTCGTGGGCTGGCTAGGGCCGCCTCCCGAGGACCTCCGTAAGCCCCCATGACCGTACGCACGTTGCGGTTCACCGGGCAGGCTGTACCCATTGTACCCTTAGTTTGGGCCATCCCCACATGTGAATTGTGTGCCACCCTTAGTCACACCGAAGGACTTGAGTTCGTACCTATTAGGGTCCTGCTTGACTAAGTGATATTCCATTAATCAATCCATTTAAGGGTTATGTACAAACTCTAAAATTTGGGCACTAATCATGATGACTTGAGTGCTTATTTGGTGCATCCCTTCTTATCTCACAGTCCCTTCTTGTTTGTGATAGAGTCTAGGATTTGTTTGAGTGTTAGTGTCATCTCCCCAAATTGCTTAGGGGCAGTGCATGCGTCATTGTTTACGTAGATCGAGTCAGTCCCCTCCCTCTATTGTTCTATATCATAATCCCTTGTTCAACATGGACTATTTCCGCATCCTTGCCGATGATTCTCTGCCCATTGGGCTTTTGGAGAATGTAGCCCAGCCCTCCGCGGTTGTCCTCTCCGGGCACATCGAGCCCTCTCTTGCCACCGGTGGTCAGTCCCGCCCTCCTTCTCCTCCTAGGGCGGATGACCCACATTCTCAATTTAGTCAACTTCTCCCTCATCTGAGTCTGGACCAAGTCCGTGAATTTCTGGCCGCTGCCAAAGGCAAGCGACCCTTATCTCCTCCCACTCACAGTTCTGCCCAACAAGCAGCATCCTCCGCTCCTATTATTTCAGCACCATGCGTACCCTCCGTGGTGGCAGATCCTACACCCCTCCGTCCGCGGGCTATTCACTTCTCTGAGCCCAGCTATTTCCCGGCGCAGGATGTTCAGCCCAGATCCTCTCTAGTCTCCTCATTCTATAGGGCCGAACCTGTTCCCCTTCCCCGCAAGAGGTCTTACTCCTTAGAGCAACCCCGCTCCCTCGTCCCTACTCACTATGCCACATCTCCCTCCGACTTCCTTGCGGAGTGGACGACCATGAATAGGGAGCTCCATGACCTAAGGAGACAATTGGACCCGCGGAAAGCCGTGGACATTCCCCTCCCATCTTTTCAATACCTTCGGGTCCCACCTCAGTCAGAACTTCTTGTGTACCAGCGTTATTCTAGGGTAGGAGACCCTTATGTACATTTGAAAGATTTTGTGTATGAGTCTGCACCGCACAAGTACGACCGCCATCTCATGGCGTACTTGTTTCGAAAGTCATTGGATGGAGCAGCCCTCAAGTGGTTCTACTCTTTGCCCCCCGAGGAGGCCGAAGATTTTTGCATTGTTCAAGAAAGATTCTTACAGTAGTTTCAAGATCGGGTCGGACCCGATTATTCTTTTGTTGATCTAGTGGCCGAGAAAATTGAAACTGATGAGGAATTCGCTGTCTACGCCGACAGGTGGCATGCCTTGGCTGCTAAGGTCTGATGCCCCATGCTGGAGGAAGAGAAAGTTAAATTGCTGATTTCCAACGCTACACCCCACCTACCGTGCCATCCTAGCTATGAACGACATCACCTCCATGCACCAGTTGTACAGTCGAGACCGTTTCATCCATACCCAGCTCAAGGATTCACCCATCCACTCTATGTTTGAGGCCCCTAAATCCCGCTATCCCAAGAAGCCCCAGGGACCTGTCATTGAGGGAATCCAAACCAATGAGTAGGTAAGTGCAGTGAACAACCCCCAAGGCCCGGTAGGTAGGGCACCCTTTAATCAGCAACCCCAGCAACCATGGAACAATAGGCAGCCGCCTCCTCAGGGTCAAAACCCCCAGCAAGACCAACGTCAATACAATCAAGTCCCTTCGCCCCAAAATGGCTATGCTCCCCGAAAGCCCAATGGGCCCAAGAGAGCTCAGTATCCTCCTCTTCCTAAGACCTTGGCCGACATCTTTGCGGCCCTTATGTCTCTAAATGCTCTTAGGCTCCCTCTCGAGAAACCAAACTGGAACATGGCAGGGGACGAGGACAGCATTCCACGCTCTCCAGCAATGGAGCAGTCGGTATCAGCAGTCACCACCAAGCGACAGTTGCTTAGACCTGGTGAAGATTTTGAAGTCATAAACCCCATCAACCAAACAAAGGAGTTCTGGCCAGGGTATTCCCGGCCTTCTAGTCATTTTGTGTCTTCCATCCTTGTTTATAATTTCGCTTTCATCCCTTCTTCTCCCCCTCTCATCCTCTAATTCTCCCCCGACGCTCTCGAAGCGTTAACCATCTCTTCGTCCTCTTTCACCCTTTCTTTCGATGGCTCGATTCTATCCATCTCCCATGATTTACCTGTAGATAGTTTAATTCCTTTTTTTAGTCGCGTATTTTGTGCTTATTCAAAAAAAAAACAAAAAAAACAAAAAAAAATGCTTCCATTTCCTCCTTTTTCTCATCATTTGGACGACGATCCCCGTCCTCCCTCTCCTTTAGACGGTGATCCACGTCTTTCCCTTTTCAAGCACCGATCTCCCGCTTTCACTTTCGCTACAATCCCTGCTCCCGACGGCGATCCCTGTCACTCCTTGCTCCCAATACTCAGACGGCGATCCCCGTCCCTACGTTTCCTTGCTCTCGACGGCGATCCCCGTCACTTCGGCTTTTCTTCTTCCTCGGCGGCGATCCCCGCCTCTCCTTCCTCCTTCCGCGCACAAACTGCGATCCTTGCTCACCTGACCATCATGGTCATGCTGAGCGATTTGGGTAAGGGGCCTTCTGTTCCCCAACACCCCAATTCCTCTGCAGACACCCTGAGCTCGGGTGGTCTGTCCTTGCCTCCAGTCCCATCATAGGATTCGTGCGGCCCCGCCACACATGTCTCTTTCCCTTCCAATAAACCTCTGGACACTCGTCCAGAGTCGCCTGTAAATATTAGCTCTAGGTTAGGTTCAAGGGTAGAATCTAGTAAGTCCCTGTCCCCAACTAGGAAGAGCAAGGGTAGTGGCATACCCCGTAGGTATTTGTTAGATCTGGCGCAAAGGTGTGGCTCTCTTCTAGCTGTTGAAGAGTTTGCCCAAGAAGCAATTGTTTTGAATATAGAAGCTCAACACGAAGAGGAAGGGCTAGACGATGGATTTAGAGTATATGAAATCCTAACTGAAGAAGACCCAGCGGATGAAGAAGATGGTGAGATAGAGGACACTGCCGAGATGTATGCGAGTGGTATGCAAAGATTCGATGAACCCACATCAACAGTGGACGAACCCACCAAAGAGGTAAATGTTGGAACCGAAGAAGACTCCAGGCTCCTGACTATAGCTTCCGGTCTCCCTCCTAAGGAAGAAGAAGCACTCGTAGAAATACTAAGGGAGTTCAAGGATTCTTTTGCTTGGTCGTACGACAACATGCCTGGCATCGACTCCGAATTAGTGGAACATAGGTTAATCTTAAAGCCAGGGGCAGTTGCCGTTAAACAAAAGTTAAGGCATTTCCTCCCCCACATTGCTTTGAAGATGAAAGAGGAAATCGATAAACTACACAAAGCTAAGTTTATCCGTGTAGTCCTCTATCCATTGTGGGTGGCTAATATAGTCCCAGTAATGAAGAAAGACGGAAGAGTGTGATTTGCATTGACTTCCGGGACTTGAATAAGGCATGTCTGAAAGACGATTTCCCTTTACCTCATTTGGATGTGTTGATTAATACACTGCTGGGTATGAAACTCTATCGTTCATGGATGGATACTCAGGATATAATCAAATCCGTCTAGCCCTGGAGGACCAAGAGAAAACCTCCTTCACCACGCCCTGGGGAACTTATTGCTATGTGGTCATGCCGTTTGAATTGAAAAATGCCGGTGCCACTTATCAAAGGGCAATGTTAGCTATTTTCCACGATATGATTCATATAGATGTTGAAGTGTACGTGGATGACATTGTGGTGAAGTCTCGGACTCGAAGAGAACACTCCTCCGTGCTTGCCAAAGTGTTCCGCCGTGCACAAGAATATCAATTGAAGATGAATCCAAAGAAGTGCGTGTTTGGGGTTTCTTCAGGCAAATTGCTAGGTTTCATAGTCAGCAAACGGGGGATTCAAATAGACCCACACAAGGCCAAGGCAATCAATGAGATGCCTCCTCCTAAGAATATATCTGAGCTTCGAGGTTTGATTGGTCGGCTACAGTTCATCAGGAGATTCCTTTTTTTTTTAATCAAAAGCCCAGGAGGGCCATTTTATTATATATATAAGGAGTAATTCTGAAAACAAAGATAATAACCAACTAAAAATCCCAAACAAATAGGAGTTATTTAAAACTCCATAGAAGATCTATCCTAGGAATGAGTATGTTGAAGAATTGCCCGAGGTCGAAGCCCTGGTCTTCGGGAACAATCCTCCATGTTATCTTCCTCTGGATCCATTCCAGATACCTCTGAGTCAAATTTAAAATCATGCATAAATATATTCTCTGCTCTGGCTAGCTAGGCCACAGAAGTCAACTTTGTCCTCCAATCTTTGATATTATCTTGCGGAGTTATAACTGGCGTATTGATCACCTCTAATTGCCGCACCGGACTAGGGGAATGTTCTCTAGCAATGGGTAAAGCAATCCTTCCACCCCCTTTGCGAGAAGGACGTGGAATAGATTTTCGGCATCCAGAAGAAGAGTTGCTAGACAGTATGTTGGAGCACTCACCCTGAATTAGCTTTGCTGTAACAATTGGGGACTTAGGGGACTGTCGCACTACTTGTGCAAATGTCAATGGGGTATTTTCCTTAGCTACATGAGGATCTGCAGCAACAACATCAGCGCTCCCAGCAAGACAAAACTCCCCTTGCGAATCCTACCTCGTTTGCTCCTGTGATAAGACTGGAATAAAGGTCGCCTCACCAGTTATTGCTTTCTCTTGGGCTGCAGGAAGTTCTTCCATACGGTGTTGTAATGGAATAGACTCCTTAGAAGCTTGTATAATAGCCATGTTGGAGTCCACTTCAACCAGCGTGGCCTGGTTGAAAGGATCCACCACCGTAGGGACCAAAGGGCCTAGCAGACTCGGCCTTCCATCTTCGGCGCCTAACGTGGCAGTTACAGAAGGGAAGGAGTCTTTCGGGGAAGGAAAAATCTGCGTGCCTTTACCACGGCTAACAGCAGTTGAGGATCGCGTTGGCTGGGTTCCCTTCTTTAGGACCGGATTGTCCGCGCCAAGAATAGAACAGTTTCTGCACGTGCCAAGATTCTGACCGGAAGAATCGGGGTTGCCATGAGGCAGCGGCGAAATCGGCACAACCATGGAAGGCGCTGTCCTAGAATCGTCGGGAAGTGCCGCCGCAGGGTCTCTGGGAAGCGCCGCCGTAGGGTCGCAAGGAGGCGCCACCACGGTACCTGCTTCGTCGTCTGCCAAGCCATTCAAAATGTGCCCCTATTTTCCAGGGTGGTCGACCCTTGGAAGTTTCTTCGGCATCCACCTTTGTAGAGATTGAAGTTCCGACTGAACCGTCGTTGCAGCTTTCCTGGTTAGATCATCCTTGGATGCGGATGAGCGATTGCAATTTGAGACAGTATGGCCCAACAAACAGCAGGAAGTACAGTATTCTGGCACACGTTGGTACATGATCTTTTGCCAAAAACCAGTAGACCCCATACCTATCCAAATCCTGGAGGGCTTATCCTTCAGAAGATCAAGTTCAATGCAAGCATAGGCCGCTGTTGCATTTGTGAGTTGTGATGTGCGCAGAGTCACCTGCAAGACCCGCCCAATATGTCCTGCAACAGATCAAATACATGTTTTGTGAAAAAGATTTGGCTTCAAGGCAGGGAATTCTACCCAAACCGGCACGATTGGGGGCTCCTTCCCACATTCAAAGTCGATGGTCCACTTGAGAAACTTGAATAGAAAAACCTTCACCAGAAGTTGTTCTCACAACAAGAGGCACAAGTAATCATCCTCAGAAGTACATCGGAGCAGTAGATGACGATTGTCTAGGGTAGCAATGATGAATTCGTGGCCAAGACTGAGACGTTGCTGAAGCAGTTGCTTAATTTCTTGAAAAGAAGAACGTCCATATGGAGTTTTGGCTACTATAGCGAACTGGGGTGGCTTGAGGGTAGCAGCAATCTCATCCGAGGAGAAAGAAAATCACCAGTTCTCCAAGATCTGTAAAGGTCGGAGGATGAACAGCAATGGAGACAGTGCAAACAGAGGCGCATCTGCAAGAGCTCGAGCATAACTTTTTGTTGGCAGTGATTTCGCAACCGGGGAGGAAGGGGAGACCGAGGAGGGGGGTGCTGGCCCCCCTCCCTGAGAGACCATGGCAGCGGCCACAAAACCCAGAGCCTCTCTCTCTCTAGAAACCTAGAGAGAGAGAACCTACATGCATCTTATTCAATCAATTCATCAGGAGATTCATATCTCAGCACTCTCAAAGATGTCGCCCTTTCTATAAACTGTTAAAAGGAGGGGCCAAATTCGAATGGAATGCCAAATGCCAAGAAGCCTTCGATGAGCTTAAGAGTTATCTCATGAATTTGCCCGTGCTGCAGGCGCCCGTCCCTGGGAAACCCTTAATCCTATATCTGTCAACTATTGAGGACTCCCTAGGAGCTGTCCTTGCACAACATGATGACTCTGGAAAAGAAAGGGCAGTATATTACTTATCTAGGCTCTTCAATTCTTCCGAGCTCAAACTCACCACAATGGAGAAAAACATGTGCAACGCTAGTGTGGGTAGTGCAGAATTTGAAGCACTACTTCTTAGCCCATAAGGTGAGTTTGATTTCTAGAATGGATCCTATTAGGTATCTCCTAGAGAAGTCAGTCCTCGCCGACAGATTGACGCGTTGGCAGAGCTTCTTGTCTCAATTCGATATCACCTTTGTAGTCCAGAAGGCTATAAAGGGTATGCCATTGCTGAGCACCTCTCTCACCTTCCTCTTCCTCATAGTGACACGGTTCAAGAGGATTTCCCCAATGAAAACCTGTCCCCCATCTCTCGCGATCCCTTCTGGTCGCTCCACTTTGATGGGGCTCTCAATTCTAGGGGACGGGGCATAGGTGCTGTCTTGCTCACCCCAGAAGGGATCACCATTCCACTCGCATATCAACTCTAGTTCCATGCCACCAAAAATGTCTCCGAGTATGAGGCTCTCCTAGCTGGCCTTAAGCTTGCCTATCTTTTAGGCGCACGCCAACTCAAGATCATAGGGGACTCTCAACTTGTTCTCTGGCATGTCCTTTCTACCTACCGCACTCGTGACCCCAAGCTCAAGCCTTATCAAGATCTGGTCACACTCCTAGCCAAGCAATTCCGTAAACTCATCTACATTCACACTCCTCGCTCTCAGAATATCTTGGCCGATACCTTGGCATCCTTGGCCTCATCTCTCTTTTTCCCTCTCAGCCGCAGTGCTGAGACAATCAATGTTCAAAGATTAGAAGCTCCCTCCACTCAGGACCCTTTGGTTCAATAACCTTAGGAGCTCTTTAGTCTTAAAAGCAGAGAGAAGAGAAGTGAAGGAAGTAATGCTTGTAGAGCTAGGAGAAATGATGGCAGAAGAAAGGCCATGGTACCACGAGATCGAGTTGTATTGCAGAGACGGTACCTTCCCAGAAGAAGCAGAAGTAGAGGATAGAAGAGCCATCCGTAGAGCAGTGTTAAGATATACCATCGTTGGAGAAGTGATGTACAGGCGCGCTCTAAATGGAATGCTCCTCAAATGTTTGTCGGACGAAGAAGCCTAGAAGGTAGTGGAAGGAGCCCACTCTAGTGAATGTGGAGGGCATGTGAATAGCCAAATGTTAGCTAAGAAGATCATTAGGCAGGGCTATTACTAGCCAACCTTAGAAAAAGACTGTGCCATCTACGTTCGTAGGTGTGTCAAGTGCCAAGTCCATGCCGACAAAATCCATGCTCCATCCTCTTCTTTGCATCCACTATCTTCCCCTTGGCCTTTCTCCATGTGGGCTTTTAATATCATCGGGCCTCTTGGTGATCCTAATGCTCAAGTAAAACAAAAATCTTTCATCCTTACTGCTACTAAGTACTTCACCAAGTGGGCCTAAGTAGAGGCATTTGTAGATATCAACGGCTCGACCGTATGCAGGTTCATTATGAAGAACATTATCTCGTGGTTCGGAATGCCAAGCGGCTTCATCACCGACAATGGACCCAGTTCATATCACAAGAGCTTCAAGACCTATGTAAGAAATTCAACATTTCCTTGCATCATTCGTCTCCATATTATCCACAAGGCAACGGCCAAGCCGAAGCCACAAATAAAACACTTTTGAAAATTCTAAAGAAAACTTGTGAGTTTCATAAGTTTGCTGATTGGCCTGAGAAATTGTTGAGGCTCTATGGGCCTACCGTACCTCCGTCCGCACGCCCACTGGGCAAACTCCCTTTTCACTTACTTATGGGATGGAGGTAGTATGTCTACATGAGATCCTTATTCCTTCGCTAAGAGTTCAGCTGGACAAAGAACTTAATCCCGATGAACATCGAGAGGCGTTACTTACACAGCTGGAACTCCTATACGAACGGCGCCTAGCCGCAGCTGATGTCCTTTCAAAAGAAAGTGGTTGAGCGTAAATTTCAAGAAGGAGACATGGTTTTGAAGTGAATTTTCATAAAACCTAGAGGTCCTAGGTCAAAGTTGCAAGCAAACTGGGAAAGGCCGTACGTCGTTAAGGAATTGTACCCTGGGAATGCATATAGGTTAGTCAATGCTGATGGTGAGGAGCTCTCTCACCCGTGGAATGGGCTATATCTTAAAAGATTCTACCCCTAATAAAAGATTTTCGATAACGACATCAATTTGCAAAAGGATGTTAGCAGCCATATGTCTCACTCCCATCCATTTATTGTCAAATAACTACCCGAGGTCAATTCCACTTAGTTAGTGATGTTCCTGCTTAGCACTAGTGCAAGGGAATGAGGGTCAATTCTCTTCTTGCTCGGACAAGGTCTAGGGGCAAAAGAATGCTAACTTGTAGATGAGCGAGGATGTAGATCATATGCATGAGGTCTCAAAGAGAGGCGGTCAATTCAAAAGAAAGAGAAAAAAAATGATAAAATGACGAATAAGCAAAAAATGAGAATATGGGTATGTCAAAGAGTGGCAGTACAGTTTCCCGCGGGACCCCCTTGAGCCCGGCCGTACGCATGCCCCAATCAAATGCAATGACCATAAAGTCTCTGGACAACAAACAGATTACATACGAGCCACACCCTTGCGAGTTATACAAGCCAATGTCCCGAGCCCCAAGGCCAAGTCTTGTCTCATTTTAAGTCTTCCTATCCCCGCTAATGACCGAAAAACCCACACACCTGGTCTATGTTGGAACGCTAATGACTAGGGGCAAGCAGCCTTAGGGAAGCCAAGAACAAATGAACACTGCACTTAGAGGATTTTTGACAAACATAAAGAGTGGAAGTGAGATCCATAGCCAATCACTCAGGTGCAAAGGGTGTCGTTATTAGCAAAATCCAAAAAAATTGCAAAACCCCAAAATCTAAAAAATCAGAAAACCCCAAAATCCAAAAAATTAGAAAATCTCAAAATCCAAAAAAATAAAAAAATCCCAAAATCCAAAAAAATGGAAAATCTCAAAATCCAAAAAAAAATTGTGTGTACATATCGCTTTCCTTTTGCATGCATTATTTTCATTTATTTATCGTCTATTTGAATAAAGCTCAGCCCCTTGACAATTACGAAGTTAAAATCATTTTTTTTACTTAATGCAAGGGACTGAGCCAAAGAACAGATCTAACCTATTTTGTTAAGTGTGCAGGGGCAGGGAATTTTGGGGCATGCGCAACGGTGTACTCAGAGCACTCTCTCTCTCTCTCTCTCTCTCTCTCTCTCTCTCTCTCTCTCTCTCTCTCTCTCTCTCTCTCTCTCGCGTATTCGGATCTCATCTCACACTCGTGTCAATTGCAAAATCATTCATTTCATAAACATTGACATAAAATGAAAGATCCACTAAGATGTAAACAATATGTACAAAGATAAGTAGGGAGGTGGCTCACAATCTCCTCACTGTCCACCTCCACTCTCCCCAGATCCCTCCTATCTGTCTGGTGGGGGTGGCATTTCGCCACCACCCCTACCACTCTGGGTGCTCACCTCACCCCGGCGGCATCTCTCCTCCTCCTCGTTCCTCCTACGACTGGAGGAACCTGCCAAGTACTGTCCTACGGAGGCACCGCTCGCCCCGCTCGCGCCGCTCCTGCTCCTACTCCTACTCCGAGCAGCCTGGCCCAGGGTCGTCACTAGACCCCGGAGCTCATCAATCCTGATCTGCTGCGCCGCGCGGTTCCCTCATCGCCTCTGCCACCTGTGCCTCAGCTGCCTTCGTCCGGATGCGCAGCTGATCCCTCTCTCCTGTCGCCGCGTCGACCTGCCCTTGCAACTGGGTCGCTCAGTTGGTGGCAGTCCGCAGCGCTGTCTCCTACAGAAAAATAGTCAAGTCAGTGCTACGTTTAAATAATCTTTAATTTAAAATCATTATCTTACTTACTTGCTCAGCCAGCTCCGCCTGCGCTTTCTTAGCCCTCCTCACTGCTGCTGCCAGTCGATCCTCCAAATCTGACTGGGAGCCCTCTGCCGCTCTGGAGGAGGAAGCACCAACCTCTGCTGCTCTCCACACTCGGTCCAGCTCCCTCCTCTGCACATGCAACACACGTCAGTTTCTTAAATCAGCTATAAAATGGGTAAAGTGTACTTACCAGCTGCTCTGCCTCACGCTGGGCCACCTCTCGGTCCTACATCGCTGAGTAAAGCAGGGCCTAAAGCGAGGCAGTCTCTCCGGCCACGTCCACCTGCAATTCATTTCTAAACAATTAGCTTAATTCCATAAGAAGCAATTCACTAGTTCGAAGTTTAGGAGTTTTACCTGTCGTCGTGCGCCCTTGTAAACCCTCGCCCCGTACTTTAAGGCGTAGGCCTGAAGTTACGCGTCGTCTGTCGTGGCGGTGGACTTAACCTGCTTACCTCGGCGCTCCTAGTTCTGGATCTGCTCCTTAGCCCACTCGCGTCAGTCGCTGGTGTCGTGAAGTTCCCAAAAACTCCGACCAGGCCTGGAGGTCCGGTCTAGGCTGGGGAACTCCACCGCGCTCTGACATAGGCCGAGCGACCTCTGGGACAGATGCAGGTGAAGAGGTAGCACAAGGTTGAGTGCATGCACCCACACCGACCTACTGAAGTAGGGGCGGGCCTGCACCAACCAAGGTTGTCCCTCATCTCCCTCCTCTAGATATGGCTGCCACACCACCTGCGCATCAAAGCACATCCGATTAGTTGCCAAGCAATTAATTGAAGTCAATGAACTTAGAGAGAAGGGTTAGATCACATACATCTAGCTGAGGGTAACTGTCGATTGCATATTGAAGGGATGCCAGTTGGTCGCTCAAAGTATGCGTGTCGCGACGTGGCTCCTAGCGTCGAGCTATGGGCACGAGGCCCGGTCACTCCAGGATCCCCCTCCACAGGACAGGGAGGTGAAGGTAAGCCCAGACCTGCAAAAATGTGAAAGTTGTCAGATTTGTATTCATAGCAAAGTGCAGTAAGCAATGGAGCAAAGGAAAGAAGAGTACTTGGAGAAAGGGGAAGAACCCGCTCGTGGATGTCTGCCGCTCGGAGGCGCCCAAGCTGTCGAACTGATGCGCCAGGAAAGCTGCTCCCCATGCATAGTCACCTACCTGGCCCAGGTCCTCCAAGAGTGGCAGGAACCGATAGTGGACTGTGTTGCCCCTCGTGGCAAACAGAAGTCTGCCCAGGAACAAGATGAGAAAGCGACGCAAGTCCAGGTCTGCCTCGGCCCCTAGCACCTCCGCTAAAACCTCCTGGAAACCCCTCCCCAGCCTCCTCAACTGCCCATCCACTATCTCTCCCACCTTCTTACCTACCTTATAAAGCCCTAAACTCTCCTACAGACTCACTCTAGGGATGAGGGAAGACCTCGCCTCTACAGTCAAGCCTAGTAGTCGGTGGGCTAGATCTCTATAGCAAGGGTAGCTGAACCCACTCACCGGCCACCCATACACCCTCAATCCCGTGATCCGGCTCACGTCCTCCAAGCTGGGGATCATATGACCCCATGGGAACACGAAGGTAGTCACCTCCGCATCCCACCTGTTGCGCAGGGCCTGAGTAAGTGCAGGATCCGCCCTCATCCTATCCATCCTCAGAATCTCACCAAATCCCATCCCATCTAACCTCTCTCTCTGGAACCTAGGGAATGCTAGGTACACGGCTAACACTAGGAGCCAGGAGACTCAGGCCCTCATTTCTCCCTGCAAACACATGTCAGTTTAAAATCAGCTTAATTACTTCCTTAGTTGGACTCTCGGCTTAAGTCGCGGTGGCCTAGTGGGCCGCGACCTTATCGCGACGCCCCGATGTGTCGCGACATTATCGCGCCCCACTTAGGCACCGCGACGTTGGCGCGACGTTCTTAGCCGACGTGACAAGGTCGCGCCCCGTTGACCCGTCGCGACATCTGCTATCGCGACGGGATGACCCGTCGCATTCTTAGACGCAGACCAACCAGAACTTCCTTTGTCCGGCGGCCGTTTCCTTGGGCGTCACGCCCTACATTGAGCCCCCTAGGGGCTTTCCTGTTCATCCTCACACATCAATCGAGGATTAAGGGTCCCGATCGCTTATCATTTTCATCGCTTCTTCCCGGGCCTTCCTCGCCGCCTCGTGGTCAATGGCCGGGACCTCCTCCTCCTCCACCTCGACCTCCAGCACGATCTCCTCTGCTGAAGGCGCCTCCTCCCGCCGCCGGGAGCTCCTTCTTGCCGCTTGCCTCTTCCCCTTCCTCTCGGAAGAACTCGCGCCGCCATCACCACCTCCTTCCATTGCTGGAAGAGCAAGTGAGAGTTTGAGAGAGTTTGGGGAAAGTTTGAGAGAGACAGAGAGCGAGTGGAAGAGCAAGAGGGTGAGAGGGCTAGGGAAGGGGAGATCGCCGGTTGCTTGAGATTTTAAATGCACAAAGGGGGGAAGAAATGGGTTTCTGTACATTTGAGCCACCGGTTGATGTCGCGACGCAGCGGGACGTCCCGTTATTGTCACGTCGGTCAATTGGGCCGCGACATTGTCATGACCACCCACCACGTCGCGACCTCAAGGTGACATATATGGAGGTCGCGTCATCAACAGAGCCTTGCACAAACAGGGCAAAAGTCTTTTTTTTATTCAAATCATTCCCTACATTGGCTAATCACTCCTACATTCTATCAAATGCACTATTCTGCTCTAACTACCACCTGATATCATGCCTACATCACTCTAATCGCTCTCAAGCTCCCGGGGCAGCCGGACGGATCCTCTTTAGTGCTTCAAGGTACTCCCGGGTCACGCCCTCGTCCTCTACCACCTCAGCCTGAAGGAGGCTTGTGGCGCACCCCTCCCAATGGACGATGGCGCGCCCCACGTCCCTTTCATCCTGATCATCGTTCATCTTCCTCTCTTGAATGGGTGGGTAGTGTGAGAGTAGAGGTACCACTGTGCGTGCGGCACTGCACTGTAGGTAGCAACGGTCCGGGTTGTAGTGGACCAATGCTTCATTGCCCAAAAGCCGAAGTGCTAGCCCGGGGCGTTGTGGAAGGCGGATCATTTGGTCGTGGAGGAAGCGTGGGCGCATGTCAAACTCCGCCACAGTCATGGTCTTGAAGTAGTCGCGCCAGCCCTTCAATCCCTTCACTTGCGCCATCTTGCACCACGCTTGTGGTGTCATGTGGAGAGGCGCACCCACAAAAGCCAAGGGGTAGTGTAGCATGGTCTTGCACTCGGTGGAGAGGATGTCCATCACCTGGAATTGTATGTGCATTCCCATCCAGAGCTCGAGGGTGATCACAGAGCCGTAGAAGGGGCCTCCGGTAGCTGTAGAAGATAATCCAGCATATAGGTAGCCCAGAACTGCCTGTCCAATGCTCATACCTTCCGAGATGGAATCGATTATGCTCAGGTTTGGAAAATAGATGGCGTCGTCTTCAGCCGGGAAGAGAATTACGCCGTAGATGCAGATGGCGGCGGCTGTAGCAATGGCAAGGTAATTCCCAGTCTTGCGCTTGCACTGCGAGATGATCCACTGGGCAATGGGGAGAAGATGAACATGCACCCAGCTAGTCATACTGTGCAGATCAGTCTTCTTAGTAGTGATCTCCCCGAGTATACCCCATGCATTGATCAGCGCCACAGTGTAGGAGAGAGCGTGCTCCTCCCCTTTCTTGTACTTCAGGAGACCCAACATTAGTTCCAACTCTTCCAGCAGAATAATAGCCTCGAACCTAGGGAAGACGAATGTATGTGTCTGGGGGTGCCACTTCTCTGCCAATGCGGTAATGCTATCCCACATATGCATAATTTTGTGATACTGCTTGGCCAAGGCAAATGACAGTCCCCACTCTCGCAGGTGATGGGTAGATGCAAAAGGAAGCAAGTTGATCATGGGAGCTAACCAGGGCACTTTGGAGAATCTCTTATGGCCCGGGAGAATCTGACATAGAAGAAGAAAAGATAAAAAGGTTGGAAGCAGCAGAAGGAGAGCAAAGAAAAGAAGAAATTGGATAGAGAGATAAGGAAATCTAGAGAGAGAAAGTCACTTATTTGAAGATTTGGGCATGTGCATATATGCCCGGGCACGGAGGAGAGACGCTGGAGCTCAGCGTAGGACTCTCGGGCCGCCCTTGGACCGGCATAGGGCGGGACATCAGCCTGGACGGCAGAAAAAGACCTCTTCATGGCTGAAGAGAGAGAAAATTGAGCAAGAGAGGGAGAAAGAGAGAGAGTTGCATTTTTGAGCCCCCTACAGCCCTATTTATAGAGCTCTAGGGTAGGAAGTTCATCCCAATCTCGTACCTAGGTGTTAGAGTTATAGTTGGGTAGGTTTAAGAGTCCTAGGAGGAGTTTAGATAGAGATAGGTTTGGATAAAGACGGATTTTTCTGTATTTATCCCGCGACTGAAGTCACGACGCCGCGTTCAGGTCGCGACCAAGCGGGTCGTCGCAACCATGTTGCGCCCCCAAAGTGTGTCGGGTTCTTATCCAGTGTGACTTTGTTGTGTCCATGCGTGGTTTGCTTATGTTTTCTTGTGATATGATGTATATATGTGTCGTTGTTGTGTTAATTGCTTTGATTACTTGTCAAAAATCAGAAAATTTCAAAAAAAAAACAAACAAAAAAAAATGAAAATGCAACGTCACATGTAAGTCAGGTAAGTATTTCTAACCCTACTCCCTCGCATTACTATATGGTATCTACTTATTATATCGCTTCAAGGACCGGCTAGTTCTCAATGTGTTCTGGGATTTGAGTTCCCCTTTACCAAAAAATGGTGATAATCTAGGTACACATTGTTAATCGTTGGATGGGCCATTGAGTCAGATAAGATTAGGAACGATGGACTCTGTCTTGCACAGCGGTTGCAGGAAGACTCTTGACCCACTCTTGGCTGGCTTAACAATATTATCCTTAATATATTTTTCTATTTTCCCCTTTTCTTTGCATTTAATTTGATGATTTCTTTTCTTTAGCCCAGCATGCATCATATAGGACTTTGAGCTTTCATGTCTCATCCCTAGGTAATGATGAGCCCTTGTTGAGTGCCCGACCATTCTTCATATTCTAAAACAAGAAATCCTATTCCACTCCGAATCGGAAGGTTTGCCTCCGAGTGAGTTGTTCCTGTCAGTTTGCCAAGATTTCCTTGTCTGGATTCTCTATACAATTTCATTCTTATTCCTTTTGATCCATTTTGGTTGCGAACCGCTCCCAAGACAGAGTCATGAGTTACCTGCCTGGCACGTACATGTCCCTCCAAAAAGAAACCTGCAAGCCAATCGGCTAGGGTACCTCTCAATCGAGGGGTTGATCATCCTTTTCTCTTCTCCTCTTCTCGTCCAGACTTGTGTCTTCCTTGCATTCTGCTCGAGCAGCTGATTCGGGGCTTTCACAAAGATTCCAATTGCTTGTTGATTAGATCGGGTGTCTCTTTACCTTGGCTCCCACTTTTCAGTCCACTTCGCATCATCTCCGCTTCGCCGTCACTTCGTGACACATCCGCAACATTTCCGCTCCGTTCTCCTATAAAGTGGAATCCAAAGAGGGGAAAATCTGTAGACACCCGATTCTGGCCTACAAGTTGAACTACATTTCTTGTTATCTAAGCAAGCCCCAAGTTGGTTACTTACCTTGAGCCCACCATTAGTCTTGCCTTGAGCCCATTAACAACCTACTTTCCATAAAATCCCGCCCATTATCCATTTAGAAGAGTCCTTGAGCCTTGATGACCATTATTCTCCCGTTTGGTTGGCCAATAATTCTAAGATAATTCATTTTTTTAATGCGACGGGTCGTGGTGTCATGTTTCCTTGTCGCGCCCTCCTTGGCCGTCGCGACAGCCCATGCATATACATACACGTGCCCTTTCTGTCGCGCCCCGCCTAGCTATCGTGTTAGACCGTGTCGCGCCCCTACGATCTGTCGCGACAACAGCTGAACACACAGGCCTCCGCAACCACCTCCTATTTATCCTCCTACGGCCTTATCCTCATCCCTTGTAACCTCCCAACCTATCTGAGCGCACCTAGAGGTTGAGGGACTCTTTGGAAGCTCTCTTAGGACTCGCCATGCAAATTTCCATGGGATTTATCAGTTTATTTGGATAATTATCATGAAAAATGGGATTTTATCTCTCCTCGGTCTATAAAAGAAAGTCATCTCCTTCAGAGCAAAGAGAGCCCCATTTTTACCCCGAAGGGCTGCCGAATTTTTCGGTGATCTGGGCTTAGCCCGCAACCCTTCCTTTTCTCTGATTTCCTTACCTATTCTACATCAAGTCATGCCATTTTGCTCATCCACAAGGTTTGGAACGTGAGGAGGGCGATTCCCACTCTTTCCGGAGGCCTTTGCACGAGCCAACAACGCATACCACGCCAGGGAGTCGCTCCACATGGGGCTCTTTCTCTCTTCCCCCTTCTTCTCCTTTCTTCATGCATTTTGCTATTCCATTTTTAGATAGGTTGCATTACCTTCCTTTCCCATGTTTTCCCATCACCCTAGGGGTTTAAAAAACCACCCCCAGGTTCATTCCCCCCATGCTCCCTCTTTCTCTTTCATTTTTGAATGGATACTATGCTTAACTCGTTCTAACAGGGTTTCTTTCATTGTTTTCATTGTTTTGGCAGGCACCCAAGTGAAGTTTCACGAGGAGCTCTTGTCCTCTGGCCGGGTGGAGGGCAAGAAGAAGGTCCCCTCACTTTTCTCCTGCACTGTAGAGGACGCGACGGATGGGAACGACGCGACAGTAAGACGTGCCCTACGCGGGCATCGCGACAACAGCTCCATCGCGTCGGGGTCCCCCGTCGCGACATCAGTAAGTCCTTCTGTCCTCTTTCCTTTTCCTAGCTTAGTTAACCTATTTAGTCCTTATCATTAGGCAACTAGTTAGGTGGTGATCACATCCTGTTTTCCATGCCCTTATATTGAATACATGTTTGTGTGTTCTGGGGGTGCACATTCTCTGTGATTACAGTTGGCAGGACAGTGATGCGAGTCGGTCCTCGGGAACTCGGCCAGGAAGTAACGTCCATCGAGCTGTCCCCGAACTATCCATTAAGGGGAGACGCACGGAGACGAGGTTCCGGGCGAGCCGAGTCCCACCGAAGTCCTCGGTGGCACCGCGCCAGCCTGGACTTCCTTAACATTGACCCGCGCGACCATAATGGAAAGGCTCGTTGGCAGGAAGGCTCGAAGATCACGGGTCATGTCTACTAACTGTCCTGGCACGACTATAGTAGGAAGGTCCAATAACGGCAAGTCATAAAGGTCGCCACTGTTGGCTGCACGTGATCACCGATCCGAAGTATTCAGGACCAATCCAGCCACACCTGCCCCCATTACCCCACTTGGCGAGAATCCCGAGGTAGTTTTTGGGGCACGTCTCCAATTTACCTTCCATACTCCGACCCACAGAACCCCTATAAAAGGGAGAAGCATCCCTCGTGAAAAAGGTACGCAACTTCTAGCCCACAAACTCTCTTGCTCCGACCTCCCGAACTGACTTGATCGTCGGACTCCTTCCCCACCAAGGTCACTCGGTGGTCTTGCAGGTAGAAGCTTGGCAGCACACGCAAGGCGCACCATCGTCCCTTGGGAGCTGCTCAGCCTGAGCCGACCCTGTTACTCAAGCAGTAACAATGGTGATTTTAGTTTAATTTTAGAATTAATTTTTCATCCGGCAAAAATTAACCCGAAAATCATTGTGTTGACTTAATCTTAATATCTGTGCATCAATAATTCAAGATATTTACGTTTCTAGAATCAACACATTTTTCTAAGAATTATGGTGTTTTTGGATTTCCATTCCGTTACCGAATTCTGGTGGCACCTATAGATACCGCTTCGAGTTCGTAAGGAACTCCGAGCGTCCATAAAGGGGGATATGATCGGGGTGGGGTGTGATCGTGATCGCCAGGCACGCAAGGGCGCCAAATGCATGGGGAGATGCACGACGAGGGGTGCGGGTGGAATGGATGATCGCAGAGAATACCTGTTGGAGCGTGGGGATATTGCGCGGGGGATGTGGGTCCTTTCTTCCTCTAAGAGCATAGCCAGCCGTGGTAAGGGCGTTTTCCTTGTTGATTACCCTGAAAAAGAAAAAGACGAAGAAAGGAAAAGGGGATTAGCCAAATAATGTGTAGTATCGAATCCAAAAGAATGAAATGAAATGAATAAAGAACATGGGGAACGACTTACCGTGTGGTGGCTTTTAAACCCCTAAAAATATAGGTGTGTGTGTGTATGCATGCATGTATGTGTGTAAAAAAGGAGTATGGGGCCACGTGGGGCCCGGAGGAGTTGAAATGTAAATAAAAGGGAGAAAGGGGAGGGGGTGCTTCCCCAAAAGTGAATGGCGCGGTGGCGTTGTCGGTTGGACGGAGGAAGAAAGGGAAGACGCTTCCACCTCGCTCCGCTTCGGTGCACGTGGAGGAAGACGACGGGGATGCCGGCTCCGAACTCTGAGGAACGGGGACATAGTTTGGCGTAGAAGGCCGTCCCCTTGGGCCGGGGTCGAGATGAGAATCCTGCACGGCTTCGCCGCAGTGAGTGGACCCCGACTTACAAATGACCCTCGGGGGTCTATTTATAGGCATCAGACGCTTGAATCACATCGGCTACAGTGGACGTGACTATAAGAGTGAATCGGGTCTGCCCCGACCGCCGCAATAAGAAATTCGTCCGCAATGGCTGCCGCGATTAGGAAGCGCCGCATTTGTCGCTTGATTTGCGCGATGATTACGGCCTACGGCCACCTTCAGAATCGCGTCGGGGATGACCGTCGTGTTCTTGAAACGCGTCGGCCTACCCCGCCGTGACTTTGTTTTGGGCACGTGGGCCATAAATGCGACGGCTTCCGGGGTCTGGCGTGTCAGGCCTAGGACCTAATCGCGTCGGCCTGGTCGGACGCGATTCAGAAATTTTGTGTGATTCTGAGGTCCAGGCGCTCGAGTGCGACGACTTTTGGGGCCTAGGGCCTAATCGCAGCGGCTCCGGCCGACGCGTCTCTAATTTGAAATGTGTCCAGACGGCAGGACGTGATAAATTATTTATGAATTTTATTTATGAAAATCCCGCCAAAACCGACATTGAAATCGCGGCGCTCACAGCAGACGCATTCATAAAATGCCGTTGGACATTTTCCATAAATAAAATAGATAATTCTTTATCGCGTAGCACAAGGCTGTCGCGATAAGGACTCTTGGCCTTGTCGCGCCCTAGATGTCCGGCGTGACTTGGAATCACGTTCGCCTTGCCAGACGCGTTTCAGCTATCTTCATTAACGCGTCCAGCAGGCCCGTCACGACACCCTGATCACACCCCGAAGACCCGTCGCGACCTGAAATGGAAGTCCACGACCTCCGGCCAGCCTTGGAAATGAAGGGGAAGACTGGGGAAGGATGGGTGAGATCCAGAAATATTGGGAAAACACTCTTGCAAGGAAAAATGAGGGTCATTTGTGGCGTTATGGCGCAACATGAAATTTACCCACGGTGGAGTCAAAATCGCGTGTCTACAACTGCCACACCTTAGCGTCTGCTTTGCAGGGGAGCGAAGCGGAGGGACATGAAGTGGAATGCGATGGAGTGAAATGGAGTGTAATGAAATGAAAAGAAATGAAGTGTAGCGGGAGCAGACTGAAAAGTAGATGCCAAGGTGAAAAATAGACACGCATAATCATTGGTGACTGCCACCTGATAAGAGTCTTTCACTAACACCCAAGGAAGTCACCACCGGAGAAGAAGACCTAAAGAAACAAATGTTTGGATTGGAAGAAAGTAAAGTGTGCACACGAGGGGCACGAGAGGAAGTGTGTATGTGGTACACGAAGGAAAGGTGCCATGTGGGGCATGAAAGGAGAGATCAGCTTCCAGCGAAGGGGAAGTACCTAAGGACAAGATCCGTTAGGTTGCACTATCGAGGGCGTCTGGCACTGCCTTACGTGGATCTACGGGAGAGATCAACTTCCAGCGAAGGAGAAGTACCTAAGGACACGATCCGTTAGGTTGCACCATTGGGGGCGTCTGCCACTGCCGTAGGTGGATCTATGGGAGTAAAGACGAAATAGGGGGGATAAATCCAAATAGAAGTTCTCAAGGAAATCAACCCGGAGGCGACAACAAAGGGAGTTGGGTACTTGACCCGAAATGGAATATTTCAAATTGCTAGGGAGTCAGAGCGCGAACAGCTCTCAAGTTGCATTGGAAGAGTGGTCTTCCACAGTGACTTCAATATGCATATATGCTGAGCTAAAAGAAAAATAGGTTTAAAGGAGTAGAAAAAAACCAAGGATATTATTGTTACAATGACGTTGAGTCAGGACCAGGGGGTATGCATGGGTCTGTTGTCCTCACGTGCCAAGCGTAACGGCCTATCCGTGCGGGGAGAATCCTCTGGGATAATCATTTTTTTTGTTAAAAGGGAACTCAAATCCCAGATTCCTCAGAGCCACAATATCCTTGGTATGCTCTAAGGGTATAACATATAGATAACTTGATGGTGGGGGCAGCAGCAGCCTGAAGCAGCGCCAGATGGAGTAACTCGAATCCTGCGCTCAAAATTCATTAGCCAAGAAAACACAGATATCATGGAAAAACAACATTCACAGCATGGAGCATGCAGCATGGATAAAGTAGTCAACAACAGATGCAGCTCAAACAATTTTGTTTGTTAGACCATGAGGATAAGTGATCTTCTGGCCAAGGAGTTTGGAGTTCAAGTTAGGAGGAACCAATGAAGGGGAAGAATTGCATCAATCTGACGCAGACAGGATGCAATTGCCTTGTGCAATACCATTGTGAAATTTTTTTTTGGAGTTTTAAAAGTATTTGAATTTTTAGATTTTGGAGATATTTGAATTTTTGTTGGATTTTTGAAGTATTTGAATTTTTATGGAGATTTTTTCTGAGAATATTTGAATTTTTTGTTGGTTTTGGAAGTATTTGGTTTTCTTTGTGATTTTGGAAATATTTGAATTTTTTGTTGGTTTTGGAAGTATTTGATTTTTTCTGGGATTTTGGAAATATTTGAATTTTTGTGGGATTTTTGGAGCATTGCCATGCCATGGCGACATCAGGGTTACAAAAATCGACTGGCGAGGGGTCTTTGTTACCTCCCGTTTCATTAAGGAATGCTTAGAGTAGGGCGTGCATTTTAACGTGGCACCCACAGGCTAATTGCACTTGGTTGACGGTGGCACTACCAAAGCCATGCCTGAAAAAGGCGACTGGGTCTAACAGGGAGAAGGGAAAAGAATTTGGAGATAAGCTTTGTATGGATACTTGAAGAGTTTGGGTTTGACTTCCTTCGTTGGCACAGCCGTCAGAAGATTCAGTCTCATTTAAGCACTAGGGCTTTGGAATTAATTTATGACCATTTGTTTGTTAGGAACATGCGTACGACCGAGTCCATTTGTATCTCTACGGGGACTTTGCCACTCTTTGCCATGCCCTATTATGATTGATTTGGTTTTTGATTTTTGCATGCATACGTCCAGGTCCATTTGGATCTTTGCGGGGACTTTGCCGCGCTTGACATGCATTTGTGTAACGTCCCGACGCGGAATATCGGAGCGGGATTACAGTTATTAAATAGTACAGAGTGAGAAATAAATAACAAACCATTGCACATTTGGAATAATATCAACCGAACTCCCATTTCATTAATAAACCACCAAACTTCATTACAATCACCAATAACTTACCAACTTCATGAACTAACTATTACATCAACGTATCATAGCCAAAACTAGGGCCCAGAGTACTTTATTCAAACTTCAACTAATACATCAAGACTGACTGACTCACTAACTCATAACTACACTAACTAACTACTAAGCAAATGGTTACCGAAACGGTCACTCCTGAGCATCCTCCTCAGTCCCATCCTCGTGAGTGTGGTATCCATCTGACTCACCTGAAACACATTAAATAAATACGCAGGATGAGCGAATAACGCCCAGTAGGACTTAATATCTCATGAGAACAAGTATGCTTTAAAATAATTAATGTCTTAATGCCAAGGTAACTAAAGAGCATAGTCATGTAGAGTGAGTAACGATAAAAAGAGAACGATAACATCTGGCATAGGGAAAATAACACAACGAGAACGATAATAGAATGGCCATGTAATGATATAGCAAGTAAATTGCACAACGGTGCACTGGTAACGATAATGATTGCACTTTGATTGTCATAGATTAATCTTGATAGTATGATGGCGTTGGATGCATGTCGTACACATCCTTGATCATTTTAACTCCCATGGGCACTGGCACTTTTCGGGCGCTCCTCCCAGGACCTGATCGGGCCCCATTGCACTGGCATTAGTCATTTCTTTATCTTAGACAATCATAATAATGGCCAATAGAGTACCGAGAAATAGATGAGAGTAGTAAACAAACTAGACGAGAGAGTAGAGAGAACGTGAACATATGAGAGGATATAGATAGTAGACGAGATAGGGACAATATCGTAAAAACACGAGAAACAACGATAGTCACAGTTGCACGGCACACCCTCGTGGGCCGGTAGTCCGGTAGAAATCACCACCTCCCACTAGCCGTGCTATGAACACAGGCTAGATGGTCCTATGTGATCACAAGATAAGGAGAGATCACACTAAGGCCATGGATCGTACTGATCCCTAAAGGTGTAACGGGTTTTGGGGTACAACTAGCTCGTCGGCTAAGGACATGCGCCAAAGCCAAGAAGACTTACGGAGGCCTTGAGAAGGAGTCCCTGGCCCAGTCGAGAGTATTCTCGATGGAGAGGTGGTCCAAGTCAAGAGAAAGTGTGTAAAAACTAATTAAAGTTCGTCGTGCCTCGAGTGCTCGAAGGCTGAGGGAAACGGTATCGGTGTTCAAAACGCACAAGTAAAATGAAGACAAGTGTCATTAATTAAAATAGGGAATTTAGTCATTTACTTCGCTAATTTACCAGATACATTATTGAATAATTTATTTGGGGTCAAATGGCAAGCATGAAGGTTGTGTGTGCAAGTGTATGAAATCAAGAGAACATGTATAGTTGTGCAAATAGCTTTTAGATTAATTAAATTCACGTAATAATGCCCATTAATAATTAACAGTTCGGAATTATACATGACAATACTCTATTTGGGTTTAACATGATTTAATAAACATGTATGGCAGGGTTAAATGAGAAAAATCAGAGTTCTGGCCGCCATAGTCAGATCGCGACGCAGGCTACTATCGTGATCAGGTCGCGACAAGGCGGACCGGTGCGTTCAGGTTGTTGCCCAGCTGGCAAGCCCAGAAGGGGGGTGAATGGGATTCTAAAAAACTGATTATCTAAACCTATCCACAAAAACGTTCACACAACAGACACTTGATCATTGTTAGTGTTAGTGAAAAGAAAACAACAAACACAAAGCAAGCAATCACACTACACAAGATTTTATCTTGGTTCGGACCTACTCTCCACAGGAGTCCTACGCCCAGTCCCTGAGCAACAACTCAGGATTCACTACCCAAGGGTGCAGTCTCCCTCAAGGACGCTTACACACCCAGCAGCAGTTGGTCTTCTCTTCACAACCCGAAGAGGTATACACCACCTTGGAACACTCCAGGTCTTCCTTCAACACGAAGGGAAAACTACCACCCAGGAATCCCCAGGTCTTCCTTCAACATAAAGGGAATAAACATAAAAAATGTGTTCAAGGGATGATACGCCCCTAGACCAAGCTAATAGCACAATGCTTGATCCGAAGCGAAGACTAAGAGGAAAAGATCTACAATAAAGAACACTCTCAATACACGAAAGCTCTCTCAAGGTTCTACACTAGACACAGAGAGCTAAGAGCTTGAACAATGGTGAGTGAGGCTTCGCTCTTCAGATGCTCACCAAAAACTAAAACTGAAGGCTTTAGGAGTTATAGAGTATTCTCTATCATTATCCATATTCGGACTGCTTTCTTCTGGAGCATCAGTCTTTATTATATATCTTCTTTTAAAAAGTAGTCGTTGAAGTATCTGTTGTCTCTATGTTCAGAGAACGTTAGAATGCTTGGCTTTCCTTTGCAGTCAATGGTTATGCTTGGCTTTCCTTTGCAGTCAATGGTTCTTTGCGTTCCACGCACATAAGAAGAAAATCCTTCTTGATATCCTCCAGCTTCTACTTTATCCAACGTTGTATAGAGTCGTGCTGTCAGAGACCTGCACACATTAAATGCTAAAACATAGACAGCTAAGCTGTCACTTGTTGTCAGTCAACGTTAGAGTGAGAATACATCAAAATAGAAATTACATTATGTCTTTCCAAAAAGATATTACATGCAGAAGCATAAGAATAGAAGATATCTGGACATGCATCGTGTAGAGAAATGTATGGTTATATTTAATGCATGGATAAAAGAGAAATACGCGGGATGACTTTGACTTGTCAAGATATTTGAATATCAAGGCATTATATTTCATGAAATCGTTGTGAGAATCACTTATGAAATCGTTGTATGAGTGAATCATTTGAGAACGAATAATTACAAGCAAATCGTTATAACTAAATCGTTGTTTTGTTTTATCGAATCGTTACACAGACCAAGTCGTTGTTGTAACTTGTCGAATCGTTACAACAAGCAAATCGTTGTGTAACTTATCGAGTCGTTATAATGACCAAGTCGTTGTTGTAACTTGTCGAATCGATGTAAATACCAAATCGATGTGGAACTTATCAAATCGTTATGAGAGATAAATCGTTGTTCTCACCTACCAAATCGATGTGAAACCGAATTGTTGTGAGAGCAAATCGTTGTTCTCACTTATCAAATCGATGTGAAACAAGATCGTTGTGAGAGCAAATCGTTGTTCTCCTTATCAAATCGTTGTGAGAGCAAATCGTTGTTCTCCTTATCAAATCGTTGTGATCACTTAGTGAATCGTTCTGAGATCGAAATCGATACGATCACTTAGCGAATCATTCTGAGATCGAAATCGATATGATCACTCAGTGAATCGTTCTGAGATCGAAATTGATATGATCACTTAGTGAATCGTTCTGAGATCGAAATCGATACGATCACTTAGCGAATTGTTCTGAGATCAAAATCGATACGATCACTTAGCGAATCGTTACAAAAATTAACTCGATAGGGGTAAGGAAATTGTTATGAAATCATGAAATTGATATGAGTGGAAATCATTATGACTTGCAATGAAATTGTTATAACATTTAGAGAAATCGATGTGTACTTCGAAAATTTATATGCACTTGATTTTCTGAGATTCATTTCCTGTGCTCAGATCTCATTAAAAACTTGTTAGATTAACCTTTAGTTTAGTTTTATTAATCACCAAAATAGATATGTAATTTATCTAAATTACATGGGGATAAACTGATCATCAATCTCCCCCTTTTTGGTGATGACAAAACATAACAAAATTCATAGATGTTCATGAAATAAATTTAAGTGAATCTGCAGAAATAAAATGAGAAATGTATTTCAGAAACACTATATTTCTCCCCCTTTTTGTCAATAAGCAAAAAGATAAAATACTGAGACAAAGATGGAGAGAAAAGAAGAGTGAGAGTAAGGAATTATGTCATTGATCCTAAGGGGGTATAGGGAGGTAGACAGCAAGCGACAGAAGAGAGGCATGCCGAGAAATGATGTCCCAAGCCTCAAGCTCCTGGTCTTCAAAATTTTGCTGAAAGACCCCACTTTCGATGGAATAAGAGGATCCCATATCAGGAATCATTCGTTTGATATGAAGCTGCCGCTGTTCTGCTAAGAAGTGGGCATAGTGATCCCGATCAAGAGTGAATTTGTAGAAACTGCTTTTTCCAAAACTGGCACGCTGAAGGAACTGATCAATAGAAACTGGATAGAAAATTTGATTGTCCTTCAGTTCCTTTTTCAAGGAGAGAAAAACTTTGTACCGCTCCACCCACTGAACAAAGAGCTCTTGAACCGGATTGATAGAATTTAAGTCTAAGAGTGCTTCAGCTAAGAGAGGGGGCTTGCCTACCTTGAACAACGAGCTATTCAGAGTTTCCAACTGAAGAGCAGATTGATTCTAATGCTTTTCCCAGTAGGTGGGAGACAACCTTTCACATTATGATAGCAGAGGAGCAAGAACCTCATATGAGATATGGCCTAGATGAAAATCTCTGAAGAGGAATCTTTGGAAGGAAGGAAGGCGACCCTGCTGAGCTGAGATTCGTCCCATTACACGAGCAAATCTCTCAAAGATAGTAGAACCAACTGAGGAGTCCATGACCAGGGAGTGTAACTTTGGAAGAAATACAATTTCTGGCATTTTCAGGGTAGCAAAATCCACTTTGAAAGAGCAATTAACTGGATTTTCAATTTTGACCAAAGCAATGGCTCCCTGGAATTGACCCAACTGCACTTCAGGTAACTTGTTGAGATAACGATAGTCATTGTAGAGATGGAAGTGCCGAATGAGTCTGATTTCCTTGCGGATAAAAGGTGCCCAGAGTGCTTGGTGATGAAGGACAAACCACTCAAAGAGGGTGAGTGGGTGGTCCTGGGGTGGAAACTGATCTGACTTTGCAAGTAGAAACTTTCTGTAGAGAGGCTTGTGCCCCTTGGCCCACTGATCTTCAGACTTGCATTCAGCCATTTGGAAGATTTTGGATTGATCAGCCTTGGAGATGTGGCAATAGGGAAGGACAACATTGAGGTGATCAGATAGATTGAGAAAAGGAACACCAAAAATGGTGGCAAGGATACACTTTTGGAGATATTCACAATAGATTGGTTTCCTTCGATTGTCAACAGTGAGGGAAAACCAAAGAGGAGGAAATTTGGGTTCGGAGGGAAGAGCAAGAGTTGTTGAGAGTTTCCTATTTTTAGGGACAGGACTAGGAGAACTAGTCATGTGGACATGAGAGGCAACTGCCAGGACTGAGGTGAGTGTGTTAAGTTCCAACTCATCCTCGAATTTATTGAGAAATGCACTTGCAAGTTGTGTACTTTCAGGTATAAAGGTAATAAAGGAGGGAGGAGTAGGAGGATGAAAGAATGACTGTGGAGAAATAGAAGGGATATCAGATGGTCCTGAAGAGGAAGGACCAGAGGAAGAGGCTCTAGTGGATGAAGATGCTGGAGGAACCTCAACAGAAGATGAAGGTGGAGGTATAATAGTGGAGGAGACAGGAGATGAAGTGGATTGGGAAGGAAATGGTGTTGGGGAAGAGATGGTGCGAGGCATGGGTTGTTTGAAAGGGATATGTGCTGGTGGTTCTGTGGAGGAAGATGGTGGTGAAGGAGGGGCCGGAGTTGCAAGAGGAGAAGGATCAGGAGCTTCTGGAGCTACAGCTGGTTCTTCTACTCTTGGAATCTCACCCTCGGAAACCACTGGCCCTGTTGGCCCAGAAACATCCTCTATTGGCCCTGGTGGCCCAGTCTTTATAGCTTCAACATGATCCTGCACTGCAGTTGCTATATCTTCAACAACCTGTGGCCCGGATGGCCCTGCTGGTTCTTCTGAAATTGGCCCTGATGGCCCAGCATCTTGTTGCCTGGCCTCTGAAGGCCCAGAACTACAGACTGGTTCTGCAGAAGAAGGAGCAAGAGGGGCATTTGTGGACTGCGCCCTCACCAAATCTGCAAGTGCAGCAATAGACTCCTTAATGCTAATAAGCTCACTTCGCACCCATCTAACTGCATTTCTGACCATGCCCATGTCCTTAGCTGAAGTACTCTGGCTTATAAAGATAGAAGCAATATCAGATTGCACAGAGCATATGATCTTTCCTTGTTCATCCATTCTAGCAACTAGGGGCTTCCCTTTGTCATTTTCCCTAGCAATGGGCTCCACATGATCATCATTTACATCATCTGAGGCACTCTCCATAATGCCTTCTCTGAACTGATCATCAACGGGGAGACTAGCAGTGTGCTCCCCCTGAGATGTTGCTTCCTTCTCAATAGATTGCTCCCCCTCAATAGGAGCATCAACCATATGAGTATCAACTGGAACATCTTCTTCTTCTTGCTCCCCCTGAATAGGAGCATCCTCCATGACAGTTTCTTGAATGTGGCCAGATGCCACAACATCTGTTGCTGGTTCACAGGACTGTTCAGGCTCCCCCTGAGTGCTCGGAATGGATTCCAGCACACTTCTAAGAACAGATGCCAGTACTGTGGTGGGGTTGATAGCCTCTGAAGCTCCCTCAACTGGCTCAATATTCTCTTGAGGAGTATCCTCAATCCTACTGCTGCTTGCCATTGAGTCTTCAATTCTAATTTCTGCTTCACTGCCTTGGATATCTGCTACTACTGCCGCTGCTGATTCTTCTTGAACCACAAGTATTTGTACCTGCTATTCTTGAATGCTTGGCGCTTCTGCCCTTGCATCTTCTTGCTTAATTTGAGCATCTGGTACTACTGCTGCTACAATTGCTGGAACTGCCTCTTCTTGGGCTTCTTGGGCTTCGCCAATGATGGCCTGACCCTCAGCCACTGAGGTCTTGGTCCACACACCACCAACCAAAGAAAATCAACTCTTCTTCAAGTTTCTGCTGCGAATGGCCTGCCCCATCTTTTCTGACATAGCCCCAGACAGATTAACACCAAAATGTTGAAAATTTTTGGTCAGCAAATGGGCGTAAGGTAGGGACACATTCAATTTGCTTTTCTTGTCCCAAACCTGAGCATGAGCAGACTTCATTCTTTATAAAATCACTTCTGCCATATTTATGCTCTGGTTCTGGATAGCCCAGAACATCATATCGGAGTCCGCCTTTGTACAAGTAGAAAAGGTGGCACTCCTAGGGACCAGTATCTGACACACAATAAAATGCAGAATGCGGTTGAATGCGTTCAGCTGGTTGATATCTATCTTCCCGTCCTTTAATCTGAACTCGGGACCAACAATCCCTAGACCCTTTGCCTGGATGTCGATAGTGTGTATTCCACTGTGACCGATGGTGAAAACTCCAAACAAAGACTCCAACAAGGCATATGTGATCCTAATCTGGGTTCCCTTGACAGTGGATGTCAAAGACCCATCCTCTTCGGACTTCAAGCAAACATAAAACGCCTTCACCAGGTCTGGATAACTCACCTTTGACAGGGTTTCCAACTTCGTCCATTTCATTCTCTCCATGGCTTCTAAGATGCTATGCATTCCATTCTTCTCCAAATCCACAATATCTACTACTTTGTTTCCGCACAGCTTGGTCTTCACAGTGGTAAACCTCTCTTGCTGCTCGGCGGTGAGGAATGTAGCTCCATAGCCCCCAACGGTGCCGAAAACTCCAGAAACGGCCATGGATTTGAATGGTGAAAGGTTCTGGATGATTGGAATGGAGATTGGAGCAGAAGCCCTCAAGAAATTTCTTGCGGGAAAGAGGTGGAGACTTTGAAATCACAGAGAGTCGATGCCGGAGTCGATAGGGTTATCGTCTCAGGCAAGTTAAAGGAGAAGAGAGCGGGAAGTGAATCGGTATGGCACAGATTTCGGGTTTTTATCAGGTAAAGGCGAAAAACGCCATAATGACAGAAAACGACAAAAGACTAGTTTGACAGGAATAAATCCTTTTAAAATTATGAACCGTCAAAGATAACTATGAAGCAAGTAATATTTAAAGGATTTACTTAATTTCAAAGGGAAAAATAATTGATATTCTGAAATAATTGTTATTTCAGTTATTTACAGACAAATATATCACAAATTGCACATACCTAATTTCCTTCTAAGAGACGTAAATCTCTCTTCGGGTAAAGCCTTTATGAAGATGTCTGCTAACTGATTTTGAGTATTAATAAAGGAAATATCTCTATTACCATTTGCTACATGATCACGAATAAAGTGATATCTAACCTCTATATGCTTTGTCCTTGAATGCTGAACTGGGTTCTTGGTGAGATTTATCGCACTGGTGTTATCGCACAACAAGGGAATTGTCTTGATATTTAGTCCAAAGTCCTCAAGCTGCTGTTTGATCCATAAGAGTTGTGTACAATAGCTTCCAGCAGCCACGTACTCAGCTTCAGCTGTAGATAGTGCTACTGAATTTTGCTTCTTTGAGGACCATGATATCAGACATCCTGCAAGAAATTCACAACAACCACTGGTGCTTTTTCTATCTATTTTGCATCCAGCGTAGTCAGCATCAGAGTATCCTACTAAATTAATTTCGCATGATTTTGGATACCACAGACCTAAGTCATGAGTTCTAGTCAGGTATCTAAAAATTCTTTTGACACTTATTAAGTGAGACTCTCTAGGGTCTGCCTGATACCTAGCACACATGCATACACTAAATAGTATGTCGGGTATACTAGCAGTTAAATAGAGTAATGAACCTATCATACCTCTGTAGACCTTTTGATCTACCTTCTTACCATCCTTATCACTGTCTAATCTTGTTGATGTACTCATCGGTGTTGACAGTGGCTTAGCGCTTTCAAATCCAAACTTCTTTAAAAGTTCCTTGGTGTATTTGGCTTGACAAATATGAGTTCCTTCCTTTCCTTGCTTGATTTGCAATCCGAGGAAGTAGTTTAGCTCCCCCATCATGCTCATTTCAAATTCTCCCTGCATAAGCTTTTCAAAATACTTGCAAAGAGATTCGTCAGTAGAACCAAATATTATATCATCTACATAAATTTGTACAATCAATACATGTTTGACTTTGGACTTAACAAATAATGCACTATCTACTTGACCTCTAATAAAACCATGGTTCAATAAAAATGTACTTAAACGTTCATACCATGCTCTTGGTGCTTGTTTGAAACCATATAAAGCTTTATGCAACTTAAATACATGATTTGGAAAATCAATATCATCAAAACCGGGAGGTTGTTCTACATAAACTTCCTCCTTTATGAAACCATTTAGAAAAGTAGATTTTACATCCATTTGAAAGAGTTTTAAATTTAATGCAAAAGCATGTGTAAGTAAAATCCTAATTGCCTCAAGTCTAGCTACTGGTGCATAGGTTTCATCAAAATCTATGCCTTCCTCTTAGGAATAGCCTTGAGCTACCAGTCTGGCCTTGTTTCTTGTGATCACACCAGCTTCATCCAGTTTGTTCCTGAACACCCATTTGGTGCCAATCACAAGATGATCTGATGGTCTCGGAACAAGTGACCATACATGGTTTCTCATGAACTGATTAAGTTCATCTTGCATGGCTAATATCCAAGATTCATCAGTGAGTGCTTCTTTGACTGTCTTAGGCTCTATTTGAGACACAAAAGCTATGTAGCCACAAGGAATTATGTTACCTCTGGTTCTTACCCCAACCGATGGATCACCAATGATGTTTTCCAGCGAGTGATCTTTCTTATACCTCCATTGTTTTGGGAGACTATCGTGTGATGTATCCTTTTGTTGTAGTTCTTCCAAGGGTGAATCTTCCTTATCCTCGATGGATATGTTCTTTAATTTCTTGGACAATTTTTCTGCATCATCAACATCACTATCTTCTTCCTCACTCAAGGAAGAGTTAGTCTCATCAAAGATAACATGTACTGTCTGCTCAATTAATAAACTACGCTTATTAAATACTCTATATCCTTTGGGTTTAGAAGCATACCCCATGAATATACCTTCATCTAATTTTGCATCTAGCTTACCAAGGTCTCTTTTTTTGTTGTTATGGATGAAGCATGGACATCCAAATGTCCTGAAATGGCTAATCTTTGGCTTCTTCTGCTTGTATAGCTCATATAAAGTCTTCTTCAAGATTGGCCTGATCATTACTCTGTTAATGATATAACATGCTGTGTTGACGGCTTCGGCCCAAAAATATCTTGGCAAATCATATTCTGATAGCATTGTCCTTGCCATATCCAATAGGGTTCTATTCTTTCTCTCAGCAACTCCATTTTGCTGTGGTGTCCTTGGTGCTGAGAAGTTATGCTCTATCCCTTGATCATCATAGAATTTGAAAATTTTCTCATTCTGAAATTCTCCTGCCATGGTCTGATTGAATACCAATAATGTTGTGCTTCTTGTCTTTCTGCATCTTCTTACTGAAGCTGACAAAGCTATCGAATGTATCATCCTTATGCTCCAAGAAGGATACCCATGTAAACCTGGAGTAGTCATCTACTATAACAAATCTAAAGTTCTTTCCTCCGAGACTTGTGGTTCTCATTGGCCCAAATAGATCCATATGTAGAAGTTCTAAGGGTTTAGAGGTAGTTACCACAGTCTTTGACTTGAAGGATGACTTGGTGTGCTTTCCTTTTGCACACGGCTCACAGACACCATTCATTTTTGCACTTACCTTGGGTAGACCTTCCACCAAGCTTCTCTTGATCAACTTTCTCATGCCATCCAAGCTGCAGTGGCCCAGTCTTCGGTGCCAGAGTTCTGTTGACTGCTCTTTATTTACCGCCAGACATAAGTCCTGGTCCTTTAGTTCTTCTAGATAAAGTACATACATGTTCTTTTCTCTGTTAGGTTCACCATCCTTCATAATACTGCATTTTGATTCTTGAAATCTGATTTGATGTTCTTTATCACATAGTTGGCTGATACTGATAAGGTTATGCTTCAATCCTTTGATGCATAGAACATCTTCGATAACGGTTTTGCCTTTACTCCCTACTGATCCGCTACCTATCACAGTCCCTTTTTCATTATCTCCATAAGTGACTGTGCCTTCTTCAGCTTCAAGATGGGAGAATAGCTTTCTGTTCCCTGACATGTGCCTTGAGCATCCGCTATCCAAGTACCATTTAGATGCTCGAAGGTTTACTTGTAATGAAAACACTAAGCTTTAGGTACCCAAGTTCTTTTGGGTCCTGGTTGGTTAGTATCATCAATTTTCCTTTTAATTATCCATATTTTATGTTTAGTTGGACATGTCATTTTAATATGACCTAACTTGTTGCAATGGCTACAGCAAGATATTTTACTTACTTTCTCATTTGGAATATATTTAAAGTTTGACTTGTATGCGATATCTTGTTCGGGTATAAACTTAGGTGTTGGATATATTTTAGGGTATACTGTTGTATCTTCATTATCGGGAGGAGTATAGCCTAATCCATGTTTCTTTCTACCAGATCTTCTAGCTCCTTTTAGTATTAAGGTTGTTTTGCCATTTGTAAATTTCTCTAGTGTGCTAGATAATTTTTCATTTTCTGTTGTTAATGTGTTAACTTCATGTTTTAATTTGTTCACTATTTCTTGGTTTTCCAAGCTTGCTAATTGTTCATTTTTATTTTTTAGGTCCTCACACAGCAATTCGTTTCTCCTTTTTAGCTCTGTGATTTGTTTTTCTAGTTGTTCATTTTCAAATTTTAGATCTGAATTAGTATTTTCTAAACATGTAGTCTTTTTCTTACTGACTTTTGGTGAATTGCATACCTCTTTATATTTGTAGTATAATTCATTAAAAGCTTCTTCTAAATTATCAGAATCAGATTCGTTACATGAAGAAAAGGACGAGTTAGATGTTACCTTTTCATCGACGTTAGCCATGAATGTCAGGTTGGCCTCTTCTTCTTCTCCTCAACTGGAACTCGACTCACTGTCAGAGTCGTTGTTGTTGTCCCAGGCTGCTGCCATGGCTTTCTTCTTGTATCTTCTAGGTCTTCTGGAGCTGTCTTTCTTTCTGAACTCACTTTTCTTCAATTTTGGGCATTCAGCTTTGATATGTTCGGGCTTCTTGCATTCATAGCAAATCGGTTCAGTCTTCTTTGCATCTTTAACTTCAGGTTTTTCGAAGTCTTTTCCCTTCTTGAAGTACCTTCTTCCAGACTGATATTTCTTCTTCTTGGCTAGTATGCGTTGTAACCTTCTGGATAGCAGTGCTTCTTCATCTTCGCTACTATTCATGCTCTTCTGGCTATATGAGCCTTCTTCTGATGTGTCTTCTTCTGTTTTGAGAGCGTTGGTATGTTTTTTTTGCTAGACGATTCTCCCAACCTCTCCATGTTTATCTCATGGTCCATAAGGGACCCAATGAGTTTTTCTAATGACATTATCTTCAAGTCATTAGCCTCTTCTATTGTTGTTACTTTTGGGGTCCACGAGGCTGGTAGGGACCTTAGGATTTTCCTTACCATATCTCCCATTTGATACGTCTTACCAAGACCAACCAATCCATTTGTGATGTCGATGAACCTACTATACATCTGTGTAATTGTTTCACTGGGCTGCATCTAAAATCTCTCATACTGTGTTACTAGAATATCTATTCTGGTTTCTTTTACCTTTTCAGTACCTTTATAAGTGATCCTTAACTTTTCCCACATTTCCATAAAGGATTTTCAGGCTGATATGCAGTTGAACTCTTTCTTGCTAAGAGCACAACACAGGATGCTTTTGGCCTTACAGTTTAAGGAAATCTTCTTCTTGTCATCTTCCGTCCATTTATCTTTTTCATTCGTGACTAGAAGATCTCCTTCTTCAACAATCGACCAGATCTGATAGTCAAGTCCTTGTAGAAAGAACTCCATCCTTGTTTTTCAATATGTGTAGCCTTCACCATCGAACAACGGTGGCCTGTTTACTGACTGACCGTCGAAGTGACCTTAGGCTGCCATTTGATCTTTTCTCTTCAGATCGTTAGATCTTCTTCTTTGTCGAAGAGACTATCTCTGACACCACTTGCTGCCCAGCTAGCAAGCCCAGAGGGGGGGTGAATGGGATTCTAAAAAACTGATTATCTAAACATGTCCACAAAAATGTTCACACAACAGACACTTGATGATTGTTAGTGTTAGTGAAAAGAAAACAACAAACACAAAGCAAGCAATCACACTATACAAGATTTTATCCTGGTTCGGACCTCCTCTCCACAGGAGTCCTACGTCCAGTCCCTGAGCAACAACTCAGGATTCACTACCCAAGGGTACAGTCCCCCTCAAGGACGCTTACACACCCAGCCGCAGCTGGTCTTCTCTTCACAACCCGAAGAGGAATACACTACCCTGGAACCCTCCAGGTCTTCCTTCAACACGAAGGGAAAACTACCACTCAGGAATCCCCAGGTCTTCCTTTAACACGAAGGGAATAAACACAAAAAATGTGTTCAAGGGATGATACGCCCCTATACCAAGCTAATAGCACAATGCTTGATCTGAAGCGAAGACTGAGAGGAAAAGATCTACAACAAAGAACACTCTCAGTACATGAAAGCTCTCTCAAGGTTCTACACTAGACACGGAGAGCTAAGAGCTTGAACAATGGTGAGTGAGGCTTCGCTCTTCAGATGCTCACCGAAAACTAAAACTGAAGGCTTCAGGAGTTGTAGAGTACTCTCTATCGTTCTCTATATTCAGACTGCTTTCTTCTGGAGCATCAATCTTTATTATATATCTTCTTTTGAAAAGTAGTCGTTGAAGTATCTGGTGTCTCTATGTTCAGAGAACGTTAGACTGCATGGCTTTCTTTTGCAGTCAACGGTTCTTTGCGTTCCATGCACGTAAGAAGAAAATCCTTCTTGATATTCTCCAGTTTCTACTTTATCCAACGTTGTATAGAGTCGTGCTATCAGAGACATGCACACATTAAATGCTAAAACATAGATAGCTAAGCTGTCTCTTGTTGTCAGTCAACGTTAGAGTAAGAATACATCAAAATAGAAATTCCATTCTGTCTTTCCAAAAAGATATTACATACAGAAGCATAAGAATAGAAGATATCTAGACATACATCGTGCAGAGAAATGTACGGTTATATTTAATGTATGGATAAAAGAGAAATACGTGGAATGACTTTGACTTGTCAAGATATTTGAATATCAAGACGTTATATTTCATGAAATCGTTGTGAGAATCACTTATGAAATCGTTGTATGAGTGAATCGTTTGAGAACGAATCATTACAAGCAAATCGTTATAACCAAATCGTTGTTTTGTTTTATCGAATCTTTACACAGACCAAGTCGTTGTTGTAACTTGTTGAATCGTTACAGCAAGCAAATCGTTGTTTAACTTATCGATTCGTTATAATGACCAAGTCATTGTTGTAACTTGTCGAATCGATGTAAATACCAAATCGATGTGGAACTTATCGAAACGTTATGAGAGACAAATCGTTGTGAGACCAAGACATTGTTCTCACTTACCAAATCGATGTGAAACCGAATCGTTGTGAGAGCAAATTGTTGTTCTCACTTATCAAATCGATGTGAAACAAGATCGCTGTGAGAGTGTCATGCCCGGCCAATTTAGCAGCGGAATAAATCGGGGAGGCATGAACAACGAGTATGGTAATGTAAATTGCGCATACATTCACAAATATCAGAGCAACTAATGAACAATAATTGCAATAAAACTCATCATTTTATTGATAATTCATCTAAACTATTACAACCACTAATTCAGAGCCAAAACATAGGGCTCAATGACATTATTCCATTGGAAAAGAAATCTAAAGTAAATATCTAACTAGACTTTAAGGTACTAAGGACATTCCATCGCTATGACTTCAGGACGCTCATCACTCCAGTCCAATCCCGTTGTTGGGTGTAAGGTCATTCCTTGACTTACCTGAAAACACAATAACAAATAACGAAGGGTGAGCAATAACGCTCAGTAGGACTTAATATCTCGTGTGAACAAGCATGCTTTAAGTGATTAATTTCTTGTAACGCAGGTTAACTAGAGAGAACGATCATGTATAGTCAAGAGAGTAATAGTACAAGATAACAAGTGAACGATAATATATTTCTCAAGAGTATTGCAAAATTAGGATGACAACATAACGAGATAGCGTGTAACAAGATAGTGTATAACAAGATAGCGTGTATCAAAATGACATGTAATAGGATAGCTTGTATCAAGGTGGTGTGTAACGAGATAGCTTGTATATCAAGATAGCGTGTAACGATATTGCATGTAAAGAGATAGCGTGTAAAGAGATAACATGTAATGAGATAACGTGTATGGTTGCACCACGGTGCACTAGTCGAATACGGCAATAGTCACTTTGGAACAGTAGCCGTTTAACGATAGTACATTACGTCTGAACTCCTCAGACTAATGTTATAACAGTCAGTGCTAGCACACTAATAGCACAGAACTGGTACAATATGTCTGAACTCCTCAGACAAATAGTAAAACAATTAAATGTTTAGCCAATGTCGAGATAGTCAGGACCGGTGCAATGCAGAACACCGTCAATAGCCCCTGCAGGTATTTTCGGGTGGCTCTCTGCCCCCAGGACTAGATTGGAGCCCCTCGGACACTCTCCGTGCCCTGCACACTAAGCATTCAAGTCAGTAGGGTCATTGGACCCATATTATGGCGCTAGACAGTCATGTATAGTACACACAATGGGAGCCACAACAACTCAAGAGTCTCAAGAGAGTACTAGATGAATAGACGAGATAGTAGAGTGAACGTGAATAGATGAGAGTACAAGGATAGTAGACGAGATAGGGGTATAATCGTAAAACAACGATAAACCACGATATTAACGGTTGCGCAGCACCAGGTCGGGTACCGGCAGTCTGGTAGAAGTCACAACCGCCCATTAGTCGTGCCGCGTACACGAGCCAAGTGGTCCGGCGTGATCACAAGATAAGAGAGATCTCACTAAGGCCGATTGGATCGTACTGATCCCTAAAAGTGTAACAGGATTTAAAGGTACACCCAGCTCGTCGGCTAAGGACGTGCGCCAAAGCCAAGAAGACTTACGGAGGCCTTGACAAGGAGTCCCTAGTCCAGTCGAGAGTATTCCCGGTGGAGAGGTGGTCCATGTCAAGAGAAAGTGTGTAACGAAACATTGTCCATCTTGCCTCGAGTGCTCGAAGGCAGAGGGACGCGATAACGGTGTACAAATCACGCGAGTAAAACGAAGACATGTGTCATTTAAATAATAGGGAAATTAGGTAATTAATTTCACTTAATTACCAGATACATTATTGAGTAATTTAATAGGGTCAAATGGCAATAAACAATGTTTAGTGTGCAAGTGTAAAGAAATCTTGAGAATAGAATAAGTCGTGCTCACGGCTTTTAAATTAACAAGAGTCATTTAAATATTATCCAATAAAAATATTCAAATCATTTATTAAGCTTAACAGTATATGGTTTAACTTGTACAAGGATTAGATGACATTTAAAGCAGGGATATAAGAGCAATTAAAGGTTCTGGCCGAAATTTCAAGAACGCGACGGGGGTGCGTGTCGCGATCACGTCGCCACGGGGCACATGGGCGCGTCAAACTGCTAACACGGCGGGAGTTCCCATCGCGGTCCAGGTCGCGACGAGGCGGCCTGGCGCGACAGGCGAACCGGCCTGGTCTGGCCCGGTTCGGGGTTGAGAACGTGGCGGTACAGGCAGCCGCGTTATGAACGCGTCGCCTTAGCCGACCGCGACCTCCCCGTATCGCGACGGGTCGCGCCGCCGCGATAACAGGGATGTCCGGCCCTTTTTCTATTTTTCTCTGGGTGGACCCCTCTTGACACAAGGTCATTCTAAAATCAGTATAAAATCGCACGGTGATCCAAAAAGCACGAAACTAGTTTTAAACGAAAGTAGACATGTATATCTATCAACATGCACGATTAATTTGAAAATAGACAAGGTTTAGATATACATTGATCATGTTACTTTTCGGTGACCTAAACAAGCGCAGTCAGGGTTCAATGACTTAATTAGAGATGTATACATGATGAAAAATTATGAAACTAGCGGCGTTTGAAAGCTAACATGTATTAGTATTTATGATAATTTTTTCATGGAATGATGTCAAGTTTGCACGAGGTTAAAAAGGAAACAAGAAGGGTCAAGTGCACAGATCTGATAGATATTCAAAGATTTAATTCTCCCTCATGGGAGATTGAAATCAAGCAAGACCAGGGGCGTTTGAAATATAATGAGATGTAGCATATATGAGAATTTCATCAAGACATGAGAGCAAGTACACGTTGGGGATTATAGAAAACACAAGATCTCAGTTCATGGTAACAGCAAGAATTCATGAATTAAATTCGCCCAAATGGGTGAACGAAATACCACGAAACCATAGGGCTTTTGAAGAGGTACATGAAGGATACCTAGGGTAATTATTTCACGATTTTAGCTTGAGAGATTGCCTACCTTTTTCATGGAGTAAGAAAGCTCTAGTTTAGATGACGAAATTATGAAAACCCTTCTTACTCCAAGCCTTCTCCTTCCTTGCTCCTTGGTCCAAATCTTCTCCTTCCTCTCCAAAAGTCTTAGCACGAAATTGTGGGGTGCTAGGGTCAAATGGGGGGTGTTTTGATAGCTTGTAGAGTTCTAAATCACCTAAAACTCTTTCCTCCTCATTTAATTACGAATTTCCATAATTATCACATATTTTTCTTGCTATATCTATCTAATTGGGTAAGGGAGAGGTCTAATTTCGTAGGTAATGGTTTAGGATAGGATTAGGACTCTTATTAAGATATACATGAGTCATATTAGTGCTTTAATGCCCCTTTTTAATTAAGAGATAATATAGTTACGAATTTCCCTATTTAATTTGGGTCTTTTATATTTAACCCAATTGTCTCTCATCTAAATCCCAATTTTAGATTAGGATAGAGTCCTATTGGGTTAGACTAGGGTTAGGACTCTTTTTAAGATAAGTAAGAGTTAAAATGGTCATTATCTTAACCCTTTTATATTTATTACTATTTTTATGTACGAATTTAGCTTAATTATTTCCCATCCCAAGATGGGCTCTTCATATTTGGGCCCAACAATTCATGTTAGGATCATTAGTAAAATCCATTACTAATTTAACTTAATGGGTATTGCTTTAATTCTAATTATTCACCCTTTATCCTTATGTAAATCTATTTATCACACTTATTCAAGTAATTTTATATTTTTAAATTGAATAAATATTATTCATGCCACTATTTTTAATATTCATCATTTGGGCAATTACTCTTGGCCCAATAACTCATGTGAGCTTAATTGTACAACCCATGTACTTACTTTACTTAATGAGATTTTATTTATCCATTTCATTAAAGAATTTATTTATGGGCCAAGATTGTCCATTGGTCCAAATATCATAATGGGCTATCATCCCATATTATTTAAAGTCTACCCACATATTTATTTTTATTTATAATCCACTTTGGGTCAGAAAATAATGGGTTCTTCGACTTATTCCTTAATTATGCTAATAAGTCGCATAAATTCTTAAACTAAGTCCAAACGATTTTTTTATGCCCAAATTTCATGATCGGTCATTAGAGAACATTATTTAAAGTATAACTACTATTTTTACAAAATATGTATATGGGTTTATACGCATGCAATAATGATGTGTATCGTTTTAATTAATTGAATTTATTAATAGATAAAATTTCTATTTATCTATAATTTTTAATAAATGGATTTTCCGGGGTACTACATCCTCCCCCACTTAAATAGAATTTGGTCCCCAAATTTATATGATATGATATGACTATCAATTTATTCTGAATATTTCATTCCATCATCTCCCCCACTATAGGGTTTTGTTATCGAGAAAATAATATGAACCTGAACTAAGGGTTTAGTACTGATACCTTGTCTACCTTTATTGGCATGATTTGTATCCACAAGAACTTGTAACCGTCTTTGGTGTGGAGTTTGGTTCTTCTTTGTCTGGCAATCGATGACTCGATGTTGTTGACTTCCACAATGCAAACATCTGCCCAGTTTCTTCCAACAGTTTTCAATCTGATGCCCTGACTTTTTACAAAATTTATAGAATTCTTTCCGCTTTGCTTCCCCTTTCATTCTCTTGCTATCTACTGTATTTCTTCCTTTATTATCATGGGAATGGGTAGCACGTTCCCCTTTCAACACCTTTTTCTTATGGATCTTTTCAAGAAGTCCCATGGTGTCCTCTACTATTTGAGCTCTCAATACTATGTCTGAATATACCGCAATGTCTAGCGGAGCCAACTTTTCCCAGAACACAGGTCTCAATCCTTCTAAGAATATCTTTGCCTTCATCTTTTCCGTACTCACCAAATGTGGTGCATATTGTGCTAGTCTTTCAAATTGTGCTTCATATTCTACTACAGACATCATTCGTTGTTTTAAATTGGCAAATTCATTTGCCTTCTTCTCACGAATCCTCTCGGAGAAATATTTGGTGTTGAAGAGTCCTAAAAATTCATCCCACTCTATGTTGATGTTGGGTAGTTGTCGACTAGTAGCTTCCCACCAAGCTCTAGCATCGCGGTCCAATTGGAAGGTTGCCAGAAGGACCTTCTCCTGCTCTGAACATTGCATGACTCTAAATATTCGTTCCATCGCCTTCACCCAATTTTCGGCTTCATCGAGATCCGGAGTTCCATTAAACCTAGGAGGATTTATTCGTTGAAAGTTTCCGTATAAGTCTCCTGCCCCATTCCTTGCTCCTGCTTGAATCACATAGTTAAGGGCTTGAGTTAACCCTTGTACGGTGCTTTGCAAGTCCCGCAATTGTCCATGCTCACCAGCCATCTCCACTAATCTCCTGCGAGCAATAACATTTTATTTATTTCTTTTTAGACTTTGGGTGCTAAAGTATTACCAAGTTGATACATATATATATAGGTAAATGTATTCAGATCTTAACCATGGTTCTACCCAATTCTCACATAGGTATGGTGGTTGACTTAGACACGTATTAGGCAGTTCACCTAGAACATCCTAGACTTAAATATCATGATAAGGACATCCTAGGCTCTGATACCAACTGTCATGCCCCGCCAATTTAGCAGCGGAATAAATCGGGGAGGCATGAACAACGAGTATGGTAATGTAAATTGCGCATACATTCACAAATATCAGAGCAACTAATGAACAATAATTGCAATAAAACTCATCATTTTATTGATAATTCATCTAAACTATTACAACCACTAATTCAGAGCCAAAACATAGGGCTCAATGACATTATTGCATTGGAAAAGAAATCTAAAGTAAATATCTAACTAGACTTTAAGGTACTAAGGACATTTCATCGCTATGACTTCAGGACGCTCATCACTCCAGTCCAATCCCGTTGTTGGGTGTAAGGTCATTCCTTGACTTACCTGAAAACACAATAACAAATAACGAAGGGTGAGCGATAACGCTCAGTAGGACTTAATATCTCGTGTGAACAAGCATGCTTTAACTGATTAATGTCTCTTAACGCTGGTTAACTAGAGAGAACGATCATGTATAGTCAAGAGAGTAATAGTACAAGATAACAAGTGAACGATAATACATTTCTCAAGAGTATTGCAAAATTAGGATGACAACATAACGAGATAGCGTGTAACAAGATAGTGTATAACAAGATAGCGTGTATCAAAATGACATGTAATAGGATAGCTTGTATCAAGGTGGCGTGTAACGAGATAGCTTGTATATCAAGATAGCGTGTAACGAGATTGCATGTAAAGAGATAGCGTGTAAAGAGATAACATGTAATGAGATAACGTGTATGGTTGCACCACGGTGCACTAGTCGAATACGACAATAGTCACCTTGGGACAGTAGCCGTTTAACGATAGTACATTACATCTGAACTCCTCAGACTAATGTTATAACAGTCAGTGCTAGCACACTAATAGCACAGAACTGCTACAATATGTCTGAACTCCTCAGACTAATAGTAAAACAATTAAATGTCTAGCCAATGTCGAGATAGTCAGGACCGGTGCAATGCAGAACACCGTCAATAGCCCCTGCAGGTATTTTCGGGTGGCTCTCTGCCCCCAGGACTAGATTGGAGCCCCTCGGACACTCTCCGTGCCCTGCACACTAAGCATTCAAGTCAGTAGGGTCACTGGACCCATATTATGGCGCTAGACAGTCATGTATAGTACACACAATGGGAGCCACAACACTCAAGAGTCTCAAGAGAGTACTAGATGAATAGACGAGATAGTAGAGTGAACGTGAATAGATGAGAGTACAAGGATAGTAGACGAGATAGGGGTATAAACGTAAAACAACGATAAACCACGATAGTAACGGTTGCGCAGCACCAGGTCGGGTACCGGCAGTCTGGTAGAAGTCACAACCGCCCATTAGCCGTGCCGCGTACACGAGCCAAGTGGTCCGGCGTGATCACAAGATAAGAGAGATCTCACTAAGGCCGATTGGATCGTACCGATCCCTAAAAGTGTAACAGGATTTAAAGGTACAACCAGCTCGTCGGCTAAGGACGTGCGCCAAAGCCAAGAAGACTTACGGAGGCCTTGACAAGGAGTCCCTAGTCCAGTCGAGAGTATTCCCGGTGGAGAGGTAGTCCATGTCAAGAGAAAGTGTGTAACGAAATGTTGTCCGTCTGGCCTCGAGTGCTCGAAGGCAGAGGGACGCGATAACGGTGTACAAATCACGCGAGTAAAACGAAGACATATGTCATTTAAATAATAGGGAAATTAGGTAATTAATTTCACTTAATTACCAGATACATTATTGAGTAATTTAATAAGGTCAAATGGCAATAAACAATGTTTAGTGTGCAAGTGTAAAGAAATCATGAGAATAGAATAAGTTGTGCTCACGGCTTTTAAATTAATAAGAGTCATTTAAATATTATCTAATAAAAATATTCAGAACATTTATTAAGCTTAACAGTACATGGTTTAACTTGTACAAGGATTAGATGGCATTTAAAGCAGGGATATAAGAGCAATTAAAGGTTCTGGCCGAAATTTCAAGAACGTGACGGGGGTGCCTGTCGCGATCACGTCGCGACGGGGCACATGGGCGCGTAAAACTGCTAACGCGGCGGGAGTTCCCGTCGCGGTCCAGGTCGCGACGAGGCGGCCTGGCGGGACGGGCGAACCGGCCTGGTCTGGCCCGGTTCGGGGTTGAGAATGCGGCGGTACAGGCAGCCGCGTTATGAACGCGTCACCTTTGCCGGCCGCGACCTCCCCGTATCGCGACGTGTCGTGCCGCCGCGATAACAGGGATGTCCGGCCCTTTTTCTATTTTTCTCTGGGTGGACCCCTCTTGACATAGGGTCATTCTAAAATCAGTATAAAATCGTACGGTGATCCAAAAAGCACGAAACTAGTTTTAAACTAAGTGGACATGTATATCTATCAACATGCACGATTAATTTGAAAATAGACAAGGTTTAGATATACATTGATCAGGTTACTTTTCGGTGACCTAAACAGGCGCAGTTAGGGTTCAATGACTTAATTAGAGATGTATACATGATGAAAAATTATGAAATCAGCGGCGTTTGAAAGCTAACATGTAGTAGTATTTATGATAATTTTGTCATGGAATGATGTCAAGTTTGCACGAGGTTAAAAAGGAAACAAGAAGGGTCAAGTGCACAGATCTGATAGATATTCAAAGATTTAATTCTCCCTCATGGGAGATCGAAATCAAGCAAGACCAGGGGCGTTTGAAAGATAATGAGATGTAGTATATCTGAGAATTTCATCAAGACATGAGAGCAAGTACACATTGGGGATTATAGAAAACACAAGATCTTAGTTCATGGTAACAGCAAGAATTCATGAATTAAATTCGCCCAAATGGGTGAACGAAATACCACGAAACCATAGGGCATTTGAAGAGGTACATGAAGGCTACCTAGGGTAATTAGGTCACGATTTTAGCTTGAGAGATTGCCTACCTTTTTCGTGGAGTAAGAAAGCCCTAATTTAGATGACGAAATTATGAAAACCCTTCTTGCTCCAAGCCTTCTCCTTCCTTGCTCCTTGGTTCAAATCTTCTCCTCTTCCTCTCCAAAAGTCTTAGCACGAAATTGTGGGGTGCTAGGGTCAAATGGGGGGTGTTTTGATGGCTTGTAGAGTTCTAAATCACCTAAAACTCTTTCCTCCTCATTTAATTACGAATTTCCATAATTATCACATATTTTTCTTGCTATATCTATCTAATTGGATAAGGGAGAGGTCTAATTTCGTGGGTAATAGTTTAGGATAGGATTAGGACTCTTATTAAGATATACATGAGTCATATTAGTGCTTTAATGACCCCTTTTTAATTAAGAGATAATATAGTTACGAATTTCCTATTTAATTTGGGTCTCTTATATTTAACCCAATTGTCTATCATCTAAATCTCAATTTTCGATTAGGATAGAGTCCTATTGGGTTAGACTAGGGTTAGGACTCTTTTTAAGATAAGTAAGAGTTAAAATGGTCATTATCTTAACCCTTTTTCTATTTATTACTATTTTTATGTACGAATTTAGCTTAATTATTTCCCATCCCAAGATGGGCTCTTCATATTTGGGCCCAACAATTCATGTTAGGATCATTAGTAAAATCCATTACTAATTTAACTTAATGGGTATTACTTTAATTCCAATTATTCACCCTTTATCCTTATGTAAATCTATTTATCACACTTATTCAAGTAATTTTATATTTTAAAATTGAATAAATATTATTCATGCCAATATTTTTAATATTCATCATTTGGGCAATTACTCTTGGCCCAATAACTCATGTGAGCTTAATTGTACAACCCATGTACTTACTTTACTTAATGGGTTTTTATTTATCCATTTCATTAAAGAATTTATTTATGGGCCAAGATTGTCCATTGGTCCAAATATCATAATGGGCTATCATCCCATATTATTTAAAGTCTACTCACATGTTTATTTTTATTTATAATTCACTTTGGGTCAGAAAATAATGGGTTCTTCGACTTATTCCTTAATTATGCTAATAAGTCGCATAAATTCTTAAACTAAGTCCAAACGATTTTTCTATGCCCAAATTTCATGATGGGTCATTAGAGAACATTATTTAAAGTATAACTACTATTTTTACAAAATTTTTATATGGGTTTATACGCATGCAATAATGATTTGTATCGTTTTAATTAATTGAATTTATTAATAGATAAAATTTCTATTTATCTATAATTTTTAATAAATGGATTTTCCGGGGTACTACATCCTCCCCCACTTAAATAGAATTTGGTCCCCAAATTTATATGATATGATATGACTATCAATTTATTCTGAATATTTCATTCCATCATCTCCCCCACTATAGGGTTTTATTATCGAGAAAATAATATGAACCTGAACTAAGGGTTTAGTACTGATACCTTGTCTACCTTTATTGGCATGATTTGTATCCACAAGAACTTGTAACTGTCTTTGGTGTGGAGTTTGGTTCTTCTTTGTCTGGCAATCGATGACTCGATGTTGTTGACTTCCACAATGCAAGCATCTGCCCAGTTTCTTCCAACAGTTTTCAATCTGATGCCCTGACTTTTTACAAAATTTATAGAATTCTTTCCGCTTTGCTTCCCCTTTCATTCTCTTGCTATCTACTGTATTTCTTCCTTTATTATCATGGGAATGGGTAGCACATTCCCTTTTCAACACCTTTTTCTTATGGATCTTTTCAAGATGTCCCATGGTGTCCTCTACTATTTGAGCTCTCAATATTATGTCTGAATATACTGCAATGTCTAGCGGAGCCAACTTTTCCCAGAACACAGGTCTCAATCCTTCTAATAATCTCTTTGCCTTCATCTTTTCCGTACTCACCAAATGTGGTGCATATTGTGCTAGTCTTTCAAATTGTGCTTCATATTCTGCTACAGACATCATTCGTTATTTTAAATTGGCAAATTCATTTGCCTTCTTCTCACGAATCCTCTCGGAGAAATATTTGGTGTTGAAGAGTCCTAAAAATTCATCCCACTCTATGTTGATGTTGGGTAGTTGTCGACTAGTAGCTTCCCACCAAGCTCTAGCATCGCGGTCCAATTGGAAGGTTGCCAGAAGGACCTTCTCCTGCTCTGAACATTGCATGACTCTAAATATTCGTTCCATCGCTTTCACCCAATTTTCGGCTTCATCGGGATCCAGAGTTCCATTAAACCTAGGAGGATTTATTCGTTGAAAGTTTCTGTATAAGTCTCCTGCCCCATTCCTTGCTCCTGCTTGAATCACGTTGTTAAGGGCTTGAGTTAACCCTTGTACGGTGCTTTGCAAGTCCAGCAATTGTCCATGCTCACCAGCCATCTCCACTAATCTCCTGCGAGCAATAACATTTTATTTATTTCTTTTTAGACTTTGGGTGCTAAAGTATTACCAAGTTGATACATATATATATAGGTAAATGTATTCAGATCTTAACCATGGTTCTACCCAATTCTCACATAGGTATGGTGGTTGACTTAGACACGTGTTAGGCAGTTCACCTAGAACATCCTAGACTTAAATATCATGATAAGGACATCCTAGGCTCTGATACCAACTGTCATGCCCCGCCAATTTAGCAGCGGAATAAATCAGGGAGGCATGAACAACGAGTATGGTAATGTAAATTGCGCATACATTCGCAAATATCAGAGCAACTAATGAACAATAATTGCAATAAAACTCATCATTTTATTGATAATTCATCTAAACTATTACAACCACTAATTCAGAGCCAAAATATAGGGCTCAATGACATTATTGCAATGGAAAAGAAATCTAAAGTAAATATCTAACTAGACTTTAAGGTACTAAGGACATTCTATCGCTATGACTTCAGGACGCTCATCACTCCAGTCCAATCCTGTTGTTGGGTGTAAGGTCATTCCTTGACTTATCTGAAAACACAATAACAAATAACGAAGGGTGAGCGATAACGCTCAGTAGGACTTAATATCTCGTGTGAACAAGCATGCTTTAAGTGATTAATGTCTTTTAACGCAGGTTAACTAGAGAGAACGATCATGTATAGTCAAGAAAGTAATAGTACAAGATAACAAGTGAACAATAATACATTTCTTAAGAGTATTGCAAAATTAGGATGACAACATAACGAGATAGCGTGTAACAAGATAGTGTATAACAAGATAGCGTGTATCAAAATGACATGTAATAGGATAGCTTGTATCAAGGTGGCGTGTAACGAGATAGCTTGTATATCAAGATAGCGTGTAACGAGATTGCATGTAAAGAGATAGCGTGTAAAGAGATAACATGTAATGAGATAACGTGTATGGTTGCACCACGGTGCACTAGTCGAATACGGCAATAGTCACTTTGGGACAGTAGCCGTTTAACGATAGTACATTACATCTGAACTCCTCAGACTAATGTTATAACAGTCAGTGCTAGCACACTAATAGCACAGAACTGGTACAATATGTCTGAACTCCTCAGACTAATAGTAAAATAATTAAATGTCTAGCCAATGTCGAGATAGTCAGGACCGGTGCAATGCAGAACACCGTCAATAGCCCCTGCAGGTATTTTCGGGTGGCTCTCTACCCCCAGGACTAGATTGGAGCCCCTCGGACACTCTCCGTGCCCTGCACACTAAGCATTCAAGTCAGTAGGGTCACTGGACCCATATTATGGCGCTAGACAGTCATGTATAGTACACACAATGGGAGCCACAACAACTCAAGAGTCTCAAGAGAGTACTAGATGAATAGACGAGATAGTAGAGTGAACGTGAATAGATGAGAGTACAAGGATAGTAGACGAGATAGGGGTATAATCGTAAAACAACGATAAACCACGATAGTAACGGTTGCGCAGCACCAGGTCGGGTACCGGCAGTCTGGTAGAAGTCACAACCGCCCATTAGCCGTGCCGCGTACACGAGCCAAGTGGTCCGGCGTGATCACAAGATAAGAGAGATCTCACTAAGGCCGATTGGATCGTACTGATCCCTAAAAGTGTAACAGGATTTAAAGGTACAACCAGCTGGTCGGCTAAGGATGTGCGCCAAAGCCAAGAAGACTTACGGAGGCCTTGACAATGAGTCCCTAGTCCAGTCGAGAGTATTCCTGGTGGAGAGGTGGTCCATGTCAAGAGAAAGTGTGTAACGAAACATTGTCCGTCTTGCCTCGAGTGCTCGAAAGCAGAGGGACGTGATAACGGTGTACAAATCACGCGAGTAAAACGAAGACATGTGTCATTTAAATAATATAGAAATTAGGTAATTAATTTCACTTAATTACCAGATACATTATTGAGTAATTTAATAGGGTCAAATGGCAATAAACAATGTTTAGTGTGCAAGTGTAAAGAAATCATGAGAATAGAATAAGTCATGCTCACGGCTTTTAAATTAATAAGAGTCATTTAAATATTATCCAATAAAAATATTCAGATCATTTATTAAGCTTAACAGTACATGGTTTAACTTGTACAAGGATTAGATGGCATTTAAAGCAGGGATATAAGAGCAATTAAAGGTTCTGGCCAAAATTTCAAGAACGCGAGGGGGGTGCCTGTCGCGATCACGTCGCGACGGGGCACATGGGCGCGTCAAACTGCTAACGCGGCGGGAGTTCCCGTCGCGGTCTAGGTCGCGACGAGGCGGCCTGGCGCGACAGGCGAACCGGCCTGGTCTGGCCCGGTTCGGGGTTGAGAACGCGACTGTACAGGCAGCCGCATTATGAACGCGTCGCCTTAGCCGGCCGCGACCTCCCCGTATCGCGACGGGTCGCGCCGCCGCGATAACAGGGATGTCCGGCCCTTTTTCTATTTTTCTCTGGGTGGACCCCTCTTGACACAAGGTCATTCTAAAATCAGTATAAAATTGTACGGTGATCCAAAAAGCACGAAACTAGTTTTAAACGAAAGTAGACATGTATATCTATCAACATGCACGATTAATTTGAAAATAGACAAGGTTTAGATATACATTGATCAGGTTACTTTTCGGTGACCTAAACAGGCGCAGTCAGAGTTCAATGAATTAATTAGAGATGTATACATGATGAAAAATTATGAAACCAGCGGCTTTTGAAAGCTAACATGTAGTAGTATTTATGGTAATTTTGTCATGGAATGATGTCAAGTTTGCACGAGGTTAAAAGGAAACAAGAAAGGTCAAGTGCACAGATCTGATAGATATTCAAAGATTTAATTCTCCCTCATGGGAGATCTAAATCAAGCAAGACCAGAGGCGTTTGAAAGATAATGAGATATAGTATATCTGAGAATTTCATCAAGACATGAGAGCAAGTACACATTGGGGATTATAGAAAACACAAGATCTCAGTTCATGGTAACAGCAAGAATTCATGAATTAAATTCGCCCAAATGGGTGAACGAAATACCACGAAACTATAGGGCTTTTGAAGAGGTATATGAAGGCTACCTAGGGTAATTATTTCACGATTTTATCTTGAGAGATTGCCTATCTTTTTTGTAGAGTAAGAAAGCTCTAGTTTAGATGACGAAATTATGAAAACCCTTCTTGCTCCAAGCCTTCTCCTTCCTTGCTCCTTGGTTCAAATCTTCTCCTCTTCCTCTCCAAAAGTCTTAGCACGAAATTGTGGGGTGCTAGGGTCAAATGGGGGGTGTTTTGATGGCTTGTAGAGTTCTAAATCACCTAAAACACTTTCCTCCTCATTTAATTACGAATTTCCATAATTATCACATATTTTTCTTGCTATATCTATCTAATTGGGTAAGGGAGAGGTCTAATTTCGTGGATAATAGTTTAGGATAGGATTAGGACTCTTATTAAGATATACAAGAGTCATATTAGTGCTTAATGACCTCTTTTTAATTAAGAGATAATATAGTTACGAATTTCCCTATTTAATTTGGGTCTCTTATATTTAACCCAATTGTCTCTCATCTAATCCCAATTTTAGATTAGGATAGAGTCCTATTGGGTTAGACTAGGGTTAGGACTCTTTTTAAGATAAGTAAGAGTTAAAATGGTCATTATCTTAACCCTTTTCTATTTATTACTATTTTTATGTACGAATTTAGCTTAATTATTTCCCATCCCAAGATGGGCTCTTCATATTTGGGCCCAACAATTCATGTTAGGATCATTAGTAAAATTCATTACTAATTTAACTTAATGGGTATTGCTTTAATTCCAATTATTCACCCTTTATCCTTATGTAAATCTATTTATCACACTTATTCAAGTAATTTTATATTTTTAAATTGAATAAATATTATTCATGCCAATATTTTTAATATTCATCATTTGGGCAATTACTCTTGGCCCAATAACTTATGTGAGCTTAATTATACAACCCATGTACTTACTTTACTTAATGGGTTTTTATTTATCCATTTCATTAAAGAATTTATTTATCGGCCAAGATTGTCCATTGGTCTAAATATCATAATGGGCTATCATCCCATATTATTTAAAGTCTACCCACATGTTTATTTTTATTTATAATCCACTTTGGGTCAGAAAATAATGGTTCTTCGACTTATTCCTTAATTATGCTAATAAGTCGCATAAATTCTTAAACTAAGTCCAAACGATTTTTCTATGCCCAAATTTCATGATGGGTCATTAGAGAACATTATTTAAAGTATAACTACTATTTTTACAAAATTTTTATAGGGGTTTATACGCATGCAATAATAATGTGTATCGTTTTAATTAATTGAATTTATTAATAGATAAAATTTCTATTTATCTATAATTTTTAATAAATAGATTTTCCTCGGTACTACAGAGAGCAAATCGTTGTTCTCACTTATCAAATTATTGTAATCACTTAGCGAATCGTTGTGAGATCGAAATCGATACGATCACTCAGCGAATCGTTTTTAGATTGAAATCGATACGATCACTTAGCGAATCGTTCTGAGATCGAAATCGATACGATCACTTAGCGAATCGTTACAAAAATGAACTCCATAGGGGTAAGGAAATTGTTATGAAATCATGAAATCGATATGAGTGGAACTCGTTATGACTTGCAATGAAATCGTTATAACATTTAGAGAAATCGATGTGTATTTAGAAAATTTATATGCACTTGATTTTCCGAGATTCATTTCCTGTGCTCAGATCTCATGGAAAATTTGTTACATTAACCTTTATTTTAGTTTTGTTAATCACCAAAATAGACATGTAATTTATCTAAATTACATGGGGATAAACTAATGATCACAGGTTTTAGGTCGCGGTCCAAAGGGCTGTCGCGTTAAGGTCATCGCGACGCCCAAGCTTGGCGCGTTCTGTGAACCGGCACTAGGGTGGACCGAGGGCAGGTCGCGGCCAGTCGACCTATCACGTTCAGATCACGACGGGTCCTGGTGTCGCGACCCCGTCTGAGGTCGCGGCGGATCGGGCCTTCGCGATCTCAAGGAGTGGTGCGAGCCCAGAAAATAGGGATTTGCCATTTTTCCAGGTGGGTCTACATGATACAGGGCTATTCAAAATTCGATATAAAATCACTCAGTGATCCAAAAAGCATGAAATCAGTTTTAAATGGAAGTAGACTCATAGATCTACCAACAGACATGATTAATTTCAAAATAGACAAATTTTAGGCATGCTTTGATTAGGTTACATTTTAGTGACCTAAACATGCATAGTCATAGATCAACGAATTAATTAGCGATGGATACATGATGAAAATTAGGGAAATCAGTAGCTTCTGAAAGCTAACATGATGTAGTATTTATGAGAACTTTCTCATGGCATGGGATCAAGTATGCACGGGGTTTGAAAGTAAACATGAAGGTTCAGGTACATGGATATGATAGGGATTCAAGGAATTAATTCTCTTTCATGGGAGATCGAAATAGAGCGAAACTAGAGGGCTTTTGCAAGGGATTATGAAGTCTACCTATGGTAATTTTTACATGATTTTTGCTTGAGAGATTGCCTACCTTCTGGCATTGACAAGAAAAGCTAGGGTTTTTGGTGAAGAACAGGGGGAAAATCTCCTTGTCCAAGCTTCCTCCACCGAGATTCCTCGTTCCTCATCCGTCCTCCTTCGTCTCCCAAGGTCTCAACATGCAAATGAGGGTTGATAGGGTCAGATTTGGGGTATTTGGTTTGATAATAGAGTCATAAATGCCTAAAACTCCTCCTTTCTCTTCCAACTCTGAAAATTGACAATTATCTCCTATTTTCCTATCAATTGTCCACTTAAAAGAATAGAGAAAAGGCTTAAATTCGCGGCCCAAGAGTTAGGATGGGATATGGGCTCTTATCTTGGATAATTATGGGTTATTTAGTATTTATCTTAACCCTGTACTATTTATTAATTAATTATATCCGAAATTGGGATAATTATTTCCCATCCCATGATGGGCACCTTACAATTAGGCCCATTATTTTATAATTGAGTCATTTACACAACCCATTATTGATTTAACTTAATGGGCTTGGTTTAATTTCCTTTTATTTCACTTATTTCTCATTTATTCTAATTAAATCTATTATCTCATAAAATTTTTATTTTATTTGAAATTTAAAAATCAAGGTTGCTACATCCTCCCCCTCTTAAAAAGAATCTGGTCCTCAAATTCATATGATCGTAAGAGGAAGAATGACTTACTGAATAACTCTGGGTAATTCCGTCGCATTAGTGCTTCGGGCTCCCACGTTGCCTCTTCAACTTCGTGATTTCTCCACAATATTTTGACCACGGGTATAGATCGATTCCGAAGCTGTTAGAACTTCTTGTCCAATATCTTCACCGACCTTTCTTCATAGGTCATATCTTTGTTCAAAATGATATCATCATAGCTGATTATGTGTGACAGATCATACACGTATTTCCTCAGCATGGACACATGGAACACATTATGTACTATCGAAAACTGGGGAGGTAGTGCCAGCCGATATGCTACCTCGCCAACTCGCTCTAATACTTAAAATGGACTTATGAATCTTGGTCTCAACTTGCCTTTCATCCCAAACCTTTGAAATCCTCTGGTCAGAGATACCTTCAGCATTACATGATCTTCGGTCTGAAATTCTAAGTCTCTCCTTCTCTTGTCTGCATAGCTTTTCTGCCTAAACTGAGCTATCTTGATCCTGTCCCTGATAATCTGTATATCTCTTCCAGTATTCTGCACCATGTCTGGTCTCAGCCATTGCTGTTCACCTACTTCATTCCAGCATACTGGTGATCTATAGCTTCTGTCGTACATCGCTTCGAATGGTGCCATCTTAATGCTGGCCTGATAATTGTTGTTGTAGGAAACTTCAATTAGGGACATCTGTTCATTCCAATACCCTTCAAAATATATAGTGCAAGCACGAAGCATGTCTTCCACTATTTGATTTGTCCTTTCTGTCTGTCCATCCGTCTGTGGGTGGAAAGTAGTGCTGAAATTGAGTTTAGTACCCAATGCAGTTTGAAGTCCCTTCCAAAATCGAGAAGTGAATCTGGGGTCACAGTCTGAGACAATGGATACAGGAACTCCATGCAGTCTTACTATCTCCTTCACATAGAGGGCTGCTAGCACATCGACACTCCAGGTGCTCTTAATGGCAAGGAAAAGTGTGAACTTAGCGAATCGGTCCACAATAACCCAGATAGCATCAAGTCCACCACGAGTTCGGGGTAAACCCATAATGAAAACCATGCCAATACTTTCCCACTTCCATTCTGGTATGTCCAGGGGTCTAAGGACACCCGCAGGACGATGGTGTTCGGCCTTTACCTGTTGACAGGTGAGGCAGTGCACGACATGCTCAGCCACCTCACGCTTCATGTTTGGCCACCAAAATGACCTTTTCATGTCCTAGTACATCTTGGTTGCGCCTGGATGTATGGTATACTTGGTCTTGTGGGCTTCATCCATCAGCTTTCTCTTCAATTCTTCATTGTCAAGCACACAAGTCCTGGCGTGGAATAATATTCTCCCATCTTCAGCGATGGAGAAATCTGGGTTGTCAGCTATGGTCTCCCTGACCTGGACTAGGAACCGATCATTTGCCTGTTGCTCTCTGATCTCGGCAAATATATCGGGTTGAGCTCTTAAATTGGCCACTAACATCTGATCACTTCTTTTCTCAATATTTAGATCCAGACTAGCGAACTGTTCCAATAATTGCATCTCACCCATGACTAGACAGGATAAAGAAGCCACTGGCTTTCTACTTAGTGCATCAGCTACTGCATTACCTTTGCCTGGGTGATATTGGATATTGAAATAAAAATCTTTCAAGTACTCCAGCCATCTCCGTTGTCGCATATTGAGCTCCTTCTGAGAAAATAAGTACTTCAAACTCTTGTGGTCGGAGTATACAATAAATTGCTCCCCATATAGGTAATGCCTCCAGATCTTGAGTGCAAATACCACTGCAGCTAATTCTAGGTCATGGACTGGGTAGTTGACTTCGTGTGGCTTCAACTGCCTTGAAGAATATGCTATGACCTTCTCATTCTGTATTAACACACAGGCTAGACCGATTCCAGATGCATTAGTGTAGACTGAGAATCCTACGCCCTCGATTGGTAACGCAAGGACAAGTGCAGATGTCAACAATTGCTTTAGAGTCTGGAAGCTCTTCTCGCACTCCTTGCTCTAGACGTAGGGGTTCTCTTTCCGTGTAAGACGCGTAAGAGGTACAGCTATCTTGGAGAAGTCTTTTATGAACCGTTTGTAATAACCAGCCAGTCCAAGAAAGCTTCTTATCTCGGTGACATTAGTCGGCCTTTCGCAGTTGAGCACGGCTTCTACCTTGGAAGGATCAACAACGATACCATCCTTGGAAATAACATGGCCTAGGAACGACACCTTCTCGAGCCAGAATTCACACTTGCTCAATTTTGCGTAGAGTCGGTTGTCCCGCAAAATCTGCAGAGCAATCCTCAGATGTTCCTCATGCTCTTCTTTGGTCTTGGAGTATATGAGAATATCATCAATAAAAACCACGACGAACTTGTAGAGGTAGGGCCGATAGATGTTGTTCATTAGTTGCATGAAAGCTGCAGGAGCATTGGTTAGTCCAAAAGGCATGACTACAAATTCGTAATGACCATACCTGCTCCTGAAAGTCATCTTGTATATGTCTGCATCTTTAATCCTCATATGATGATATCCCGATCTACAGTCAATCTTAGAAAAATATTTAGCTCCTGATATCTGATCAAACAATTCATCAACACGTGGCAGAGGGTACTTGTTCTTGATAGTTAGTTTATTCAGCTGCCTGTAGTCGATGCATAACCTCATAGATCCATCCTTCTTCTTGAAGAACAGCACTGGTGCTCCCCAAGGAGAAGTACTCGGTCTGATAAATCCTTTCTCCAGCAGTTCCATCAATTGATCCTTTAATTCTTTCAATTCAGCAGGGGACATCCTATAAGGTTGGCGTGATACCGGTGTAGATCTAGGTATGAAGTCAATTGAGAAATTTACATCTCTCTCTGGTGGAATGCCTGGCAGCTCATCGAGAAACACATCGGGATATTCTTGCACTATATGAATGTCTGATATCTTAGTTGCTTTCTTCTCAACTACAATTGCGGCAAGAAATACCACACAACCCTTTCTTATCATGCTTTGTGCTTTGATGGTAGAGACGAGAGACAAGTGCCTCTTGTGTATATGTCCCGTAAAGGTTAACTTAGGGAATTCACTAAAAGTAATCTTCCCTCTTCTACAATCAACACAAGCCCCATAATTAGATAGCCAATCGGCTCCCAGAATAACATCGTAGCCCTCCATGGGCATACAGATTAGATCAGCTCTAAGGTTAAGATCACCAATCTTAACATCATCTAATGGAAAATATTTGTTGAGTTGAGCTTTTTCTCCCAGTGGTGTTGTGACAGGTAATTCAAATTCCATGGATGTGGGTCTTTCATTTAATGTATCAGCAAATGCTTGTGATATGAATGAATGTGTTGTGCCAGTATCAAACAAAACAAATGCTGATTGTGAAAAGACTGGTAAGGTACCTTCGACGACTCCACCTTCCTTGGTGGTTTCCACTTCTTAAAGAGCTTGAAGTCTGCCTGGCTTCTTTTGTCCCGTAGGACGCTTCTCATTCTCCGTCAGTAATGGGCGTTCGGGAATCTGATGCTCTCTGCTCCCACAACGAAGGCATGCACCTACCTTCCTCCAGCACTCTTCTGTCGTGTGACCCAGCTTGTCACAGTGCTTACATCTGGGCTTGTTGTTCAGAGTAGTGGAGGTGGGGACTTTGGGCTTTCGCTCCTAGCTTGGCCCATCATTGATACTCAACGGCATTTTCTTGTCGTTAGTAGGCTTGCACGGTGCTCCTGAAGCCTGTTCCTTCCTGACCATCCTGCCTTTGATGCGATTAGTGAGATCAGTCGCATCCTCTAGTAACTGTGCCCTTTTGACCATCTTTGGATAGGTCTGAATATTCATGGGTGCCAACTGTGTGATATAAGCGGGCCTGAGCCCATTAAGAAACCTCTTCGCCTTCATCCTCTCCTTGCCTACCAGGTGATTGGCATAGCGCGCCAATCAGGAGAACTGAGCCTCATACTCAGCAACAGTCAGGTTCCTTTATTTCAACGCAGCAAATTCAGATGCCTTCCTTTCTTGGACTCTTTTGGAAAAGTACTTGGAGTTGAAGTGCTCCTTGAACTCATTCCACGTGAACTGTGCGTCTGCCCTTGTAGCCTCAATGGACTCCCACCACGCACGAGCGTCCCTTTCTAGCTGGAATGTTGCCAACAGTATCTTATCACCATCCGCGCATTGCATAACGTGGAAGATGCGCTTAGTCTCCTTGAGCTAATTTTCTGCCTCATCATGGTCTATGGTTCCACTGAATTGGGGTGGATTCAGGTTGCGGAAATTCCAGTGCAAGTCTCCAGCACCACGGTTGTTGTTATTGTTGGCTCCAGCAGCCTGGAGTAAAGCCTGAGTAAGCTGATGAATGGTCTGTTGCATATCACGGGGTTGTGCATGCTCCGTTGCCATTGTTATGATTTAAGTTCCTTCAAAAAGAGAATTTTAATGTAAGATAACAAGTTTGCACTAAGTTTGTGCGTGTGTGAGTTTATTTTATCTTAATACCCAAGGTTCTACCCATCTCACATAGGTATGGAACTTAGACTCTAAATCGAGGTAGGTCAAACCTAGATCATCCTATACTTAAGAATAACCTAGACTCTGATACCATAAAACTGTAACGCCCTAACGCGGAATATCGGAGCAGGATTACAGTTATTAAATAGTACAGAGCGAGAATTAAATAACAAACCATTGCACATTTGGAATAATATCAACCGAACTCCCATCTATACTAACATATAATTTCTCAGTCTTGGTGCTGCCACGTGAAACACCAGGATAATCCCCACTTAATTATCATAAAATTCTCCTCCTAAAAATAATATAACTATTTATGTACTGCCAAAACATAGCATAAGGACGATACATGCGGTAATACTACTCTCCATACATGCGGTAATACTACACTTCCCATCCATTAATTCCGGTACAAAAAATAGTGTAATGCTAAAAGATAAAAGTACACTTCCCATTTGTTCTATTCATACCATTCATACCGCCAAAAGTTCGCCTGCAAAACTTGGCATGTTTGTACTGCGCCAAAAAATTTAAGTTGAAAATCCTTGCAAAATATGGCAGGATTATACAAACATGGATTGTCCAAAAAATTATTCAGAAATCTAATTAGCAAAACTACTATTTATGTACTGCCAAAACTTGGCATGATTGTACTGCGCAAAAAATTTATGTACTGATAAAAGTACACTTCCCATTTGTTCTATTCATACTGCCAAACGTTCGCCTGCAAAACTTGGCATGTTTGTACTGCGCCAAAATTTTTTTAAATTTAAGTTGAAAATCTTTGCAAAATATGGCAGGATTATACAAACATGGATTGTCCAAAAATTATTCATAAATCTAATTAGCAAAACTACTACTGCCAAAACTTGGCATGATTGTAATTCACCAAAATTTTTAAAATTTTAAGTTGAAAATCCTTGCAAAATATGGCAAGATTATACAAATAGAATAAACACGGCATAGAAAATTTAGGTGTGTACTTTTTTTTTCTCCTTCAACACTGCAAAGCGAAGACACTCGAGTTGTTGCCTGCACGCCATCGTCAACATCATCACCACGGTGTCCAACGAGTTCTTCTCCTCTGGGCCTTCATTCTTTCACCTGCTGCCTCACCCTCTCCCTCCGCCACAACGCCGCTGTCTCACCTCCCCCCCTGCAGGTAAGTGTTCAAAAGATGCTATCACACTATCTCTCTCTCTGCAGGTAATTTCTGGCGGGTTCAAAATATGCTATCTCACTATCTCTCTCTGCAGGTAATTTTCGGCGGATGCCACAGGTGTAGTGTAGTTGAACTTAACAAAATCCATCCACTTCTGCAGTTGAACTGAACAGATTATTCACTATGCATATCCATCACTTGGTTGGCTCTGCAGGGCTCTCTCATTCTTAAACTACGGCTTTGGCACATCGCCCTCTCATGACTACCGGATACATCATTTTCACCTAAACCATCTTCTCCTCTAAACTCCCAGGTACTCTTCTTATAAACTTTGTTTATAGAAATATAATATAATGAACGAACGAATAACCGGTATATTGCATCGCAATACTTTTAGCTATTAATGTACGCAATGGTGTTGTAGCATACACTCCCTTCTTCATATGTGTTTTGATTTAAAACATGCACTAACCCTTGCCAGCGACCTTTTCTTTATTTCCGTTCTTACATACCCTGCACCTGCGCCATCACTTGGACTACTCCTGAACGATGCAAACAATCTACATGCATGGAAAAATGAATGTAGACCACTAAACACTCAAAACTCACAAAGTAGGATATAAGAACACTAAACTCACAAAGCAGAACACTAAACAAAGTGGCTTGCTACTGCACATGGACACCGCTCCCACCCACTGTTTCGAGGGGAACCAGCACCATTGCCTACAGTTTTGTCTGTGGCCTCCCCATTGGCCAATTTCTCCACCTTAAAACTATTCCTCTGGACCACGTCTTCCTCTGCAGACTGATCTATCCACATATTCCAAGAGATCTCCGGGTGTGTGTTAACTAACCAACTCCTGGTACAATCCTACCTGCAAAAACTCATGGGGTCGAGAGTTACGTTCTTCTCCCTCTCTCTCTGATGCACGCCTACCTGCTCATAACCATCTTTCCCAGCTTCCTCCCAGTAATCGCCGGAGGCGCGCCCACGTCCAAGGCAGTGCCGTAGCAAGCGCCGCGGTAGCAGAAGAGGTAGTAGAAGCTGGACAGGGAGAGGATGAGGAAAAGCGTCGTGCCGAGGCTGGCTACCATGCACTCGTGCTCGAACAAGCACGAGCCCACCTAAAGATGCTCCCTGCAACTGCCCCGTCGGTGTGGCCGCAACTGTCGTGGTGTGGCCAGACGGCGGCCTCCAACTTTGGCCACTCACATCTCTATCTCTCTAACCATTTATCTCTCTAATTCGCCATGGACGCAGTCCTCTTCTTCCCTTCTCTCTCGCCAGCGATAACCGCAAACGAGGCCACTTCAACCCACCGGCTGCATGGCCCCCGCTGGCGGCTTCTCCCTCACCATAAGCGGCCACCAGCTTTCGCCACTCACATCTCTCTCTCTAACTATTTATCTCTCTAACTTAATGGGGGTACACAATCTCCTTCCTCTCTGCGCCCGCCAACATTCCGCGCGTTTCCTCCCTCTTCTCCCCCTCCCAGTGGACATCATACCCCTGGAGCTTTCCCACGTCGACGGCCTCCTCTCTGAGGTCCAGAGCACTGCTGAGGCCACCCCGGCCATGGCCGAGCTCCTCATCAAGGCCGTCGACCTCACCAGGCCCCAGGTGAAGTCTCTGCTAGAGGAGCTCCGCCCCCATGCCATCTTCCACGACTTCGCCCAGCCGTGGCTTCCGTTCGTCGCACACCACCTGGGCATCAAGACTGTCTTTTTCTTCGTCTTCGCCGTCGTCTCATCCGCCTTCCTCACCATCCCCGCCTGGCGCAGCTTACCAGGTGTCTTTCCTTCCGTCGAGGACCTGAGGTTGCCACCGCCAGGGTTCCCCTCCCCTCCACTTTCCTGCATTGACGTCGTCCCCCTCTACCAGTCTGTCGACTTCTCCTACATCTTTAAGAGCTTCGATGGCACTCCCTGCGTGTTCGACCGGGTGGTCTGGTGCATGAGTCCGAGCATGGCATTACATATTTTTGAACGGGTGGTCTGGTGCATGAGTCCGAGCATGGCATTACATATTTTTGAACGGGTGGTCTGGTGCATGAGTCCGAGCATGGCATTACATATTTTTGAACGGGTGGTCTCGTGCATGAGTGCGAGCTTGGCCATTGCCATCAAGACGTGCAGGGAGATGGAAGGGCCCCCCACAGCCTCCCCACAGCCACCTTCTGCAGAAGCCGGCCATGGCCACTCTTTGAATGAATGCACCGCTACAGTGAGTACTGTAGCGCCACAGTAAGTACTGTAGCGCTACAGTTAGTAACAGTAGATTCAAGTTTTTTCCATTTTTCTGTGTTTGTTTAATTTTTTTTTAAAAAAATCTGATTAGATAACATTAATTTTTCTATTTTATAGTTTTTTTAAATATAAAAAAGATAACATAAGAAATTGTATTTTTATAGCAGTTACTGTAGCAGGTACAGTAACGCTACTAAATTACTGTAGCGCTACTCACTGTACATTAATGTTTTTCATTTTTTAAATATAAAAAAAAAACACTATTCTCTGTAGCGCTACAGTTAGTAACAGTAGACTCAAGTTTTTCTTTCCAATTTTTTGTCTTTGTTTATATATATTTTTAAAATCTGATTGGATAGCATTAGTTTTTTTATTTTATAGTTTTTTTAAATATAAAAAAATAACATACAAATTGTATTTTTATAGCAGTTACTGTAGACGCTACTAAATTACTGTAGCGCTAGTCACTATACATTAATGTTTTTTCATTTTTTAAATATAAAAAAATGCTACTCACTGTAGCGCTACTAATTTACATAAGTGTATTTTTACATATTTATGTATTTATGCAGAACAGTATCTCATTTATAAACTTACCCTCCATCAAATGAACCAATCTTTCATGTGGATTTTTTTAATGATGTTATTTACTTTAACACTATATATATTTCTTATGTATCTTATGACGTTCTTACATAAGTTGTTTTATTTTAATTGTTTACATCATTTTTTAAAAAAAAAACATGTCAATAAAATATTACTAAAATATGTTTTTACAAATATCATTATATACATATATTTTAAGATATATAAATATATATTAAATATTTAAATTTTAAATGCATTGCACGGGCATAGAACTAGTTTCATTAATAAACCACCAAACTTCATTACAATCACCAATAACTTACCAACTTCATGAACTAACTATTACATCAACGTATCAAAGCCAAAACTAGGGCCCATAGTACTTTATTCAAACTTCAACTAATACATCAAGACTGACTGACTCACTAACTCATGACTACACTAACTAACTACTAAGCAAATGGTTGCCGAAACGGTCACTCCTGAACATCCTCCTCAGTCCCATCCTCGTGAGTGTGGTATCCATCTGACTCACCTGAAACATATTAAATAAATATGTAGGATGAGCGAATAATGCCCAGTAGAACTTAATATCTCATGAGAACAAGCATGCTTTAAATAATTAATGTCTTAATGGCAGGGTAACTAAAGAGCATAGTCATGTAGAGCGAGTAACGATAACAAGAGAACGACAGCATCTGGAAAAGGGAAAATAACACAACGAGAACGATAATAGAATGGCCATGTAACGGTATCGCAAGTAAATTGCACAACAGTGCACTAGTAACGATAAGTATTGTATTTGTATAGATAGCACTTTGATTGTCATAGATTAATCTTGATAGTATGATGGCGCTGGATGCATGCCGTACACATCCTTGATCATTTTAACTCCCATGGGCACTGGCACTTTTCGAGCGCTCCTCCCAGGACCTGATCGGGCCCCTTTGCACTGACATTAGTCATTTCTTTATCTTAGACAATCACAAGAATGGCCAATAGAGTACCAAGAAATAGATGAGAGTAGTAAACGAACTAGACGAGAGGGTAGAGAGAATGTGAACAGATGAGAGGATATAGATAGTAGACGAGATAGGGACAATATCGTAAAAACATGAGAAACAACGATAGTCACAGTTGCACGGCACACCCTCGTGGGCCGGCAGTCTGGTAGAAATCACCACCACCCACTAGTCGTGCTATGAACACAGGCTAGATGGTTCGGTGTGATCACAAGATAAGGAGAGATCACACTAAGGCCATGGATCATACTGATCCCTAAAGGTGTAACGAGTTTTAGGGTACAACCAGCTCGTCGGCTAAGGATGTGCGCCAAAGCTAAGAAGACTTATGAAGGCCTTGACAAGGAGTCTCTGGCCCAGTCGAGAGTATTCCCAATGGAGAGGTGGTCCAAGTCAAGAGAAAATGTGTAAAAACTAAAGTCTGTCGTGCCTCGAGTGCTCGAAGGCCGAGGGAAACAATATCGGTGTTCAAAACGCACGAGTAAAATGAAGACAAGTGTCATTAATTAAAATAGGGAATTTAGTCATTTACTTCGCTAATTTACCAGATACATTATTGAATAATTTATTTGGGGTCAAATGGCAAGCATGAAGGTTATGTGTGTGCAAGTGTACGAAATCAAGAGAACATGTATAGTTGTGCAAATAGCTTGTAGATTAATTAAATTCACGTAATAATGCCCATTAATAATTAACAGTTCGGAATTATACATGACAGTACTCTATTTGGGTTTAACATGATTTAATAAACATGTATGGCAGGGTTAAATGGGCAGATCGGGCCGTCGCGATCTCAGAGAGTGGCCCGAGCCCAGAAAAGAGGGATTTGCCCTTTTTCCAGGTGGGTCTACATGATATAGGGCTATTCAAAATTCGATATAAAATCACTTAGTAATCCAAAAAACATGAAATCAGTTTTAAACGGAAGTAGACTCATAGATCTACCAACAGACATGATTAATTCGAAAATAGACAAGTTTTAGGCATGCTTTGATTAGGTTACATTTTGGTGGCCTAAACATAAATAGTCATGGATCAATGAATTAATTAGCAATGGATACAAAACGAAAATTAGGGAAATTAGGGGCATTTGAAAGCTAACATGATGTAGTATTTATGAGAATTTTCTCATGGCATGGGATCAAGTATGTACGGGGTTTGAAAGCAAACATGAAGGTTTGGGTACATGGATATGACAGGGCTTCAAGGAATTAATTCTCCCTCATGGGAGATCAAAATAGAGCGAAACTAGAGGGTTTTTGCAAGGGATCATGAAGTCTACCTAGGATAATTTTTATACGATTTGTGCTTGAGAGATTGCCTACCTTCTGGCGTTGACAAGAAAATCTAGGGTTTTGGTGAAGAACGGGGGAATTCTCCTTATCCAAGCTTCCTCCTCCGAGATTCCTCGTTCCTCAGCCGTCCTCCTTCGTCTCCCAAGGTCTCAACACGCAAATGAGGGTTGATAAGGTCGGATTTGGGGTATTTGGTTTGATAGTAGAGTCCTAAATGCCTAAAACTCCTCCTTTCTCTTCCAACTCCGAAAATTGACAATTATCTCCTATTTTCCTATCAATTATCCACTTAAAAGGACATAGAAAAGGCCTAAATTCGTGGCCCAAGAGTTAGGATGGGATATGGGCTCTTATCTTGGATAATTATGGGTTATTTAGTATTTATCTTAACCCTTTACTATTTATTAATTAATTATATCTGAAATTGGGATAATTATTTCCCATCCCATGATGTGCTCCTCACAATTAGGCCCATTATTTTATAATTGAGCCATTTACACAACCCATTATTGATTTAACTTAATGGGCTTGGTTTAATTTCCTTTTATTTCACTTATTTCTCATTTATTCTAATGAAATCTATTTATCTCATAAAATTTTATTTTATTTGAAATTTAAAAATCAAGGTTGCTACATTTGTCTTTGATTTTTATTGGTCATTTGATTTGCCCATTTTCGAGACATCCTCTCATGACGGAGTGCTTTGGTGGTTGTCTTGCCCCGACTACCTCTACTACCCATACTTTGGCTGAATAGGAGGAGAAACAGACTTTTGTGCCTTTTAGGCATGGCTGTGACAGCGATGGTGTCTTCCGAGAGCAATCGGCTTAGGGCGCTGTGTGTGTGAAGTGCTCATGCTAAGGGCAAACCTTAATGACCCGAGAGGGAATTTCAGACTCCTGGCACGGAATTCTCATAAGCAAAGTGCTGAGGTAGCATGTCAATGCTGAATATTCATCTTTTTATGGATTTTTGACTCTGATAAATATAGTAATTTTTCAACACAAGAGTTTGGAGGGAAAAAAAAAGGGGACGAATGGCCTGCACTGGGGCGAGACTTAGGGGTTTTAAAGAATTTACAAATTTTATTTGGAATAAAAAGGATATATGGGGACGAAAGCCCCAAAAGAGGGTAAAGAGAGGAGAAATGCCCTGCGTCGGGGCGAGACTCCGGGGTCTACCAGAATTTACATTTTTATTTAGAAATTAAAAGGACACATGGGGACTGAAGCCCTGAAAACAGTGAGAGAGAAAGGTCGGATGACCTGATTGACAATGGAGAGGAGGGAATTGCGGAAAGACTTCGGAAACTCCGGCGGGGCCGGAGGGATTTGAAGGAGGAGGAGGGTGTGATGCCCTGTGAGAGGAAAAGAATCTGGCGGGGCCGGAGGAGAGAAAAGAAAAGGCGGGCCACGAGGGACCAAATAGGGAGGTGCGCCTCGTGGGGCACGGGAAGGAGTTGTGCCACGTGGGGCATGGGAAGAAGTTGTGCCGCGTGGGGCATGGAAAGGAGAGTAAGAATTATACAAAGGGGCACGATGCCTGGCGCAAGGAAATGAGTCGAAGGAAAGATGAAAATAAAATGCCTCCCGCGGGGAGGGAATGCGGAGAACCCACGGGAAGGTGCTGAGAAGCACGAAAGATGATTGGAATAAGAAAGGAGGAGGTGGCGGAGGCCCCTTGGTCTTTTGCCTTGCCCGACGCTTGATGTTCCGCTTGGGAGTTGGCGTTCTGACCCTCAGGTACTTCCTCTCATAACGTGCCTAGCGGGCGGAAGGTCTTGCTCTTCTCACAGGGGTTGAGCGGCTCCCAATAATTAGATTGTTGACTTCCGTTGGAGTTTCAACAAATAGTGGTAGGTCCCTAGGAATATAGCTGAAAGAAGGAGTGGGGAGTTTCACTGGTAGAGTTGGAAGCAACAAAGAGGGGACCATGCCCAAGAATTGTATAGTGTTTGATGTGAAAGGGGGCACGACCCCTTGGGTAATAGATTGTGCCAATGATTGGGCTTTGGAATGCGTGAGCACAATCTGCAGAGTTGACCCCATCACTAGAATGGGAAGGTTCACAACAATGGTGTGAGGGGTCATGAGAGCTTGGAGGGTTTGATTCCCTATGAGTATGGTGAATTGGTTGCGGTTGGCAACCGGAATGATTGGCATATCATTAGAAGGCCTCTTGACGGCCATGATCAGAGGGGAGGACTTCTGCTTGGTAAATGTGCCCGGTATTTTGACAATGACCGGCATGCGAGGAATACAATCTTGTATTTTGAATAGCATGCCCGGTCCCTGGGCTTCCTTCTGCTGTACTTGCTTGTTGCTCCTTAAAGGGGTGCACCCGCTCCGTTGGATGGGGGTGGATGTGGATGGAGTGGAAGGCTGTATGGCCAGTGGAGGTGCGTTGGGTATGAAGGGGAAGATTTGCTCGGGTTCGGTTGCCAATGGTGTTGGCGTAGTGGAAGGTGTAATGATGGGTGGAGGCTTAATAATGGAAGGCTTAATGGTAATTGATGGCAATGTAGGAGGGGTAGGTAAATGGCGTACGAACATGACCTTGGAAGGTTCATCATCGTAACACCAAGTGGTTTCGCAGATGGGTTGGCGATTGGCAACCTCGGCCCGAGCAACAGGCTGTGGTGGAGGTGGAGGTTGTTGTGGTGGAGGTATGGGAATCGGCATGGGAGCCGGAGTAGGTGCAACATGGGGCATGGGAGCTTCTTCATTAATTGTAGGGGCGTCGTATGGCCCAGTTGGAGGTTGTTGGGTCTGAAAAGGATGAATCAGTGGACGCCTGGGTGGAGGCATGTTGTGGTAGATGGGAGTTTGTAGGGGTGTATATGGTGTATGTTGTAGGGTGGTGAGGTGGATGGTGGATGGCGTCCACTGATCCGTTCTTTCTCGGATTAATTTGATCAAATAGCTCTACGATCGGGGAGTCCATTAAATGGGCTTGAATGTAACGTCCTCGCTCGTAGAGCTCCTCCATGGAGGTGATTTGGTTCATGGCCAGGATGTGTCTGAACCTCAGAGTAGAGTTGGAAATGATTATTTTAACTTGCTCTGACTTCGAGAGCACATTTTGTAGGCGGGTGGCCATTGACCTCCAACGGTCAGCAAATTGTACAAAGGCCTCGTCGGCCCCCATCTTCTCAGATACTAGATCCGTGATAGAGAGATAGGGGCTGACACGGTCTTTGTACCTCTGAAGGAATCTTTTATGCAGGGGGAAGAAATCTCCTGCCTCACTTGGCTCTAAGGAGTAGAACCATTCGAGTGTAGGGCTGTCAAGAGATTTTCTAAATAAATATGCCAAGGTAATGTGGTCTTGCTGCCAACGAGAAGACTCATAGAGGAATTCCTTGACATGAAGATAGGGATTGCCCGTGCCATTATACAGTCGGTATGACGGCATCTCCAAATGATGTATATAAATTTGAGGGAGAGCCGGTATAGCGGCAACGGGGTCACCCATGGGATCGGAAAGCTTGTTTATTTGGTTCTCCAAATTGTTCAATTTTTGGAGAAGAGCGTGTTGGAGTGGAGTGGGTTGCTACTGGGCAAATGAGGGAGTATATGGGGGTGGCCGCGAATTAATGGGCCTTCCCAAGGGATGGTCTATACAGACCGGAGCATAGGAGTGCAATTGGCCAGGGGGCCGAGATGATGGAGAATGTACAGGGGTAGGTGGCGAAGTCGCCAAAATATACAAAGGTGGGTGCCCGGGAGAAGGAGAGAGGGGAGGAGTCGCACCCTCAACTAAAGATTGAATCAAGTTGAGTTGTTGAGGGGTAAGCTGATACAGGGCATGCAGGATAGTCTGCACAATGGGATCCTGGCGGGGGGAAGGCTCTTGCCAGGTTCTGATTGGGGGCAAATATGAGGGGACATCAAATTGGTTAGTGCACGGTGTGCGCACGTTACCATAGGAGGTAAAAGGCTGCCCCTCACGGTGGTGAGATGGACAGACATGGGACTGAAAAGATGGAGACTTGACATTATCCTCATAGTCCATATAAAAATTAGCATGGTGGTGTGGGTCCATTTTTAACAAGCAAGCAAACAAACAAGTTGAACAAAGATTAAGCAATCAAGATGGTTCAAACCAGTTGTAATGCTTACGTTGTTTTTAGGAGTTTCACAATTATTAGATGGATTGAAAAATGTTGTGTCACTCCAGGTGAGATCCTAGTTGGGTAGAGTATGGAACTTCGGGTACAACTAGAATCACCTCTCACCACGCAATAGGATAACTAACCCGGGTCAACGGAGGGGTACAACTAGCTTGGTCCACCGTGAGGGAATCCACAGGGTACAGAGACTTACGGCATTCCGGGAGAAGGTTCGCTAGTCCAAAGGGGCGAAATGCCTAATGGAGAGTTTGCCTTCACCGGAAGGGTGTGTGGAGCCTAGGATATGAGGGAAGGAGGTCCCCCGACCGATGCAAAATGCCCTATATGCAGCAATTAAAGCAAAAATGGCAAAAGGGTTGCGTTCTGTCATCACTCTGAATCGCGGAGGGTACAGACGCCACGACTTCAAAATCACGTCTAGTCACTTGGATGCGGAACTGAGAACCCCAGAAGGCTGTCAAGGCCGCGCCTAGTCCCTGTGGACGGACTGCTGACAAGAACGTGTCGGCCTTTGCCGCCGCGACAATAACGCGTCGACCTGTGCCGCCTCGACAGTAAACTGAAATGCGTCCTGTGCAGGGGATATGTTATAAACGCGTCCTCTGTGTTGGACGCGATTCCAAACAGGCACCCGAGGATGAAAAATAGAAAGCAGGAAGCAGGGAAAATGCACAGGAAATAACAGGGAAGATGTACAGAGATGCGTCGGCCTTAGCTGCCGTGACAATAAAACGTGTCGGCTCAGGCCGCCATGACAAGAAAACAACGACACGTCGGCCGTAGCCGCCGCGACACGAGCGGAGACGCGTTCGGTAAACCGGCCGCGTTCTCAGACCGAATCGCGTCCTCTGTGTTGGACACGATTCCAGAAGGCCAACCGAGAAACAAAAAAAATGCAGGAAACAGTAGGATGTGTATAAAAAGAAGACAAAAAATAGAAAATAAAATCAAACACACATCATGCTTGCAGGGTATAAAGCAAATAAAAAGAAGAGTGCCACGTGGGGCATGAAGGAGGGGGCAATCAAAAGGAAAATACAAAAAGAGGTCCCACCATGATCGCCAATTTGTAGATACCGCTTCGAGTTCGTCGGGAACTCCGAGCGTCCACAAAGGGGGATATGATCGGGGTGGGGTGTGATCGTGATCGCTAGGCACGCGAGGGTGCCAAATGGGGAGATGCACAATGAGGGGTGCGGGTGGAATGGATGATCGCGGAGAATACCTGTTGGAGCGTGGGGATATTGCGCGGGGGATGTGGGTCCTTTCTACCTCTACGAGCACAGCCGGCCGTGGTAGAGGGCGTTTTCCTTGTTGATTACCCTGAAAAAGAAAAAGATGAAGAAAGGAAAAGGGGATTAGCCAAATAATGTGTAGTATCGAATCCAAAAGAATGAAATGAAATGAATAAAGAACACGAGGAACGACTTACCGTGTGGTGGCTTTTAAACCCCTAAAAATATAGGTGTGTGTGTATGCATGCATGTATGTGTGTAAAAAAGGAGTATGGGGCCACGTGGGGCCCGGAGGAGTTGAAATATAAATAAAAGGGAGAAATGGGAGGGGGTGCTTCCCCAAAAGTGAATGGCGCGGCAGCGTTGCCGGTTGGACGGAGGAAGAAGGGGAAGACGCTTCCGCCTCACTCCGCTCCGGTGCACGTGGAGGAAGACGACAGGGATGCCGGCTCTGAACTCCGTGGAACGGGGACGTAGCTTGGCATAGAAGGTCCCCCTGGGCCGGGGTCGAGATGGGAATCTGGCAGGGCTTTGCCGCAGTGAGTGGACCCCGGCTTACAAATGACCCTCGGGGGTCTATTTATAGGCATCAGACGCTTGAATCGCGTTGGCTACAGTGGACATGACTATAAGAGTGAATCGCATCCGCCCCGGCCACCGCGATAAGAAACGCATCCGCAATGGCTGCCGCGATTAGGAAGCGCCACATTTGCCGCTTGATTTAACATAAAGCGCGATGATTACGGCATGCGGCCACCTTTAGAATCGCGTCGGGGATGACTGTCGCGTTCTTGAAATGCATCGGCCTACCCCGCCGCGACTTCGTTTTGTGCACGTGTGCCATAAATGCGACGACTTTCGGGCATGTCAGGCCTAGGACCTAATCTCATTGGCCTGGTCGGACGCGATTCAGACATTTTGCGTGATTTCGAGTTCGGACGCTCGAGTGCGACGACTTTTGGGGCCTAGGGCCTAATCGCGGCGGCTCAGGCCGACGCGTCTCTAATTTGAAATGTGTCCAGACGGCAGGACATGATAAATTATTTATGAAAATCCTACCAAAACCGACATTGGAATCGCGGTGCTCACAGCGGACGCATTCATAAAATGGCGTTGGACATTTTCCATAAATAAAATAGATAATTCTTTATCGCGTCGCACAAGGCTGCCGCGATAAGGACTCTTGGCCTTGTTGCACCCCAGATGTCTGGCACGACTTGGAATCGTGTCCGCCTTACCGGATGCATTTCAGCTATCTTCATTAACGTGTCCAGCAGGCCCATCACGACACCCTGATCGCGCCCCGAAGACCCATCGCGACCTAAAATGGAAGTCCACGACCTCCGGCTAGCCTTGGAAATGAAGGGGAAGCACCGGGGAAGGATGGGTGAGATCCAGAAATATTGGAAAAACACTATTGCAAGGCAAAATGAGGGCCATTTGTGGCGTTATGGCGCAACATAAAATTTACCCGCGGTGGAGTCAAAATCGCGTGTCTACAGCGCCCTGTCGGAGTGCGCACATCTGAAGACAGTACCATGATTACTTTAATAATGTAGAAATATTTCTAAAGTAAAGATAATCAGGTTTCTAGTAAATATTTATGTGTTTTGTGAAAATAATTTTTTTTCTAATTTTTTTTTTCACTATCATATTAATATTTTGGTATTAAATTTTGGGGTGTTACATATTCTCTAAATGCACTTAGTGAATATTCATACATTCTGAATTTAAATTTATAAAAATAAGTTAATTTTGTTATTTTGATTTATGTTTCTAATGTTTATTTTTATAATATAGGATCCTCCAGCACATGACGATCATGAGGCGGGCTGTAACGACCCAAGGATCAGATACCCGGAACCCTCCAAGTACCCGGCCCTTGGACAGCCACCCACGGATCCGTAGACCCGGAAGGGTTAGAAATGACCTGGCGAAGTAAGCAAAGAAGACAAATGAACGTAACCCAACAGTACACAGTACGAGTCCACACGTCAAGTACATGTCTATCTGTCTGTCTCAAGTACAAGTACAGTAAACAAAAGGGAACACAGTACCCTTAAGGGGCATACCCCGAGGGTGAGAAGTACACAAACAGGGGAAATAGCTGCTGAACGCGACGCCTCGAAACTAACACTCCGTTCGAGGGAAGTCCTGCCGGTGCTGCGAGCTCTCACCTGTGAAAGGGAAGGAGTGAGCTTCGCGAACGAAGCCCAGTAAGGAACCCAACCCCTCACCGGTTCGAACAGCGGAAACAAAGGAACAATGCAGCTAACTAGGCAGGAGAACAAAAAGGCTAAAAGAGTAACTAACTACGCAAGCGGAAACAAAGCAATAATATAACTAAACAGATCTACCAACTAAGCAGGTAAAGTAACAGAGTAGCAACTGAGCGAGTACTGAAATAAATAAACGGAAAATACACAAGTCCACAAGTGTCGTCAACACGGCACAACGACACACAGTCCCAACTCGGTAGAAGTACTCGGTGGACGCTACCAGGCTGCACACGCAGACGGAAAACCCTCGTCTGGACAAGAACACTAGCCAAAGACCAACCTCTACTAGTCGGTAGTCAGGTGCGCCCACTGGCGTCTTACCGCTCGACCACAAGTCCAGGTCTCCCCTCCCGTCGGAGTGAGACGCATGGACGAAACAAAACCACAAGCCGTAGTCTGGCCGGACTACGGTCCCACGCCTGTCCTCCCGGCACGGCTCCGGAACCGTGTAAGGCGAGGCAGTAAGAACGGACTAGCTGGCCCGCACCACGACACTCCAAACTCCGCGGGACCCGGACCAACTAAGAGAGCTCTACAAACGACTCGACGCCGCTGTCCAACACCGTTTTCCCCTTCGTCCGGAGAAACACTCGACGGATGCACTCGTGGCTCGGAGACCACCCTCAACGGGCCCACGAGGATGGGGGTCCCGGGGAACGGTAACAACCCAAACGCGCACCGTGCGCTGGGACAAGCCCTCAAGTGCCACAGCACCGGGCGAAGACTAGTAAGGCGCAGTGCTAGGGAGTCAGCAGAAGCGTCACGAGTACGGTACGAAGCACAGGCGGAAGCAACTAGAACACGACCATCGGTCAACTCGGAACACCCACATGGCACAAGCGGAGAGTCGGCCGGCCCTCGGAACACCCCCGACAGGTGCCGGAAACCCCGCACGACTACCCCCGGTTGACCGGTCAACATGCACTACCGGCCCGATCAGAGCCGACCCGGGTGGGCCCGACCACCACGTGGCTCGGAAGACAGCCACCAACCCCGGGTCGACCCGACGGCACGGCCGGAGCGACGACACACAAAAAACGACGCGAAAACGGCGCGAAACGGAGCTCAAACGGTCCATAAAAGAGTCTGCCGGCGCACAGCACCGCAGGGGAGCCCCCAGCCAGCACCCGGCGCAATGCGCCGGGGTGGCAGGGCGCAGTGCGCCGCCCAGATCTCAGGCAGATCTGGGCGCGCTGCGCCCTGTCTTCTCCTTCCTCCCGATTCCTTCCCTGCAACGCGGGGAGGGGAGGGGGAAGGGAAGGGGGCGGCTGGTCGGCCGGCCAGCCAGCGCCAACGCCGGCGCCGGCGGCAGGAGGGTCGCCGGACGGCGCAGCCGCCGCCGGCGGTCCTCCCCTGCGGAGACGATGCGCAGAAGAGGGAGAAAGAGGGGAAGAGAGAGAGAGAACGGCGCAGGGGGAGGGAGAGCCGACGCCGGAGAGGGAGAGGGATCCTTACCGCGACGGTAGGATCCGCCGGCGGCACGAACGTCGACGGAGCTCTCTCCCGCAGGCGACAGCGGCGCTCGACGGCACCACGCACGGCGTCCTCCGAGCGTGGGCTCCCGGCGACAGACGGCGCGGCGGCGCGGAGAGGGGGGGAAAAGCCTCCTCCGGCGAGCAAGGCGGCGACGGCGGGCGGTCTCCTCCGATGAGACAGCAGGAGAGAGAGAGAGGGAAAAAGAGAGAGAGAGAGAGAGAGATGCGTCTGGGAGGGAGAGGGAGATCAGGGGGAGAAGAAGAGGAGGAAGAAGGGAGAGGGTGAACCCAGGGGAGGGGAGAGATCGTGTGAGGGAGGGGAGATAAAGGAGTCGGGGTGGGGGAGGGGTCGCTCTCCCCTTACCAGAAATGGCCCGAGGGCCCTTTTCTGGTGCTCCCATGCAAACGGCAAGGTGCCGTTGCATGGGCAAGGGCGGGGCGCTCCTCCCCCCTCCCTCCTGCGGTGGCAGATGCCACATCTCACCCACCTTACACAAAATTTCGCCCTCGAAATTACAAAAACAAAGCCGAAAGTACAAAGCAGGGGTAGGAACGAACTCACTCGAACAGGTAGGGGAATCTCTCCCGCATCTCGTCCTCAAGCTCCCAAGTCGCCTCATGGTCCGCACGGTGCTCCCAAGCGATCTTGACCATCGGTATCTGCCTGCTCCTCAACTGCTGGACCTTTCTGTCCACTATCCTGACTGGGTACTCTGGAACTGTCAGATCTGGTGCAACCTCTAACTCTGAGTAGTCTAACACATGACTCGGATCTGGCATGTACTTTCTCAACATCGATACATGGAACACACTATGAACTCCTGACAGTGCTGGCGGTAGCGCTAATCTGTAGGCAACCTCGCCGATCCGCTCCAAGATGGGAAAAGGGGCCTATAAACCTGGGACTGAGCTTTCCCCTCTTCCCGAACCTCATCACACCCTTTGTCGACGAGATCCTCAAGAACACAAAATCTCCTGGTGCGAACTCAAGTGGCCTCCTACGTCTGTCTGCATAGCTCTTCTGTCTGCTCTGTGCTGTCTGTAACCTCTGCCTGATCAACCTGACTGTATCTGCACACTGCTGAACTAACTCTGGTCCCAAAAGCTTCCTCTCACCAACCTCGTGCCAGTGTAATGGGGTCCTACACGGTCTGCCATACAGTGCCTCAAAAGGTGCCATGCCGATGCTGGAATGGTAGCTGTTGTTGTAGGCGAACTCAACCATCGGCAGGTGCGTCTCCCAAGATCCACCCCACTCTAAACAACAGGCCCTTAGCATGTCCTCCAAAGTCTGTATCGTCCTCTCCGACTGGCCATCTGTCTGTGGGTGATAAGCGGAACTCATCCTCAGCTCAGTGCCTAGTGCTCTCTGTAGACTCTGCCAAAACCCTGAAGTGAATCTCGGATCTCTATCTGACACAATCGAAACTGGTACTCCATGAAGCGGTATAATCCTGTCCATGTATAATCTGGCTAACCTGTCAACTGACCATGTCATCCTCACTGGCAAAAACTGTGCTGTCTTCGTCAACCTGTCCACCACTACCCAAATGTCATCATGTCTCTGCTGTGTACGGGGCAATCCAACCACGAAGTCCATGGCGATGTCGTCCCACTTCCACTCGGGAATGGGCAACGGCTGAAGCTCGCCACCTGGACGCTGATGCTCTGCCTTAACTTGCTGACAAACTATGCATCTGGACACGAACTCTGCAATCTCCCTCTTCATTCCAGGCCACCAGAAGTGCTTCTTCAAGTAGTGGTACATCTTGGTGGAGCCAGGATGAACAACATACCTCGATCTGTGTGCCTCCTGAAGCACTCTCTGCCTCAACTCTGCATCTCTGGGTACGTACAACCTGCCTCTGTATCTGACCTCTAAACTGTCATCTAGCTGAACCTCTGGCAACTGCAGTATCTCTGCCAACTCTGGGTCTGCTCGTTGTGCTGCTATCACCTCGAAGTACACTGCCGGTCTGACTGTCAAGCTGCCCAACACTGCCTTGTCTCTACTCTTGGGTACCTGAAAGGAACTCTGAGCCACATCCTCAAGCATCCTCCACTCTCTGACCATCAGTGCACTGACATGGGCTCTCCTACTCAAGGCGTCCGCTACGACATTCGCCTTCCCCGGGTGATAGGAAAGAGTGAAGTCGTAGTCCTTCAGGTACTCCATCCATCTACGCTGCCTCAAGTTCAAATCTCTCTGAGTGAACACAAACCTGAGACTCTGGTGGTCGGTGAAGATCTCGAACCTCTCGCCATACAAATAGTGCCTCCATAGCTTCAAAGCAAACACCACTGCCGCTAACTCCAAGTCATGGGTCGGGTAGTTCTCCTCATGCCTCTTCAGCTGCCTGGACGCGTAGGCCACCACATTGCCATGCTGCATCAACACTGCTCCTAAGCCTGCCTTCGATGCATCGGTGTACACCACGAAACCTCCACTGCCTGACGGTAACACTAACACTGGTGCTGAACTCAATCTCTGCTTTAGCTCCCGAAAGCTGGCCTCACAATCTGCAGTCCACTGAAATCTGACATCCTTCCTAGTCAACATCGTCAAAGGTGCTGCAATCTTTGAGAAATCCCGAATAAATCTACGGTAGTACCCTGCCAACCCTAGGAAACTGCGGATCTCTGGAATTGTACTCGGCTGTGGCCAACTCAAATCTGCCTCTACCTTGGCTGGATCCACTGCTACACCGGCACCTGAGATCACGTGCCCGAGGAAATGCACCTCCTTTAGCCAAAACTCACACTTGCTGAACTTGGCATAAAGTTGGTGATCCCTCAACGTCTGAAGTACGATCCTTAGGTGTCCAGCATGCTCCTCCTCTGAAGCTGAGTAAATCAAGATGTCGTCCACAAACACAACCACGAAACTATCCAAGTACAGATGAAAGACTCTGTGCATCAACTCCATGAAAGCTGCTGGGGCGTTCGTGAGCCCAAAAGGCATCACGACGAACTCGTAGTGGCCATACCTGGTCCTGAAAGCTGACTTGTTGACATCCTCTGCCCGGATCCTCAACTGGTAATACCCTGACCTCAGATCAATCTTCGAAAACACTCTAGCTGACTGCAACTGGTCAAACAAGTCGTCTATCCTCGGCAGTGGATACCTGTTCTTCACTGTCACCTTGTTCAGCTCCCTGTAGTCTATGCATAGCCTCAAACTGCCATCCTTCTTCCGCACGAACAGCACCGGCGCACCCCAAGGCGACTGGCTAGGACGAATGAAACCCAACTCAAGTAACTCCTGAAGCTGACGCTTGAGCTCTCTCAGCTCAGCGGGGGCCATACGGTAAGGTGCCTTGGACAACGGCATTGTCCCAGGCAACAACTCAATCGCAAAATCCACCTCCCGCTCGGGAGGTAAACCCGGCAACTCCTCGGGAAAAACATCTGAAAACTCACTAACCACCGGTATACCCGAAACGGAAACACCACCGGTCTCAGAGAAACAAACTGAAGCAAGGTAGGCCACGGCACCACCACGAACCAAACGCCTCGCTCTACAAGCAGAAATGAAGGGTCGACGTGTAGATCAGATACCTCTAAAACACAAGGAAGGCGCGCCAGGTACTCCGAACTGCACCGCCTTCCTCCGGCAATCTAACACTGCAGAGTAGGCCTCCAGCCAATCCATCCCCAAGATCGCGTCGAAGTCCCGGATCTGGAGAACAAACAACTTGGCTGGCAACACGTGCCCCTCAACCTCAATGGGCACACACTCCAAACAACTCCAGGTAAGCATGAAGTCACCGGAAGGAACCTCCACGAGCAACTCACACTGCTGCTCGGGAACCGACTCTACCAAGCACTCACAAAACTCCTCGGAAATAAAAGAATGAGTAGCACCAGAATCAATTAAAACACGAGCAATCCTACCAGAGATGGGTAATGTACCTTCCACTAGGTTCGAGGCCTCCGCCTCTACCCTAGTGAGCGCCATCACCCGACCGCGACCTCGACCACGCTGACCCTGCTGCTGACGCTGTGGCTGACCCTGCTACTGCTGAAACTGCTGCTGGAACTGCGACTGCCGGAACTGCTGCTGCTGAAACTGCGGATGCGGCCTATGCTGTGGTACCGCTCTAGACTGTGCCGTCTGAGCCGACTGCTGCTGCTGCTGTTGTCCCGCTCCTCCTGGGCACTCTCTCACATAGTGACCCGGCTGGCCGCACCCGTAACAGACGACGGTGTGCCGACTCGACTGACTGACCTGCTGAACTGACTGCTCCTCTGCTGGAAACTTTCTCAGAAAAGGTCCACCTGATCTGTTCTGCTGCCTGTGACTCCCAGAACGAAACAGCTTACGAAGCCTCAATCCAACCCCAGATGACTCAGCACGCGACGCAGAGGTAGTCGGAGCACGAAGACTGCGACTGGGGCGGAGGTACGGACTCTGCCTGCCAAAACTCTGTGATCTGGCCACCTGCTGCTGAATGTCCCTCTCAAGTGCTCCGGCTCTGGCACCTGCATCTGACAATGTCTGGCACAAGTGTGTCGCTACCGCTCACCTCAGCTCCGGCCTCAGTCCTGCTATGAACCTCTCAGTCCGCACCTGCTCACTGGAAGCAATCGACGGCACGTGCCTCATGAGGGAGACGAACCTCATGTGGTACTCCGTCACGGTCATGCCTCCCTGAACGAGAGAGAAAAACTGGTCCCGCCTCTCACGCTGCGCATGCGCTGGGAAGTACGCGTCGTGAAAGAGGGGCACAAACTGGTCCCAACTAATCTGCCTCAAGGTCTGGCCCGGAAAATGCGTCTGCCTCTGCACCCTCCACCACTCGTGTGCTGACCCACACAGCTGGTACACTGCCAAGGTAACTCGGTCCTCAGGTCGGCAGTCCATAGTCTCGAAAGTCCGCTCGATCTCGTGCACCCAACTCTCAGCTCGGTCTGGATCTGCTGCTCCGGAGAACTGTGGGGGGCGAAACCTCATAAACCTCTCTAACACTGCAGCGGCATCCTCCGGATCTGGATCTCTGTCTGCTCGACCTCTATGACCACCTTCGTGCCTCATATGCCTCGCAAAACTAGTCCACATCCTGTCGAGAAACTACGTCATTGGGTCATCTCTGCGATGTCGTCTACCTGCATCCCGAGGATGCTGCGCCTCGTCCTGTGAAGACTCTGAGTAACTCATCTCTGACGGCTCGGGATCTCTAGGTGGGTCTGGAATGTCATCAAGCCTTCTCTGCCTACGCGGAGCCATATCCTGCCAAAAAGTTGGAACAACAGTACGTCTAAGGTAAGTCGAACAGTCAGCAGCACACTCGTACTCTTCCTTGAGACCGGCACGGTCATTTGAGTCCTTTACTAACCACGCCAGGATTGCTCTGATACCAACTGTAACGACCCAAGGATCCGATACCCGGAACCCTCCAAGTACCCGGCCCTTGGACCGCCACCCACGGATCCGTAGACCCGGAAGGGTTAGAAATGACCTGGCGAAGTAAGCAAAGAAGACAAATGAACGTAACCCAACAGTACACAGTACGAGTCCACACGTCAAGTACATGTCTATCTGTCTGTCTCAAGTACAAGTACAGTAAACAAAAGGGAACACAGTACCCTTAAGGGGCATACCCCGAGGGTGAGAAGTACACAAACAGGGGAAATAGCTGCTAAACGCGACGCCTCGAAACTAACACTCCGTTCGAGGGAAGTCCTACCGGTGCTGCGAGCTCTCACCTGTGAAAGGGAAGGAGTGAGCTTCGCGAACGAAGCCCAGTAAGGAACCCAACCCACACCGGTTCGAACAGCGGAAACAAAGGAACAATGCAGCTAACTAGGCAGGAGAACAAAAAGGCTAAAAGAGTAACTAACTACGCAAGCGGAAACAAGCAATAATATAACTAAACAGATCTACCAACTAAGCAGGTAAAGTAACAGAGTAGCAACTGAGCGAGTACTGAAATAAATAAACGGAAAATACACAAGTCCACAAGTGTCGTCAACACGGCACAACGACACACAGTCCCAACTCGGTAGAAGTACTCGGTGGACGCTACCAGGCTGCACACGCAGACGGAAAACCCTCGTCTGGACAAGAACACTAGCCAAAGACCAACCTCTACTAGTCGGTAGTCAGGTGCGCCCACTGGCGTCTTACCGCTCGACCACAAGTCTAGGTCTCCCCTCCCGTCGGAGTGAGACGCATGGACGAAACAAAACCACAAGCCGTAGTCTGGCCGGACTACGGTCCCACGCCTGTCCTCCCGGCACGGCTCCGGAACCGTGTAAGGCGAGGCAGTGAGAACGGACTAGCTGGCCCGCACTGCGACACTCCAAACTCCGCGGGACCTGGACCAACTAAGAGAGCTCTACAAACGACTCGACGCCGCTGTCCAACACCGTTTTCCCCTTCGTTCGGAGAAACACTCGATGGACGCACTCGTGGCTCGGAGACCACCCTCAACGGGCCCACGAGGATGGGGGTCCCGGGGAACGGTAACAACCCAAACGCGCATCGTGCGCTGGACAAGCCCTCAAGTGCCACAGCACCGGGCGAAGACTAGTAAGGTGCAGTGCTAGGGAGTCAGCACAAGCGTCATGAGTACGGTACGAAGCACAGGCGGAAGCAACTAGAACACGACCATCGGTCAACTCGGAACACCCACATGGCACAAGCGGAGAGTCGGCCGGCCCTCGGAACACCCCCGACAGGTGCCGGAAACCCAGCACGACTACCCCCGGTTGACCGGTCAACATGCACTACCAGCCCGATCGGAGCCGACCCGGGTGGGCCCGGCCACCACGTGGCTCGAAAGACAGTCACCAACCCCGGGTCGACCCGACGGCACGGCCGGAGCGACGACACACGAAAAACGACGCGAAAACGGCGCGAAACGGAGCTCAAACGATCCATAAAAGAGTCTGTCGGCGCACAGCACCGCAGAGGAGCCCCCAGCCAGCACCCGGCGCAATGCGCCGGGGTGGCAGGGCGCAGTGCGCCGCCCAGATCTCAGGCAGATCTGGGCGCGCTACGCCCTGTCTTCTCCTTCCTCCCGTTTCCTTCCCTGCAACGCGGGGAGGGGAGGGGGAAGGGAAGGGGGGCGGCTGGTCGGCCGGCCAGCCAGCGCCGACGCCGGCGGCAAGAGGGTCGCCGGACGGCGCAGCCGCCGCCGGCGGTCCTCCCCTTGCCAGAGACGACGCGCAGAAGAGGGAGAAAGAGGGGAAGAGAGAGAGAGAACGGCGCAGGGGGAGGGAGAGCCGACGCCGGAGAGGGAGAGGGATCCTTACCGTGACGGTAGGATCCGCCGGCGGCACGAACGTCGACGGAGCTCTCTCCCGCAGGCGACAGCGGCGCTCGACGGCACCACGCACGGCGTCCTCCGAGCGTGGGCTCCCGGCGACAGACGGCGCAGCGGCGCGGCGAGGGGGGGAAAAGCTTCCTCCGGCGAGCAAGGCGGCGACGGCGGGCGGTCTCCTCCGATGAGACAGCAGGCGAGAGAGAGAGAGAGAGGGAAAAAAAGAGAGAGAGAGAGAGAGAGATGCATCTGGGAGGGAGAGGGAGAGAAGGGTGAGAAGAAGAGGAGGAAGAAGGGAGAGGGCGAACCCAGGGAAGGGGAGAGATCATGTGAGGGAGGGGAGATAAAGGAGTCGGGGTGGGGGAGGGGTCGCTCTCCCCTTACCAGAAATGGCCCGAGGGCCCTTTTCTGGTGCTCCCATGCAAACGGCAAGGTGCCGTTGCATGGGCAGGGGCGGGGCGCTCCTCCCCCCTCCCTCCTGCGGTGGCAGATGCCACACGGGCAGAGAGGACGATCCAGTAGATCTCTCTTGATTTTTTTATTTGTTATATATTGTTGTGGATGTTCCTATAATATTTGTTGTTATTGATGATTTTATGTTTGTTTATTGTTTATGGATATTGTTTTAGTAGGTTTATTATATGTTATTTTTTACGTTAAAAAAAAACAAAGTTTCCGACGACTTTTTCGACAAAAATATTTCGTCGGTAAAACCATCAGGATACCATACTTTCGATGGTTTGCTCCGGCAGCAAAGCCGTCGGAAGTTCCGATGGATTGTTCGACATATATTTTCCATTAGAAGTTTCCCACTTTCGACGATTTTTGTCTGTCGGTTAAAGCGTTAAAAGTTCCGACGAACTTTCTAAATGTCAATATCCCGTCAGAATTTTCGATTGGTTTTATCCATCGGTACCGCGGTCGGAAATATATTATTTTGACGGATATTTCAAACAGTTCATTTCTTCAGAATTGCCAACAGATTTTCCAATAGATATTCTATCCGTCAAAAATTCCTGACGTATTTTTTTTGTCAGATGCTTTCTGACGGGTTGTCGCCTGAAAGCGGTCGGAAAGCGTCTCTTCTGACGAATTTTCGGCGGATTTCCGATGGATCTTTTCCATCTGAAATTTCACTTTTTCTTGTGGCGCACCTCCTCCTCCTCTTCCTCCAGATCCTCTAGATTCCTTCCTCTCTCCTAGGCAACATGCCTCTCTCCCTTCTTCTTCTTCGGGCCTTTCGGAGCCTTCAAACTCTTTCTCTCAATTTCTCCTCTACTTCTCCAATCAAGGTATCTGCCCTTTTTTTCCATCACTTTCGAGGTTTTAGTCCTCACTTATCCTTTTAATTTTTCATCTTATTCTATAAATTCTTTGAACTTCTTAGAGTCTCGCTCCATCGTTGGGCATTTGTCTTTTCTTTTACCCTCTCGATTCTATTTACTTATTTTTACATGTCTAAGATATTACAACAATGTCACAAAAAACATAAAAAAATAAATATATTGCCCTTGCTTTTGCAACACTCTGGATATGAGAACTCTACATTAGGAGTCCAAAATTTCCTCTTCAGTCATCAAAGGTTACATTTAGCATGAGCATTTCACACACTTCACGACACACTTAGCTGATTTCTTTTGGAAGGCATTGTCACTACCTTGGCCATACGCTAGGGCATGAAAGTCTGTTTTTCCTTTTATTCGGCTACAGTACGGGTAGTAGAGGTAGCTTGGATGAAACAACCAACCTAAGCACCCCTGACAAGAGGAAGTCTCTACTACGGGTAGTCAATTAAAGGCCAAAAAGAACATAAGAGGAAAAATACATGCCAAGAGTGGCAAAGTTCCCATAGGAAAAACCCTGGTCATATGCATGCAATGCAAAATCAGTCAAAATTCAAGAAAGAGGCCATAACAAAGAGTGACAAAGTCTCCACGGGACGTAATGCATCTGGTAGTACACATGCACCCACAAAACAAATGACTAAGAAAGGAAATCTAACTAAAAGCCCCAACACAAATAAGACCGAATCTTTAAGGGTTGTGTCAAGGGAAGAAGTCAAACCTAATACTTCGAAACCCATATTAGGTTTGTTCCTAAACTTTCTTCTCTTCTCCCTCCTAGAAGAGTCACCTTTCCGAGCATGACTTTGGTAGCGACACTATTAATGCACGTCTCGCACTGAGCAATCTTTAGCAAAAGGGGAGGGAACAAGGACCCCTGTCCAGTGGTTTACAATAGCCTTGATGTTGTGGTTAGCATGGCCATATTTTCAAATCTAATAAAAGATGGCCATATTTCTAAAATCTAAAAACAAATATGAATATTTTCAAAACTATAAAATTCTAAAAAAGATGAATATTTTTAATAAATAAATACATATTTACTAAACCTTATAAAAAATTAAATAATTTTAAAATGTCATAAAAAATCAAATATTCTAAAAAATTCAAAAAAAAGTCTAAAATGATGATGGCTTTGGTAGCAACACTCTTAACTAAGGACAGTCAATCATAGGATGCCACCCTAAATGCATGCCCTGCATTGGGCAATCCTTAGCGAAAGGGGAGGGAATAAGGACCCTGGCTAGTGGTTTAACATAGCCTCGGTGTTGTGGTTAGCATGGCCATGTTTTCAAATCCCACAAAAGATGACCATATTTTTAAATCCCACGAAGGATGGCCATATTTTCAAAACCTCAAAAGAAAAGATGAATATTTTTAAAATTTTAAAAAAGATAAATATTTCAAAAAATAAAAAATTCAAATATTTTTAAAATCTCATAAAAATAAAATATTTTTAAAATCTCATAAAAATTAAATATTCTTAAAAATCTAAAAAAAAAGTCTAAAAGTGTTGATGGTGTTACACAATGGCAAACATGCTGCATGCAAGAACATGGGATAGATCCTCTAGTCATAACTGCTTCCCATTCAATGTCACATCCTTGATTCATTCCTACTTGGATTCTCATTCTCATTTGGCCAAATCTTTACATGGTCTAATAAAACAAATCTTTGAACTTTGTGTGGTATGCTTGAATTGTCTTGAATGTTATTTAGTCCATGCTATGCTTATTATTCTCTTGGCTAATGATCTTTGAGTGCAGAATTGAAGAATACATCATTTGTTGGTCCCCCCACAATCATATTTTCACCACCACCTTGTATTACACATCTCTATAATACATTCCTACTATATGTTGCTTACTTTATTGGATCATATAACGGACCTCGTGGCTTTGAGGAATTTAAGATTTGAGTTCCCCTTCATAAAAAAACAATGATAATTTCAAAAGATTCTTAACCACACGAATAGGCCGTTGTGTTATTCTAAGGTTGAGGATGATGGTTCCTTCCTTGGTTTCTTGACTCATCATAGCATCGTAACAATATTATCTTTGATTACTTTCTAATCTTGATTTGTTTTAAGTTTCTTTTTAGCCCGGTATGCATCATGCATTCTTTGAAATCACTTACCCAATGCAATTTTGAGAGCCACTCATCTCCATTCCAAGTAATACGAGATATTTCACCCTAGTTCTTTTGTTGCCGCCTTCAGGCTGATCTTGTGAGTCTCCCAGTTTGGATTTATCTCCCTATAATTCATCTTTTTATCTCCCTTGATCCACCTTGGCTGCAACACCTCCACAAGCTAGTAACTGCTCTCCAATGGTGAAACCTACATGATTGTGTCCTTGGGTACTTCCACCACTCTAGAAGTTGGTCTACCTCCTTCTCCTTCATGCACATGTGCATACTTCCTTTGTGTCCCGCATACCCACTCCTCCATCCAAACATTGTTACTTTCAAGGAGCCTTCTCGAGGTTGCTTCTTTTTGAGCTATTGAAAAATTCCCATCTTGTGGTGATTCTTTGTTGTTGAGTGCACGTCTCATCATATCTTGGCGCCCACTTTTCAATTATTTTCAGTATGCTCCACTTTATTCCATTTCATTCCACTTCACTTCATGGCATTCCATTACATTTTATTTCTTTCCATTTCGTGTCACTCCGATGCAAAGTAGACATCAAGATGGGGCAACTATAGACATATCAAAAATGACACCACAATAAGTGGATCTCATATTACACTATAATACCTCAAGTGGCCCTCTAATTCACACTTTGTGAATACTTTTTCCTATTTTTCTGTATCTCTTCCCACTTTTTCTATTTTTCTCGGATTTTCCTAATTATTCCTTGCTTGCTTGATGAAGTTTCTAAACTTTCTTGAATCAGCGTCGAAGCATCAGCTGGATGCCAATTTGTCTTTGATCTGCGTTCGTCTATACGGATATCATTTTCTTACAGAAACAATCCTTTTTCCTGAGCTCAAAATGAGCTTTCTTGCTCTAAATGAAACAGGCACTCTAATTTGCATCTGGACGCTAATTCCTTCAAAATGAGCTTCTTAGAGCCTGAAACAAGTATTTTAATCGCGTCTCACCACTTGGACGTCAATTCCACTCAATCGATTATATATTTTTGCACTTGCTATTTCTTTCAATCGATTACTTTGAAAGGCGTCGAATATCCTAGATGTGCATTACCATTAGCAATCAGTCTTGTTATTTTCCTTCTTATGATTTTGGAAACATTTATTGCCTAATCTAATCTGTGTCAGGTCAGGATATATCCTCCAGACACGATTCCCATTCCTAAATCGAACCTTCCTTAATCGTTTTTTGAAAATTGTTGAAGACGTCTGGTCGTTCAGACGTCTTCATCACTTGCTGTTTCTGTAAGAATCCGAACTAAATTGAAAATTGCTGAAGACATATCCACATGGTCAGATGCCTTTTAATGAATTGGTGACCACCATATATATATAGCCGATGTGACTTTGAGTTTTATTTAACCTCAAACTTTGAGCCTTTGCCTATAAATACCTCCCTTGCTCCGACGTTCTAAAAGAGCTAGCTCAACGCCAATCCTTCTGTCCAGAATATCTTGGCCCTCTCTTTAATGTGAGTTTGTTAATGGGGGGCCATCCTAGTTCCTTCACCAATATTTTGAAGCTTCCATGCCTCCACTGCAGCAAGAAGGAGCAACCAGTAAGCCTGCGGACTCCTCTTTTTCCTTTTGGAGCTCCATGCAACTCCAAGTTCGACTTCATACAAAGCCATGCAACTATGATGGGGGAAGCCGAGCTCTTTCTATCTTCCATTTTAATTTGATGTTTCTACAATCTCTTACTCCCATAGGCCATTGCTGATCCCATGAGAGAACATCTCCTCTTTGTGACCACTCACTTTTCTCACGCACACAATACATTTTATACAATTTGCATGCACACCCCCACCTACTTTTATAGGGGTTTAAAAATCACAACAGATGTGTTATTTTCTATATTTTTCATGTTTATTTTTTATGAGAATTGATTTCTATTCAACTTGATATTAATTTATATCTTTTTATTGTTATATTTTTAAGAATAATCAATAAGAAGCCTTCTCCATGAACCGGCCAATTGGGTGAAGAAGGAGCCGAGCCCACAACCTCCAATCTCCCTTGTTAAAGGCATTTTCATACAATCATTTCTTTGTTATTTTACTCCTTCAAGACCCGTACGTCTCTGGCAATCATGATCTCTTTATTATCTCCATATTGTGCGCTGCCACGGCTTATTCCTTTTGTTTATTTCCGTACATCCGCAGTTCCCATTAAACTCTATCCGTTAGTGAAATACTTAATGCTCGGACACCCAACTGGAGCGGCCCCCATTGGGCAGCATTATGCTGCCAAGGCCCCATGCCCAACCAACGCCCAATGAGAGCCACGTCAGCCGGGCGCCCAACATTGCTCTATCCGTTATATTGTTCAGTGCAGGTCTTGCACAAATAATGTGTTAATCCACCATTTTTTTGCTTTCAATCTTTGCATGACCAAACTTGCATAAGATCATCCTTGACACCTGTCAACACATCAGACTAGATACATTGACTAAAGATCAAGATCTTTTGCTAGTCTATTAATTAGAAGCAATATTATGGGTCATAATTCAAATCGAGAAAGCTTGTTTAACTAGTCTAAATGACTTGTTTTATCTAATTAGCATTGCACTTTTGCCAAAATATTAATCACTATATGTTGGAGTACGAATCAACATGGAAATAGCAACTGATCAGTGTTGAACACGTCTACTTTCGAAGCCATATTGACATTTCCATAATTGTTTCTTCAAGCTAGCTAATTGAAGTTTGAATCGTATGATAAAAATGTTAATTAGATAGTGCCTGTTATTCTAGACATATTAATGAATGACATTTTAGAGATATACTACTAAGAAGACTGACGAATACTTTGATTCATTATTCGCAAATCTCAATATATAAACAACATATATAGATAAGATAACAAAGTTCAACTAGTTAGATTGAAAGATCGGTCATTAGATACGAATATTTGGATATAGAAAAATGGTATTCAAATAAGCTAAATAATTCAGATATCAATAGACCATATTCTAGTATTATCAATAGATATTCGAATGATGCAAATGATATTCAATATCCATTTGATATTCGGATACATAAAAGTGATATTCAAATGTTGTTCAGAGAATGTCCGATCATTATAATATTCAAATATCATTAATGATATTCAAATATTGGCCACTTGATACTCAAATATTATCCAAATGGTATTCGGATAAAAGGCAGTGATATTCGAATACCTTTGAGATTAATCAAATGTTTAGTGGTGATAATCAATTTAGTGAACCATTTCAAAGAATGAGTATCTAGATTGATAACATGATATCAACTTATGATTATCAGATATTGTGACGACCCAATCAACAAGTTGATCCAACAACAGTGCTAATTGGTAGACTTCTCGAAAAAGTCACACATCCTCTGAGACTTCCTCTAATTGAGTACGATTAACTTCGAAATTTTTTTCTTACTCAAACTCAGAAAATGACTAATCTTAATTTTTGGTAGTTTACTAATTTAGTCTATTTAACATATTCTTATATGAGATGTTACAATCTATCCCTCTTATATAAGCGACATCTCGTCGCTAGGTACATGTAGTATATAGTCAAAATCCAAACAGGTAAGATTCTAGAGGTGGCCCCCACAGCTTCAAGAGGTGGCTCTCACTATGTAGCACTTTGTCCTTGTATGAGTTCAAGAGGTGGCTTCATAGTGTAGTACTTTGCCCTATGTGGCACTTAATCCTACAATTTCAATTGGGATATAACTCTGAAACTATTTGTGACGACCCAACCAACAAATTGACCCAACAATCGTGCTAGTTGGTAGACTTTCTAAAAAAGTCACTCATCCTGGGACTTCCCCCAACTGAGCACGATTAACTTCAGAGTTTTTTTCCTACTCGAGCTTCGAAAATGTTTAGTTTGAGTTGTTGGTAGTCTATTGATTTAGTCTATTTAACATATTCTTATATGAGATGTTACAAATATCGTCATGAATAATAAAAATTTGTTTAGATTTATTAAATACAACAATTATAATACATGAATCATTTTGAGATTTTTAATCACTCCAAAACATATTACGAGGGTGTGCAACATTTTCCAACAACGACAGCCACCCACTATGAAATCTAGTGGCTGGGCTAATTAGGGAGCATTGGTCGATTGATCCGTTGGTGCACATGCAACTATCACGATCCCTACTGGCAGTGCTTTAGTGGCAAAATAGGATCATGATGGTCCTGTTGGGGTGCTTGGCCCAAGAGTAGTTCAACCATTCTAAACTAGAGATGGTTTGTTAAGAGGCTCAGGCGACCTATAGTGCAAACAACTATGATTATACAACTAAAAAATTGAGAGAATATCATGGAAACACACCCCAACACCTACCCAATAGGACAAGAGGGCTTAGATCTAGATGTCTCAACCACTACAACGTGATCAAGAGCTCCACATTGGTCACACAGCCTATCTATATAGGCAATCGGTGGAGTCTTACTCATTAGGCATTAGGGTTGGAGCCCTATCTCTACAGAAGAGGAGCACATTGAAGATGATGGGGAAACCCTAAATGTGCGAGCCTTTGGCACAAAAAATGAAGACGAATTTCCTCTTTCGATCCTTAATCTTGGAAAGGCAAGAAGAGAAGTTCAAGAACCCCTTAGAGGGGTGAGCTTTGAAGTAGTACTCTCCTGACTCACTCAATAACTTCTAGACGATGAACAAGTTGTTGAAGATGTTGGTTGAGGAGGTAATCCTTAAATCATCCCAATGGACAAGAAAATAATAGAAGAGTGACAAAGAATTAGGAGAGAGCTGCTCTTCGAGTAGCTTGTAAGCCCTCAAATGCTGAGTAGTGATGGAAGGAACTAGAAAATGGAAGCCTACTACCAGATGCTCTAAGGGAAGAGTGAAGTAGCCAATCAAGGAGGTGTATATGGAGTTGTTCATTGTAGGGCAAGATGATGTTGATCATGTGGGGAATCTAGTAGACCTCACACAAGCCCTCTATGACATTCCCAAGCAAGGAGGTGATGGGTGGAAGGGAGAAGGAACTCCTATGACTCTAGAGGTGCTTGAAACATTTGGCAAGGTAGTTGAGGAAGACTTTGAATATAAGGGAGAGAGCTATTCTTCTTTGGTGAAGAGCAGTCTTGAGCTATCTAGTGACTTGCTATTTTGCGTCTTTCAGTGTCTCGAACTTGAGCGTCATAGGGGGGAGGGATGTGCAAGTAAAGAGGGAGAATATGATTGTAGCCAAATAGAGCCTGTTCACTCATAGTAGCCCATTATGAAGGGAGCATTATGACTACATCCCACTCTACAAAAAGCTTGTTAAGAATGAGAAACATGGGCTTTCCCTATTAGAGCCCAATTTGCCAGGCCCACGAAGACCCCCACATTCCCTAGTTGGGCTTGTCATTCTCAGATGATCCATCGAACACCAGAGGGTGAGTCTTTATAGCCAAATGACTGAGAGACCTCTTGAGTTGCAATAATGCTTGCTCCTACAACACTAGAGCATGACTAAGCTGACAGTTTGGCATGCCCTAGCCACGCCAGTAAATGGCAATGCTAGCTACACAACATACCCTTGCAACTTCAGAGCTTAGTAAAAGGCACCCCCAGGTCCGTCAAGCTGGGTCAAAAAATATGCGAACCCAAACTCAAGATCACTCCATGACTAGGAGAACCTCCAACTACCCCTAAAGTTAAGTGGCATGGAGAGACAAAGAGATGATAGAAGCAAGGGGCACCCAACTCACACTTGCAAGAGGGAACGATGGGGACCGAGGGAGATTAGTCACTTCTGAGGCTTTCACACTTGCATATAGGAGCATATGCCTCTCTTCTCTTCTATAGACGGCTCCCTTGTTCTCCATAGTATCTTGACTTGAGCGTTGAAGGGTTCTCTCTGGTCCACTCTTAAATCTCTTGACTGCTTCCTCTTGATTGTAGGTCATACTGACGATTCCTTTTTCAATGCATTTAGTAGCTCGTAGAGATCCGATGGTCCAAATCATAGGACCATTTTTTGGCCTCTACACATAGGTAAAAATACACACATCAACTAAACATTTGCTATTTATCGTAGTTCAAATGAACATTATAGAGATGGATTTCCACCATCAGGGCCCAAGAAGCCCAAAAGGACCTAGGGTGGTACAAATAAAGTGTCAGCCTAGTCTCTCAACAAGTAGCCCATAGCCCTTGTGCCACACCTGCGAACCTTAGCCACGGCTTGGCCGACCAAGAGAGGTCTCGCCCAAAAGGCCAAGGGACGATACCCCTCAAGCGAGACCGTAGGCTTGCAGGGCCCACTTCTTGAGGCAAAGGCGAGCCAAAGTCTTGAGTGACCCTCCACCCCCAGCTCAGACTGTCGTGCTCTTCACCCCAAGGCACTCAAGGGTCCTATAGTGTTGAGGATAGGGATGGAGTAATGCTCGGATTTCCACCATTAGGGTCCAAGAAGCCCAAAAGGACCTAGGGTGGCCCAAATAAAGTGTCAGCCTAGTCTCTCGACGGGTAGCCCACCACCCTTGTGCCATGCCTGCAAACCACTATCTCAGCCACGGCTTGCTCAACCAAGAGAGGTCTCGCCCAAAAGGCCAAGGGACAATACCCCTCAAGCGAGACCATAGGCCTCTACGGCCCACCATGTGAGGCAAAGGCGAGCCAAAGTCTCGAGCGACCCTCCACCCCCAGCTCGGAGTGCCGGGCTCTTGACCCCAAGGCACTCAACATCCTTGACAAGTAAGATTTAACACTTCTCTCTGTCGGGATTAGTCCCCTAAAAAGGTTAATCATTATACATTATTACGCTTGGGGCCGCGCGAGAGAGAGGCCCCTACATCAGGCACCCTACTTGAGGAAGGACATTTATCACTGTTGCCACCCCCCTCCCCAACTCACGAGGCACGTGGGCCAATAAGAGAGTGTGTCCCTATAAAATGCCAGGTGGACACTTCAAGAAAGGTAAACTCTGAACGGAAGGGAGGGAGCTAATCTTCTTTGTGAAGAGTGGTCTTGAGCTATCTAGCGACATGCTCATTTGTGTCTTTCAGTGTCTCTGACTTGAGATTTGCAAGGGCACCCCCCCCCCCCCCCCGAACATTTCTTCAACCTTTTTTTGACTTAGACTTCCATCTTGTCGAGAAGAGAGACCCACACCGAGCATGCGATCCTCCACCGTTAGGAGTTGATCCAAAAGGCACAGGACTGCCCCTCTTCAAACATAATATCTCCCATCTCCAAAGATTTCAAATATTCCAAGTTGCTCTCTTTTCTTTTCCTTAATTCTTTATCCAAGACCCACGAACAAAAATACGTATTAGGCAAACTATGATTACTCGTTATTATCCACAATAGTTGGGTTTGAGTTTGTAACTAAACGGGCCAACCCAAGTTTGTGACAAGTATTACCGTATCGACAATTGTGTGACAACCAGCCAATGTGAAACTAAGAATACACATTAAAAAAAGGATTGTTGGCATATATATGTCGTTAAAAGATCAGTTATGTGAGAATCTTTCCTAGTTTTATATTTGTATCTATATCCCTCTTATAGATACAAAATGTTCTTAAAAACCTTGCCATAACTTGCAGTGACAGAAGTCAAGAATGTTTGGAATGTTTTTCATTTTTGTATATATACCCGTATTAAAAATGACAATATTCCAAAGACCTTGCATCTATCATGGGACATCACGACAAGGTCTTTGAAGTTTGAAGACATTTTGTACTGTAAGAAGGGTATACATACAAATACAAGTCCAAGAAGGTTTTTTTTTCAACTAATCTTTAACAGGGGTATATATGTCAAAAAAAACCCCAAACACACTACAAACACTGACAAATCCGGCGGAATGGATCAAGTATGTACATTGGTTTATTATGTTGACCGATTCTGGGGAGACGCCTCAAGTATGTGGTGTTTCAGCTTCAACTTTATGAACAATGTGAGAAGGTCAAAATAACAACTAAAAGAATTGACCGGTGTGGGATCGCTATCTACATTTCTATGGGAACTACGAGCCTTTTACCCAAATCAAACAGAGACGTATGTGTAATAAGAACTACAGGAAACCTGTGTAAGGATTTTGGGGTTGGTAAGGTTGTAAGCCCATCCCTCCTCCGTAGGGATCACCAAAAGGGTTGGTAGTGTTATTCCCCACTATCTGCTGCTGATTCATGATAAGAGCTTGTTGTTGGGACATATCTGCCATCTGAACGTTGATTGGCGGCGCAATGCTGTTGGATGCCTGGAAAGGATCATTCTCAAAGGAATTAGGAGCCACCTGCCCAACATTGGAACCCCCGTTCTGATTCGATCTTCTGGCCATTGCATCATCATACAAACTATCCAATGTCAGCTTATCTAGCCCACCTGCCTGCAAAGTGAAGAGATGAAACAAGTTATTATGTTAAAGACCAAAAATCATGACTAGAACTAACCAAAGATCGAGTAATGGCAGAGAAATCCTGGCATGAGTACGATCACCAGTTTACTTTCTGCGACGGCACTTCCATTAGAAGTTGGCGCAGTAACAAGCGCAACCTCCCACCCAGTCACTTCGCCAGCTAAATCAACACTACCACCTGTGGTCCCTGTGCTACATGATAGGTTGTCTGCATGTGGAGATGAAAACTATTGAAAGATCAGAGTTGATGAATGATAATATTAGCTTACAAAAGTTTAAATTAACAATCACCATCTGTTAGGATGGCAAGTGCTAGTGCATTTTTGTCCTCCAATGCAGCAGCATCTTGGCTGAAATCATCTAATCCCTGAAACAAGGAAAACACATCGAGGTGTTTGTGGACTACAAATGAATGTAAAGTGTAGTGTTTTAAGCACTAAATAAACAGATGAGCAAATTAGATAAACTTAGGTAACCTCTCACCAAAAGATCTGCAACTGGCGAATCAGCTGGAACATCATCAATTTCTCTTACTTGCATAGTTTCAGGCCTCTCATCCTCATCTTCCACTTCCTTATGCCCACTGTCATCTTCATCCTTCTTATCCTCGATTGCCAGAATAGCTTTAGGGGTATTTTCTGTCTCACAATCTCCCTGAAAATAACCATCCAAGAATGCATGTTAAGGTTTTGGTGAGCATAAGATTGGGTATTGATCCATGCTTGTAAACATAAGCAACTAAAACTACACTACGGATAGACAGTTAATTTTGCACGTATAATTTTGATGCAGAGGTTACCCACTTTATTACTAGCATAATCTAGTGATTGTCCCTACATGGTTCACCTAAAATGGAATCCAGGCAGGAGAACTGGACATATTGAAGTAGTTTGCTTAACAAGAAATTGATGATAATATAGCAACCAACTTCTTTACAACATACAGAATGAGAAAGTATTTAGCAGATTTGCAAGCCATGTGACGTGAAAATTGGCAACCAAACTAAAGTGATCAAAGAAAACTTCATCTAGAAGTCAAAATGAGGGCAAGACAGAGCTTAACTGATCAGTCTTATTGATAAAGGACAAGCATTTTTCCTGTGGTCTCACTGGCTACGAAGGATGTACTAAGAAATGGCAACCACTACCACAACTTCCGTAGTTGGATCACCACAATTGTTACCATCATTTATGGAAACAGATACCATGACATAAAGCTAGATAAATTACATAGAAATTCATGTGAAAAAGAAGCCTGAATTGTCAAGGGATATCTTCCCCTATTGCAGCTTGGGTAACCCAATGGTCATTTGATGAAAGGTTGCTCACGCTTCAAGTGCAGCTACAGTGGCTGAACTAATTATCAACAGAAAGTATTGTGTAGGTTTTTCAATTCCTTGACATGCAGGTATGATATGCAGAATCTTTTTGTGATGCCAGAGCACAAATAATCTCACTTATTCACCATCTAGAATCATATAGGCCACAAGACTAATTGGAGAATCAGGTTTGGGGGCTTTTAGCTTTTTAGGTTATCCACTTCAACTTGATACATCTTCTAGTATAGAAATGCTCATGTGTAGCATATCCTCCATATACTCTTTACAACTTGGTAAGGCTAGAGTGTTTGTGATTTGTAACCCTCTTATGCAGGGTCTGTTAAGAACTGTTCATGATTCAGTGACGTCCATGAGGACAAGGAGAGCAGGGAGCAATAGACTGCATTAGTGAATGAGGTATGTGGCAAAAGCTTGCCTAATTTTTCTTTAGTGCAAGCATGTTCTGGCCAAGATACAAAAGCATGCTAGAAAACCATTGACTCACAACAGTTAGAAACTCGAGCCAAATATACATACCACACTTCGTGGAAGCAGCAATGGTCTAGGTGCTTCTTTCACATATTCTTCCATTGCTTTGAGAAATGCTTCAGGTGGCTGAAGATGAATAGAAGAAAAATGCACAAGTGATCACTAATTTACTGCCTTCAAATATAGTCCACCTTGCAAGGACCATCACATTGAATTTAGAAAGAGAAATGAGACCTGATTAATTTTAGTAAATTTCCCTGATAGCCCTAGATTTAACCCTTTGCATATCTCATAGAATTCGGACAATCTCTCTGCCTGCAATGAAGCTAAAAAGATGTAACAAGCTGAAAAAATAAATCCCAGATGGTTGGGGTTGCTACTCAGGTAGCATCGCATGTTTTCTATGAAATAGTATGAACATGGAAAAGGAGTATATAAAAGCACCTGATATCCGGCCTTTCGGTAAATCTCAAGTGCCCTAACAGCATCATGCCGTTGCATGTCAAAGAACTGACACAGAACCCGTGTCACCATAAACACAAAACTAGAAAATGGATAGGATGACAAGAATGCAGATGCACCCACCTTATTAACCAAATTAAGGATGCCATCATCAATTGCAGCATAAATTTGTACACTTTCACTGACAACCTGCAAAAGGATGAGCTTAAAAGAACATATGGTTTTTTTTTTGAGAGGGGGGGGGCAGAAATGGATGATGCATGAAGGGAAGGAAGGCATCAAGAAGTGTTTAAAATTTCTACTCACAAAAGAAAGTGCACATTGAATAACATTATTGTATACAGCTGCTCCCTCTGGCTGCAAAATTACAACATAGGAAAGGTTACTGCATATTCTTATATTCTAGTGTCTAGGCAGCAAGATGTATAAGCCAAGATAAAAAACTAAATAAATAACAAGAAATTTCCAATGCCATTCCATGAACTGATTATCATTTTACATCTTGTTTACTTTCACCACGGATATCTCGTTGAGCATTTTCTACTTCATAGAATGGTATCTCGAAATAAAGACTTCATGATGACGTTTTAATGAAAGAAGTTAGATTATAAGGAAGGCTTGTTTATCCAAATTAAATTGATGGAACTGTTTTCTATTGGGTTTTCAACCTGAAAACAAGCAGTTTCTGAAGCAGTTGTAGCAAACACCTACATTACCTGGCAAGAAACAAGACGGAAGAGGAGTTGTTGTAAAGCAGGTAAATGCTCGAGCAAGTCAACAGTATCAAGTTCCTTCATTTTCTGATGACACAAAAGTGAACCAAATTTAAAGAATGGATGACCAGAAATATGATGAGATTATGACAGCACAACGCTAAGACAAATATTTCTTATTGTGCATAACATTAATACAGAACCATGTTGCTGAAATAGTAAGCCTAAAAGTCCAAGATACCAAGCAATGCATTTGTAGTAAAAATATATGAACATCTTAGCCATAGGCCTGCCATCCTCTGGAGCCATGGCAGCCATGTAAGAAGATATATTGATGTGTCTAACAATAACATAGATGATCATGTGAATCTACTGACCCTTCAGCTTGTTATTTTGAGAGATTACCAATAAAAATATCATGCAGTAAGAGAAAAAGACCCACCTTGCAAAAAATATATATATATACTAGTGTCATTCCTTAGAATTATAGGATAGCAAGCCCTTTTTTTAGCAGACTGGAAATGTATGTCACTGAAACTGGAACATAAGTGGATTGAAGTTTGAGTTGCTTACACTCTGCTCTGTCTCAACATCGTACTTCATTACACGGAAGCATTCTACCCGTTCCTCCAAGTATAGAGCATATGTGCGAACCCAAGCAGAATAATCCCAAGCTTATGAACAAAAAGGAAACAATGATAGAAGACTATTTTTTGTGATTTCTGATTGTCAATGCTGATCAAACAGGAAGAACGAAGATACCATTTGGACTTGAATCATCCTTGAAATGAGATAAATTCAGCATATGACGACTACTTCTGGTGAAGTCTATAAGTTCTCCTCGAAAAGTGGGATCTGCTTCTCTTAGTGTACGGTGAATAACAATCAATATTTTCAAGGCAACCTGAGTGAATCAAATGATGTCAATTTCTACAAATGATAAAACATGACATTAAAGCAGGAGCTCACAAATGTAAGTACATTCAACAGAATGTCAACATATGGCGAACTCATGAATGAAAGGAAGAATAAATGTAGATTCTCTGATGTGTTTATGTTCATCATCATGCAATAAAACAAGCATTTATTACAATTATTTATAATCTATAGCATCATATTCAATCAGCAGTTTTATCCTGAACAGAAAAGATTGTCCTCTTTACATGTTTCTTTCTCCCATATTACTTCTGAATTTTAAAAGTCCAAGGCATCTTCCACTTATCCCTCAACAAATATACTGGACAAAACTCAAAAGACATTTGGGACATAGAGGAAAGGCATTGCCAAAAATTCTTTACCTTTTATAGGTTGGGGAAGGTAGCAAAAAGAAAAAAAAAACCATGTTTCTTTTTTTTAAAGGTAATTTTAAAGATGTATTAATCAAAAGAATTTAGAAGATGGAAATCATGCTCTCACATGTTGGTAGCTATAATTTCGGAAATGAATACAGGAGTAGCAAGAGCTTAGGAACCATGTTTCAATAGAATGAAATGTAGACTACATATTACCCCACAATACATTCAGAGAGAAATAACCCCTGCTAACTGCTAAGTTGGTAAAGTAATTCTCTCCAGACAGAAACTCATACATCCACAGTCCCCATACCCATTTGCATAATCACATTTCAAGCTAATGTCACAGTGGATTCAGATTCAAGGGGCAAAATTAGATGCCATGTTTTTTTTTTCCAGGGAGCAGTATTTATCATTAATCCTACAACTCCAATTCCACCAGCAAGTCATCAAATTCTTTTTGAAAGTGAGAAAGTTGTCAAAATTGAAACAAAAATAGAAAGAACATTAGATATGGGATATAGTTTAAACATACTGCCCAGTTATGTGTCTTGGCAAGACGTCTAGCAAGTGAATTTATACAATAAGCAATGTCAGCACGAGGTCTTGTAGCTGAAACAGCATCAAGAATAGCTGTTGAAAGAACATAAAAAGGATGTTAGCATGAAAAGACCATTTTCATCTGACAACTATATGACAAGTGGAAGATCATATGGCATATGCATTTGAGCTACAGCTTCTAAGAAACCTGGTTGGAAGTAAAACAAAAAGATGAGGATTTGACAGGAAGAAAGATGATTTAGAGAGTTAAAAAAATGATATATTATTGAAAAAAAAAACACTTTCTGCCTAAAAGGGATAATCTTAAAGGACCAAGGGCTCACTTCGGATGTGCTTCTCCTTAGCTATTTGCTCATCATGGTTGGTAGCCTTGACAATTGCAACATCCAGTTCCTGAAGGGAAGGGGTAGATGAAAAGGTTACATAAACATAAAGACACAAAAAAATGATGAATGGAGATTCAAACGAACTATAACCTTGTATTCACTGTTCACTTTAGCTAATCCAACTTTTGTAGAGTCTTTTAAAGCTCCAAGAGCTTTCCTTAGGCTCTGTTGAGTACCACCACCCCCAGCCATCTTGTTTCAGAATGGATCCTATGGACGCAAAATAAATAGGTGTAAGTTGTTCAACAATGGAAAAATGCTTTTGTTTGAATATTTATTTAAAGCTTTATAGCATCTGTTAGTTGTATTTCAGTTCATGCTCGCATAAAAATCCTTTGTTACAGTCATATTTATGTGTTGAATAAGTTCTTGCCATCATTGTCTGAGCTGGGCTTTAAGAATCAGTATTAGATAAATGATCTCATCCTTTCTTTATCTATAGGAGGGATACCTTCTATGATCGTCTTCCTTTTAAGTAGACCACTCTCCATCAACACCACTACCTTGAAGCAAAACCTTCTGTTCTGTGTGGTGCATTGGTTAACATCTCATCCTATAGAATTGCATGGTTTCCTTTCCACTCGGGCATAATCTTCCCACCTCCATGTTCTATCAGAACAATGAGAGATGTCTGAGATGTCTTTTTTATTTTTTTCCTTTTTGGGGGGACGGAGGGGGTGAGGGTGCCGGCCAGGGAGGTTGTTGAGTTTCTCTCATGAATTTTCATTTTCATTGACTCTTTTTGGTGGCTGTGTTCAAGGGATTGCTCCAGGTTGATTCCTTCTGCATCTACATCTTTTAATTAGTCAAGAATGATATCAAGCCATCTTGTTCTTCCTGCCCTTTGTAATGTGCCTGTAAAGCCAGAATCTGCAAACGTAAGCTCCTCTTGGCATCTCATGAGTCATGAACCTGCTGTGATCAGCATCTCTTGACATATTATGTGTCAAATGATACCTTAGTTTGGGTTATATAAGAACATGTTCCCTATAAATACAATAAACTATGTAATGGAATAGGGAACAGAGTTACTGTCCATGAGTGAATGATAAAGATGCATGAGAGATGATGGAGTAATGGGCAGGTTAGATAACTTAGATTACCTAATGCTGTGGCCCCTAACCCTAGTGAGAGACAAGATTTTTAGGCACAACCTTTGATAAGACAACCCAAGTTACACAGTATCTTTCTGAAAAAATTAAAGCTACACAGTCCATCACAAAGATATAGTTGTTGTTTGGGGGAATAACTTATAGTTGAGGTCCCAAACATGTCATGTTTTTGATAGGTAATATTTCAATTGCCATCTATTCTATGATGATGCAGTTGGATGCTCATTAAAGACATGACTGATAGTTGCTGCTCTTTTAAATAATTTGTAAAGTTATCACAAGATTTAGACTAGATGCTTTCAAAGAATTGAAATTTTTGCAGGGTTTACACACGTGTACCAAGTTGGACTTAGGTTCTTAGGTCTTACATAGGAAGTGTCTGACATTGGGCAAACTTCCACCATTTGATGAGTCTGTATAGGTTTCATATGTACATATATTGTAGTAACATAGATATAGATATATACACCAAGTCATGCTAATACAATTAGGGCTGCAATATTTGAAAAAAAAATATTGACCATAAAGAATTTACAGAGAGTGAACATTAAAAAAAAAAACTGTTGTTGAAAAGATGGGATGAAGTCGGAATGCCAATGCAACTGTTAACATATATGCAAGGTAGGATATTTTCTTTCTGTAGTTTAGAAACTGCTTGACTCAATGTGAATATAGTCTGGATATAAAAATACTAATATAATATTCACTGTGACTCTATGAACATAGGTTATGTACCTTTGTTAGACTTAAGTTAAATAGAAACCTTCTACATACATTCATAATTCTGGTGGCAGTACTAAAATGCTAGACAGCTGGACTCTGCCTTCATTTGCTTCTTGTATAAGGATTTGGTACATAGCCTGTCAGGTATAAGGCATATCAATTGGCTGACAATTGAGAAGATAAAGGTTGGCATATTTTCCCCTTGATTTTTCAGAATTATAATGCATTTGACTTCTTAATCAAATATTGGTGGATTATGAATCGAAAATTTTCCCTCATTCTAAAAGTGGATCCACCAATGAGCGATGGTAAGTTTGGGGATTGTTTAACAGTTCTTCTTAAAGTACTTGCTGGCCTGAGGAGGTGAACATTGAGAACAGGGAGACATGCTACAAAACAATAGCAAGATCTATTTGAAGGTTGTTTAAACGGGAACTAGCTGTATGCAAGTGAAACCAGTGGGAGTAGGTTTGGTTTTGGCATTTCCTGTCTGAGAACTGGCTATTGATTAATAGATTAATGGAAACAAGGAAACAGCCCATTGTAACTGGTTAGAATCTCAGTAGTTCAGGTTCCTCATTTCTTATCAACTGATCTTGTTGACTTTTAAGGACAAGAGCAGTACTTGCTACACACCCATGGGGCATATTTCCAGCACCCAAAATTCCTATTGGTCCACATGGCATTGGTGGACTTGGGGTGCATAAAAAGACCCCAGAATATATGACCCTACACCATTTAGAAATTCTCAAGGGTTTTTCTTGCTCCCTGAGTCCCATGAATCCGTAAGACAAATGGGAGGTTGGAGTGCAAGAAAGTTGAATATCCTACTATTACTCTAATGACAGTATTTTGTTTCCGGACCTATTGTCAATCAGTTGAGCTCTGCATAACAAACATAGAACAAATAAAAGTTTCACCAATTGGCCTAGGCACCAAGGGTTGAACCTCTGCAATGGTGCTTATCTCTGTTTGTTACAGCTATGAAAAAAGGAAGATTTCATAGCCTGTCTTATACAAGTCCAAAATTCAAAAGTACAAAGCAAGGAAGAAATGTATCGCCACAGGCTGGAAAAAGTGACAGTTCTATCGTAACTTGCTGCTAACATATGACAAGGAATATGTCGAGCCTTATATACAAAGCTGTCCACATAAAATCTGTCATAAGATGCTCCAAGGTAAGCTAGATCAAGGATATCTATGTTGCGAAAGTATTTAGATCGAAGCTATTTGTCAGATTTCAAGCAGTTCCCAAGACATAGTTGCTCCCCAACCTAAAACTGCATTCCCTAGTTGCTTGTGTCATTGTGAGGCCATTGGGTTCTGATTTCTGAACCACCAAATTTTACCATAAAACATATTAGAATAGCTGGCCTTGAGAAAGATAACAGTAATTAGGCACAAAATTGTTAACGGAAGGCTTTTAGTAAATGATTACAATAATTGGCAACAAACATTATTCTTCCAATTGACAGGGTGCGTAGTTGATATTAACAAGCACCGAATGTGTCTTCATCCTCGTGATTGCCGCCCCAGTGGAGACAACTAAAGCTATAGGGCTCTGGGAGCATGTCATCAATAGCAAAGTTGCATAGCAGTGATTCAACTACAGTTCATTTTCTATCAAATAAAGCATAACATGTATGTATTTCGTCTTTGCCATTGGGGAAATGATGCATGCGATGGGGTATTAACCAAGTCCCTGGTTGAAAACTATTTCTAAGAACACGTGTCATGTATTTCTCCGTAAATCTCTATTATAAATTATTACATCAGGTGAGAAATTCTGGTTCTGGTTGGATTCAAAACAATTGTTTAATCGACAAATCCAACCTCAAGTTGCCAAAGCAAACCAAAGCTGATATACCCTTGATAAGTTTAAATCAAAACGTCGGATCATTCCAGTTGCATCGTATGGTGTACTACATTTCATAAAAACAATGCAGTTGTCTAATAAACTATGCAAAAAGAGACCATGCAAAGACATCCTGCTAATACGAACTTTGTCTTCCGAAATCTATTACGTCAAAAAAATGTAAAAATGGAAAAAATTCTTACCTTTGGGTTAGGGAGACGAGCAAGTGACGGTTAGAGACGGAGCAGACCGTGAGCAAAACTCTCCGGCGGCCAGATCCTTAGGCGGCGCCGAGCAAGCACCCGGCAGCCGCGAGCGAAATCCTCAGAGCAGACCGGGCCGACGGAGACGGCCGAATTCGGGCAAAATCACGGAATGCCGGCGCGCAGACCGGCAACCTCTTAGGAGAAACGACGGGACAGGTCCTCCGGAGGCGGCGGCCACGGAGGGGAGCGAGACGTTGGGGCGCCGGCGCGCGTGCAGACACGGAGAGCGCTTCTCTCTTGAAGGCCGGGGCGTTTGGGACTCGATTGCGGCGCAAGGCGGGAGAGAGATCGCGATTGGCGGTGCTCGGGATGTCGAGCACTCTCGGGAGAGGGCGGCTGCAGTGACCGGTGGGAATCTTGATCGGCGCCGGCGAGCAGAGATCGCTCGCGTGCTCCGGTGGGGGGAGAACGGCTCCCGTAAGGGGGCTGGCGATTATGGCGCGAGCGCACAGGAGGCCTCTTTTATTGCGGATGGGTCCCGCACGGGGTCTGGGTCAGCACAAAAGGTCCTTTTTCTCATCTACGGACTGATAAAGACCAAATTTGTATTTATACCCTTACAAAATTGGAGCCCATCTTTTAGTTATATCCTCTTTGATGACAACAGTTTTCACATATAACTCACTTTAAAATCTATGAAAAATAAAATATTTATTTTTTTAATATCATCAGTTTTAAAATTTATTGATTCTGATTTGGGCGATTTAAGGTAAAAGGTTAAAACCTAGTGAAAAACATACCGCAATTGACAGTAAGTTATACGTAAGAAACATAATAAGATTACTTACTTTCTCAAATGCAATTTTAAGTTAAGTGCTAACACAATAATTATATTTATGTATGTTTCTTCATAATATATATATATATATATATATATATAGAGAGAGAGAGAGAGAGAGAGAGAGACATACTTGGATACGGCAGGGTCGCTCGGTGCGGCCCTGTCATATCCAAGTTGGGGCGGCTCTTGCGCGACTTTGTCTTTCGTGTGCCGCAGGTGCATGAAATGGCAAGGTCCAAATTATTATTATTTTTTAAACACATTTTCGGATCTCTATCCGACAGTGTTGGAATGCAGTATATGTCTGCACTTCCGATCATTATATCATTAGTATTTATGTGTGTATTAAGTTCAAAATACCATAAAACCCTAAATTAAGGATACATTCATATTTTCAGCCCACTAAAAGTAGATACATGGATACAGTGGATCCAACGGTGATCGACGCCTCAATACCGGCCCAAGACCCCTCACACCAGCCCGGCCGGTTCATCTCCGTTCTGGCTCAAACCGGCGGTTCCAGCTCTCGTCCTGCTCCTCCAGATCTGGCAAGCAGCCATGCATGGGTGAATGCGTGGGGTGTTCTTGAGCTGTGCCTGGCTCCATTAATGGTGTACTTGGAGGTGCTCCCAAGCTGTTGTGTTAATTTTTGGTTCAGCATGCATGTTGACCCAGCTAGCTGTGGAATTCGTGTATGGCTATTTAAAGTGGTTTTCCTTTTTTCTCCAATTTAATAAGAAAAAAAGGACTAAATGTTGGCATCTGCTCAAAAAAAGGGTGTTAAAACCAATATGCACATACTTAGATCTATACATATGTATGTATATATGATTTTCAAATCTGAAAAATAGATAACTAGATATCTGTTCTACATTGGTTGTTACTTTTTGGGTTAATCACATATATACTCATAATATTTTATGCACCCCTATATACTCCTCATATATATGCTCCTGTATGATAAAACCCATTTCATCGTATTCCTCGTAAAGAAAGCCCACAACTATCCACTATTTATGAGAAAAAAAGATCTGTACACCTGCCCGCCCGCATTGGTAGTTTTGCAGTACAGTTTAAAGCATTGAAGTTGGTGGCTCTAGTGCTAAGAAGCACAACATAAGCAAGGCATCAAGGAGGGCCGAAAGAAGACAAGAGAAGGGGGCAAACAAGGTTCATGATCTCTCTGTTTATGAGCTTATGATATATTGCCTTCTTCTAAGTTTTGATTATTAGTGGAAGCCAAGAGAACAGACAGTTTCTTGGGGAGCAGTGGACAAAAGAATTATGGTTAAAGAGTCACAGAAGCCAAGCGCATCTTGTTTGATGTTACCAAAGAAAGGGTTAAAAGTTGGTGAAGAAATGTCACTCAAGAAATGTTACTTCCAAGTTGTGTTTTTCTTTTCCTCTTATCTGGTGTATAGGTAAAAAAAAAAAAAAATTGAATGTACGTATTTCCAACATTCGATCTTCGTGAGCCTTGAATTTGTTGGTGAAGAAATGTCACTCCCACCTGCTCCAAACAAAAATAGTCAAGGGGGGCCTTAAGAGTGATCTCAGTATAGAATCATTTGACATTTAATTAAGTTAGAGAACTAGCTAAAAGTAAAGGAGAGAGAGAGAGAGAGAGAGAGAGAGAGAGAGAGAGAGAGAGAGAGTTGGCGTGCCCCACTTGGTTGCCGGTGCAAGCCCAAGATATGTTCTTTATCCGTCTTGCTCAATGGTCCACCCGTTTAAATCATGTGTGGATAATCCTCTATATTTGTTCCTCCTACTTGGGACCGCGTTGGTTGACCGTGGGGGCACACTGGATTGGCATGGCCTTGGGCAAAAGGACAGAGCTGTCTCGACTACATGTGAAGCTTAATCATGGCCATGTTGCCGCTACTAGTTTCTAGAGAGGAGAGGGCTTTTGGGAATCGCATCAAGGTATCATATGCGCAACAAAATAGATTTCAAAACAAAAATAAAATGATCCCTAAGTAATTTGTTATCGGACCGGGATGATGTACGGGATGCCAACCATTGACACCAAGAGAGGGAGACTTTCTTATCTAAGGGTGCTCGTGTAACCCCTGAAGAGCAGAACCTGGCCTGCCGGTCGAAACTCTCACAAACTCCTCTCTAGGGGTGTCCACATGATGGATGTCGATGGTGATGACTCCTCCTCTCTGTTATGCAGCTCCCAACAGCACCAAGCAACAACAGTGAACAAGCTGCAGCAGTAGCAGCAAACCACCACCAGTAGTAGCAGCAAGCCAGCAGCAGTAGAAAGAGCAAGAGGGGTCGGCCCCTCTTGCACCCGTATCTTCTCACCTTGGAAGAGAGCAGGAGGGAGAGAGCGAAAGGAAGAGAGGAAGAGGGTCCGGTGGGAGAGAGCTCATCTTGTAGCTCTCTCCCATACCCTCTACCTATATAGACGGTGGAAATGGCATCCATGCATGGTTCGCACATCATGCGGCCATACTTGGTACATAATTAGTACCCAGAAGTCAAACTTTTGTAGACCACAACATCATATGTCGTCAGACTCTCTTACGACAACAAAGTATGTCGCCATGATCAACCATCCAGACTAAAACAACTTATGTCATCAGGACATCCTAGCGACATAAGTGACTGTCACCAAGGCTTAAGCCTGGCGACATCAAGGTATGTCACTAGCCACCACAGACTCCCCCATTTGTGTGATTACCATCCAAGCTGCACGTGCCCAATCGGATAACCCTTATCTAGAGGTGTTCATGGTTTGGTTTGGTTTAGAGAAGATTTTTAAGAAACCAAATCAAATCTAGATCTAACCCGAACCAAACCAAACTGAAATCCCTTGAAGTCAAACCAAATATAACAGAAATAAATTCGATTCGGTTCAGTTTGGTTTGATTTAACCCTAAAATAAATGGCCTTTAAATTCTATTAGTTTTAAATAAGATTATAATAACTTGTTTCTCTAATAAATCACTATCAAATCAGATTTGAAATGAAGTATTCACTACAAGAAAAAGCAACTTTATCGACAAAAATTTCCAGTCGGTAAAATCGTCAAAATTTTTGATGGGAATCTATCCATCGGCAATGCAAATGGAATTGCAAACGGACAGATTTCTGTTGGAATTTGCCAATTTCCCCCCGGCCCTCGCTCCCAAATCCCACTCGCGTGATCTCTCTCTCTCTCTCTCTCTCTCTCTCTCTCTCTCTCTCTCTCTCTCTCTCTCTCTCTCTCTCTCTCTCATCTCTGACGTGAAGCACCTCTGACCGGCACGATCACTTGTGACCCTGCACCGCCGCCGCGACTCGGCACCCAGAAAAGAAGCAAGTGTAAAGGGTCAGAACACGTAAATCGGGGTCTAAAATTTGAAATAGAGATCCGATCGACGTGTCAATCAGTCCGACATGACTGGGGGGTGAGAGCGACATGTGGAAACTAACAGGACTAAGATCGAATTCTCAGTTTAGGATCGGCGTTGAGACCACACATTCGGAAAAGAACCAAATGTAAAGGGTATATTGAAAAATGACTTAAAATAATAATAATAATTTTTTTATAACTTGTAATATACATATCACTTTATTTGTATCTATGTCTAATATTTTTTTTTGTAATGTAGGATGATGCATAGGATGCGATGGATCCGTCACCGAAGGCAAACGATGTGCAGGAGGCGTAAGGAGTCGTAGATGGTAGGGACGTCGAGCCTGGCATCGATGTCTAGGTCGACATAAAGGGCGTCGAGGGGGAGCATTATTTTGACGGTGATGATGATCACTTTCGGCCGATTTGGCTTGATTTGATGATTTTCTGGCCGATTTGGCCTTATTTTATTATATTATTATACTATACATGAATATTTATTATTATTGATTATTAAATTTATTGAGTTTGATTTTTATGTATGTATGTTGCCATGTTTATTTAATATTAGTAGATTTAATTTTTTATTGGCAGGTTTTACAGGTTGAAAATGCTCATTTTTGTAATTTTAAAAAAATAAAGTTATTTTCCAATGGATTTTTTGACAGAAATATATTTTGTCGGAAAAGTGCTTTTTCAGACGGATTTTCCGATGCAAGTTTTTTCTGTCGGAAAATCCTTTTTTCGACGAATAGTCGAATTTTTTGATGGATAGTAATTCCGTCGGAAGATCAAGTTTTCGATGGATTTTTCAACGCATAGTAATTTCATCGGAAGATCAATTTTTTGACAGATTTTCTATTGGAATTGATTTCCATTAGGAAGTCTATATTTCCAATGGAAATTTTTTCTGTCGAAAAATTTCGACAAAATTTTTTCAACAAAATTAATCTGTCGGCAATCTATCGGAAATCCGTCGGCATACCTTATTTTCGACGGATTTCCGACGAATACTATCTGTCGAAAAACCCACCTTTCCTTGTGGTGATTAAATGTTGATGACCATATTACCCTCCATAATACATGTTTTTGCATATATATATTGAATAAAATTGATAGATATATACAAATTAAAAACTTATTACTGTATTTTAGTTTAATCGATTTGGTTTAGTTTATAGAGTTTGGAAACCGAACCAAACCGGTTTTTCTTTTTCGATTTGGTTTGAAGCCAAACCAAAATTTTTCCACTTGCAAATCGAACCAAATTGAACCAAATCGATCAGTTTGGTTTGGTTTTTCGGTTTGAACATAATAGTGAACACCCCTACCCTTATCCAATCTTCTATTCACAACGTCATTCTATCTTTTGTGTGACCTTCGAGGCTTAATACCGAATTGGTCGTGAGTCAGAACCCATCAGGACTACTTTCAATGTGTCGAAGCTCCTTCCAATTTGCGTGAGTGGTTACCTCCGTAACGACTCATCGGTTGTGGATGTACCAAGCTACTACCCCGCAGCCATTGGACGGTCCCAGAGGATCTAATCGATTGGACTTTTCTGCCCTCAGTTACCGTATATCTATGGTCCCTCATCTGACTAATATCCTAGAGTTTGTGTATTAGGCATGGTCCTGTCAGGCCTACATAGAATCCGTCTGAGTCTTAATTTTATCGAATTCTCCTAGAGAACTCCTTCTGTCTCAATCTAATTAATGCTGGCTAGGGTCTTGCTTGAGTAAGAATACATGAAATATTCCTCTCAAGATACCGAGAGTGTATGATCCTTTGTTGACACATAATTGCCTTTGCAGGGTCGACTACCATCCCCGAAAAATAGATTATACTAGACCCGAAAGCTCCGGACCTATAAGCTCAGCATCAAAGAATGGAGCACTCAAGCAATATATCTTTATTGTCTCAATTCTAAGGACCAGTTACACAACTAGGACCACGGCCCAGACTGATGATAAAGTATTATCAACCATTCAGTATCCTGCAAGTAGATCATTTAGTGAACACGTTCTCCAATGAGCACTTGCACTATATCCCTAGTGTCTCCACATGAACAACTATGAGACCAGCTACCTCCATCATATGGATAGGTATATAGTACACCAGTCTATCCAGTTATATTGATGTCCTCAACGAGTAACCTATGACTAGTAATATTTAGGATCAATGCATGAAGAGAATTAGTCTCATTATCATGATCTCATCATGACCCAACTTCTTAGTTTATTGATCCATGGACATCACAGTATAAGCATCACTATGCATTTTAACATATAGTGAGGAAATGCCATAATTATATTGACCAAAAGAGGTTGTACAGTATACAAGTGCCATTACACGCACATGTGATTGGCTTGCAAAGCACTCATAACTAACAAGGGCATGTTCGGCTAGTGGAGAGGCCATCTATTGGCGAGACAGAGGCATGTTAGGCAGCAGGCCAGGCTCTATTTTGACACTATAGGGGCATATTTGACTGTAGGCATGGACGTACTATTGATCCTGAAATGGTGAGCCTTACTATGGCTTAGGGGGCCGAGGACTCAATCTTGGCAAAATCCCAAGAAATGATTTTTAGATTCCATATTGTGTGTGGGTGTTGGGCCAACCCTTTAGAGGGCTTAGGCTATAGCATAACACTTACAAGGATTGAAATTCTTAGAGCTATCATGTTTGCTGTAAGACCCGGCCCTCCTGGGCCCTTGGCCCTGTCCTCAGGGTCGCGGCAGGCACCCTGGTCGCGACATGGTCGCGCAAGGTTAGCCCGTCGTGACATGCTTTGTGACGCAACACCCCTGGCCGTCGCGACAAGGTCGCGACAGGGGTGGGCGTCGCATCCTTGTCGTGGCATCTGGAGGCGTCGCGACTGCTTTCTTGACAGACATGACCACTGTCCTCTCTGTCAGAACGGTCGTGTCGGGTGGCAGGTGCGTACAACATTGACACGACCTGGTCTGCAGTCGCATTTGCTTTTCCTGGTCTTCGAGGTTTGACTGCTTTTGGAGTCGCGCCGGGGGTGGCCGTCCCGACATGGTCACGACGCCTAGGGGCATCGCGACATGGTTGTGGTCGCGCCGGGCTGAGCCGTCACATCTTGGGGGCCATCAGTTTAAAATCGAGGCTACACCCCATTCTCCCCCTCTCGCCCTTTCTCTTCTTCTTCTTCCTTCTCCTTCCCCTCTCAATCTCCCTTGCATTTTCTTGGTGGTTCTTCATGCTCATGGTGCTCATGCTGAGGTGGTGTCACCTTGTTCATGCAGGGGACGTGCTCGTGGTGCTTGGAGCGAGGAGGAGGTGGTAATTCCTACGTGAAGGCCCCAACGGGTCAGCTCTACTCTTGGAGGTAGAGACCCTCGTTCTCCTCTCGTCCTAGCATGCTCCCCTCTCCCTTGAGATGGTGTTTTCCTCGTGGTTTGGGGTGTAGGAGTGAGATCCATGCTCGTGGTTGAGTGAGGTTTCCATCGAGTGTAGATTCTTGTAAATCCATGTTTGTGGGGTCTTAAGTGTGGTTTGCATAGTTTAATGGCCTTATTACTTGTTGAGAATGCTCCCCTCCCCCTATGGAATGTTTGTATCAGGTTTTTGGGGTGGTCTCCGAGAGGGTCATCCCGGAACCCCCCTCGGCTGAAGACGCGGCTGCTATAGTGGTCGCGATGATGTCGCAACGGCCTTGTCGGTCGTGTCGCGACCGGTCAAGGCGTCGAGACAAGGTCACGACGACCCGATGCGTCGCGACTACAACAGAGAGGCAGGTTAAGGTCTTGCAAAGTCCCAGGTTTTTGTGGAGTCTTCGTCGTTTTCACTTTTACTGTAATCGTGGCATTTGTGCTAGTTCCCTAGTATGGTCCTACACTAGTCTTCGCTCGTTGCTTGGCACCTGAGGGCTTGTCCCGTGAGAGAGGTTGTTACCATTGCCTGGGACTCCCATCCCCGCGCACCTGTTGAGGGAGTACTCCGGGCGGCAGGCATGCTTGAGTCACAGACTTTGGAGCGGAGGGGAAAACGGTGGTTAGGACAGCGGTGTTGAGTCATTTGCAGAGCTCTCATAGTTGGTCTGGGACGCCGAGGTCATTTTGAGGAGTTCTTTCTGGCACAGTCCAGCTAGTCCTTTTCTCGCTGCATCGCTCTTTGCGGCCCTGGAACCGCCTAGAGAGGTTAGGCGTGGGACCATAGTCCGACCAGACTACGTCGGTTACTGTTGTGTTACTTTGTGTCCTGCCTCACTCTAAAGAGACATGGAGGTTTGGACCTGGGTCAAGGATAAGACGTCATTGGGCGCACCTGACCGGTTGACTAGTGGTAGTGCTTTCTGTAGCTAGTGTTTCTTGTCCAGGTGGAGTTCCCTCTATCTGTATTTGCTAGCCGTGTGGTGGTCACGATGAGCAGTCGTACAGAGTTTCCGACCGAGTTGTACTTCCGTACCGTTTCTAGTAGAAGCTTTTCTTCCGCACTTCGTTTGTAGGTAGAAGATATAACTTCTGTTATTTAATTGATTATATATATTCTTCTTCCTGTTAGAGCCAGTAGGAGATTGGTAGTCCCTACTCAGCTTCTGTTGTGAAGCTCATCCCTCCTTTTTCCCAGGTGAGACTTCTCAGCAGCGGCAGGGCGCGTGCCGGGTGGGGAGACGGGGAGGTAGTCGTGGTCCCCGTAGCTAGCAGTGGTTCCCCCTCTCAGTGTACTTCACCCTCGGGGTATGCTCCTAAGGGACTTGTTATCCCCTGTCTTTACTTATACTAGTTGTGTGTTGGGACTGTACCTAGAGCGATATACAGCGGTCTCGCTCTCTTTTCTGCTTCCACGTATGTGCTCCTAGTTAGCAGTTGATGTTTACATCCTTTACCTATTCTGTTGGACTCATGTTATAGCCCTTCCGGGTCTCCGGATCTGTGGGTGGCGACTGCGAAAATCGGGTCCTCGGCGTGGGCCGAGGGTCGGGTTCTCGGGGTCGTTACAGTTGGTATCAGAGCGAGAGTCTAACCAGACTTGTAGTGGATTTAAACTGCAATAGGAAGTCCCAATAGTAGTACAAGTACACTGCTAGCCGCCCGAGTTAGTATTGTTAACCCTGTTGATTGTGTGCCGCACAGGATATGGCTCCGTGTAGGCGTAGGCAGGCTAGAGAGCTGATAGAGCAGCATGATGAGTATGACATGCCCGCGCAGGGGCAGGTCTAGGAGGAGGTGTCAGCAGAGGAGTCAGTGGCACAACCTCAGGGTGAAGCGGCAACAGCAACAGCGGTAGGTGGGCAGTAGCAACGGGAGCACCAGCCTCAGCCGCAGCAGTATGCAGATTGGTTTCCCCTAGCTGAGCAGTTCTTCAGGAACCTGTACTAGGGAGCGTGGCAGCCTAGGCAGGCGGCAGCGGGAGGTCAGCCTCCAGTACCTCCCCCAGTGGCACCGGAGCAGCAGGCAGATCTAGAGGTGGAGCAGCCACCAGTTCAGTAGGCGTCGGGTACTGGGAGTACCCAAGCCGGTCAGAGGAGGACGACTGTCACTGAGGATAGGACCGCCCTCTTGGAGAGGTTCTTGCATCTCCGACCATCGATGTTCTTCGGTGAGTATGATCCAGACAAGGCAGAGAGTTGGACGCATGAGATGGAGCGCACGTTCGAGACCATGGAGTGCGCCGAGGAGGACCAGGTTAGACTGGCGGTGTATCAGCTCAAGGGAGCAGCCTATGAGTTGTGGAGAGTTCAGCGGCAGACCCACTTCCAGGGGCAGCGTTTGGATCAGATCACTTGGCAGCGGTTCTTGGAGTTCTTTCACAGCGAGTACTTCCCCGACTACGCTCGACGTGAGAGACGAGACCGGTTCCATGAGTTGGTTCAGGGCGATCTCGCAGTTACTCAGTACCACCAGAGGTTCGTCCGGTTGTTGAGGCATGTTCCTCATGTTGCAGGCAGCGAGCAGGCTTGTGCAGAGAGATTCATTGTAGGACTGAGGCCAAATTTTAGGTGGGGCGTGACTGCTCACATGTGTGCCACCTTAGGAGAGGCCGTGGCTAAGGCCACTACCTTAGAGAGAGAGACCTGGCAGCCCAGTAGCAGTAGCAGCAGGGAGGAGCCTCTTCCAAGTCCTCGTCGTACCAGCGTCCCGCAGGGAGCCGCGGTAGCGTGACTTCTTCTTCTTCGAGCTCGGGCAGTTTCGGCAGTTCCAGGATTCGCTCGAAGTTCAGGCGGTTGTCTACTCGCGGGGGTGGACGGAGCCGACAGTAGAGGCGTCAGTCGAGGTTTGCAGAGCAGTCAGTCTAGAAGGGAGCTGAGCAGGGCAAACATGAGGCAGTCTGTTACACTTTTGGTTTGTCAGGCCACTTCAGAGGGTATTGCCCGATGGGGCAGGTCCAACAGTAGCAGCAGCCAGTACAGTACTCACAGCAGCTACCGCAGTACCAGTACCCTCCCCAGCAACAGGCACCCCTTTAGTAGCAGTAGGGCAGTACCAGTAGCAGTTCCCACAGTTTCAGCAACCACAGTAGTGCCAGCCGTACCAGCAGTAGTTTCCTCAGCACTAGCAGCTGCCGCAGCAGCAGCAGCCCCAACAGGCACAGCAGTGTGGGCGTGGTCTTGGTCGTGTGATGGCGCTTACCAGGGAGCAGGCAAAGGCATCGAACCTGGTTATAGGTACCCTGCCTATCCTTGGTAGAGTTGCTCGTGTTTTGGTTGACCTCGGTGCTTCTCTGTGTTTTGCTTCCAAAGAGTTTTACGAGTCTCTGGTTCGTCACACGCCTGAGAGGCAGTGTGATGTGATGGTCGATCTCCCGTCCGGTGATTATATGCGTTCTTTCGGTTACCTGGAGAGCGTCACAATTGAGGTCCAGGGACACCAGTTGCCGGCCAAGTTGTACACGTTGCATCTTCGTGACTTTGACGTCATCCTGGGCATGGACTGGTTGGAGGCTCACTCAGCTGTGGTGGATTGTCAGCGAAAGACCGTTCAGTTTGAGATACCTAGAGCGCCTGTTCTCTGCTTTTGAGGTATCCGGTCTGCCCGTCGACCTTTTATTTCCTTCTGTAGAGCTCGTCGTTTGATCCGTGATGGCTATGTAGCATATCTTGCTTCTGTTTGTTCCTTGGAGCCTAGCGGGTCGTCGATTTTTTATGTGCCTATTGTTTGTGAGTTCTCTGATGTTTTTTTAGAGGATTTACATGGTTTGCTACCTGAGCGGGAGGTAGAGTTCTACATTGAGATTTTGCTCGGTACGATGCCTTTGTCTAAGGCACCTTACCGGATGGCTCCGGCTGAGTTACGTGAGCTGAAGCGCTAGTTGCAGGAGTTTCTTGAGCTGGGCTTCATCCGTCCGAGTCATTCACCGTAGGGAGCGCCAGTTCTGTTCGTGAGGAAGAAGGATGGTAGTTTGCATTTGTGCATTGATTATAGGCAGCTGAACCAGGTAACAGTAAAGAATAAGTATCTGTTGCCGAGGATCAATGATTTGTTCGACCAGTTGCAGTCAACCAGAGTGTTCTCGAAGATTGACTTGAGGTCCGGTTACTACCAGTTGAGGATCAGAGAGTCAGATAATGGCCTGACAGCTTTCTGTTCGAGGTACGGTCACTTTGAGTTCATCGTGATGCCGTTTGGGCTGACGAACGCACCCGCAGCTTTTATGGATTTGATGCATAGGGTGTTTAGTGACTACCTGGACAGGTTTGTGGTCATCTTTGTAGATGACATTTTGATCTACTCGGCTTCTAAGGAGGAGTACGAGGAGCATTTGAGGATCATGCTAGAGACATTGCGGAGTCACCAACTTTATGCCAAGTTCGACAAGTGCGAATTTTGGCTGAGGGAGGTGCAGTTTCTCAGGCATGTGATCTCAGGTTCTGGTGTGGCAGTGGACCTTGCCAAGGTTGAGGCAGTGTTATCTTGGGAGTAGCCCACTTCAGTGTCAGAGGTTCGCAGCTTTCTGGGTCTAGTAGGCTATTACAGGAGGTTCATCCAGGATTTTGCCAGAATTGCAGAGCCGTTGACCAGGTTGACGAGACTTGACGCTAGAATTTTTTGTTTAGAGGACTATGAGCAGAGCTTTCGGGAGCTGAAGATGAGGTTGACTTCAGCTCCAATGTTGGTCTTGCCGTCAGGTAGCAGAGGTTTTGTGGTCTACACCGATACGCCGAGATCAATTTTGGGTGCCGTGCTGATGCAGGATGGTGGGGTCGTTGCCTATGCTTCTGGACAGCTAAAGAAGCATGAGGAGAACTACCCTACCCACGACTTAGCGTTGGCAGCAGTGGTGTTCGCTCTGAAGTTGTGGAGGCACTATTTGTATGGAGAGGCGTTCGAGATCTTCACCGACCATCAGAGTTTGCAGTACATTTTCACTCAGAGGGATCTGAACTTGAGGCAACTTAGATGGATTGAGTACTTGAAGGACTACGACCTTACCCTCTCCTATCACCCAGGAAGGGCTAATGTCATGGCAGATGCTTTGAGCAGGTGTGTTCGCTTGAGTTTGATGTTGGTCAGAGAATGGAGGCTGTTTGAGGAGTTGTCACAAGGAGTTTTCTACCCTTCGAGGCGCAGAGACAATACAGTGATGACCAGTTTGTCAGTTCGGCCGTCAGTGTACCGCCAGGTGTTGCAGGCACAGCAGGCAGACTCAGAGTTGGCAGATATTTTACAGATGCCAGATGTTGAGCTGGATGAGGATAGCGAGGTCAGATTCAGAGGTAGGCTGTATGTTCCCAGTGATGCGCGCTAGGTGCTATTGTCAGAGGCTCACCGTTCGAGGTATACTGTTCATCCGGGTTCTACCAAGATGTACCATAACCTAAGGAGGTTCTTCTAGTGGCCAGGGATGAAGAGGGGCGTGGCATAGTTTGTCGCTCGGTGCCTTACCTGTCAGCAGGTGAAGGCTGAGCATCAGCATCCTGGTGGTGAGCTGCAGCCGTTGCCCATTCCCGAGTGGAAGCGGGACGACATCACCATGGACTTTGTGGTTGGTTTGCCCCGCACTCCATGATGGTATTTGGGTGATCGTGGATCGATTGACCAAGTCAGCGCAGTTTCTTCTAGTTAGGATGTCTTGGTCAGTGGATAGGTTAGCCAGGCTGTACGTGGACTGAGTTGTTCCATTGAACGGAACCCCAGTTTCGATCATCTTTGACAGAGATCCGAGGTTCACTTCTAGGTTTTAGCACAGTTTGCAGAGAGCTCTCGGTACAAAGTTGAGGCTGAGTTTGGCATATCACCCGTAGTTAGATGGGCAGTCAGAGAGGACCATTCAGACTTTGGAGGATATGTTGAGAACTTGTTGCTTGGACTGGAGTGGCACCTGGGAGTCACACCTTCCGATGGTAGAGTTTGCGTATAATAACAGTTATCACTCGAGTATTGGAATAGCGCCATACAAGGCTTTGTATGATCGCCCATGTAGGACACCACTTCACTGGTTCAAGGTCAGTGAGAGACAACTTTTGGGACTAGAGATGGTGCAGCAGTGTGCAGACACAGTCAAGTTGGTCAGGCAGAGGCTTCAGACAGTGCAGAGCAGATAGAAGAGCTATGCAGATATCCGCAGGAGGCCATTGCAATTAAGCGTGGGTGACCTTGTGTTCTTGTGGGTTTCTCCGACCAAGGGTGTTATGAGATTTGGCAAGAAAGGAAAGCTCAGTCTGAGGTATATTGGGCCTTTCCCTATCACAGAGAAGGTCGGTGAGGTTGCTTACAAGTTGAGTCTTCCGGCAGAGTTGGCAGGCGTGCACAGTGTTTTCCACGTTTCATAGCTCAGGAGGTACGTTACAGATCTGTCGCACGTGTTGGACTACTCACAGCTTGTGGTAGCGCCAGACTTGTCAGTGACAGAGTACTCGGTCAGTGTTGTGGACCGCAGAGTGCAGCAGTTGCGCCAAGGAAGACTCTCCTGGTCAAGGTCATTTGGGAGAACTGCGTTGGTGGTGAGGCCACCTGGGAGTGCGAGGATGATATGAGATAGCAGTTCCCATATTTGTTTGATTGATTGGTATGTTATTTCTCCCTGTACTGCTTTCCGATTTGAGACCGAGTTTATTTTAATTTTGAGGACAAAATTTCTTAAGGTGGGTGGGATGTAAGACCCGGCTCTCCTGGGCCCTTGGCCCTATCCTCAAGGTCACGGCAGGCACCCTGGTCGCGCCAGGGTAGCCCATCACGACATGCTTTGTGACATGGCACCCCTGGCCATCGCGACAAGGTCGCGACGGGGGTGGGCGTCGTGTCCTTGACGCGGCGTCTGGAGGCATCGCGACTACTTTTCTGATAGATGTGACTGTTGTCCTCTCTGTCAGAATGGTCGTGTCAGGTGGCAGGTGCGTACAACGTTGACGCGACCTGGTCAGCCATCGCGTTTGCTTTTCCCAGTCTTCGAGGTTTAACTGCTTTTGGAGTCGCGCCGGGGGTGGCCGTCGCGACATGGTCACGACGCCTAAGGGCATCACGACATGGTTGTGGTCGCACCGGGCCGACCCGTCGCATCTTGGGGGCCGTCGGTTTAAAACCAAAGCTGCGCCCCATTCTCCCCCTCTCGCTCTCTCTCTCTCTCTTCTTCTTCCTTCTTCTTCCCCTCTCGAGCTCCCTTGCATTTTCTCGGTGGTTCTTCATGCTCGTGGTGCTCGTGCTGAGGTGGTGTCGCCCTGTTCGTGCAGGGGACATGCTCGTGGTGCTTGGAGCGAGGAGGAAGTGGTCATTCCTACGTGAAGGCCCCAACGGATTGGCTCTACTCTTGGAGGTAGGGACCCTCGTTCTCCTCTCATCCTAGCATGCTCCCCTCCCCCTTGAGATAGTGTTTTCCTCGTGGTTTGGGGTGTAGGAGTGAGATCCATGCATGTGGTTGAGTGAGGTTTCCATTGAGTGTAGATTCTTATAAATCCATGTTTGTGGGGTGTTAAGGGTGGTTTGCATTGTTTAATGGCCTTCTTACATGTTGAGCATGCTCCCCTCCCCCTGTGGAATGTTTATATCGGTTTTTGGGGTGGTCTCCGGGAGGGTCATCCCGGAACCCCCCTCGGCTAAAGACGCGGCCGCTATAGAGGTCACGATGATGTCGCGATGGCCTTGCCGGTCGCGACATCATCACGACGCTCTTAAGCGTCGTGACCGGGTCACGACGGCTTGGGCCGTCGTGATAGTGTCACGACCGGTCAAGGCGTCGCGACAAGGTCGCGACGGCCCGATGCATCGCGACTACAGCAGAGAGACAGGTTAAGGTTTTGCAAAGTCCCGAGTTTTTGTGGAGTCTTCACTATTTTTGCTTTTACTATACCTGTGGCACCTGTGCTAGTTCCCTAGTACGGTCCTACACTAGTCTTCGCCCGGTGCTTGGCACCTGAGCGCTTGTCCCATAAGAGAGGTTGTTACCGTTGCCTGGGACCCCCGTCCCCGCGTGCCTATTGAGGGAGTACTCCGGGCGGCGGGCGTGCTCGAGTCACGGACTTTGGAGCAGAGGGGAAAATGGTGGTTAGGACAGCGGCGTTGAGTCGTTTGCAGAGCTCTCGTAGTTGGTCTGGGACGTCGAGGTCGTTTTGAGGAGTTCTTCCCGGCGTAGTCCAGCTAGTCCTTTTCTCGCTGCCTTGCTCTTTGCGGCCCCAGAACCGCCTAGAGAGGTCAGGCGTGGGACCGTAGTCCGGCCAGACTACGGCGGTTACTGTTGTGTTACTTTGTGTCCTGCCTCACTCTGACGAGACGTGGAGGTTTGGACCTGGGTCGAGGATAAGACGTTAGTGGGCGCACCTGACCAGTTAACTAGTGGTAGTGCTTTCCGTAGCTAGTGTTTCTTGTCCAGGCGGAGTTCCCTCTGTCTGTGTTTGCTAGCCGTGTGGTGGTCACGACGAGCAGTCATACGGAGTTTCTGACCGAGTTGTACTTCCGTACCGTTGCTAGTAGTAGCTTTGCTTCCACACTTCGTTTGTAGGTAGAAGATATAACTGATGTTATTTAACTGATTATATATATTCTTCTGCCTATTAGAGCCAGTAGGAGATTGGTAGTCCCTACTGAGCTTCTGTTGTGAAGCTCATCCCTCCTTTTTCCCAAGTGAGACTTCTCAGCAATGGCAGGGCGTGCACCGGGCGGAGGAGACGGGGAGGTAGTCGTGGTCCCCGTAGCTAGCAGTGGTTCCCCCTCTCAGTGTGCGTCACCCTCGGGGTATGCCCCTAAGGGACTTGTTATCCCCTATCTTTACTTATACTAGTTGTGTGTTGGGACTGTACCTAGAGCGATACGCAGTGGTCTCGCTCTCTTTTATGCTTCCACGTGTGTGCTCCTAGTTAGCAGTTGACGTTTACATCCTTTACATATTCTGTTGGACTCATATTATAGCCCTTCAGGGTCTCCGGATACGTGGGCGGCAACCATGAAAATCGGGTCCTCGGCGTGGGCCGAGGGTCGGGTTCTCGGGGTCGTTACATTTGCATCATGGAATCTTGAATATGGTAGCCAGGCTGGGCATGTTCTAAATGTCTCCAGTCTCAGCTTAGTGGGAAGAAGACAAACATTGAATGTCTCTATACTTTAACATGGTAGCTATTATAAGCTAGTTACAAGGCTCTATACTTTAACATAGTGGAAGAAGACAAACATTAATTAAACAAAGGAAAAGTCTCAACACACATCGGAGGAGGGCGGTATGTGTGCTGGTCCCCCCCCCCCGCCAGTTGTGCTAGCCATCACATTGACGTGATGGGCAACCAATAGGGGGGCAGTGTGCATGCTAGTGTGCAGCAAGCAGTTCTCTTAAACAAAAGGTTTTCCTAAGGACTTGGAAAAAGGATGATGGGGTGGCTTCTAAGCACTCATCCTATTCCAGTTGACCCCCAAGTCAACTTGTGTGTGTGTGCACCCCCCCCCCCCCCCCCCAGTTGTGCTAGCCATCACATTGACGTGATGGGCAACCAATAGGGGGCAGTGTGCATGCTAGTGTGCAGCAAGCAGTTCTCTTAAACAAAAGGTCTTCCTAAGGACTTGGCAAAAGGATGATGGGGTGGCTTCTAAGCACTCATCCTATTCCAATTGACCTCCAAGTCTTGAGAATTACCTAAAAAATAATTAGAAAACTAGGGTGAGCAAAAATACCCAATAAGATTTACCCTCGTAAACAAGCCCAATTAGATAATTGTTGAAGTAATTTAATCAGGATATAGACTGGTTCATTATTACATTAAACATAATCAGTCAAAAATAAATTATTTCACAAAACTAAGGATTTCTAGTCAACAAGAGAAAGTAATTGAATAGCAAGCATTTACAAGTATGACCATTTTAGTAGGCTAGAAAATGTCATGCATTTTAAATTAGGAACATGTCAGCAATATGACAATTTAACTAGCATTTCCAAGAGTTCATTTCATATAGCAATCAAATAGTCAAATAGAATTGTCAATCAAGAAGTCAAACCAAGTATATACTGGTGTCATGCCTAAACATCTGATCATTTACTCTCCACTGGTGAATAAGAGTTTTTGGATGCTCCTCTTAGAACCAGATCAGAGCCTTTAAACCGTTAGGTCGATCAGTAAAAATATAGATATGCTTAGAAAAAGAGGGAATTAATCAAGAGTAATCAGTGAAAAAGAATAAGAGCTTACAGGAAGGAATTTTCAAGGAATAGTATGTATTAGACTTGTAGAGATGACTCTAGACATGCTCAGAAAAGATAGGGAATAATCAAAGACAATCAATAAAAAGATAGAGCTTAAAGATTAATCAGGCTTTGTCTGAGAGTCGACCAATCAGGAAGTCGATTCTGATGAGAGTTGGGAGTCGATTCTATTGAACCATTGAGTTGATTCTTATAGGTAAGGGAGTTGATTCTTGGTGATATTAATTAGAGTCGATTTTGGTAATTGAAAGAGAGTTGATTCTTAAAGTGAGAATCAATTTTATAAATATTACGAATTGATTTATTGAGAGTGATTCTTTAAATAATTGGGAGAGTTGATTCTCTAAATAAGTGAGAGAGTCAATTCTTTGATAAGTTAGAGAGTCAATTCAGTGAGAGTTGATTCTCTAATAAGTAAGAGAGTCGATTCTTAATATTTTAAGTGAGAAAGAGCTTATTTGTATGGCTTAAATAGGGAGTTGATTCTTATAACTTAACTGAAGAGTCGATTCTGGTGACACGTCAGGGAGTCGATTATAACATGTGTTTGAGACTCGATTCTGGGACTCGCTTCTTATAAGACTCGATTCTCACAATGTATTGAGATTTAATATATGAGACTCAATTTCTGATTAATAATGAGACTCGATTTCTAGCATAAGACTTGATTCTTATAAAATACATGGGAGTTGGAATTATAAAAATACGGGAACTTGATTCTTATAAAATACAATTAGCTTACTAATAGTAAAATTCATATTTAGAAAACTCTGGTAGGGACTAAATTAAGGTTCTATGGATTAATAAGTCAGACAAAAAACATGGTGATGGAGTCCAAGGCAATTCTAGACTGTAACCCAATAAAGGTACAATGTTGTTCAAGGAAATTCAAGAATATAGGCTAGACATATCAAGAAATCTCATGAAAAAGTAGTATCAGTTTGAAATAAGGAACAAGGTTCATATGGTTGGCTAATATGGGTACCATACAAGTAGACAAAAATTTAGAAATATAAAAATAATACAAAAATAATAAAATCTAAAAAAAATTGGCAAGCTCTGCACTTCACAGGTGAGTTCAAGTAAGTATCTCTAACCTTATCCCTATGCATCTTACTATATATTTTCTACTCTATTACATCGTCTCAAGGACCGGTCGATTCTCAGTGTGTTCTAGGATCTAAGTTGTAGCACCCCAGAAATTTAGTAATTTGAAAATTAGAAATAAATAGAGAATGATAATTTCAATATTCTCAAAATAGTAAAAACGTACATACCATTATCGTATGTACAAGAACACACTGGGAAAGTCCATAAAAATCATAGTTCAACTCTAGAAAATATTCACAAATGACCTACGAAGAAATTTGTATGATGAAAAATCCGATTGGCCAAGTTCAAGTCATGTGGTGACTAATTATCATAATTAGGAAATAAAGTCAGAAATCCATTGTCATGGGAATCCTCAAAACTTGGTAGGGCAAAACCCAAAACCACAACCTCACTTTCCTTGTTGTAATAAGCCCTAAAACAACCCTATATGCTTAAATACTTGTCAAGAAACCCTTGGGGATGAGTTACCATCTTGCTGGGGTCGTGTGGAGCAGAGGTTGAGCACCATAGGAGGAGGAGATCGCCCCCCAACTAGAGCCATCTTCCCCAGCTAGCTTTTTGTATGGACCTGCAGAAGACCCCTCTAGGAAGCGATCAAAGGTAGGTTATCTCGCGCCAAACGTGAATGAAACCTATACCAGTTAAAGATCATCGAGTCTACTTTCATATGCACCTATTTTCCCTAATGTTCATCGAGCATGCATGGTGTATTACATGTTTTCCCGAAGTCGTGCGTGTTTAGGGTGTTTACGTTCATGTCGTTTCTCTCGCATCTCAAGGTCAAATCAGGTGAAACCAAAGCCATAGTTCTCTTCTACTCCTCGTACCTAGCAAGTCTCATGTTCATAGTTTTGTCCCAAGAGCCCTAGTTCTTGAGTTATAAGCGTTGCATGCATCGTTGTACAGTTTTTATCGTTTTCGGGCTGAACCCTAAAACGCAACCAGGACAGACGTCGCGTATTAGGCACTGGTATCGCGACGAGTTAACCCATCACGATTACCTTAAAGGCGACAGCCTATACCGTTGCGATTTGGACCTGTTCTGACAGGATCCAACTGCATCAATCTGTGTGCAGCATCGTTTTTCAATGCATGTCAAGAACGCGACCACGTATGTCGTCACAATTCTATTGTTTTCCCGCCCTTGGGTTACGTGTCTTTTTCATATTTACGAAGTGTTGCATGAACGCGTCGATGTTAACTGTCGTATTTATTTGCTGCATGGATTAATCACGTCTGACTGTCCCATCGTGATTTGAACGCGACTGGTATAACTGTCGTGATTAAAACAACCGTTTGTTTACCTGCTTTACCTGTCAGCAAACCTTGTAAATAGCGATGAAGCGATTTACAAAGCCTACCCAAGACCTATTTTGCTCTGTGTAGAGTGTGAGGTTTACATGTCATGGTTCTGTTAAGTGCGTGTAGTCTGTCTAGTGGCTTAAAAGCTGTTAACCCATGTGAAAGACATAACAACATGGAAGTTTATTCTATTTACTCTTAAATTACTTGATCTACTCTTGCAATGATTGATTGATCATCCTGCTGTTCTGGCTTACTAAAGTGAATGAATGTTATCTTAAAATACTGCAAATCATGTCAAGTTAAGCGCATGTTTCAATACCATGCCATCATGTTACTTGCTTTCCGCATGTTTAAGACCAATGGATTATGGATTGAGACACCTGCTTCACTACACAATTGCACATATAGGTAGCCCTTCTTGTGGGAATGGAAACTCTTGGCCGGTCATTTCGTATCGGCAGACTAGTGACCTTTCCTCTGAGACCTCTGTAATTCTCCATACTTCGTGGATTCCCTCATAGAGATCGAGTTGGTTGTACCATTGAAGTTCCCTGGAGATAGAGTGCACTTCCTCTCTTATCTTGTTCTCGTGAGTGTGATTTATAATTTGGACTTAAGCCATTAATGTAAAGAGTTAACTAAAGAGTAATAGCACCGTTATGCTGCCGAAATTATCTCTTGATCAATGTTATCATGAAATCATGTTCTCATGACGTGCTATTCTTGACATCATCATCATCATGAACGTGATATTACAATTGCTTACATCTTGAAACTCTTGTTATTGGCCATGAATTGTTGTGGGTATCTACATTTGAATTTAAGTGAGATGTTGATCGGGCACGGTGAGTGTCCAAGGGCTCCAGTCTAGCCCTAATGACGGAGAGTCATAAATATACTGTTAACCATGGGGTATAATGATTACTGACATTGCATCTATGCTGAGAAATAGTGTCATGTTGAATGTTAGATACAATAACCACATACACGTGTCCTAGTGTGCATTCCAAGGTGGCATAGATCCTTAGTGCATATTAGTGTCTTCGTGCCTGATTAAGTGTCAAATGATAAACGTTCGTGCTCATGTGTGCTTGCTTGCGTAATATGGCCATTATGCATTTATTGCAAATAAGTGATATCTTGCGTTCTTGCGAATTATTGACATCTCGTGTTCTTACAAATAGTAATATCTCTCGTGCTTGTACATAAGTGATCTACTGCTAGTTCTATCTTGTTATCTCATTCTAGATCTTGTTAAATTACTATCGTTCAACCTATCTTGGTTATATATTGTGTTCATATGGATTTATCGTTCATGCATATCTAGTCAATCGTGCTTGCTTAGTTCTAAAATGTTAATCACTTATATCATTGCTCGCACATTGAGATATAAATCCTACTGGGCTAGTTTGCTTATTCCCTACTTTTCCACATCATAGGTGATATTGAGGGAGAAGCGGAAGATCAAGACTATGAAGGGAATGCGTCAGAGTGATGAGCGTTCTAACCTTAGCTTCTAGTATTAGTTTGCTTTGAGTGTTAGAACAATGTAATAGGAGGGAGGTTTATGTACTTTGCCTTTTATTGAGTCTTAGTCCTATTATTCAACAATGAAAGAGTTGTATTAGTTCTATTTTGAAACAATGAGTTTGAGATTTGAATACAAGCTTAGTTGAGTTTATTATTTGGGCCCTATTATTATGTTGGTGATGATACACAATTAGTGCTCGCTAGCTAGAGGCTTATTTTTCGGCTGTTCATGTCTCAAAATATTGACTTTAATTCTCCAAATATTTTCCGCTGTGTAATTCTCGGGACGTGACATAAGTTCTCCTTCAACAACAATAAAAATAATTGATCTAGGTAATCTAGGTGGACATATTGTTAATTGTTGGATAGGTCATTAGGCTGGATGACTTGGGGGTGATGGATTCTCTCGCACTTCAGGGTTCTGAATAGTTTCTTGACCCTTGTTTATTTAGCTTAACAATATTATCTTTGAGTATTTTGTATTTACTTTTTTATTTGCGTAATACTTTGATGGTTTCTTTTTCTTTAGGCCAACATACATCATAGGCCTTTTGAGCTTTGTACCTCATGATTTGTCTAGTGTTGCTTCCTTAGTGATGGTCGATCACTCTTAATCCTAAACAAGAAATCCTTAATCCATTATGAATTTGATGGTTCTCTTGAACCTAGTCACTTGGTCTAGTCCGCCAGTATGGTCGCTGCCCAGAACTTCCCTTTATATATCCTAATTCATCCAATCAGTCTTCTTCCTTCTAATCCTCTATTAGCTACGAGTTGCACGAAGGCAAAACAATCATCATGACTAGTTGAGCTAGTGTTCTCTCCTCTAATAAGTGAGCTTGCAACCAATCAAAGTTAGGTTACCTCTTAATCAAGGGGTTAATTGTTTTTCTTTGCCTCAGTTCCTTGCTCTATCATTCTAGACAAGAGTTTTCCATGCAAGCTCTTCCTTGTAGTTATCTCAAGTTTTTCTGATGATTCCTATGTTTGTTGGTTTTGGAGAATGTCTCTTTTTTATACTCACTTTTCAGTCCGCTCCTTTTTATTCCACTTCATTTCACTTCATTCCATCTCCGCTTCACTCCCTTACAAAGTGGGTATAGGAGGGGCAATTCGTAGGTACCTATTTTTAACCTATAGGTCGGTTCATTTTCTTCTCTACACCACTGATTCCCCTAGTTGTCCATCCCTTTGAAGCCTTCCTTTGACTTATTTTGAGCTCATTTGTCTTTAAAATTAAGCCTAATTCTGAATCAAAGGCTGAATTTGCTCGAATTATCAAAATAACATTGGTTTCATGAATGCAGTCGGGTTCCCTAGTACCTTCTAAAACTTAAGTTCCAGAATGTGATGTATCGTACGACCGTGTTCTAAGCGCGGTCATGTGATAGCTCGCCTTCACTCTTAGTTGTCATATAGCATGCATGTAGCTACATCTTTGAGTACAGAACATACTCTCCTTCGATTCTTGAGCTTATCCAAGCACTTGTTCAGTTGGGTTACAATCCAAACTACTTGTTTTCATCCCCATGAACCTCCCAAATGCATCAAACTTCTGATTTAACCTAAAAATTTCATAGAAATTTGGATTAAACTCCAACAATAACTCTCACTCTATAAGTACCACTCCTTAATTAGCCTCCAATTTAAAGGGTAATCTCTTCCAAGAGATGAAGGAAACTCTTAGAGGTGCAGCAGTGATCTACATCAGCCAAGAAGTATCCAAAGAATTGGGATTCTCTTCTTTTCTTCCCCCCCCCCCCCCCCTCTCTAGTTCATGCACACTTAGGATAGATCCCCACATTCATATTTTCTTTTTCTTCTCACTCAACACGCGCATCATAGCACATACACCTACCTATCTTTCAATCTCAGAGGGGTTAAAAACTACACCAAGGTAAAATCTCACCAATTATTTGTATGCACCTTTCATACTTTGAATAGATTCATCACTAACCAAGTTCTAAATTAAGAGATTTTTTGTGTGTTTTCTCATTTCTGGTAGGTATAAATAGGGAGTTCCAACCAAAGGCGCTTGCTTCTTGGCTGGCTAAGGAGGAAGGAAGCAAAATCCACAAGATTCATCCCGCTAACATAAAACACGCCCAGGAGGACGCTCACCTTCTTAATGGCCCCAAGTAATTGACCATGTTCATAAAGCACACTTGTGCTTGCCCACATTCTTAGTTACAAGAATTTCTGGTTGGTTTTCTTCATTTCTGAGGTAATTAGCCCTATCCCTATTTAATTCCTTTTAGCAATTACTTAAGTGGCAATCACGGTCATATCATTTTCATACATTTATTCAGGTAATTTTTTTATGTACACTTGATAATCAATTATACTTCACTTTGTATATTCTATAATTGACTATGTTTAAGTATTGAGATTTTTCTAAGTTCACACGAAGTGCAATGATAGATTATGTTATTGTTCCATGAAAAGTTTCTGAGTTTCGGTAGTTCAATAGTTGATTATATATCCCTATATAAAGCAACTTAACTGATTATGCTTGGATATCTGTAAAATCTATTGCTTCAAAAATTTGATTATATCACTGAATATTTCAACTTTATTCTTGCAAGCAAATCATGTTTAACATCATGTTGATAAACAATTCTTCATCATAATGAAAGATAACTACTTATTATTTTGAATTAGATTGTTTGAAGCAAAAGGAATGATATATCATCCTTCTTTAATTTATGAGATTGCTTGTCTAACCCATTCTCCAAAGAACATGTATAATTTATATGAAAAAGCTTATCTATTAGCCCAAGGAAGGTTTGATCAAGAAAAGATAATGGCAACGAGATAGTACAAGAGAGGGTTCCATACTATCTTTGTTTTTTTTGGATATAGAATGGAGTTGTACAAAGAAGAAATCGAATGCTTAATGAGATGATCATGACAATGTTAAGTCATTCTATCTTACATTTATCCTTATGGGGAGAGGCCATTAAGACAGCTACACACATTGTGAATAAGGTTCATACGAAGGCTGTACCTAATTAAAACTCCTTATAAGTTGTGATGTGGTAGGAAACTTTCAGTAAGCTATATCCGTACATAGGGGTGTCCAACTAAGGCTAGACCATACAATCCACAAGAAAAAACTTTTTATTTTAGAACAACTAGTGGATTCTTAATTGGTTATCCAAAAAGATCAAAGGGTATAGTTTTCATTATCCATCACATGTTCCCATCATTATAGAGACATATAAGGAAAGATTTCTTGAGGATGGCAAAGTTAGTGGGAGTGGACCTTCTTAAGAGATTTCTTTTAAAGAGCTATAGGATCAGGCTAACATAATTGTAACAACTGACAATTTGTTCCCATATTCATTTATCAGAATGATGTTTTGTGGGAACAAGAAGTTGCAGTTAATCCACCTCAAGTGGCGCACCAGTTAACCAACTACCTCCTCAGGTGGATTAGGGGCCTACACTGCGTCAACCCAAGAAAGTTAGAAGACCTACCATATCTGATGAGTTTTTAGTATACCTATAGGAGAACAATTTAGATAGGGGTGATATTGACCATCTAGTGATGTTTTCACAAGCTATGAAAAGTGAAAAATCTGCCTATTGGTTTGAAGAAATGAAGGAAGAGCCTAATTCAATAGCTAAAAACCAAGTCTGAGAACTCGTTGACTTACCAAAAGGGTCCAAACTTCTTGGATGCAAATGGGTATTCAAAACTCTAAAGGCAAAGTTGAGCGATATTAGGGCAGATTGGTGGCTAAAGGTTTCACTCAAAGGGTAGGCATTGACTATGATGAGACATTTCGCTCTAGTTTATAAGAAGTTTTCATTCAGGATAGTCATTTGATTTAGAGTTACACCAGATGGATGTGAAAATGATGTTTCTTAGTGGGGACCTAGACAAAGAAGTGTATATGGAGTAGCCTTATGAGTTTCATGTTGAAGGGAGAGAACACTTAGCATGCAAATTAAGTAAATCTATTTATAGACCTAAGCAAGCTTCTTATCATTGATGAATGTTTATACCTAAAAGTCAATGGGAGTAAGTTCATCATCTTACTTTTGTATGTGGATGACATCTTACTTTCCAGCAATGATCTTGGTTTGTTACATGAAACAAAGGCTTTTCTTTCTAAGAACTTTGAGATAAAAGACCTTTAAGATGTAAGTCTTCTGAGAAAGACCAAGAGTTCTTGATGGTCTATTCCTAGAGATCTCAATGCCCAAGACATAGCAAACATCACCCATTCATGCACACTTGATAAAGTACCCATTACGAAAGGAGATAAGTTTAATAATTTGCAGTTTCCCATGATCAACTTAGAAAGGAAGAAGAAGGAGCTCATCCCTTATGTTTTAAATATTGCGAGCCTGATGTACCTTTAGAACTATACACATCTAGACATCGCTTATGTTGTGGGTATGCTCAGTAGGTACTAGAGTAACCCAGGCATGTATCATTGGAAGGTTGCCAAGAAAATCATGTGTTATCTGAAAGGAACTATGAATTTTATACTTACATATAGGATGTCAGATCAGTTGAAGTCATTGTATATTTTGATGCTGATTTTGGTGGCTATCTTAACATGAGGAAGTCGACTTCAGACTATGTGTTGCTCTTGGCTGAGGGAGCTATTACCTTGTAGCAACTCTAAAATTTTAAATTATATAAATGAATTTAAATTTGAATAAAATGAGAATAAATAAATCCCATTAAGTCAAAATAGGTGATGGCTTTACACTAATGGTTCAAGTATGAACTAATGGGCCCAAAATCTAGAGCCTAATGGGGAATTAGAGATAATTAAGTTCGTACCTTAATGAATAATAAATTAAAAAGGGTTAATCATTATTCTAACTCATAATTATCTTAAAAAGAGTCTTAGACCTACCATAACCCTTTGGCCACGGATCTAGAGCCCACCCCAAGCTAAATAGATGGATAAAGGCTAGGAAAAACGGAGATAAATATAAGAAATTCGGAGTTGGATGAAAGGGAAGTGTTCTAAGTGAATTGGAGACTTAAAACATACAAATTCTCTCCTATAATCCTATTTCGAACCTAGCCAACCCTAGACACCTTCTGAAGTTTAGAGAACGAGGAAGAGGAGCACTTGGACGAGGAGATCAAGGAGGAGAAGGCTTGGAACAAAGAGCTTCATCAAGTTCTTCACTTTTTTTGCCATAGGATTCAAAGCACTCTAAGGTAGGCAATCTCTCAAGCAAAGACAAATTAACTTCGACCATAGGTAGACCATGATCCCATCTTCGAAAGTTCCATATTTTCCCCAATTTTTATCGTGTCGTTTATGAGTATTTCATGCTCAAACTTCTATTAAGAACATGTAGTCGACTTGACATGTTCACCTTAAATCCATGTCCATACTTCATTTCGTGCCCTGAAACTTTTATCATACATGCTACATGATGTCAAGGATCAAATGACACCATTTTCCCCAATTTCTATTAAGTACCCTGTTCGAATTAAATCATTTTTGTCACTGTGTATAGTTTTTGGTTCATCATGGAGAACCTGTTGATAGCATGCCTAGATCATAATGAAAGCCTAATTACTCATCACTGTTGGTACTCTTACATGTGTAGTTTCGTTTAAAACTGATTTCAGAATTTTTCATTATGTATATGATTTAATAATGATTTTTAAAACCCCTGTGTCAAGTCCTTGGAGGACTGGACCGCAACCCAAAGTGACCCAAATCACTTTTGGGGTTCGGCCAGGGTCTCTGAGAATGCGATGGCCCGACTGGTCACGTTCTCAGCCTGGTCATGACACAGGCTCATGTCGCGTTATGAACGCGACGGCATGACCCGTCGCGTTCTTCTTGTCCTATACTAATTGTCCTGAACGCGACAGACCTAGACGTCGCATTTATGGACCGATTGCTCAAATCACGACCGATCACCTCGTCGTGATTACAGCATCAATCAATTGACCTGACCCAGTTCTTGTGAACGCGACCGACCTACCCATCGCGATTTGAACACGACAGGTACCCCCGTCGCCTTTTCACTGTGTAAACCAGAAACCCAAATTTTCATGTTAATTGAGTTAATCATGCTCTATAATCATTGTCAAACCTCTGTAATACACTGTAATGAATAGTAACGAGTTGTTGATGTATATTAGATAAAAATCACATGGTTTATTAATTAAAAGATGTGTGCACAACTTTCTCTTGCTAGTTTGATTCTCTTACACATGCACACACCAAACATGAATTTTTGACATGAGACCCTACTGAAATTACTCAATAACTTATCTGGTAATTAAGTGCAATTATTCATGTTAATATCCCTATTTTGTTAAATGGACTTGTCCTCAATTTATTCGCGTGATTTAATACCGTTATCGCGTTCCTCTGCCTTCGAGCACTCAAGGTATGACGGACAAATGTTTCTATACACACTTCTATCTCGGCTTGGATGACCTCTCTGTTAGGAATACTCTTGACTGGACCAGGAACTCCTTGTCGAGGCCTCCGTAAGACTCCTTGACTTTGGCAGACGTCCATTGCCGACAAGCGGGTTGTACCATCAATACCTATTTTACCCTTAGGGATCAACATGATCCAACAGCCTTAGATTGTTTTCTCTTACCTTGAGATCACGCCGGACCTCTGGCCTGTGTTCATAGCACGGCTATTGGGCTGTTAGTGACTTCTACCAGACCGCCGACCATGATCGTATGTGTTGTGCAATTGTTACTATCGCTATTTAATGTCGATTTATGAATACGACCCTCTTTCTTATCTACCCTCTTTACACTCTCATCTATTCACATTCTCTTTGCACTCTCATCTATTCATCTATTACTCTCATCTATTCTTGGTACTTTATTTAACCATCCATTTAATTGTCTAAGATAACAAACATAATCATGCCAGACAACATTATAAAGGGCCCGATCTGGTCCTGGGAGGTGTGCCCGAAAGGCTTTAACTCGCGAGTTTAATGATCAGGGTGTACGACATAACACATAAGTGCCATACTATCAAGATTTAATCGAAGACAATCAATCACTATACTATGTTATCTCTGTTGACAAGAAGATCGACCAAACGTGCTATCTCGACTATTGCACTTTTGTGCAAACATTACATGCTATCTCATTATATGGCCAATCTGTTATCATGTTTGTGTGCTATTTTCACGTGAAAGTGCTATCGTTCTCTTGCCATCGTTACATTACTCTTGTGACTATACTTGATCGTTCTCTCTAGCTATCCTGCTTGACAAGACATTAATCATTTAAAGCATGCCTATTTATACGAGATATTAAGTCCTACTGGGTGATTATCGCTCATCCTGTGCTATTTATTTCATATGTTTCAGGTGAGTTTGATGGGGACTACCACATGCACGTGGATGGGGAAGAGCAAGACCAGGAGTGATCAGTCTTTTCGACAACCCAAAGCTTTTAGTAGCTAGTTAGATAGTTCAGATTGTTTTGATTTTAATAAAGTACTGTGGGTCCATAGTTTTGGCTCTGAATTAGTGATTGTAATTGATGATTAGTGGAGTTATTAATGAAGTTGGATTATTTGACATTATTCCAATTTGTGAAATGGCTTGATGTTTATTTCTCACTCTATACTATTTATTTAACTATTTATCGCCCCGATATTCTGCGTCGGGACGTTACATACCTGGTGCAGTGAGAAGTAAAGTATTAGAGAGACTTCCATTATGGTAGCTAAGTTTGTTACTTGTCTTGAGACTAGTGGTCAGGTCATTTAATTATGGAACTTGCTTGTAGGTTTACTATTTATGGATTTTGTCTCTAGACCTATCAAGATGTACTTTAGCAATTTTGTTACAATTTTCTTCTTTAAGAACGATAAGTCAACCAAGGGTGGTAGAGCCTTAAACATTAAGTATTTTACTCATAGAGATAGAATGAAGAATCATGAAGTGTCTATAAAATATATTAAGACAGATCTTATTGTTGTTGACCCTCTTACTAAGTACCACTTTGGAAAGGGGTTAGTGTAAGGTTAATCTAGGTTAACCCTAGGTTAGGTAAAAAAATGCCTTTGGAATAGAAAATTCCAAACCCGGGTCAAACTAGATTGCAGTTGGGGTTAAACCGAGTTGACCCAGGTTACCCTAACCCACCTCTCATGGTGGAGTAGCCTTAACTCTTGTCTGAATGACATTTCTATGTTTACAGCCATTTTTTGCCTATAGACCACAAATGGGCCTGCGGCCCATCAAGAAATGCAAGAGTAGCTCCACTGTAATAGGAACAAAAAGAAGAAGAAAAGGAGGACCAAAAGGTAATAAAAAAAAGGAGGGGGCTAGCTATAAAAAGTCTTGCCACCTCAGCCCTTGAAAATGGAGCCTTTGAAAGGCCCCCATGGCCTCACAAAAGTAGATTGGGGAAGGAGCAAAAAAAGGGAGGAGGAGCTTTCTTCTTAGGGCTTGCTTACTACACAAGAAACAAGAAAGAGGAGAAAAGGAGTTGTGGTTGAGCTTCTTGGGGGCTTGGGGATTTCTTCCAGAGAAAAGAGGGAGGAGAGGGTAAGGTCCAAGAAGTAATAGGAAGAGCAAGAGAGGAGAGGGACCAGTTCTTCATGTGGTCTCCCCCTCATTTCTTTTCTTTATGTGTTCTCTCCTCCTTCTATGAGGTTATTAAATTCTTTCCCCCGTGAGATCCTGAATAGTGTGCATTGTTCTTTCCTTCCCCCCCCCCCCTTCTTTGTTTAATGTTTCTCTCTTATATGCATTTATGAGTTTGTACCGGTGGTACTTTGAGGGGAAAGATCCCATGACTCTCTCACATTTGTCCATCTCTTATTTGGTCATTTTAATACTTGTTCTTCCTTCATCCCCTCTGGATAATAGGCTATGTAACGGCCCCAACGCCCGGACCCCCGGCTCCCGCCAAGAATTCAGCCATTGGCACCGCCGCCCACAAGTCCGAAGACCTAGAAGGGCTAACGGACCAGTCCAACAAGATATGTAATGGGAGTAAGTAACAACAACAAGCACTAAAATGTACCAACAAGTGAAGGAAAAGTGTCCAACATAAAGTACGAGTTTAGTACAGTCCCAAAGTAATGAAGTACAAGTGCAAAAAGAAAGGGAACAACAGATCCTTTAAGGGCATACCTTGAGGGTGACTAAACAAGTACGAAGAAACACTGCTCATGGAAGATGCCATCTACTACGACCCTGTCTCCTCAGCCTGTCGCTGAGGGTACTGCTATGAAGTCTCACCTGTAAAGAAGGGAATGAGCTTCACAAAGAAGCCTAATAGGGACTACCAATCTCCAACTAGTTCTAACAGTAGAAATATACATATGTGTAACAAAAATTAAGCAAGTAAATCTATTCTACTAACAAAGTAAGTGCGGAAGCTGAAAGTAACTACATGGCCATCGGTCTAAAACAATGTCGGGACCAGAAACCCGTGTAAACCATGGCACTGGGACAAACCCTAGGATGCAAACACAGACAGTGAACAACTACCTGAACAAAGACACTAGCCACGGAAGGCAACTACCACTAGTCAATTGGCCAGGTGTGCCATTCTCCTTACTCTCGACCACCAGTCAATGTCTAGCACCTCCTGTCGGAGTGAGATGTGGAACTAAAGGTAACCACAAACTGTCGTAGTCTGGCCGGACTATGGTCCCATGCCTGGCCCCTCTAAATGGTACCAGAACCACATAGAGTGGCAGTAAGAAGGACTAGCTGATCTGCATTACCTCGGCATCCAGACTCAGCTAAGAGAGCTCTGCAAACGACTCTACCGTTGTCCCCACCGTTTTCCCCTCTGCTACCAGAGTTTGTAAACTTGAGCTCACTCGCCACCTGGAGAACTCCCTCAACAGACGCGTGGGGACCGGGGGTCCAGTTAATGATAACAACCTCTCAACGGACAAGCCCACAAGTGCCTAGCACCGGGCGAACAATTAGTGTAGGACCGTGCCAGGAAACAGCACAGGTGCCAAGAAATAGAGTTGCTGTGGAACGGAACTCCAAACAGATCGTCAGTCGCTCTTGTCTGAGAAGGCGATAGGGTTACTATTGCTTTTTCACAGAAGACGACATAAGGCCGTCGCCACCTGAAGGCGACACCCGGTCTGTCGCAACCTGGGTCTGAAGGTGACAGGAAAACTATCGCGAGTTGGGTCGCGACAAGGGCGTTGTCGCAACCACAGACAGAGGTCCGGGTGGCACCCAAGACCTCCCACAAACCACCGTAAAACCAGGCATGAAGGCGACGACAACCCTGTCGCTACCATAACACGACAGGGTGCGGCGTTGCGTTCACACTAGAAGGCGACAAGTCGATCCGTTGCGATCTGGGTCACGATAAGAACCTTGTCGCGACAACAGAAAAAGACACCCAATACCTCCAAAACAAGCCTCAAACCACCATTCCGGTTAACATCCAGGGAGGGGAGCATGTAGAATGATATAAACATGTGATTTAAGCTCAAACCACCCTCATTCACACCCATGCATGTCAAGAATATGCATCTACACTCCAAAACCTCACATGCAAGCATGATAGAACACTCAACCCAATTCCCCAACTCAAACACAAACAAGCCAACCATGCACACCACGGTCCTAGCATGCTTCTACTGGCTTGGAGAAGGGGGTTTGGAGGTCCTAGCATGGTAGAAATAGGGGGAAGACAAGGGTCCCTACCTCAAAACGAAGAGCCAACTCGTTGGGGTCTTTTCATATGCATGGCCACCTCCTCCTCGCTCCAAGCTCCACGGTCACGCCGTCCATGAGCAAGGATCATCCTACACACCGGAGAAGGGTCACCACCACGAAGGGGAAGTCGCCACGACCAGAGAAACACAACGCCGAGGGTAATGACAGAACCTTCACCACCCACACCCTCACAAACTCCCTCACGGCAAGAACACACATAGAGGGGTCGGAGGAAGGGAGGAAGAAGAAAGAAAAGGGAAGGGCTGGTCTGCTAGCCTTGCACAAATAGGCATCGGACTTGAGAACACGACAACTTACCCATCGCGTTCACTTACTTGAACGCGACGGCTAACCTGTCGCGACCCCAAAGTCATGGTCAGTCCTGACCAACGGAACCACCACGTGTCATCCTCGCAGACCTGACACCATGAATGCGACACTTGACATGTCGCCTTCATCTGTCAGTGCATTACACTTGGCCCAACTATCCCGACAGTAAAATGAAAAACTGCATGCTGCGGTCAGAAGGCTGAACACAACGACATGCCTGTCGCGTTCCTAACCAGAACGCGACAGCCATTCCGTCCCCTTCAGAAGGCGACGACCGGATACATTGCTACCTTCATTAAAAGGTGGCTGACCAATGAAAGGAGGATGTTACTGGCTACCTCTCTTCTCATGTGTGTCTTTACACCACTGTACCCAGGGGTGCAAGAGAAGAGATATGGGAGGTTGCTTTTTTAGATTTTTCATGTTGCTGCTGGGTATTTCGATGTTCTATCTTGCTTTATCCATTTTCCAAATCACGAGGAAGCCTTTTATGTTGGTTATGGAATGTACATCTAGAGGGAGGGTGAATAGATATAGACCTTAATAAATTTGAAGTAACGAAGCAGACCTTAAGATCTGAAACGTTGCAATATCAACAACACAATTCAAAAGCAAACCACACAATGCTAGCAGGGTTTTTTAGGTGGTTTGGCTCCAATGTGGAGACCTACATCCACCCCTCACTAAATCAAGTGAGGCTTCAATCAACAACCCAAATGTGTGAGACTCTCACACAACCGCTGATTCACAGCTTCATACAGTCACTGATACACAACTTAACCGCTAACACACAACTTCAAGATATTAACAATCTCACAATCCTCACACTTAGAAGTACAGGATTTGTTCCCCTTACTCCAAACGGAGCAAACTATAGAACAATTTGTGGTATGAAGAGAAGAGAAAATGTTGAACAAGTGAAATCAATAAGAGAGAGATTTTATCAAACACTCTTGCTGCAGACTGGAGTTCTTTCGTGATCTGAACAATCCATCACTTGAGATCCAAATTGCTTCTGCTTCATACTAGAGTACATCGTACTTTGCATCTGGTTACAGTCTGAAGATTGGATTCCCTCAGATCAAATAGAATTCCCAATTCTCTGTATTTTCTAGACAGTAACAAGACTTCAACAGCAGCTTGGCATTGATGAGCACGGGTTTACTGTATGTGTTTACAGCCTTAGGTTCTTCTCAGTTCCGTGATTTACACGGGTTTCTGGTCCCGACCTTTAGCTTAGACCATTGACCGTGTAGTTTCTTTATGCTTTCGCACTTACTCTATTAGTAGAATAGATTTACTCGCTTTATTTAATTATGCACATATGGATCTATTCTACTGTTAGAACTAGTGGGAGATTGGTAGTCCCTACTGGACTTCTTCGTGAAGCTCATTCTCTCTTTTACAGGTGAGACTTCACAACAGCACCCTCCGCGACAGACTGAGGAGACGGGGCCATCGTAGACGCCATCTTCTGTGAGCAGTGTTCCCCAGTTTTAGCTACTTCACCCTCGGGGTATGCCCCTAAGGGATCTGTTATCTCCTTCATTCTGCACTTGTACTTTGCTTACTTTGGGACTGTACTAGACTTGTACACTGTGTTGGACTTATTTCCTTCACTTGTTGGTACTTTTAGTGTGTTTGGTTGTTACTTACCTCCATTACATATCTTGTTAGACTAGTCTGTTAGCCTCTCCGGGTCTTCGGGCCCGTAGGCGGTGGTGCCGATGGTCGGATCCTTGGTGGGAGCTAGGGGTCCGAACGTCGGGGCCATTACAGTGGTATCAGAGAAAGGGGTCTATCAAGACTTGTAATGGAATTAAGTGATAACGCAAAGTCCCTTAGGAAGTACAAGTAACACTGCTAGCCGTCGGGTTTTTCTGTTAACTTGAATGTTAGTCTGTGTCGCAGGACATGCCTCCACGTAGACGCAGACAAGTTCGAGAGCTAATGGAGCATCAGGATGCTGCACCGGAAGATTCGGTTATAGTCGATCACGTGCTGGTGGATGCTCAGCCTCAGCAGTTCGACCAGCCAGATGTTCCGTTGCTGTAGGGTGTCCCGTTGCAGTAGGGAGAACAGCAGTAGTAGTGGTTTCCACTCCCTCCCCCGCCAGAGGTTTTGGAGCAGTGGTGGAGGATGATGTTCCAGGGCCCTTGGCAGTACCAGCAGATGCCAGCAGGAGGTCAGCAGTTTGTAGAGATGGCAGTAGAGGAGCAGCCACCAGCAACCCCGCAGGCAGCACCAGTTCAGCCAGAGGTACCTCCAGTGGTACGGCAGCAAACTCCATTTGCAGGGGCAGCACCTAAGGACCGCACAGCACTTTTGGAGAGGTTTCTTCGACTTCAGCCTCCAATGTTCTACAGTAATTATGATCCGGACAAGGCAGAGAGTTGGGTCCATTAGCTCGAGTACACCTTCGAGACCACGGACTGTGCAGAGCAAGATCAGGTCAGACTTGCAGTATATTAGCTGAAGGGGTCAGCCCACGAGTGGTGGAGGAACAGTGAGGTAGACCAATTTTCAGGGTAGGAAGCTGGACCAGATTTTGTGGGAGCAGTTCTTAGAGACCTTTCACGGTGAGTACTTTCCCAACTATGCTTTCTGTGAGAGGAGGGACCAGTTTCACGAGCTGATGTAGGGAGAGCTGACTGTGGCACAGTACCACCAAAGGTTCGTGCAGCTTCTACGACACGTCCCCCACGTGGCCACTAGTGAGCAGGCTCGCACTGAGCGGTTCATTAGTGGGCTACGCTCAGAGTTGAGGTGGGCCATGGCTGGCCACCTCTGTGACACATTGGGGTTGGCAGTTACGAGGCTACCACCTTGGAGAGGGAGTGTCGGTTTCAGCCACAACAGGGAGGAGATTCGGCGAGGTCTACTCCATACCAACGTCCTTCGGGCAGTCGAGGGAGTGTCTCTTCTTCTTCTTCTTTGGGGACAAGCGGTGCTGGGTTGACCTCGAAGTTGAAGAAGTTGTTCTCTCGAGGAGGTAGATGGCACCAGCAGTCACAGCAGCAGCGAAGTCAGCAAGAGCAGCCAGTGGAGCAGTCAGTGCAGCAGGGCGCATAGCAGAGTCAGCAGGGCACGAGTTGTTTCCACTGTGGGCAGCAGGGTCACTTCAAGCGGGACTATCCATTGAGGCAGGGGCAGCAGAAGTTGGCACTGACTTAGTACACTCAGTAGGCACCACAGGCACAGTACCCTCCACCCCAGCAGGCGCAGTGTTAGCAGCAGCACCAGATGCAGTTTCAGCAGCCGCAGTAGTGCCAGCAGCACCAGCAGTAGCCTTAGCGAGGACGTGGTCACGGCTAGGTGATGAACATCACCAGAGAGGAGGCGGAGACCTCTAATATGGTCGTCGGTATAGTTCCTATCCTTGGTAGAGTTGCTCGTGTTTTGATTGATCCGGGTGCCACACACTATTTTGCTTCAGAGGAGTTCTACAGTTCTTTGACTGAGTTTGCTCCGGAGTGGACCTGTGACCTAGCTGTTGAGCTTTCGACGGGTGACTACGTGCATACTCTGGGGTACCTAGAGGGTGTCACCGTCGAGGTACACGGCCACCTTCTACCTGCCAGATTGTTTGCCTTATAGATCCACGACTTTGATGCCATCCTTAGCATGGATTGGTTGGAGGCACATTCTGCGCTGGTGGACTATCAGCGGAAGACCGTGTGGTTTGAGATACCTGGAGCACCTGTGCTTTGTTACCGAGGTACACGGTCTACCCGCCGACCTTTTGTCTCTTTCTGTAGATCTTGGCGCCTTATCCAAGATGGTTGTGTAGCTTTCCTTGCTTCTATGAGTTTCTCAAATTCTGGTGAGCTATCTGTTTTAGATGTGCCTATTGTTTATGACTTTGCTGACCTGTTTCCAGAGGATATACCTAGTTTACCGTCGGAGCGGGAGGTATATATATCCATTGAGTTTCTTCCGGGGATGATGCCTATGTCCAAGGCACCGTACCAGATGGCGCCGGCGGAGCTACGGGAGTTGAAGCGTCAACTCGATGAGTTACTTGAGTTGGGCTTCATTCGTCCGAGTCGTTCGCCTTGGGGTGCGCTTGTATTGTTTGTGAGGAAGAAGGATGTCAGTCTCAAGATGTGCATCGATTATCGACAGCTGAATCAAGTAACAGTGAAGAACAAGTATCCGTTGCCCAGGATCGATGATTTGTTTGACCAGTTGCAGTCGGCTTCAGTGTTCTCGAAGATTGACTTGAGGTTGGGCTACTACCAGTTGAGGATCCATGAGTCAGATATTGCCAGATCAGCCTTTCGTACCTACTATGGCCACTTTGAGTTTGTCGTGATGCCTTTTGGGCTCACGAATGCACTGGTGGCCTTCATGGAGTTGATGCACAGCGTGTTCCGAGAGTACTTGGACCGGTTTGTGGTGGTGTTCGTGGATGACATCTTGGTGTACTCAGCAACGGTAGAGGAGCACGAGGTTCACTTGAGGCTAGTCTTGCAGGCACTGAGGAGTCACCAACTTTATGCCAAATTCAGCAAATGTGAATTTTGGCTAAAGAATGCGCACTTCCTCGGTCACGTGGTTTCAGGTGCAAGTGTGGCGGTGGATCCCACAAAGGTTAAGGTCATGGTTTCATGGGGCCAGCCCACTACAGTTGCAAAGGTTCGCAATTTTTTGGGGCTGGCAGGCTATTAGAGGAGGTTTGTACAAGACTTCACCAGGGTTGCTGAGCTGTTGACTAGGTTGATCAAGCGAGAGACCAGTTTCATGTGGACAACAGAGTGTGAGCAGAGTTTCTAGGAGCTGAAGAGCAGGCTGACTTCAGCTCCGATCCTTTTTGTACCATCTGGTAGCAGTGGTTTTGTTGTCTACATCGACGCTTCAGGGACTGGTCTTGGTGCTGTGTTGATGCAGCACAGGAGGGTAGTCGCTTATGCTTCTCGGCAGCTGAAGAAGCATGAGCAGCACTATCCGACACATGACTTGGAGCTTGTAGCGGTCGTGTTTGCCTTGAGGTTATGGAGACATTACTTGTACGGCAAGGTGTTCGAGGTGTTCACGGACCACAAGAGTTTGCAGTATGTCTTCACACAGAGAGATCTGAACCTCAGGCAGGGCAGGTGGGTCGAGTACCTGAAAGACTACGACTTTACTCTTTCCTATCACCCGGGAAAGGCTAATGTCTTAGCGGACGCTTTGAATAGGAGACCCCACTTGAGTTCTTTGTTGGTTAGACACTGAAGGTTGTTGGAGGGAGCAGCTCAAGGAGTGTTTTCTCTGTCGAGACTCAGAGAGAGAGAACAGTGTTGACCAGCATGACAGTTTGTTCAGTGATATATCAGCAGGTTGTAGAGGCTCAGAGTGCAGATGCAGAGTTAGCAGACGTGTTGCAGATGCCATAGGTTGAGCTAGACGAGGTCAATGAGGTCAGGTTCAGAGGTAGATTTTACGTCCCAGAGGACCTCAGGCAGGAGCTGTTGGTAGAGGCACACAGATCGAGGTACTCTGTTCATCCTGGTTCCACCAAGATGTATCACGATTTGAGGGGACTCTTTTGGTGGCCTAGGATGAAGAGGGATATTGCTGAGTTTGTTGCTCGTTGCCTTACCTGTCAGCAGGTGAAGGCGGAGCACCAGCGTCATGGTGGTGAGCTGCAGTCGCTACCCATTCCCGTGTGGAAGTGGGAGAACATCACCATGGACTTTGTTGCTAGTTTACCTCGTACTTCGCAGGGGTACAAAAGTGTTTGAGTGATCGTCGATCGACTGACGAAGACAGCTCGTTTCTTGCCGGTCAGAGCAACATGGTCAGTGGACAGGCTTGCTAGGCTGTTTATGGACAGAGTGGTACCTTTGCACAGGACCCTAGTCTCTATAGTCTCAGATAGAGATCCGAGGTTCACTTCTCATTTCTGGCGCAATTTTTAGAGGGCACTGAGCACCGAGTTGAGGCTGAGTTCGGCCTATCACCCGCAGATAGACGGTCAGTCAGAGAGGACCATACAGACCCTCGAGGACATGTTGAGAGCGTGTTGCCTAGACTGGGGCGGCACCTGGGAGTCGCACCTTCCCATGGTGGAGTTTGCGTATAATAATAGCTTTCACTCCTGCATTAGGATGGCGCCCTACGAGGCTCTGTATGGCAAACCGTGCCGGACACCGTTGCAATGGGATGAGGTTGGCGAGAGGCAGCTACTGGGTCCAGAGTTGGTACAACAGTGAGCAGACATAGTGAGGCTGATCAGACAGAGACTGCAGACAACACAGAGCAGACAGAAGAGCTACGCGGATGTTCGCAGGAGGCCACTCCAGTTCGAGGCAAGTGATAGCATGTTTCTTCGGATCCCACCCACCAAGGGCGTTCTCGGGTTTGGGAATAGGGGCAAGCTCAGCCCGAATTTTGTTGGCCCCTTTCCTATCCTAGAGCAGGTTGGCGAGCTTGCTTACAGGTTAGCTCTTCCGTCCGAGTTGGCAGGTGTTCACGACGTCTTCCATGTTTTGTAGCTGAGGAGGTATATGTCAGATCCATCGTACGTGTTGGACTACTCACAGTTAGAGGTTGCTCTAGATCTGTCAGTGCTAGAGTACCCGGTCAGTGTTGTGGACTGCAGAGTTCAGCAGCTGTGCAGGAGGCAGATCCCGCTCATCAAGGTAGTTTGGGAGAATCGCGTCGGTGGCGAGGCCACGTGGGAGCGCGAGGACGAGATGCGGGAGCATTTTCCTTACTTGTTTGAGTGACTGGTATGTTTGCTTGCCTTCTTTCCCCCGAGTTTCGCCCTTAATTTCAAGGACGAAATTGTTTTTTGTTGGTTAGATTGTAACATCCCCCTCTTGTTGGTCAGCCACCATCGGATGAAGGTCGCGACGCATCGGGCTGTCGCCTTCTGAAGGCGACAAGGTGGATGTCGTGTTCAAGTTGTGAACGCGACAGGCATGTTGTCGCGTTCAGCCCTCTAACCCCTGCATGCAGTTTTGTCGTTTTGCTCTCAGGATAGTTGGGACAAGTGCCAACCCTAACAACGAGAAGACGACCTGTCAGGCGTTGCGTTCAGGTTGTTAGGTCTGCGAGCTTGACACGTGGCGTTCCCGTTGGTCAGGTTTGACCAGAACTTTAGGATCGCGATAGGTTGGTCGTCGCGTTCAGTAAGTGAATGGTCTCAACTACGAGGCTTAAAATGTTGTAGGCCTCAGAAGCATCTCCTACTTCACCTCTTTCGCCTGTTTCCCCTTCCTTCCGACCCTATGAGCTCACCTGTCCATGGAGAGGAATTGAGGGTTGGGAGAGGAGTGTTGTCTCTTGTTTGGAGGGAGTGTGAGGTGTGTGTGTGTGTGGTGCTCCCTCTTCCCAGCTTGGTGTTCTTCTCCGGCGTTGCTCATCCTCGTGGTGGTGACTCTCCTACGGCGTGTAGGACGTTCGTGGCTTGTGGACGACGTCTTCGTGGAGCTTGGAGCGAGGAGGAGGTGGCCATGCACATGAGAAGACCCCAATGGGTTGGCTCTTTATTTTGAGGTAGGGACTCCTTGCCTTTCCCCTAGTTCTAACATGCTAGTGATGATCAGGTTATCCCCATGTAATTTAAATAAATTACACATCTATTTTGGTGATTAACACAACTATGATAGAGGTTACTAACATATTTTCTATGAAGTCTAAGCACATGAAATAAACCAAGGGAAAAACAAGCCAATCAAGTAAGTATTCATCACACCACAACAATGTGAGTTCAAAGTATCAATATTTGTCTAAGTACACATCGATTTCTACTATAGGTCATAACGATTTCTATAGAGCTATAACGATTTCATACTTACAAGGATTCACTATGTGTTATATCGTTAAGTGATTGCAACGATTTGCTCTAACAACGATTTGTTAAGTGATCGCAACAATTTGCTCTCACAACGATTCGTTAAGTGATCGCAACGATTTTCTCTCACAACAATTCGTTAAGTGATCGCAACGATTTGGTCTCACACTGATTTCTTAAGTGATCACAACGACTTGCACTCATAACGATTCGATAAGTTACATAACCACTTGGTCGCTGTAACGATTCGATACATTTCACAACGATTCGCTTACAACGATTAGATTATTAATATATATAGCGATTTGTGTATGCATCTGTTTACTAATGATTGGACAACGATTCACTCATTTGCACAACGATTTCATAAGTCATGCATATAACGATTTCGTGGAAAATAACGATTTGCTTTTCGAGCTAATGTTTGAATACGTTGAAAAGTCAAAGTCTTCACGTATATCTGTTTGACAGCCATGCATTTATTACGATAGTATGTATCACTGCATGCATGCAGACAATATCTTCTATTCTCTTGCTTATTTTGTAAACATCTTTTTAGAAGAACAGAATGGAACTTCTACTTCTATATAAAATCAATCTAACGTTGACTGACAACAAGAGACAGTCTAGCTGTCTATTGTTTAGCATTTAATGTGTGCAGGTCTCTGACAACATTCGTCATATAACGTTGGACAAAATAGAAGCCAAAGGATACTACAGAAGATCTTCTCTCTTTGTGTGCATGGAAAGCCAAAAGACCGTTGAACTTCTATAGTACCATGCAGTCTAACGTAAACTAGAACTTAGAGACAACGGACACCTCAACGTTCAAATTTCAAAAGAGTGATATATATAGAAGAATGAAGCTCCTGAGAGATATAGAAGTCAACGAGCAACGGTGGAGAACAACGGTGATACAACGCTTACAACCTTCTGCAAGCTTTCCCAGAGCCAAGCAAAAATTCCCATCTGTTCTAGCTCTTGCTCTCTGTGCTAAGTGTAGCTAGATCTGTGAGAGAGCCTTTTAGTTCTGAGAAGAGTTCTTTGTTGTAGATCTTTTCCTTCTCAGCTCTTAGCTTCAGATCAAGTTGTGTTTTATAAGCTTGATCTAGGGGCTTCATCTCTAAACACTTTCTTGAGTGTTTGTTCCCTTCGTATAGAAGGAAGACCTGGTGGGATCCAGGGTGTGAGAATCCCTTCGTGTAGAAGGAAGACCTGGTGGGTTCCAGGGTGTTGTTCCCTTCGTGTGAAGGAAGACCAGCTGGGGTGCTGGGTGCTGTAGTGTCCTTAAGGGGGACTGTACCCTTGTTAGTGAAATCCTGAGATATTGCTCAGGGACTGGACGTAGGACTCCTAAGGAGAGGAGATCTAAACCAGGTAAATTCTCTGTGTCGTGTGAATGCCTTTGTGTGATTGATTTTTTTTAAACTAACACTAACAATCTGCGAAGTGTGTTTTTGTGTCCTTTGTGTGAACATGTTTTAAGTATTAAATATTTAATATCTCATTCACCCCCCCTCTGGACTAGCTAGCTGGGCTACAGCTAGGGCCTCCAACTCCTTCTCCAAGCCCTTAGAATCCATGCTAGGATGTGCATGTGTATGTTGTGGTTCATGTGGAATTATTACATGGCTTGATTGGTGCTTGGAATGGGGGTTTGGGTGAAGAGAGATCCATGCTTGCATCTGAGTTTCTTGAGTGTAGATCCTTTTCCTTGGCAGACATGGGTGTTTAAAAGGGTGGTTTGAACTCTATTTGCATGTTTAAGTTGTTCTCCATGCTCCCCTTCCCTTATTTTTCCCAGATTTGAGGTGCATGGCACAGAAGGTAGGTTCTCGGGTGTGTAAGTCTGTGGTCGCGACACGTTTGGTGTCGCGACCCAGATCGTGACAACCCGATACGTCGCCTTCTGGTGTGGGAAAGCGACGCCCACCCTGTCGCGTTCTGGTAGTAATAGAGTGGTTGTCACCTTCTCATCTGGTTTTCACTGTGTGTTGTGGGAGGTTCAGGTGGTCACCTGGACCTCTATCTGTGGCCGCGACAATGTCCTTCTCACGACAGGATCGCGACAGGCTCCCTGTCGCCTTCTGACCCAGGTCTCGACAGACTTGGTGTCGCCTTCAGGGGGCGATAGTCTGTGTGTCGCCTTCTCAGACAGAGAAGGGCCCGACGATCTGTTCGGAGTTCCATTCCATTGCGACTATATTTTCTTGGCACCTATGTTGTTCCTAGCACAGTCCTACTCTAGTCTTCTGCCTGGTGCTAGGCACTTGAGAGCTTGTCCGAGAGAGAGGTTGTTACCGTTACCTGGACCCCCAGTCGCCGCGCGCCTATTTGAGGGAGTTCTCCGGGCGGCAAGTGAGTTCGAGTCACAGATTCTGGTAGCAGAGGGGAAAACGGTGGGGACAACGTCATAGAGTTATTTGTAGAGCTCTCTTAGCTGAGTCTGGGATGCCGAGGTGGTTTGGTGCTCGTCCGGTGCAGATCAACTAGTCCTTTTCTCACTGCCTCACTCTATGTGGTTCCGGTACCGCTTAGAGGGGTTAGGCGTGGGACCGTAGTGCGGCCAGACTACGGCAGTTATGGTTACTTTAGTTCCGCGTCTCACTCCGACGGAAGGTGCTAGACATGGACTGTCGGCTGAGGATAAGGCGCTTGGCGCACCTGACTGGTTGACTAGTGTAGTGTTCTGTGGCTAGTGTCTTTGTCCAGGCAGTTGTTTACTGTCTGTGTTTACAGTCTTGGGTTCTTCCCAGTGTCGTGGTTTACACCGGTTTCAGATCCCGACATTTAGCTTAGACCATTGACTGTGTAGTTTCTTTACGCTTCCGCACTTACTCTATTAGTAGAATAGATTTACTCGCTTTATTTAATTATGCACATATGATTCTATTATGTTGTTAGAACCAGTGGGAGATTGGTAGTCCCTATTGGGCTTCTTCGTGAAGCTCATTCCCTCTTTTACAGGTGAGACTTCATAGCAGCACCCTTCGTGGCGAACTGAGGAGACGGGGCCGTAGTAGACGGCGTCTTCTGTGAGTAGTGTTTCCCGGTTTTAGCTACTTCACCCTTGGGGTATGCCCCTAAGGGATCTGTTATCCCCTTTATTTCTGCACTTGTACTATGCTTACTTTGGGACTGTACTAGACTTGTACACTATGTTGAACTCATTTCCTTCACTTGTTGATACTTTTAGTACGTTTGGTTATTACTTACCTTTGTTACATATTTTGTTACACTGGTTTGTTAGCCCTTCCGGGTCTCCGGACCCGTGGGCGGCGGTACCGATGGTCGGATCCTTGGTGGGAGCCGGGGGTGCAGGCGTCAGGGCCGTTACATTGGACCAATGGGAGAATGTCACTACAACAAAATTGGGCAACACTTACGGAAAGTCCGTTACGGTTTCTTGTTTCGTAAGTATATTAGCTGCTGTACTTACGGTTAGTATAACATTTACTAATATTTTAATATGATATCTCCAAGGCCGTAACTACACCGTAAGCATAGGTTGTGTGCTAAACGTAAAAAAATAAAAACCGTAAGTATAGACCCAAAAATTCTGGCGGTCTTCACTCAAACAAATCCTGCCCTCTGAAAACAAAACCCAAAACCCTCGAGCCCCCGAACCCATCACTCACACAAATCCCGTCCCCATCTCCTCTCCTGCGCTTTGCTGTCCCCCATCTCCTCCCCCTGCGCTTTGCCGTCCCCCATCGCTCTCTCTCTCTCTCTCTCTGTCTCTCTCTTCCCGAAGGCCGGCAACGCCTTCCTCTCCCTCCGGCGACGCCTTCCTCTCCCTCCGGCGACACACCGACGACGGACGAGGGCTCCGGCGACGCCTCATCTCCGGCGGCTGCCCCCACTACCCCCCCCCCCCCCCCACGGTGAGTCCCTCCGGCTGTCGGCTCCCTTCCCTCCGGCTGCCGGCCTCCCTCCCCAGCCGCCTTCGATCCCTCCGGCGGCCCCCATCCCTCCCTCCCCCCCCCCCTCCGGCAGCCCCCACCCCTCCCTCCCCGGCCCCATTCCCTCCGTCGGCCCCTATCCCTCCGGTGAGTCCCTCCGGCTGCCGGCTCCCTTCCCTCCGACGGCCCCCCTCCCTCCCCGGCCCCCTTCGATCCCTCCGGCGGCCCCCATCCCTCCCTCCCCCCCCCCCCCCCAGACTCTCTTCTGTCGCTTACCAGACTTCTTCTTCTCTCCGATTTCACCTACTTTTTCGTCCTCTCTTTTTTGTTAAGCTAGTCATCATTTTCCTCCGCCTTCACCTCAAATCCATATTCGTCGCCCTCATCCGACCCCCCTCCTTCCATCCTCTCCATGTACTGATATCCTCTCTACCTTTGACTGCCAGCCCCTCTTCCCCCACTGCTATTTCAGCACTCCTCCTATGACCCCCTCTTCACCACCCGTCTCAAATTTGTTTTGGAATCTTCTATTGCCATGACTGTTCCCAAATGTTGTGTAGTTGTTGCAATGCATTCAGTTCTAAAATTAACGGAACAAAGAATTTCTTCCATTGTCTCCATAGTTCCATTCAGTAGCTTAATTTTTTCTATAAATCTTGCAGGGAACTGATTCATGTGTTGATACGTACTTTGGCCTTTGCACATATCCAGTTAGAGAGCAGCGGCATCAAATTGATTTTAAGGTGGAGTATCCTACAACATAAGTAGGTTTCAAGAACTCATAATGCAATACATGCATGACTTTTCATGTAATCTTCTATGATGAGGGTTTGGATTTCTCTGAATGAAAGAGATGCATAAACAACTAATAACTTCATCTAATATCACCTCCCTGCATAGTATCATATTTATTGCACCTCCACTCAAATGTCTGACATGTGTGCTGTGAAATAGAGGCTGGTTTGGTTTAGATATAGTCTACAATGCTTGTCAGTATTTCTGATCTTGGTAATCTCTTGCTGCCATTTTCTTGTTTTATCTTGCTACAAACTGCAACTAAGTATGTATGACTTATAAGAATGATCATTATACATGTAGAAATCTTTGGGGATTTAAAATCTATTTTTTGTAATTTATTTTTTGTCAATGAGTATATGATGAGATTTTTTTTTTGTTAGAGTAAAGTAATCATTACGAAAATGGATTGGAGTTGGATGGACAAGCCAAAGCACTCAAAGGAATATCTAGATGGAGTGGACTTGTTCATTGATTTTGCATGTGGGTATTCTGATATGTTGTCAACTATCAAGTGCCCTTGTGTTCATTGTGCATGTATGTGTAAATGGGACAAGAACGTAGTTAGGGAACATTTATACTTCAATGGAGTCATCAAAGACAAAAAGTTTTGGGAGTTTCATGGGCCTAATTCATCTTGCAGTAGGCCGACATCCCTAGATTCTGCCTGTGAAGATGTCTCAAAGGATGGTGGTATGCGTTCAATGTTGCGAGATGTATTTGGCTTGGAAAATAAAATATACATGGAAAACATCTCTGCCAATCAGAATAAAGGGGACAATGGTACATTCGAAAATCTACAGGAAGATGTTGAACAACCATTGTATCCAGGATGCAAGACTTTCAACAAACTATCATTTATAATCCGATTGTTCAACATAAAATGTATGGGTAAAATGAGTAACAAATCCTTCAACATGCTATTGAAGTTGTTGAAAGAAGCTCTTCCAGAAGGTGAGGTATTGCCAAGTACATTTTATGAATTGAAAAAAATCATTAGTAAGTTGGGATACAGTTATCATAGAATTGATGCATGCCCAAATGATTGCATTTTATATTGGAAAGACTATGAGTCTCATGAGCAATGTCCCAAATGTGGAGAATCTAGATGGACTACAAGGGAAAAGAGTGGGTATAAAAAAAAAAGATAGCCAAGAAGGTTCTTCGGCACTTTCCCTTAATTCCAAGGTTGAAAAGATTATATATGTGTAGCAAATTTTCAGCAAACATGAGATGGCATAGCGATGAGCGGCAAGAAGATGGTATATTGAGACATCCAGCTGATTCCCCTTGTTGGAAAGCTTTAGATGCCATAGATGAGTTTGGTTTAGAATCTCGCAATGTACGTTTAGGTTTGGCAAGTGATGGTTTCAATCCTTTTGGAACAATGAGTACGAGTCATAGTACATGGCCTGTGGTATTGACACCATACAACCTACCTCCATGGCAGTGTATGAAGCCACAAAATATTTTTGTATCTTTAATCATTCCTGGCCCTAATGGACCTGGAAATGATATTGATGTGTATCTTCAACCACTAGTAGAGGAATTGCAAATACTATGGCATGGAGTTGAAACATATGATGCTTCTAAAGGTGAAACCTTTTGTATGCGTGCTGCATTACTGTGGACCATTAATGATTTTCCTGCATATGCTTATCTGTCTGGTTGGAGCACCAAGGGTCGACTAGCTTGTCCTACATGTAATGTAGAGACAAGTTCACAATGGTTGAAAGCAAGTGGGAAGTTCTGTTACACAAATCATCGTCGATGGCTGAAACATGATCACAAATTTCGTTCTTTAAAACGGCGGTTTGATGGAAAAGAAGAACTGAGAAGTAGACCAATTTCATTATCTGGGAGTGATATATTGGAGCAGTTACATGGACTGACGTTTAATTTTGGCAAGGTTCCTAAAACGAAAAAAAAGGTAAAGGGAAAACATAAGGAAGACACATCTATGAGTAATGTTGAAGGTTCTACCAACTATTTATCATGGAAGAAAAAAAGCATCTTTTTTGAATTGCCATATTGGAAGTTGTTACTTCTCCGACATAATCTTGATGTAATGCATATTGAAAAAAATATTTGTGATAGTATTCTTGGTACTCTTTTGGACATTGATGGAAAAAGTAAGGATGGCTTGAAAGCTCGTAATGATCTACAACATTTGGGTATAAGGACTGCACTTCAGCCACAAACTTTGAGCTCGAATAGATTGTTGTTGCCGCCTGCCATGTTTACATTGAGCAACATTGAGAGACAAACCATTTGTAAAGTCTTTAAAAATGTGAAAGTTCCAGATGGTTATGCATCTAACATATCAAGGCATGTGAACCCCAACGATCGTAAGAAGATTTGGGGTTTGAAGAGTCACGATTGTCATGTGCTCATCCAACAATTACTTCCTGTGGCAATGAGGGGAGTGGCACAAAAGGAATTGAGGTCTGTAATTATTGATCTTTGCAATTTTTTTCACAAGTATGTTCAAAGACATCATCTTCAAATGATTTCTATACTCTACGGAAAGAAGTTGCAAACATTTTGTGTCGCTTGGAGATGATTTTCCTACCAAGTTTCTTTGATATCATGGTACATCTTCTCATCCACTTACCTGATGAAGCAAGAGTTGCTGGCCCTGTACATTATAGGTGGATGTACCCCATTGAAAGGTATGTGTGTAGCCTAAATTTATAAATATTTATTGCTATTAATAATCTGATTTCTGTCTAATATTAATTTGTTAGGTTTCTGGTGAGACTTAAGTCCTATGTTCGAAATAGGGCATGCCCAGAAGGTTCAATGGCCGAAGGCTATATCGCGGAGGAGACACTTACATTTGCTGCTAGGTATTTAGATGATGATGTTCAGACATGGCTTAATCAACCCTTAAGAAATGAAGATGATGGTAACATTCCAATTGAAAAGGGATGGGAGATATTTTCTGAAGGAGGCCGACCTTTAGGCGCCGGCACCAATTGTTATCTAAGTGATGAAGAGTTGAACCAAGCTCATCAATATGTCTTGTTCAATTGTGAGGCAATTGCTCCTTTTATTGAGTAAGTAAGATGATCACTTGTATATTATATGTTTCCCTAATTGATAGTCTTTATATGTATATCTCATAACAAGTGTTTTATATAGTATGCACCTTGCTTTTATACGGAGTGGAAGACCACAATCAACAGAAATGGAGATCGAGAGGTGTCATACATTAGAATTTCGGCAATGGTTTAAATTTAAAGTGAGTGATGTAGACCATTCTCATTTTACTTATGGTTTTCACCCACGTGTATTCATTTTCGTGATGATAACCCACATGCATCATGTTATGTAGGTTGACACTTTGCAAGCACAATGTGGAGATGGGTTGGATAGAAATGTGCGTTGCATAAAGGATCGACCAATAAATATGGTGAAGAAGTTTGACTCTTGTTTAGTAAATGGGTTTCGCTTTCAAACTCAACATGTGGAACGACATAGGGTCACACAAAATAGTGGAGTTGTCATGTCTGCAAAAACCTCAAGTTTCTCAAGTTCAAAAGATAAATCTCCTATTCGAGGGCAAGTGACATATTACGGCATTTTAGATGAAATTCTGGAGTTGAACTATTATGGTACCAGAACAGTGTTGCTCTTCAAATGTGACTGGGTGGATATTCAGCGAGGAGTGAGAGAAGAACAAGACTTCACAATGGTCAACTTTAAATATAAGTTACGTACCACTGAGCCATATGTTTTAGCCTCTCAAGTGGAGCAAGTATGGTACATAGATGATCCAAAAGAGCAAGGATGGTGTGTGGTGAGGAAGACAAAGCCAAGAAATTATTTTGATTTGCAAATTGAGGAGAGCATTGAGAATGATGTAGAAAACAAAATACTGGGAATTCATGATGTTGATAGTGATAATTTAGATGATATCCATGTTACATGGGAAAGGGTGGGAATTGATGGGCAAGAGATTTTTATTTGAAATGTTTTTGTATAGATATTTTTTTTTTACAATTCTGGTGATGATATTGAGTGTGGTATGCTTTCAGTGGGACAAAGGATAGAATCAGCCAATGGGGAACTTTGTAAGTGTTTTTTAGGCTTCTCATTGTTGTAAGTGGGTCTCCATAACTCCTCATTCTTTTTTTCTGTGTTCTTGTCAAAGGGTCTTTACTGTCATGTTTTTTTGGAGATTTTTATTTAACTTTAAAAAGTGTGCACTGTCACCTCAACTTTACTGTCATTAATTATGGAACCTGGGGTGTTGAGATTTTTATTTTTTTTGTATATGCTTTCAGTATTATTTAACTTGATCTTAACCATTCTTCAAATTTGATCTCAATTTCAGATATTGCTGATAAAGAGACATGTAAGTCTTATTTCTGTCTTCATTTTAATGTTGAGAAAGAGGATTAAATTGTGTCTATAATATTCAGTATTATATTGTTTGCATGTAACAGGGGGAGAAAAAGAAGTGTGGACTATGTAGGTGAGTCTGATAAAAGTCAGGCTGTAATGAAGACGAGCAAGCCTTCAGGCCCTATTGCAAGTGCAGATATTTTGAAGGCAAAGAAGAAAGACTTGTCAGAATGTTATGGGGTTTCTCAAGCAGATGGAGAAAGCCAAGAAACTGGCGGAACTGGAGCATCTGAAAAGTTGGATACAAATACCTTCCAACAACATATTGAGTGAGTTTCTAATTTTTTTTTTGTAGTTATCTATGGAGTATTCTGTCAGTGCACATTATAATTGATATAATTTCTAACAATAAATGGATTGTAGTTATCTATGGAGTATTCTGTCAGCTGAGCATTTGAAAAAGTTTGATTGTTGGGATTGCTTATGGTTTCCATATTATAAGTCCAATGCTTCTCAACGGAAAAAGATGTTGACATGGGTCAAAGATAAAGAGGTATTTTTAAAGAAGTACTCATTCGTGCCGATATGCATGTGGTAAGTTAAAAAAAAAATAGCATGAGGAAGTTGTTAAAAAAATAGGCCTTATAATTTTGTTGTTATGTAGGGGGCATTGGAGCCTTGTAATATTGTGTCATGAGGAAGAAGATGATTTGCCATTCATCATGCTTCTTGATTCTCTCCATAGTATTGACCCAACAAAACTTGTTCGGCCAATTCAAAGGTTAGTGTTACATTAGTTCTATGATTCATAGGTAATATATTGGCGACCTATCTCTAATATATTGATTCTTTTTTTTTAGATTTTTGAAGGACATATATGCTACAAAGAAGAAGGCAGTGATTGCTGATGCAATGTGTTCTATAGATATTTCAATTCCATCGGTAAATGATTAGAGACATATATGCTCATGATATATATTTTATTTCTACCACTTGTTTATGTCTTTTTTTTTTCATAGGTTCCACAACAAACCAATGGCACTGAGTGTGGGTTTTTTGTATTATACTTCATCTACCACTTCATACAAAATGATCCACCCACATTTTCCTTGGATGATTACCCATCATTTGTGAGTTATGCTCCTCTTTCAAATTACATGTCTTGTTTTTTCATCCAACATACTAATTTCCTGTAATGTTTTCAGCTTACATGTGATTGGTTCAGTAGAGCAGAATTTGAGAAATTTGTGCATGACTTGATCATAAGAAAAATAGAGGTGCAAGAGGTGGTGGTGGAAGTTTCTAAAAAGAAGCACAGAGGATCAACAAAACTAAGTTCTGTGCATGGTTTAGATAATGGTAAACGAATTGTTGTCCAGATAAATGAACTTGGACAACCAGTTGGAGAGGGTGGCCATTCTTTGAAATTATTTTTAGGAACAATTGCCCGTCTTGGTGATAAAATGCCAATTGATGCTCCAACTTGGAGGGCAATGTCTGCCACCCATAAGGATGATGTGTGGGAGTATGTCCAGGTGATTTCTAGAATACATATGTTACTTTTCTATGTTCAATCTATTACATATTAATTATATGAGTATGTATTGTAGAGAAAATATGATATTCCAGCATATTTGAAAGAGTGGGTGATGAAGGACTTGGATCAAAAGTGGAGGTCTTGGAAATATGAATTGAGAAACAAATACTTCAACCCAACTTTGAAGCAAAATGAACAACAAATACCACCTGATCCAAGAGTTAATGCGGAACAATGGGCAAGAGTTGTTCAAACATGGTCTTCTAATAGTTGGAAGGTAAAATGCTTAAAATGTTTTTCTTATAGAAGGTAATTTTTTTTTTTTGCTGAAGACATGTTCATCATATTTTTTTGCTAAGAGTTATGTTTGTGCTTTATAGAGGTATAGTGACATAAACAAGAAAAGTAAAAGTCATCATAAGTATTTTCATTGTGCTGGGACAAAGAGCTTTGCAGACATCAATGAGGAGGAGGTAATCCCTATTTTTTTCCTAAGTTTTATGTCTGTGCTTTCTGTTCTCATTTTTTTCTAACACTTATTTCATAGATTCTCATTTTTTTCTGTTCTACAATTTGTCTTCTAGTATGTAAAAAACAGAGTGAAACTTGATCGCGGGGACCTGTTTATAAGGACCCGTGTGAAAAAAAGTGGGCAACCTGTTAATGAAGAGACTGCTGCCATGATTGTATGACATAGATTGTTGTTTTCCAATTTTATGTTATGTCCACTATGTGTTTATTTCATTAATACTATATATGTGTTTATTGTAGACAAAACTTCAAGAAGTAAAAATCACACAACCATCATCATCCTCAAGTTCATCAATTGCAAGTGCAGATGATATTTACTCACAAGTATTTGGGAAAGAAAGGCCTGGCCGAGTACGTGGAGTGGGCACAGGCCGACACCAACAAGTTTGTGGGGTACTTCAAGCCAATGTCAAGCCCAATTAAGAGCAGAAAATGCTCAACTCAATGCCATGGTTAAAGAATTGTCAGAGAGATTGGGTAAAGTTGAGTCTATCGTTGTTGAGGTAATTCTAAAATATTTTCATTTCATCCATGTAAATTAAATGTGATTAGCAAGTACTTTAGATGGATTTGCATAATACTTCTCAGTTGGCTTTCTGGGCATCTACTATGTTGTCCTGGCGTGCCTCTTTGGATGAAGCTTATGGGGTCAAAATTAGTAATTTATAGAGACTGCAGTGGATCACTGCAGTGGCCAAAGTTATGGCACTTGATGATATTCTGATGTCATTCCACATGTCAATGGGGCTTGGCAAGCACCAATTCAGACATCCATTGTAGCCCTTCATGATCCTTCCATTCTTCCAATGAGAACTTGGGTTATTTCCTGTCCTCATCAGCATTGCCCTGGTCACATCCAGAGCTCCAAACAGTGCAGGCACCCCCTTCCCCAACATCACTTGCTCTCTCACTCTACTCAGCTCTGCAAGCTGAGCCAACCTTAGCTCCCAGTAGTGATCGGTTCCCGCAAGATCCAAGTCCATTCCATCAAGGGGCATGCGGCTGTGGTTGCAGTGTCCCACACTAGCCCTAGTTCCATTAATCTCCAAGTGTGCAGGTGAGACTGTTCTGAGTATTGTGAGAAGCCTGTCACACTTGCTGCATCTGCCTATGTACTGCAATGCTGTTCCTTGGAGGGCTCTTTGGGTGGGATGCACAATGTTTTATTAACTCCTGCATACTTCTCATAATGTTATTTCTGTCAGATTAACATGTATCAGTGAGTTTTGTTATTCCTTCATATTTTTTCCATAGATCAATGGTGCTGGATTACCCAATTATCAGATTACATAATACATTTGCAGTAGTAGAAATAAACTCTTGGCTTGTGCTTATGAAGTCTTCTTTGTGAAATATTTTTTTTCTTACTAGTCTTCTTCTTTCTTGATAGTCAAAACAGGTAGAAAGTACTCCCAATATGGAAAGATGCGTGCAATCATCTGCAAGTGTAATAGAACCTAAAGGAAAAGAGGTAAATATGTTCATATCTCATTATGTTCTATATTCTCATTAGAAACTCAATTGTGTCTTGATGTGTGATCTATATAATGAATTGAATAACAGAGTTTGATGTTGGGCAAGAAAGTGAAGTTGTGTGACATGACAGGACAGCCGGTAGCCAATGCCATAATCATGTCGTTAGATAAATCTAAGATGGTTATGGGTAAGAGTTTGTGCGAGGAGTATTATAAGGTAGCTATTTTGTTTGCTCACAAACCCAATGCACCTCTATTTGTCAAAGATAATGAACGAAAAACCGTCCAAGATGCTGTTGGAAGTCACATTGTGTGGTTCAGAGACTTTGTAAGTTTATGACACCTGAAGTTTTATTTTACAGAATTATTTTGGAAATATATGAACTTGTTTATATGTATACTAATTGAATGATTTTTATTTTGCAGGTTGAGTTAGATCAGACTTGAAATTTTTATTGTGACTACAGAACAACTCTCCTCCCTTGAGAACTTTCTCCACTTTTACATTATGAAACAATTATGGTCATTGGATTTATGTTATGACCAAAACAATTATGATTGTCTTATCCTCAGGACAAACAATGGTGCATGTGATGTTTAAATTTTATGTTGTACATTTGTAATGTGATATAAATCAGTGCTATATGCACTAGTTTTGGCGGTGTAATTATGTGAATATTTCTTTTTAAACAGTGTAAGTTGTGTAATGTAAATATGCAAGTTGTGGGTTGTGTGTGGATTGTGTATGTAAATTTGCAGGTTGTGTGCTATGTGTGTGGATTGTGTTGTAAATATGCAGGTTGTGTGCTATGTGTGTGGATGTATGTTAATATGTAGGTTATATTTTTAGTCAAATTATAGATTATATATGTTTGTACTGGGAGTTTTCTTACAGTTCAGAGGTGCATAACTACAGATAATAGCTACGGTTTCTAACGTAGTGATTAATTTTCGTATGTCATCTTCTATTTGAATATTTCTTACGGTCTTTCATATGTATACTTACGCTTTATAAAAGTAGGCCAAGTCTATATTATTACGGTTTATAAACGAATGTATTTATTACATATTATTAACCGTAAGTAAGGCTATAGCCACGCTTGCTGTACTTACGAAATAGAACCGTAGGGAGTTCCGTAAGTATAGGTCTGTTCTTACGGTTTTGACACTTACACTTACGCTTTTTCGACGTAAGTGTTGCCCAATTTTGTTGTAGTGTGTTGAATTTTATCCTAATAGTATGGTCCATTTGTATTGGACTGTACAACTTAAACAGATCATTAAGTCCAGTTAGTGGAATACATTCTTGGACTTGATCCATTAAATATTCATTATGATCTTGTTATGGATGAGATCTTGACTTGAGAGTAATTTAGACCCCTTCTTTATATATATATGTATATGTGACTCCCCATTAAATTACACTCAAAAAGGGAAAGGAAACCAGAGGGAGAATGGAGAGTTATGTGTCTCTCTTTTCAATGTTCGTGCACGTGAAGTCTTCCTCGTCATCTTCCTCCTCATGCGGAATAGCTTTCGCGTTAGATACACATCTTTAATATAGCTATCCTATGCTATCACATCCGGAGCCATCCATAGCACCTACCTATTACACTAAAAAGATGTTTAAATTGAGTTGGCTCCATCATTAGGTGCCCATTAACAAGAGCTATTCCATCCCCCTCTTCTTGTCGGCGAGGATGTGTCCCCTAACATTCTTGCTATCAACTGTTCTCGCATTCTTCATGGAACCTGACCGAGGAGCTTGGAGATTGGATTCCAATTTTATAGATTATATGCGTAAGTAACACCCTCATGTATACACATTACTGAAGATCCTTGAAAAGAAAATATTACTTTGCCTTTGTTTAGTGAACCAAACACATATATATATCTGATGTGCAGGGAGTTGCAGGATCTGCTGTCATCATCTGGGTGCAAGCTTGGTGCGTCTCAAGAAGACGGCCTCTCTTCTCAGCAGTGTTTAAACCTCTGTGCAGTACTGTCATTTTCACAATCTCAGCCTTTATCCTTTGAGAGGATCGAGAGCCATGTTCATGCACGCAGGCTGATATTTTGGCTCTTGAAACCATATATGTCTGTGAACATCCAGCTTGGTAGGTGCTGTAGTACTGTCGTGGTTGGTTTCTACGTTATGCTGTGGGGCAAAGCCGAGGATGCCAACACAAACAAGGAACAACACAGTCCTGAGAAAGATCAACTAAGAATAGCAGTCACAGTTGACAGCACAGCTCGGGGATGCACTAGCTTGGATAAACCACTGCTGGTTGAGAGGCTACACGAAATCGAAGGTTATGAAACGGAGAACATAACCTGCACTAATCCGTAGCACAAGATGGATTATGGAGTTATATGAGAATGAGCATTCTTCAGCTTTGGATAAATAAACACTACTTCATCATCGGGAAAGCTTGAAAAAAATAATAATAAAGGCTGTTACCGTCTAATAATATGTCATGTCATGTGTACGTACTTGGCCAACTGCCACCAGCTTCCATATTCAGATTTCCACATATATGCTCTCTGTTAAAATTACTCTCTGAAGTACTATGGGGACTACTTATCTCTTTATCTTGCTGGAAATTATCTTTATTATATATGTTACGTTCTTTGATCATTACATTCGGTTTATCATATGCAGCTTTATCCTCCTGCAAACAAAAGTGATCATCTCTGCGATAATTTTGTTCATTTTAAATATAGCGTATGCGCTGGATTAATCCATAAATCCAATACACAATAGGAGTTAAGGGCCAAGAGTTTTCTCATGCATATCTCTCTAAATGGGTAGATTTGTACCCATATCATGTTGAAATCATAAAATTATCCTCTCAATAGTTCATATGATTCACAAGATCGTTTAAGACATATGGCAGTAGCAGTACTACCCTCAACTGTGCCCTCCTGTTGCAAGATCCCCAGCAGACCGGTGACGCGCTTCCCTCGAGATTGCAGGCCTAGTAGCTAGACAGACTGCAGAAGGTTCTCAAAAGATGGAAGCTACATAGTGGAAATCAACTACCAGTCCAAATCTTGATCTACTACTTATTTTTAGATCTATTGACCCAATTTTTTTGACATCCAGTCTATTAAAAGTATATTTTTATTTTTAGATCTAAAATATGACTCTACCGGCAGGATGAAATATCCTAAATGCCCTTCCATAGGCGTGTCCTGCTTCCCCCAGTCGCGTCGGCGTCGGTGAAGGGGGAAGGGTTCGCCCCTTCTGTCGCCATCGCATGCTTCCCCTACTCGTGCCGCTGTCGTCTCCTTCTCCGCCGCACCGTGGCCAGGAGGAAGGATTCGCCCCTTCCGTTGCCTTCTCATGTTTCCCCACTCGTGCCGTCGTCATCTCCTTCTCTGTGCCGCGCTGCGGCTAGAAGGAAGGATTCGCCCCTTTCGTTGCCATCGCTTCCCCCACTCGCGCCGCCGCCATCCCCTTCTCCACTCCCTTTTAGCCCTGTTCAATTCTACTTCAGGCCAGAGGAACCCCCTTTTCGCCCCTTCCGTCGCGTCTCCTGCTTCCCTCAGTCGCACCGACGTCGATGAAGGAGAAAGGGTTTGCCCCTTCTATCATCGTCGCCTGCTTCCCCCACTCGTGCTGTCATCATCTCCTTCTCCACGCCGCACCGTGGCTAGGAGGAAGGAGGAAGGATTCGCCCCTTCCATCATCGTCGCCTGCTTCCCCCACTCGAGCCGTCGTCGTCCCCTTCTCCACTTCGCGCCGCGGCCAAGAGGAGGGTTGGAAGGGTTCGCCCCGATCCGTCGCTTGCGAAAAGGCCCAAGGCAAAACTGTATATATACCAACAAACACCTTCTCCTACATCTCATTCCTAATCCATATTCTCTCTCTCTCTCTCTCTCTCTCTCTCTCTCTCTCTCTCTCTCTCTCTCTCTCTCTCTCTCTCTCTCTCTCTCTCTCTCTCTCTCTCTCTCTCTCTCTCTCTCTCTCTCTCTCTCTCTCTCTCTCTCTCTCTCTCTCTCTCTCTCTCTCTCTCTCTCTCTCTCTCTCTCTCTCTGCAAGGAGGAGCTAGCAACAATGGCCCTCGCAGCAGCGCCGGGGGCTCTCCCCTGGACACGCGAGGCAGCAGAGGCGGGGGCGCCAGCGACAGGCTACTATCATTGGACGCCCACAAGGCGGTGTCGGAGAGGTAATGGAAGGACGAGAAAATAAAATAAACTTCTAAAATAGACCTAAAATTATGTTTTCTGATCAATGGACCTAAAAATAAATAGAATGTCAACAAATGGATCTAAAATAAAAAAAAAACCCAAAAAAATATCTCACATCAATGTACAATTTAATGTGGTTGTTGATTGGTTGGCAGTGGAAGCTAGGAGGGCAAAATTCAAAATGGTTTGGAGGACAGTTTTGCCGGGGGAACTATTGAGCATTGCAGGCTTAGCTAACATGGAATTGGTACAGAGCAGCGGGACAAGAACAATTAGCAGCTCTGAAGAACATCAGACACAAAGTGCAGGGGCAAGAATTCTATGCAGGGCAAAGAGATTGAGCAAAACTGTGAGGAGATACGGCGTGGACTATGAAAGGATTCAAAAACATTGGAAGGAACACAATATTAGGTCTCCAACAAGAGGCCAGGATGTCGTTGTACATCTTGGATGTGGGAAACCCCGGGATTGGAGTCCCAACTTGGGCAACAAGTGAGTATATATATCAGCCAAGAAAAAAAAGGTGACGCGTTTCCCTCCTGACATCTTGGCAGTAAGTGAGTAGCAGTAGGCATTTTTTTATAGCTAAGTTATTTCTTTGTAGGAAAAGCCTTAACGTTTATCACGACCGAGTGCACCGTCTCTCTTCATTAGTTTGTCCATTATATTGATGTAATAGATAATTAATAAAGAGATATTCGTGTGTATGTACATCACTCTCTTTAATTTGTGTGCAGTAAATTTTTCTCTCTTTTTTTTATTATAAAAAGTGCTTAGAACAATTAGTAAACATTTATTAGTGGGTGGATGAATGTAAGGGCCTATTTGATAACATTTAACAAACATCTTCTGTCTAAAGTAATTAATTTTTAAGATTTCAGATTATTTGATAAAATATCTAAAATTATATCTTATTTAATCACTTAAATGTGAAAAATCACTTAATTTTTAAGTTACGAAAAATCACTTTTATTTTTCAAATCGACGGCCAATTGTGACGCGACCGCCTCCGACAGGTCGAAATCTGGCAATTGTCACCAGATTCCAATCGAATTCCGATGATAGTCGTCAGATTTCGGCCGCCGAATTCCGGCCATTACTTGTCAAATTCCAACGACATGATTCAAAAAATAAATTTTTAGAATGTTCCAAATTTTGAACCTAAGATCTATGGGTAGAAAAGTGATATATTAATCAACTGTGCCACAAATTCTCTTGATTAATTAGATATTAATTCAGATGTTACTTAAATTAGTTATCAAACAATATATAAGAATGTCTTATATATATTAAGTATTTTTTTAGTTTCAAATTTAAAAATAGATGAGAAATAAGAATTCAGAATTTAGATTTAAGTGTTATCATACACCCCTTAAATCTTTTTAACAACCCCCCCCCCCTCCCCCCAAAAAAAAAATGTGGTGCTTTCCTTTCCTCCCCTCCAAAACGGGGGCTGGATGTGCTGCCATTAGTACACCATCGTTGTCTTCCCTTGCGGATGCACCGATGTGGACATACTGGAGCATGGGCCAGGAGATGCTAAACGGTGCGAAAACTACGGCCGTGGCAGTGTTCGAAAAGTGACAAGCACCACACCAGAAACCACTAAATTGGAGTCAATCAATCATGAGAAATACGAAACATGGTTGATAAGACATTACCTATTTATAATGCATGATGTCTATCACGTCAAAATGTGATGCATGTGATAGGAGTATGATAATGGCATGATAATTGGCTACCAATCGACGACAGGCGATGGCATCTAAAATAGGGCAATGTAACTTCATATTAATCTCTCGTCATTGTGGTATGGCGCCACATATTGGTAGGTATGTGGTATCCATTGCATTTTTATTTTTCACGGAGGAACATGTATTTGAAGAAGTCTTAGCACGCCCATTTTGATGGAACAGCAATATGCACACATCACCTCTATATTACGTTATTAATAATCAATAAAAAATGATATATGCGTAGATCATCCTCCTCCAATATACACCAAATGTTAACTCTACGTATTTAATGTCCAGTCGAAAAAATATGTGAGCGGATTCGACTATAGACACAAACGAATGAATCTCTCTGCCACGTTAACAATAGAACTCTATCTCATGAATAACAGCTCTATCTCATGAACGATTTCGGATGGCTCAGGTAATCGGTTTGGGTTCGGGTTCAGGTGATATTTCGGGTCAGTATAGATCTAGTTCTGACATTCTCCTTTTTTGAAAGGATGGTTGCAATTACAACAAATCGGATCCAATCCAGTGGTACAGACTAGCTGACTACCCAGATCCTCGTAATTTCTTCGTCCCGCATGTGGTCCGCACTGCCCGAACAGGCCAAGACTTTACACGTCGGAACCACGTGGGACAGGCAAAAGCTGCCGCCGGTCCCACAGGGCTCTAGCGATCTCATCTTGAAGAGAAGATTTCCGTGGGCCTGCGGAGCAACGTACCAGCTAAAAGCCAAGGAGCAATAGCTCAGCCACCTGGAACTGGGGGTTGCTTATTTGGCAGAACGCAATGGGAACAGCTTAACATGACGGCTTGCTTCTTTCTGTGTCGATCGTGAAGCAAAGCTGTCTCGCATCATAACGCCATGTTGACGATAACTACGCTGGAGCACCCCATGTTCTTCTTGTTATCTCCTTTGCTCGCTCGATCTTTTAACTATAATAAAGTTGTTTGTCTTAACAAATAATCTACGTAACTTTTGTTATCCTCCTTAGAAAACCAAAAGCATATCTCGTTCTTTATATGACGGTGTCCTGCGTGCATATATACACACAGGGAAGAACACCTTTCACCAGTCGTCTCTAGCTCCAGCTCCCAGCCGATCTTCTTCTTTCTCCCCTGCAAGCTAGAATCACGTTTTGATGTGGTGTCGGAGGAGCGGCAGCGAATATAGTGGAGAGTTGTTTCAAAGTGTTTATCTTCTGCGACTGCGACTAGCCATGGACGGCTGGTTGGAGGAGTACAAGCCCGTCGTGGCAATGGTGGGTCTGCAATTCATCTACGCAGGGTTGGCTCTCCTGGGGAAGGCGGCTCTCTCCCAGGGGATGAGCCCCGGGGTTTTCGTTGCTTACAGGCAGGGAATCGCGACGGTTGCCCTCGCACCCGCTGCTTACTTCTCCCACAGGTCTGTATGAAGCTTACGTCTCTCTCTCTCTCTCTCTCTCTCTCTCTAGGAAAGGCTTCCGCTTGTTGGTCTTTTTAAACATTTGATTTCTCATAAGCCCCCCTCCTCTCTCTCTCTCTCTCTCTCTCTCTCTCTCTCTCTCTCTCTCTCTCATGTAGAAGAAATTGTCTCTTACTTTTAGTCATTATTTAGGACGGACCAGGATTTTATAGGAAGGAACAGGCTCCTGCTTAGTGTCTTATAAGCTTATTTGATGTCTCTTTCTTTCTTACGTACACAGAAAGAAACACACAATAATATTGATAAAGTCAGTTCGAACTTGCAAAGGTGGTTGCGAACTGACCTCAGATGGACCCGAGAAGGCGAACTCAGATCTACAAATGAAAGGCGGGAAGCAGAGCCGTTGTTGCTACCTATGTTGCTAGTGTCGGTGCCCACGTCACCTGACCCGTAGGAAGCCAACCTTGGGAGGGGTTTTCAAGGTCGACACTTTGATGCCCAAGTCAAGTACGGACTCAAGAAGAAGATCAGGGGAAGTAGTGCATGTAGTAGAAAGACTAAAAGAAGATAGTGTCGAGGTTAAGTCGAGATCTCTAGAGCAAATTTAGAACCTTTGACCCCTTTATATGTGGTAATGTGGTGTTTTATAGGTGCTTATAAGTCTGAGTTGATTGGATCTCTCAGTCCTAATTGGAGTTGGAACCTTCTTTGGGACACTTGATCTCTGAAGAAAATATATAGTTGGACTCTGTATTTTGGGCAACCAATAAAGAGGGAAGCTCATGATCGACCTAGCGTCCCTATTTTAGGACTCTGGAGACTTATGAAGATCTCAATCCGATCTAGACTCATACAAGAATCTTCCTTCTTGGCCGATGGTGTTTAACAAGTTGGTGGATCTAAGTCTAAACCCTTAATGGGCTAATAGATCCGAGCCAAATGTCATGAGCCATCACGAGCCCTCAACTCCAAGGCTAGACCTTGGTCACGCGATCTAGTTTGGGACTAAGAACTATACATAGGGATTCACCCTTCCTAAAACTGTCATGTTGTCGAGATGTAGAGCGCTGAGATAGTATCGACATAGTGTGCCAAGCAATCACATTGGTGGGTATATGGACGCCAGGCATGGCACCGATGGTACCCATAGTGATGATGCCCTCTGTTGTGCACCGAGCCGAGGCAATGATGACACTTTTTGCATGCCAAGCAATCCGTGATATGGTGATGTTGCCACATGGTAATCAGAACATGAGAGGTTGTCTTGAGATGCTTTGATATTGAAGCCCCTTATGGAAGATAACTTTTCCCTACCTGACGTCGAGGCATGGTCCATGTGCAACTATAAATAAGGGCGGTGAGGGAACAACCACCGTTCCTACACAAGTGCTCACCTCAAGAGACCTCGGCTACTGTTAGCATAGCATCTTCCTAGTTGGTTGTAGATTCATCAGGCTAGGTAGGTCCCTTTGCCATTTTCCTTGTCCTTTAATGTGAAGTTGTCGTCGGTAGCTCAGTCTGAGGCTTGAGAATGAGTGCATCGTCCTATGAACTTAGGTTAGGCAGAGATCCTTCTGGTGCTTTCACATCTTCTTCTCATCTTGTGTTGTCTCCTCTTATCTGGAAGCTCTCAGGGGAGGTCAATCTGCCAAGGCCTACTTTCTCAACCCAAGAGGTTGAGGAGGAAGGATCCTTGGGTTTGGCTGAAGTCAAGGACGATAGTGCCACTATGGAGTTATTTCACCATGGTGCCTAGTTGATGGGGTAGAGTGCCTCAAGTGTCACTGAGGATGATCTCGTGACACTTAGATCCCAGTTCTGAATCTTTGCTAGATATGAGTTCGCTTCTCCTTGGTCCGAGGAATGTGCCAACATTGGCTCAAATAGCTATGCGTACATGTATGAGGAAGCCGTCTAGGCCGACTTTTATTTCTTGGTATTGTCCTTTGTTCGCAGCACACGCCAAATAGTCCTTGTCATCTATTTCATCAGGTGGGGATGAGTTCACCCCTAGTAGACTATTTCTTGTCCTGCTACTCCTTTCGGTGTAGTCTAGGACACAAGGAGTGGTTATATATGGCTACTCGGCTCGATGAACACTAGTGACCAATCCCCCTTCCTCCCTACATGGATTGAAGATCTTCTTTTTCTTTGTTAGACTGAACGACACTAGGGTTAATTTACCTTCTCGATCCATTGGGCCTAGATGGTTTCAAAGAATTAGTTGTCATAATCTTCATTCGCTAGTCCTTTGCCCCAACTGGTGGAAGGCCTCTACTAAGGGGAGAGGTCAGCCCGATGCATCCTTATTGAGAGCAACCTGATAGAGGCCCACCTGAGTCTCTCCCAGGCTTAGAGTAAATGTATTCCACAACTTCACTTATTGTAGTCATCTACTTTCTTTTACTGATCTTTGCCTCTCTATGATAAGCAAGATGGATCTTGCGACCCTATAGGTGATGGGCGCACCCGTGAAGTAGAAGGTTGAGTGGCCTTTAGCAGAGGCGCCTGAGAAGGCACTGTAAGTGTAATATCCTCAAATTTTAAACATCATGATTTACTTAGATTTTTTTTATGTGAACCAATTAGTCTTAAATTGAGATATTTAGGATTAAGAGTCTATTTAGGACACACTATCATACACCAGTACCACTTTCGGTCGTACGTACCTCGACAGGTAGACACTGGATTTTGATAACAGAATTTAATTCTGAGACCACCATAATTCTCAGAAAAATATGCTGGTTTCGAAAATATAAACATCCTGAATTATTGATGTGCAGATACCAAGATTAAGTCGACACAATGATTTTTGGGGTAATTTTTACTGGATGAAAAATAAATTCCAAAAATTTAACTAAAATCACCATAATTTGTAAAACATTTCCATTAGCTTATGGTCGAAATTTCAAGATTGGACATCATTAGGACACCTAAACAAGGAGTTAAATGGGCCAGCTGAATTATCATCTAATTACGTTAACTATTTTCTTGAATTAAAATTTGCTTACATGTTGGGGGCTAAGTGAGCCACCTCACTTGGGTAGATGGCCTACACGTTTGACCCTTTGGTGTAAGTTTGGAATCTTGCATGGTAAACGTATAAGCAGTAAAAACCCAATGGTTATTATTGCGACACATTGATGGCCGACGTGCCATCGTGCATGGGTTTCCTGGAGAGTTATAAAAACTCCCCAACAACTATTGTATGAACCTTTCCACTCCTCTTGTTGTTGCTGCTACCGTTATTCCAATTGGAGCTGCTGAACTATTGTTGTTGGAGCTTTGGGAGCTATGGCAGTTGCTAGCCGTGGCTGCTGCTGCTGCTTTACTTGGTGTGGATCGCCACATCTCCAACTGCACCTGCTGAAGCCACTACCTCAGCAGTCTTCTTTATTTCCTCATCTTGTTGCTGTGTTGATCTCTACGTTAAGAAGAAGAAGAACCTTTGCTCTCTTCCAGTCAAGTAGGTTCCTTCCTACAACTTCTCTCCAGTCTCCTACTTTCATGCTTGAAAACTTTACAATCGTAACAGCTCATGGTTCCTTGGTGGTTCCATGTTCTGTAGAATTTATCTTTCTTTGATTTTCACATACTATTAGATCCCTTGATAACAACCTTTGCCTTGACATTATCCTTGACTTGTGATCAGCTAGACTATTAGAAGTATGAAATTATCCTTCATCTTTCATGTTGTTCAAGTCTTTAGTTATAGTTCATACTACCAGTCAATTTTGACCATTTCAGAGGAAATGTTTTGCGTCTATCGACAGACAGGACTTGCCTATCGATAGGCATCCTTGTTCTAGAACTCAGAAACCCAATAATATCAGTAGATGTCGATAGACAGAACCTATCTTTCGACAGATACCTATAGCTTGTCGACAGATAAGGCTCAGATTCCAGAATTTAGTTCTGGATGCATCAGTAGCTGTCGAGAGCCACCTTTTGCCTCTCGACACCCAACAGCCTGAGATTTCTAATATGAACCAACCTTTCCCAGTTAGTGGTGGTGCATTCTTGTATTGTCTAAACAAGTTGTCTTTCTTATCTTCTTGGATTCTGAACTATTTTACCACCAAGAAAATAGAATTAATCCCCAACAAAACCATCTTTGAATTACCATTCCTACTATGCTCATGAAATGAAATTTATGATCTGGAGACAGTGCTCTCTTCAAAGAGGGAATTAGGATCACTTGTGGTAGCACCAGTCACTTGTGGTCAGCTGTGGGCGACAGTTTGTAAGTAAATCCAAGTCAATGGTCTGATGATGGTGGGTAATAAAACCTCGTTCTTGCGCAATCAACAAGATCTAAGGTGCTGGAATCACCTAGGCACTGAGGATGCCTGTCAAATTCATTTCCAAATTAAGTTACGATCTGAACTTAAAAGACATATATGACTTTTGTTCTGAAATTCGTTTGAGCCGTTATAAAACCAAATTGGGCTATATGCTTATGCTAAAGTATGAAGTTCATGAGCAAGTATGTCTTTGATCCATGTACGCACCTTCTAAATATTTATTAAGTTCTGAAATTGAAACTCCTATTTTTACTGCTTACGTTTAATTAGATCAAGTTATGAACATGGCTTGTGACTTCTGATCTAACCCAAATCTAAATTCATACTTAGTTTAGTTTCCATACATTTAACTCTTGAGGTTTAGACACTCGAAACTGAAGATATTGTGTTCTACAAGAGCCTTCATTCAGGATTTGATTGAAAAAAATTACACTTACTTTCACCTATTGAGTCCTCTGACTCATGCCAGTGGGTGCCATTTCAGCTACAGATTATTCGCAATTCTGCTGCCGATTAAGAAGAAGAATATAGTTTTTGAATTCTCTAGGAATTTTGTTGTAAACTAAAAGTCTAGAGTGAGGATGCTTGGGCTTATGTAAATGATGATCGCTAATACTAAGTTACTTTGTTGATGTATTAACACTCGTAAAGATGACTTTGTGAAATTGTTTGCTAGTTTTATGCATTACGCATATTTGTCTGCCCATAATGAAGTTTATCAGCATAACCCCTCTTCTAATCAAAAGTTATGTGTTATGTATGTGTGTGTGGTTGGAAGAGGGTGTTACTGTAAGCCCTTGCACTAGAGTCCTCACCTCGGCCTAAGAAGTGCAAGACCATATAAAAGACTCGAGTCCATGAGGCTACCTTGCTTCCAGTCGAGCAACCAGAGTAAGAGGTTGAAGGGCCCTCTCGACCATGGCCTCCGAGCTTGAGGGTGACGGCGACCCACCAATTGGATGACCTTGGCATGGTTGAGATGCTAGGGGAAGCTTGTCTCCTACTTAGGCACTGAGGCGCCCTGATAGGAGTCCCCACCTCGGCAATAGTACGGTAGTCCCTATGTGGATCAATGGAGATCTTGGCGCTTCTCAAGGCCACAATGATCTGCCTTTAAGAGTGTGGCCGCTGGATGTTGAGTCTAGTGCATGCCTGGACAAGCTCAACTTGGACAACTCTCACCTCTAGAAGAGCAAAGAGAGAGAAGAAAACCCCCAAGGAAGCCGAGTTGGCCCTAGTGTACACTAAGGGTGCTCATCAACTTGTCGAGGGGAAGCCTGAGAAGCTAAGGGAGGACCTTGCTCAGAAGATCAATTTGGCTCGTAATGATGCTCTGAAGGCTTTTCTTAGGATCAAGGAGTTCTAAGATCAGATCACTCAAGACTACGGTGTTTCGTACTAGGCCATCTTTCATGACGGGCACGTGAAATGCCTCAAGGGGGCTCGAGATCATCTCTCTGGCACCTACCTCAATTTTGTTGAACCACCGAATATGCGATAGTTGGAGGACGATAAGGTTGCTCCTACTGACAAGGAGGCTGAAGAGGCAGGGGAGATGTCGATAGCTGCAGGAGATGCTGAGGCCAAGATGATCATTATGGATGAGGCCAAGTAGGCTTAGAGTCAACATATTTCATGTATTTGGTTTTTTTGCTTTTTAGGTCGACCAACTTCATTTTGTAAAGCTGACATTTGTCTGTAAACACTTGATGTCTTATGAAGGCATGCTTTGTTTTGCTAATTCTCATCGTATAAAAATCATTTTGTCTTTTGCGAGTTCCAACTATCTCATACGTCGAGACTTTACAGTTAGGGGGTAGATTGGATCTGACTGACCTTAAGACTTGATTGGCAGTGCTTAGCTTGCTCAACCTCGAGGGGAAGCACGTAGCTTTCTGGACCTAGAGACTTCTTTGGCAACGCATAGCATGCCTAACCTTGGGAGATAGCACTTAATGCCCGACCTCGAGACTTCTTTGGCAGTGCATAGCATGCCAAACTTTAGGGGGCAACACTTAGCTTTCCTGACCTTAAGACTTCTTTGGCAGCGTGTAGCATGTCTAACCTCGGGAGGTAGCATCTAGCTTGCCTGACCTCGAGGCTTCATTGGTAGTGCATAGAATGTTAAACCTCAAGGGGCAATGCCTAGCTTGCCTCACCTCGAGACTTCTTTGGTAGTGCATAGCATGCTAAACCTCAGGTGGGGGGGCAACACCTACCTTGCCCGACCCCAAGACTTCTTTGGCAGTATATAGCATGCGTAAACTTGAGAGGTAGCTTCTATCTTGCCTGACCTCGAGACTTTTTTGGTAGAGCATAGCACACCTAACCTAGGGGGATAGCACCTAGCTTGCCCGACCTCAAGACTTGAGAATTGGTTTAGACAAACACAATTTTCCAATTGAGAGTGTAATTTTTTATTGAAAGATAAATGATCTTACACATAGTACCTTTTCAAATTACTATCATTCCATGTCCTCGGGACCGACTTTTCTAAGGTGGTTTTGAGCTTGTAAGCCTTGTACTGTAGAACTTCGATGACCCTGTATGGGCATTCCTAGGTTGGGGCAAGCTTTCTGATGGAACTAGTTGGGTCGGAGCCTTCTTCTTTCCTCAGAATGAGATTGCCCACGCAAAATTGCCTTCCTTGGACTCAACGATTGTATACCTAAGTTGCATCCTACTAAAGAGCCTTCATGCACATCAAAGCTCTATCTCAGACATCAATGAGCTCTATATTACCAAGCATCTGCTCGTTGTTGACATCAGGCTCATAAGTCTAATGAGGGTTCACTTATTTCAATGGAAGGATGGCCTCAACACTCAAAGGTGAGGTTGAAAAGTGTTTTTCCTATTGTTGACCCGAGGATCATCTTGTAGCTCCTTCACCCAGCAGTCCTTTGCCTAGCCAAGTTGGGTCTTTAGGCCCTGCAAACTAGTCCTATTGGTGACCTCAACTAGCCCATTTGGCTTGGGAGTATGCGATTAGGGTGAAATGCTACGTGATCTTGTGGTCCATGCATCGCGCTTTGAAGACCTTCTCAGTAAATTACATCCCATTGTCGCTAATGATGATGCAGGGCTAACCAAGTAATAATGGAATTCCAAACAAAGTCCCAAATAGCCTTTTCTGTTATACATGATAGTGGCTTAGTTTCTACCCATTTGGTGAAATCCACGGTGATGAATAGAAGCTTTCATTGCCATGTTGTCGGGAGGAACAAACTGAGGAGGTCAGTACCCCATTGAGAAAAGGGGTAGGGCTTGACCATGGTGATGAGCTTGGTGGCTGGGACATGGTGGAGCTTAGCGAAGGCCTGTCACTTTTCACATTTCTTGGCTAGGTCTATCGCATCTTGAATCATTGTCAACCACCAATACCTATGGTGGACAAGCTTCCTTTCCATCGTTCAACTATAGACACAGATTCCACATATGCCCTCATGGACCCCTCTGAGAGTGTAGTCTGCCTCAATCAAGCTGAGGCACTTGAGATATGGGAGGCCAAAAGATCTTTTGTAAGGCTTGCACCAGATGTTGGTGAACTTGGCAGCTCATCTTTTTACCTCTCGAGCTACCTTGTCATCCTTGTGGGGGTTTCCATGCAGCAAGAAATCCTCGATGGGATTCTTCTAGGTCTGAGTCACCTTGTTGCTTCTAGTGAGGATTTCTTCCCCTCGAAGCTAGGCATTGCTATTTCTTCCATGAGGACCACTCTCCATTGCCCAAGCTCAGAGGATGAAGCCAACCAAACAAGAGCATCTACCTTGACATTCTCTAACCTTGGGACTTGAGTGTCAGAGCTGAGATGTGAACTTCTTGACCACGGAGAGGGTTTTTGGCATGATGGGATCTTTAGCTTCATAATCTCCGGTAATCTATCTGACAATGAGTTGTAATTCACTGGATGCTCTTATCTCATCAAATTTGAGCTGGAGGGCCATAGACAACCCCAGGATGAGGGCCTCATACTCTACTACATTGTTTGACATAGAAAAAGCAAACCTGAGGGCATACTAACAAGGGGACCCTACCTGGAGGGGCTAGAATGAATCCAGCTCTGCTTCTGGCCACACAAGAGGATCCATCAATAGCAAGAGACCAACATGAAGATGTTTGAGCAGTAGGTTCAGTCTAACCTTGGATGGCCTCCACACTCTCAGCTAGGAAAGATGCCTCAACGATGAAGTTGGCTAGAGCTTGGACTTTGATGATGGTTCTTGGAATGAAGTTGATATCAAACTCCCCCAACTCCATCACCCACTTCAAAAGTTGATCCAAGATGTTAGGCTTCTGAAGAACCTGACGCAGGGGAAGGTTACAAGGACACTGATCGCATGGGCCTGGAAGTATGGCCACAATTTTTGGGTTGCCATCACTAGGGCAAGGATGTGTTGAGAATCACATCAAGGCATCATATGCGGAGTGAAATAAATTTCAAAACAAAAATAAAATGATTCCCAAGCAATTTCTTATTGGACTGGGATGACGTCCAGGGGCGCCAACCATTGACACAATGAGTGGGAGACTTTCTCACCTAGAGGTGCTCGTATAACCTCTGAAGAGCAAAACCTGGCCCGTCGGTAGAAGAAGATCTCACAAACTCCTCTCTAGCAGTGTCCACATGATGGACATCGACGGTGACAGCTCCTCCTCTCTACTGTACAGCTCCCTGCACCAAGCATCCACATCGAGCAAGCCACAGTAGCGAACCACCAATAGCAGCAAGGGTAAGAAGGGGTCAGTGTAATGCCCTAACGCAGAATATTAGAGTGATAAACAGTTAAATAAATAGTATAGAGCGGGAAATAGACATCAAACCATTGCAGAAATTGGAATAATGCTAAACGAACCAACTTTATTGATAATTCCACTAATTCTTATACATTCACTAATTCAGAGCCAAAACTATGGGCCTGTAGTACTTTATTCAAATAAAAACAACTACAAACTAACTATCCAACTAATCATCTACTAAATACATTGGTTGTCGAAATGTCAGGTCACTTCTGCACTTGCTCTTCCCCATCCTCGTGTGTGTGGTAATCCCCATCAGACTCACCTGAAACACATATAACAATAGCGCAGGTTGAGCGATAACACTCAGTAGGACTTAATATCTCGTGTAAACAGGCATGCTTTAAGTGATTAATATCTTGTAAAGAAGGATAACTAGAGAGAATGATCAAGTATAGTCACGAGAGTAATGTCACATGATAGCAAGAGAATAATAGTACCTTTCATAAGAAAATAACATAACTAGCACGATAAAGGATTAGTCATATAACGAGATAGCATGTATGGTTGCACAAAGTGCACTAGTCACGATAGCATGTTGGTTGAACTTCTTGTCAACTGCGAGAACATAGTACTTGCATTTGATTGTCATAAATTAATATTGATAGTATACTACTTGGATGTTATGCCATGCACCTGATCATTAAAACTCTCATGGGCACTAGTACTTTTCGGGCGCACCTCCTAGAACCAGATCGGGCCCTTTATAATATTGCATGGCATTGATCATGTTTTTATCTTAGACAATCAATAGATGGCCAAATAGAGTACCAAGAATAGATGAGAGTAATTGAAGAATAGATGAGAGTATAGAGAGAATGTGAATAGATAAGAGGATAGAGAACGTAGATAAGAACGAGGGTCATATTCATAAAACAACGATAAACAGGTGATAATAACAGTTGCACAACACACATGATCGTGTGCCGGTAGTCTAGTGGAAGTCACTAACCGCTCAATAGCCGTGCTACGAACACAAGCCAGAGGTCCGACGTGATCTCAAGGTAACAGAGAAAATCTAAGGTCGTTGGATCATGTTGATCCCTAAGGGTAAAATGGGTAATGATGGTACAACCTGCTCATTGGCAATGGACGTCCGCCAAAGCCAAGGAGTCTTACGGAGGCCTCGACAAGGAGTTCCTGGTCCATTCAGAAATATTCCAAACAGAGAGTTCGTCCAAGCCAAGATAAAGTGTGTATAGAAATATTTGTCGGTCATGCCTTGAGTGCTCGAGGAAGAGGGACGCGATAACGATATTAAATCGAATGAATAAATCGAAGACAAGTCCATTTAATAAAATAGGGAAATTTACATGAATAATTGCACTTAATTACCAGATACATTATTATGTAATTTTAGTAAAGTTTCATGGCAAAAATTCACGTTTGGTGTGTGCATGTGAGAGAAAATCAAAGATAGCATAAGAGAGTTGTGCACACATTTTATAATTAATAACATCATGTGAATACGATAAAAAATGCATTAACAAGTTGTTACTGTTCATAACAGTGCATTACAGGGTTAAACCATGATTATATGGCATGATTAGGAAGGTGTACAAGAAAATTAGGGTTTCTGGAATAAACAGTCAGGTTGCGACAGTGGACGCTCCGTTCCGCGCAACCCCGTGAGCACTTGCCGTCTCCGGAGATTCCCGAACGTTGCCGCTCCCTCGTTGGCGTTGGATGGATGCCGGTTGACTTCTTTGACCCCTCATTTGACCAGGTTGACCAAGGAGAAAGACAAAGAAAACAACAAATAAACGGAGGGGAAGTGATCGCCAGGGCCTTACCTGTGTCCAAGGAGGTGTTATGATCGCGACGATGACGTTGCCTCGCGTAGCGGATAATGGCGGGACTCCAACTTTCTCCTCTTCGGCCGGCCAAAAAGAAGAAGCTCCACGGTATCGTTTGGGTGTTCCTGCCACATGAAAAGACTCTATTAGACTTGGAGAAGTGTGGTAAACATCCAAAACAGAAAAGAAAATGCCCAAAAGGAGAGCCCCATACCAATTGCGGGCTTGAGAAGAGGGGTGGCCAAGTGTTATGACCACCCTTCTTCCCTCTGTTTTTTGGTTGGAAAACCCCTTTTGGGTGTGTTTGGAGTGTGCACTACGTGCCTAGGGTGTGTTTGTGCGTGTGTGACATGCAAATACTAAAGGGAGAGGGAAGGAAAAGAGAGGAAGAAGAAGGAGATGATCCTCGTTGTAGTGGTTGGCAGCAACTTTGGTGGGCTCCTCCAGCTCGGGGTGAAGCCTTCTGGACATCCCAAAGGTTGAGAAGAAGAAGAGGAAGCAAAAGTGGAAGCTCTCTATCACTTTTCTCTCTCCTCTCGCAACGCATTAAGGCTAGCTCGTCCAGCATCTCCTCTCCCACTTAGAAGGCCAAGGAGTGACCTATATAGGTAGTGGGGTCAGAGTTAGAGAGCATTGGATGCTCAAGTGTGAAGAAACACACTTAAACATGTGGCAATCCATGTGTTAGGGTTTGAACCAATGAGAGGGGGCCATGTAGGACATTTACTGGGTCAAGGGGGGTGCCAAGGTGGCCCATTTTCCCATTGGGAATGGCCCCATGCATTGCATGGCCGAAGAGAGGGCATTTAGTGGGCTGGAATCTCGGGCAGTTGCATAGACCAAGTAAACAAGGTGGACGTCAAACGATGCTGCCACCAACCCCATGCAGACGTCAACCCGTGTGGATGCCAACTGGAATCGACGTCCATGGGGTGTGCCGCCAACCTGTAGTCGGCGGCAATCGATGTTTCCGTCTACATGGAATCCGAGGCAAGTCAACAAGCGGTCAACCCAGGCCTTATTGGGCCCTGAACCACGCGGAGATGGGCCAAATCTCACGTCTACAAATGCCCCTCCTAGACATCCGATCTTGCAAGGGAGCAGAACGGACTGAAAGGTTGGTGTCTCTGTAAACAATGGACGCGGAGATTTAATGGAAGGGCCATCTCCGAGGATAGGAATTCTAGCAAGTCACACGAATGAGTTAGGCTAGAAACAAGTGACGAATCGTCTGAGACAAATGTGGATAAGAGGAAGGGTGATCTACCTGTGTAACTACAACTGTAACCCAACAGTAGGGTCCCTGGCATTTCCGTGTTGGACTTTGGCTAGTTTCTGGTGTTGTCTGAGTCAAAGGAGTTATAATATGACGGTTGAATCAAGGAAATGTCACAACCGGAGTCTATTTTGGTCCCGCTGACCTAATTAGGACGTTTGTCTAGATTTAGGGGGTTGTAAAGATAGAGGGATTGATTGATCTCTCAAAGGATTATCAAAAGATTCTAACTGGAATCAATGTTTGGAAAGCTGGAAATCCAGAATTAAGCTCATGACTGGCAAAAGGTTCACATGAACTCAAGAAGACTGGAATGATTACTTCTGATATGCACGGTGGGACAAGTGGAGAAGGGGGGGGGGGCAACAAAGACCCGAAATCGGCTCAGATATTCAAGAAAGTGGTGCTGACCTGGTAGGCCACTTGAGCTGGGGAGCCACAGAGAGATTGAGGAAAAATCTCCATTTTTTTTTGAGTTAGTAAGAGAACGTTAGCAGTGAAGGACCCTGGCTACAAAAGTGATTGTCGTCAGGATCAACCATCCTAACTTCAATACGGACATGTAGTCAAAAGGACCTTGTCTACAAAAATGATTATCGTCAGGATCGGCCATCCTAACTACAACACAAATTGTAGTCAGAAGGGCCCTAGCTACAAAAGTGATTGTAATCAGGATCAACCATCCTGACTACAACACATATTGTAGTCAAAAGGACCCTGGCTACATAAAGGATTGTGGTCCAGGTTGTGCATGGCCAATCGAATAACCCTTATCCTATCCTTTATTCACCACGTCATTCCATATTTTATGTGTGACCCTCTAGGCCTAATATCAGGCTGGCTGTGGGTCAGAACCCATCAGAACTACTTTCAATGTGTCAGAACTCCTTCTGATTCACATGAGTGGTTACCTCCGTAATGACTCAATAGTTGTGGACGTACAAAGCTACTAGGTTACAACCTCCAAATAGTACTAGGGGATATAATCCATTGAACATTTCTGCCCTTAGTTACCATATATCTATAGCCCCTCATCCAACTAATATCCAAGATTCTGTGTATTAGGCATGGTCTCGTTAGGCCTACACGGAATTCGTCCGAGTCTTACTCTTATTAGATTCTCCCGGAGAACTCATTCTCTCTCAATCTAATTGACCTTAAACATGGGTTTGCCTGAGTAAGAGTACACAAGATATTCCTCTCAAGATAGCGAGAGTGGATGATCCTTTGTTGACACATAGTTGCCTTCACAGGGTCGACTACCATCCCTGAAAAATCGACTATATTAGACTCGGAAGCTCCAGACCTATAAGCTCGGCATGAAAGAATGGAGCACTCAAGTAAGACATCTTTGGTATCTCAAGTTTAAGGTCCATTTACACAATTGGAACCATAGAACCGCTGACTGACCATTAGATATTATCAGCCATTCAACATCCTACAAGTGGATCATTCAGTGAACCTATTCTTCAATGAGCACCTGCACTATATCCCTAGTGTCTCCACACAAGCATCTATGAGACCAGTTGCCTCCATCATATGAATGGATATACAGTACACCAGTCTATCTAGTTATCTCGATGTCCTCGTCGAGTAACCTATGACCAAGAATAGTTAGGATCAATGCATGAAGAGAATTGGTCACATTATCATGATCTCATCATGATCCAACTTCTCATTGCATTGATCCATGGACATCACAGTGTAAGCATCACCATGAATTTTAATATACAGTGAGAAAATGGCATGATTATATGGACCAAAAGAGATTGTATAGTATACAAGTGTCATTACATTTACATGTGATTGGCTTGCACGGAACTCATAACTAATAGGATGATCTTATCTGTCACGCCCCCCCAATTTAGCAGTGGAATAAATCAGGGGGACGTGAGCAAAGTATATGGTAACGTAAATTGCGCATACAATCGTAAATATCAGAGCAACTAATGAACAATAATGGCAACAAACTCTTCATTTTATTGATATATCACCTAAACTATTACAACCACTAATTCAGAGCCAAAACATAGGGCTCAATAATATCATTACATTGAAAATGATAACTAAGCAAATATCTAACTAAATTCTATAATACTAAGGTCATTACATCGCTAAGACTCCAGGTCGCTCATCACTCCAGTCCATCCCTATTGGTGTGTGTAAGGTCATCACCCGGCTTACCTGAAACACATACAACAATAGCGCAGGGTGAGCGATAACACTCAGTAGGACTTAATATCTCATGTAAACAGGCATGCTTTAAGTGATTAATGTCTTATAAGGCAGGATAACTAGATAGTACAGTCATGTAGAGTAAAGTAACGATGACAAGAGAATGATAACACTTGTACATGGAAAATAGCACAATAAATATGATAATGGATTAGCCATGTAACGATATAGCACGTAAAGTTGCATACGGTGCACTAGTAACGATAGCATGTAATGATTGGTCGATCATTTTATCAACCGAGAGAATATAGTATAGTGATTGATTGATTGTCATATATTAAATCTTGATAGTATTAAATGGCGCTGAGTGCATGCCGTACACACCCTTATCATGTTGACCCTCGCGAGGAAATGGCACTCTTCGGGCGCTCTCCCCAGAACCAGATCGGGCCCTATTGCCCTGGCATAGTTATGTTTGTTATCTTAGACAATCAATTATATGGCCAAATAGAGTACCAAGAAGATATGAGAGTAATAGTAGACGAATTAGATGAGAATGTAGAGAGAAAGTGAACAGATGGGAGAATAGAGATAGATGAGAACAGGGACATATTCGTAAAACAACGATAAACGAACGATAGGAATGGTTGCACAACACTCATCCGTGTGCTGGCAGTCTGATAGAAGTCACATCCGCCCATTAGCCGTGCTATGAATACAGGCTAGAGTACAAATCACGCGAATAAAACGAAGACAAGTGTCTTTTAAATAATTGGGAATTTAAGTGAAATAATTACACTTAATCACCATATATATTATTGAGTAATTTAATAAGGTCTCATGGCAATTAATAATGTTTAGTGTGTGCTAGTGTAAAGAAATCATGAGAGCATGTATAATCATGCATTTGACTTTTAATTAATTGAATTTAGGTAAATATTACCAAATATTAATATTCAGATTAATACTAATCATGACAGTGCACAATTAAGGGTTAACTAGGGTTTAAATGGCATATAGAGTAGGGGTATATGAGTAATTTAATGTTCTGGCCGCATTACTGAAATCACGACGGGGGCACCCGTCACGTTTCAGGTCGTGACACAGTGGCCGGGCGCGACAGCTGAACCGGGCCGGTCGGGGTGAGCCATGGGGGAATCGCGACGGCTTGAGCCGTCGCATTCAAGAAGTGACGGTTCTACCGGTCACGACCCTCCTGAGATCGCGATGGGTCAGGTCATCGTGATTTCAGGAGACACCCCGAACCCCAAAAGGGAATTTGGCCCTTTTAAGGTTGGGTCTCTCCCACCAAGCCATTGATACATGTTTCTTTAAAAATTGATATTAAATTGTATACACGTCCAAAAATCAAGACACTACTTTTAAATGAAAGTAGACATGTAGATCTATCATTAGGCATGAGTAATTAGAAAATAGACAAGGATTGGGCATACTTTTATCATATTACATTTCGGTGACCTAAAACATGCACAGTCATGGAAATCGATTTAATTCGCAATGGATGCATGATAAAAATTGGGGGAAATAGGATCGTTAGAATCTTTACACCAAGTAGTATTTATGATAATAAATTCGAGGCATAAGATCAAGTAGATTTAAGGATTAAAGACAATCATGGGAGCTTGGGTACATGGTGACAATAGGAAGTTGAGCATTTAATACTCTCTTATGGAACAATGAAAATTGGGGAAAACATGGGACTTTCAAAGATAGATGTATGGGCTACCTATGGCCGAAGTTATGTGATTTTTGCTTGAGAGATTGCCTACCTTTTTGTGCTGTTATGAAAACCTAGGGTTTGGACAAAGAAGAAGATGAAAAATCCCTTGCTCCGTGCTCCTTCCTCTCCTTGCTCCTCGTCCTCAGCCTTCTCTCTTCATTCTCCAGAGCCCCAGCAACGAAATGAGGCTTGGTAGAGATGAATTAGGGATGTATTGGGTTGCTAATAGAATCCTATCCTTCTAAAACTCCTCCTTTCCATTAAACTCCGAATTTCTATAACTATCTCCTTATTTCTCTCCTTTATCTACCTAATAGGATGGGGGGAGAGGTTAAATTTCGTAGGTAAGGAGTTTGGATAAGTCTAGGGCTCCTTTTTGGGATAGATATGGGTTATTTAATATTTATCTTAACCCTTTACTAATTATTACTATTTTTATTACAAATTTTACTTAATTACCTCTCATCCCAAGATGGGCTCTTCATAATGGGGCCCACTAAGTCATGTTTGGACCATTAGTATAACCCATTACTAATTTAGCTTAAATGGGTAATAGTTCAATTCTCTTTAATTCAATTATTCCCCCTTTATTCTAACTTAAATCTATTTATCATATTTATTCAATTAATTTATTATTTCAATTCAATTTAATATCATTTATCCCAATATTTCTAATCTTTATCCATTATTTGGGCTCTTGCTTTTGGCCCATTACTTAAGTATGGCTCAATTGTACAACCTATATACTTAATTTACTTAATGGATTTTAATTATCCTTTTATTAGAGAGTATTTTCATGGGCCAAAATTGCCCATTGGTCCAATTATCATAATGTGCTATCAACCCATATTGTTTAAAGTCTACCCATGTATTTATTTTGATTTATAATTCACTTTGGGCACATGTGATAATGGGTTCTCCGACTTATCCTTTAATTACGATGATATGTCGCATAAATTCTTAAACTTAGTCCAAATGAATTTTTTATGCCCAAATTTCTTGATGGGTCATTAGAGAACATTATTTAAAGTATAACTACTATTTTTACGAAATTTTTATATGGGTTTATACGCATGCAATAATGATGCGTACCCTTTTTAACTAGTTTGAATTTATTAATTGATAAAATTTTAATTTGTCTATATTTTCTAATTTATGAATTTTCTTGGGTACTACATTATCAACCCAACGGTAGTTGAGCTTGAAACCCTATAGAGCTCTGCTATAAAGTAGACCGACTTCTAGACTGAGTTCACTTTACGCACCAACACCGAATTGATCATTTGTTGACTAGCAAACAAATACAAATAGAGCATCTCATCGGGTTGAGGCTTTAACAAGGTCATGACTGAGGCCAAGTAGGTCTTTAGCTCTTCAAACACCTTTTGGAATTCCTTAGTCCACATGAAGGCTCTCCTCAACCTCAATGTATTGAAGAATGATAGGCAATGGTGGGCCACCTTGTAGAGGAATCAACTAAGAGCTTCTAGTCGACCATTGAGATATTGCATTTTCTTAATGCTTCGAGGTGGGTGCATGTCAATGATGGCCTTCACCTTCTTGGGGTTGGCATCTATTTCTCATTGACTAACAAGGAAGCCAAGAAATTTTCTCAACTTGATGTCAAAGGCACACCTTTTAGGATTGAGCTTTATTTTGTACCTACTCAGCACTAAGAAAGTCTACCAAACATCGGCGAGGTGATCCTCGCACATTGACTTTTACCAACATATCATCGACATAGACTTCCATGCTCTTGCTAAGCTTATGTCCAAGCATGTTGTTTACCAGCCACAAGTAGGTCGCCCCAATGTTCTTCAACCCGAATAGATCCAAGTGTAATAATGGATGTTAAGTAGGGGTGAACACGATCCGGTTCGGTCCGGTTCACCCCTTATTTTTTGACAAACCGAACCAAACCGATTTACTATAGCAAACCGAACCGGATCGAACCAGTTTGGTTCGGTATGAATCGAAATATCAAAAAAAGGGGGTTTACACGGGCGGCCGCGAGAATGGATCTCGCGACCTCCGCGCGAAGAGAGAACGCAAAGGGTCGACCACTATGCTACAGGCACCTTTAAGTATATATGTAATATTTATTTATTATATACACATATTGAGTTTAAATTAGACAAAAAAAGTGTTCACGCGCGGGCGGTCGCGAGATTCGATCTCACGACCTCCGCGCGTGGAGGGTGCGCCCCAAGCCTCCGACCACTGTGCTACAGGCATTTTTTTGTATTTATTTATTATTTAAATAATTATATATATAGATATATTCAGTTCATTTTGGTTTCCCAACTCAAAACCAAACTGAACCGTAAGGCCCATGAAACCGAACCGAACTGAACCGGTCGGTTCAGTTCGGTTCGATTTTTCGGTTTGGACCATGTAGTGAACACCCCTAATGTTAAGTCAGTGATGGCGACCATCTTCTCCTCATTTTCTGGATGCATTCTAATTTAGTGGTAACCTGACTAGGCATCCATGAATCTTAAAAGTTCATGGCCTAAGGTTGCATCTATGAGTTGATCTACTAAGGGTAGAGGATAATTGTCTTTTGGGCAAGCCTTGTTGAGATCAGTAAAATCAATACACTTGCACCACTTTCCAAATGCCTACTTTACTAGGATGACATTGGCTATCCATGTGGGGTATTGGGACCTCATGGAACAACCAAGCTCCTTTGACGATGGTGACATGTTTACGGACGACCTCCTGGCACTCAACTCCAAGGACTATCTTTTTCAACTACATGAGTTGAGTTTTTGGGTCAATGTTTAGCTGATAGATAATGACCTCGGGGTCAATTCTTGGCAGGTCATCCTTTAACTAGGTGAAGACATCGGTGTCCTCTTTTAGGAAAGCTTGAAGGAGGTTACATACCTCTTCAGATAATGCTATGTTGACCTTCACGCTTCATCCCGAGCCTAAGAATATAGTGGCCATCTCTATGGCAGGCTTGATCCAAGTGAAACCTCTGCCTCTTGCTTCTTAATAACTGCCATAGTTTTCAATTTTTGTGTTTGAAGCACTTTATGATAGCATTTCCTTGACTTGGCATGATCTTGCTATATCTCCCCTACTCTAACCAAAGTCATGAACCTCATCTTCTTATGAACTGTAGAAGGGACTCCACTAACCTGAGTTAGGATTCCTTCGCCAATTATAGCATTGCAGGCTGAGACAACCCGCATGCCTATAAAGTTGTCCCAAATGGTAACTCGCCATGGGCTCAGTCCTGAGAGAGATATGAAGAGATACAACCCTTTTGATATCGGCTAGGGCACTATTAAACCCTTAGATCAGTGTCTTAATAGCCTTGAGCCAACTCAAGAGGACATCAACCTTTTGGAAGCAATCATAGAACAACACATTACGTGCACTTCCATTGTCTACTAACACTCATGTTACATCATATTGGTTGATGGTGACTAACACAACCAACGCATCATCACTAGGACCTTTCATTCCTTGAATATCTTCAGCTGAGAAGGTGAGGGTATCATCGGCCTAAGGTCGCTTCTGCTCATCCACTTGGTAGATCCTATGCAGGAGGGCCTTCTTTTTGTCTGAAACCTTTGTAGTCCAGCACGATCCACCCATAATCATCATGACCACCACTTTAACATGATTGTTTCCATCTTCCTTGGGGCTGGAGTCACACTTCCTTTCATCTCCATGTAGATGCCTCAAGGTTCTTGTCTAGGATACCCCTTTTGATGGAGGGCCTGGATATCAAAGCACAAGTGATGGTACTCATTAGTGGTATGTCCATGATATTGGTGGAGGTCATAGTATTTCAGCTTGCCGTGCTTGTTAGGGTTGAACTTCAACTTCTCTAGACACTTGGATAAGCTTTATGCTTTATTTCCATGAGGAATTGAGAAGGGGAGAGCATAAATAAGGGAGCCAAAAGTCGGCCCTAGCATAACATGTCTCATCGATCATCTCTTCTTGTTCTCTTGTCATCCCAAGATTATATCTCAGGGCCTTTACTCTTTTCCTCAGTGGAGCTAGGAGAGCGTCAGCCTTTAAAATAGCCTCCCGATTGAATTATTGGTTGGCATTGTTCATCAAGTTGACAAAGGGCATTGGAGGCTTCTTCGCTATGAGCTCAAACATATCACCCATCAAGGCTGAGACAACAATAGTAATGTCGAAGCTCAAGATCTGTAAGACTTTCGCATGGAACCTCACAATGTATCCCTCAAGGGACTTGCCCAACCTCTAAAGAACCATAAGGAGGAAGGTTGAGGTCTTGGTCGAGCATACATATTTGGTGAAGTTCTCTAAGAGCTGTGTCTCAAGAACCTGAAATTGGAAATAGAGTTCAAGGGAATAGTTTTGAACCAAGTTGTTGCTCCTCCTTCAAGGAGGGTTGGGAATGCTCGACACTTCATACTGTCAAATGCTCCTTGAATAGATAGAAGAGTATTGAAGCAATATATATGATTGGAAAGATCGGTGGTGCCATCATAAGCCTTCATGTTGGACATCTCGAGACATCCAAGATGCTCTGCCACCAAGATTTCCTCAGTCATAGGAGATTGTAGATGTTGAATTGTCGAGGAAGTCAAATTGAGGGGGGGGGGGGGGGGTTGTCCAACCTAACGTTGGATCTCCTTCCACATGTCCACAAACTTTTTCTCCAGGTTGATATAGGTAGGCATGGAGACTATAGTCTTGATGGCAGACAAGCAGGTGGCTAAGATCGGTTACATAGAGTCAGCCCGAGGTGATGGCAGTGTCAGAGTGTTGCTTGGAGTATCTTGTTACCATGTAACTACTGAAAGAGGGGAAGGAAGGCATGCCTGAGGTGCTGCCCTAGGTGATGCAAGGGCAAGTGCTGAGGGATTCTCTACTTGGGAAGAGAATGGCAGCTATCTGGTGGGAGTACCTATTAGTACGGGTAGTGTCGATAGTCCCTCACAACCTCTCTGAGGTTGGAAACTTGATTAGAGAGGGCAGGGAATTGCTCTGTAGGAACCATAGGGTTGTTGTCCTCATCCCCAATAATTCACCTCAACGTCATAGACTTCGGCGTCATCTACGTGAGCTACTCCCTTGCTTCTCATTGGAGCCATAGTTGATACTTCTATTTCCACAGACAACACCAATGACAAGCTCGGTCCCAAACTGGTAATGCATGGTTATTGCAGACCAACCTTAGATGGACTCGAGAAGGCAAGTTCAGATCTGTAGATGAAAGGGGGAAGTAAAGTCACCGTTCCTGCTTGTATTGCTAATGTTGGTGCTGACGCCTGACCTACAAGAAGCCAACCTAAGGAGGGGTTCCCAGAGTCGACCATCTGACACCCAAGTCAGGTACCGACTCAAGAAGAAAGTCAAGAGAAGTAGTGCATGTAGTAGAAATATTGGGAGAAGAAGACGGGTACTAAGGTTAAGTTGAGACCTCTAGTGCAGATCTGGAATCTCTTGCCCCTTTACCTATGGAGATGGGGTGCATTTATAGGTGCTTAAATGTGAGTCAGTTGGATCTTTGTGTCCTAATCAAGCTGGAAACCTTCCATGGGACACTCGATCTCCGAAGAAAACATGTAGTTAGACTCTCTATTATGGGCAATCAACAAAGAGGGAAAGTTGTGATGAAGCTCAGAGTCGGCCTGGCGTCCCTATTGTAGTGGGACTCTAGAAACTTACGTAGATCCAACTAAGAGCCAAACTCATATGAGAACCTTGCTTCTAGATTGATAGCATTTAACGGGTTGGTGGATCTACATCTGAACCCTTAATGGGGCGATAGATTCGAACCAGATGTCATAACCCATCAAGTCTCTTTCTTGTGGTTATTACTTAGGGAGAAGAATTAAGTACTGGTTGCTAGTCGGTGTTTGTAAGCCTATAAATGTCTATTTCTTATATTCTCTCTCTCTCTCTCTCTCTCTCTCTCTCTCTCTCTCTCTCTCTCTCTCTCTCTCTCTCTCTCTGTGTGTGTGTGTGTGTGTGTGTGTGTGTGTGTGTGTGTGTGTGTGTGTGTGTGTGTGTGTGTGTGTGTGTGTGTGTGTGTGTGTGTGTGTGGTGTGTGTGTGTGTGTGTGTGTGTGTGTGTGTGTGTGTGCGTGTGCGTGCGTGTGCGCGCGCGCGCGCGCGCGCGTGCGTGTGTGTGTGTGTGTGTGTGTGTGTCCACTTGGTAGCTCCACCTCAACTTGTGGATGTGCATCATCTAGAATCCTAATGACTCACTCACAACTACTTATCTCAAATTGTCATTCTTCTAATAGATTCAACTATATTTTCATCCTCAAAACAATTTGTCACTCTTAATTATTTATCAAAGTCAAATAACTAGTTAAAGAACACTGCATGCACACTAATAGCCCATCTGCTCTAGATGATAAGTGTGTGTGTGTGTGTGTGTGTGTGTGTGTGTGTGTGTGTGTGTGTGTGTGTGTGTGTGTGTGCGTGTGCGTGTGCGTGTGCGTGTGCGTGTGCGTGTCCACTTGGTAGCTCCACCTCAACTTGTGGATGTGCATCCTCTAGAATCCTAATGACTCACTCACAACTATTTATCTCAAATTGTCATTCTTCTAATAGATTCAACTATATTTTCATCCTCAAAACAATTTGTCACTCTTAATTATTTATCAAAGTCAAATAACTAGTTAAAGATGATAAATAATTTTTGTATTAAAAATAGGGGGTTACATGAGAAAAGACGATGGGGCCCAAACACTGCATGCACACTAATAGCCCATCTGCTCTAGATGATAAGCATTTCTCTTCTTCTTTTAGCATTTCCCTCTTTTAATCTTAGCCAACCTATTTATTTTCCTTTTTCTGTTAACCTCTCCCCTTATATACCATTTCATATTACATTTATTTTCTTCCTTGATAGCACTTCCCTTTATCTATCTCCTTTCTTTCTTTTTGATCCTAGAGGATCTTAAGACCTACTCCATGCATGGAACATGGTCCATTTATGGGTGTGTGGAGGTGAAGGGAGAGTTATTCCCTTCCACCCATTCTTTAATTTATTTTACTCTATCTATTACCTACTTTTGTAATGCCAAGGCAATATATATAAATAGGCCTTGAAACATTTGTAAGAGAAGCATCCAAGAGAAGAAGAAGATAAAAAAGAAAGAAAAGGCAAGAAGAGAGTTTAGCCTCTCCTATAGAATTTAGGAGAGAGTTCCACCAAAAATAGTTAACTTCTTGTTTCTATTTTATTTTTAATTCTACATTGTGTGTATCTGGTGTGAGGCGTTGAGTGTTTCTTTTGCGCATATGGATCAAGTTGGTATCAAAGCACAAATTCACTTTGTGTATGGTGTTGATCAAGAGAGACTATCAAGAGACCAATGAACTCTTTAAAGGTTTATGAGTTTATCAGTGGTCAGCAAATAAGAAGGAGACAACATCCACCAGCATGTTGATAGAGGAGCATACGTCCACCTAAACCAACTTGGCCACCTAGGTCACAAAGTTGACATAGGACATGAAGAGAATATTGGGTTGGATCAAATCCCAAACTGCTCTATTTACATCAATAGTAGAGATGCATAATATCCATCAAAATATCTCACCAACCTCAGTGGGAGAAGACAACAATGATGATGAAGATGATAGCATCACATCAGATGGAAGGCTATGATTGTTCAAGGTTAAAGCCAAAATCGACATTCCCACTTATAACAACATTGTGAATGCAAAAGTTGGACATGTGGCTTAACCAGCTTGAGACCTACTTTAATATATATCGATATAGCAGTCTAGATAAGGTCGGGCTTTCACACTTGAAGTTGACAAATCATGCCTTGGCATGGTGGAGTGGCCTACCTGCGGAGCCATAGTGATGAGGAGATAACTTGGAGTCTATTCAAGTGACTCATCTGCTAGGAGTTCTACCACATGGGGTACGTCGAAGATCGATGGAAGTGTTGGAACAACCTTCAACAAAATCTAGGACAATTAATGCAAGATTATACTACTGAGTTTCGGTGATATGTTGTAGCACTAGACATCTCACTTGATAATTATCAGACATTCATTAAGTACATGTCTAGATTGCATGAGCAAATCAACGTTGAGGTACTTCAAAAGTACACCACATCTACAGTGCCAACATCACTGCCATGGCCATCGAAAAGAAGAACCAACACTGTTGTCTTGAGAAATCTCTTAAAGAGTCCAAGGAGAGGTTGTCTGAGTCCCAGAAATTTAAAATTGGGAAGAAAGGTATTAGCTCATCTAATTCTTCCAATTCCAATAGGTTTTGTGAACATTGTAAGATCATTGGGCATAACAAAGAGAAGTGTTGGAAGCTCCATCGAAAGCTATTACCATAAAAATGAAAGAAAGATGACAAGGCAAGCATATGGTGGCAACGACGGTCAACACTAACACCATCGAGCTTGGGAAAGTTGAAAAGATGGATCCAACTCTGTCTCTGATGGTATTGCTGAAGGAGATAGACTCAGTCCCCATTAATGAGACTAATGCAAGAGAGGAACTATTCACTTTGTGAAGCTGGAGGTGATTAGTGCCATAATTGACTCCGGAAGCCAGAAGAACCTCATCTCTACAAGTTTAGTACAAAAACTCGGCTTAGAGGCAATGCCACATGCAAGACCATATCCACTCAGGTGGATCCAAAAGTATGTGAAGCTTAAGATCGACTGCTAGTGCAAGTTCAAATTTGCCATCACCAACCAGTGCATCAATGAGGTGACATTCGAAGATATCCCTTTCGATATCTGTCAAGTGATTTTTGGCAATCCCTATATTTGGGATCATGACGGAATCTACTTTTAACAAGACCAAAAATACTGTCTGCTCAAAGATGAACATAAGTATCTTGTAAGACGGGATAACATATGTCAAAGTGTGGATCTGGTGACTGCCTGTCAAGCAAAGAGGATGGTGAATGCTTGACGAAAGTTCATACTACTACTGGTCCGTCTAGTGGAGACCGAACACCAAGTATCACAAGTTACCCTAACTTACATGGAGAGATTAGGCGAATTGGAGGTAGCGTTGGGAGAATACTTGGCACTCTTTAATAAGGTTTAAGGATTGCCACCTGTGAAATCCAACTCTTCTCTAATGCACTCTTATCCAACCTTGGTATGTATCGCAAATTAGTGTTGGAGAATGAGGAGATCAAGTGGCAAGTGATCCAGATGCTCGAGAGTGGAGTTATCAAGCTGAATAGTTCACATTGTGGATCTCCTATGTTACTAATGCCGAAGAAAGATGGTGCTTGGTGCATGTGTGTTGACTACTGCACCCTCAACAAGGTAACATCAAGAATCGATATCCAATACCCCAGATAGATGACCTGTTGGACTAATTAAAACATGAAACTATCTTCATTAAGCTGGATCTGAAGTTCAATTACCACCAAATTAGATCCAACAAGAGAACACTTGGAAGACTACATTTAACATGTGGCAAGGGTTTTTTGAATGGTTTTTTATGCCTTTCGAATTGTGCAATGCTCCTACTATGTTTATGTGACTAGTGAATGATGTGTTCTGGCCCTACCTTGATGACTTCATCATCATGTACCTTGATGACATTCTTATCACTCCCACACATGGGAAGAAAATTTGGTGCATATGAAGAAGGTGCTCGAGCTACTAGAACAACATCAACTTCATTTGAATCATAAGAAATGTGAGTTTGGAAAGCAAAAACTGGTGTATCTCGGGTTCATGGTAGGTGGCGGTGAAATATAGATTGAATCTAACAAGGTGAAAGTGATCAAGGAATGACAGAGACCAGTTTGTGACTGAGGTTCAGAGCTTCATGGGTGCATGCCAGTACCTTCAAAAATTCATCCAAAATTTTTCTATGTTGGCTTCTCCTCTGCGTGGGTAACACAGGTGAATTAGAAATTTGAGTGGACTCAGAAATATAAGGACACATTTCTTCTGTTGAAGGGGAACATAATTGAGGCGCCAGCTCTTGCCTTGCCTAATTTACAGAGGCCCTTTGAGCTCGAAGTAGATGCATCATGACAGTCTTAATGCAAGATGGTTAACTTATGGCATACCATTCAGAAATGTTCCCAAGAGCCCAAAATGATCATCCAACATATGACAAATAACTTTTGGCCCTACACCAGGCAGTGAAACATTGGTGTGCATACCTCTTGGGTCAGGAGACGTTGGTGCATACTGACCACTAGTCACTTCAATATCTACAATATTAGTCAAAGTTGCAGCAGACTCACCATATGAAATGGATCACATACCTTTAACAATTCAACTTGGTGATCAAGTACAAGAAAGGCATCCAAAAATAAATTGACAGACTTGTTACCACACCCTCTAATTAAAGCTCTTTTCTTGTCCTCGTTTTATGTAAGTTATGCCAAGTTCTTATGAAGAGTATGCCAACTTGTATGTTGAAAACCTTGATTTTCTGGGAGCACTTGTAGATGTTGAAGTAAACCCCACTAAGTTCGCCTTGTAAGGTGGGCTCTTATACAAAAGTGCACGACTATATATGCCAAAAGCTGCATATTGAGTCATGTGGATCAGGGAGGCACATACCTCAAAAGTAGTTGGCAATGTTGTAGTGAACAAGATGTTGCAAAACTCACAACACTATGTTTATATATTGGCCACAGATGCAGCAGGATGTAGCATGATTTATAAGAGGATGCACATTATGTAGCACATCTAAGCCCACAAATCGAAAATTGAGGTCGTACACACCCCTACCAATTTCAACGTGTCCCTAGGAGAGCATCTCCATGGATTTTCTAGGAGGGCTTCCAAGGACACGGTGAGGACACAACTACCTATTGTGGTGGTCGATAGATTTTCAAAGAACCCAACAAAAGTATAAGGAGCGATATGACTGACATAGGACTGTTGGTAATTTCCATGTTGGTGACCTTATTTGATTACATCTTGGAAAGGAGAAGTTAAAGGGTATAGACAAGAAACTCAAGCCTATCCGGTATGGCCCCTTTAGATCTTGTAAAATATCGACAATAATGTCTATCAACTGGAATTGACACCTTATAGATATAATCAGTTGTCAATGTTGAGAATCTAAAGCCTTTCAAGCCATCGATGTTAGATGATGAGCTAGGAGACTCTACCATTAGTGGAGGCCCTAGTTATTGATCGGGAGAAACTGTTGGAAGATGATACTCTTTTGAAGAGGAGACTAGAACCACAAGACATCACAAGAGTCTTTTCATGTTGGACCGAAAGGGCAACGACTTGGTTCCACCAAGTGGTTTATAAGAGGGACCAGAGAAGCTGAATTTTCTCATCTCCAATTCTAGATCTAATAGGAGCTGAATTTATCTAATAGAGGAAGCCATGATCTGGGAGGATCTTAAGACCTATTCCATGCATGGAACTTGGTCCATGCGTGGGTGTGTGGCAATGAAGAGAGAGTTATTCCCTTCCACCCATAATTTAATTTAATACTAACTCTATGAGTAAACAAATAAGTGGTATGCTAAAATAAAGAATTGTTTTTATTTTATTTATGTTCTACCCATCTACTTCTATCATTTCATTTTTTTATTCAAAGAATTTCAGCATCGCACCATTTTTTTACATGGATGGTAAACACACAAAAATCAATTAAGAACTCATGCCACCAAAAGTTTTGAAGATGTAAAACCAGTGTGTGGAGGGAGATGTTACTCTCGATCGGCTCCACCTGTGATGCATGAAGGGAGGGAAAGGTGGCACTGCCAAGTAGGAAGCCAACTAAGAGTGTTATATTGAGATGTCAAGAAAGAGTGTTACATTTTTTTTTTTTTTGACAGGAAGAAACAGGGTTATAACTAAACCCTTTTCCTACCTTATAGAGCAATAACATCTTACTTGGGGTGATTACTTAGGAAGAACAACCAGGCTGTTCCAGGGAGGAAAGGCTTCTGCTTGGTGTTTGTGGCTGCACTTGTTGGGTATGTATGAATGCTTTTTTAATAATTAAATCACTTTGGCTCTCTCTTGAACATATGAGCAGTCTTAGATCAAGAATGCATGGTAACTATTATCGATGCATGCCTGTATATATGTTCTTTTGCAGCATAACGTTCAACCAGAATTTCTACTTCCTGGGACTGCGTTTGGGGTCCTCTTCGATGGCCACGGCCATGACAAACCTGATCCCTGCGATTACGTTTCTCATGGCAGCGCCTTTGGGGTATGTATACATACATATGTCCTCTTCACTCAAAATGTTCTGTGATCAGGACCTATTTATGAGGCTCCACAACCTTGCTTGATGCTTGTTGAAACCCTTTCGGTACAAATGTAACTTTGAAGAAACTTACCTTTTTAAGTACACTAAGAGTAGTTTGGTGATAGCTCTCTACCTACACCGAGAAGAGGTCAGGAATTCAACTCCCAACCGGCAACAAATTTACACAGAATGTGACAAAAAGTGTACTGTAAGCAGCAGGATTGTAGCGTTTTATCCATTGCCAGAATAGATAAAACTTTCTATTGTTAAAATGATTTAGGACTTTCTTGCAAGAAACCCAACCAAAATTTGAAGACAACGAAAGACAGTATCCACTACTAGTCTCCGAACTTTCAGCTAAAGTTTTACCTTTTATCCTGTGCAGGTTAGAGAATGTAAACATAAGGAGCCTAAGAAGCGTAGCCAAGATAGTGGGAACTGCGGTCTGTGTTGGGGGTGCAATCACCATGGCACTGCTCAAAGGCCCCAAGATTAATCTTCTACACATGGGATTAATACAGACACAGAGCTCCCTTCTCCACACAGTGGGTGAGGACTGGATGATGGGCTGCCTTTTCCTATTTGGAAGCTGCTGTTGTTGGTCTTTTTGGCTTATCCTTCAGGTACCTACATATACCAGAAGGCATAACAGTGATTCTCCAATTAAGACATGAATTATGCATGCATTCGATTATTTAAAAGCTGCTCTCTTTTTTCTCCACAGGAAGTAGACACTAATATATGGGATATGATTCATGTTTTTGTGACATAAGTAGAGTTAAAACTGAATTCTTCCCAGATCTCATATATATATATATATATATATACTCTCCCTTCAGCGAAGTGCTAACTATACTTATAGAGGAGCCGAAAGAATAGTACTTAACGTATGTTTGTCAACATTTCCAGAACTCTTATTACACCACATAGATGTTTACATTGAGCTGGCTTAATTCTTAATTAGGTGCCCATTAACAAGTGCTTCTCCAGTTCCCTCTCCTTATCGGCGTGGATGTGTTTCCTAGCGTTCTTGCAATCAAGTATGCTCGCATTCTTCATGGAACCTGACCGACGGGCTTGGAGATTAGATTCCAGTTTACAGATTACATACTGCATCTATGCTGTAAGTGCACCATCATGTGTATGCACTCACTGAAGATCCTTAAAAGAGAGGGGAAAAAAAAGTATTTTTGTCTCTGTTTAGTAATACCCACTACATACATATATATATACATGATGTGCAGGGAGTTGCAGGATCTGGAGTGACCATCTGGGTGCAAGCCTGGTGCATCTCAAGAAGAGGGCCTCTCTTCTCAGCAATGTTCAACCCTCTCTGCACTGTCATTACCACCATCTCCGCCTTCATCCTCCTCCATGAGAAACTTCACGTTGGAAGGTACCTTCAAATCTTTCAGTCCCAAAAGCATATTCGTTCTAGCTTCATCACGTTCCAGGAAGAAAAAAAATTTAATTGCGAAATTCTTGTTCTTTAATTGTCTGTTGAAGCTTCTTAACGTCCCCTTGCCCTTTGTTAATGAGCTCCTACCTTCTGTTTGGAACTTCATTTGAGTCCATAATTATTTCCTCTTGCGAACCACAAAGGATCGGGTTCCGACAGTAGATAAATCAGCTCAAGTAGATTTGCAACAAATTAAGCGAGGAAGTCTGAGCTTTCAGCCCGAACCAGTGTTTTTTCTTCTCTTTTTCCGTTTCTTTTTTTTTTTGCAAAAAGGGATATTATCTCCCAAACTGGTGATTCCAAAAACTAGACGGTGAAGAGTCTTGTTCCTAGATCTCGGGGGCCTCATGATACTTGAGTAATACTTATTGCAAATCAGAGTATGCAACAAGTACTTAGATATATAGACCTCACATTATTTGCCCATATAAAAGCTACGATAATAAAAGCATCTTTTTTTTTAAGTGTGATTCGCATTTATCTTTTTAATGAAGACTTTCTTATTCTCGAATCGTATCACCAATTGTATAAAATGTTAGTAATGCTTGAGTACTTGCTGCTGTAAAATCAATATTGCCAAGGGTGTGTTGAAAGGATTCTTTTAGTTTGTATGTTTCAGAAATATTTGATGTGATATAAGCCTTGCAATTGAACTGATATCATATAGATTGCAAGAAAGTATAATCTTCTTGACTCTGAAAGAGCGAGAAGAATCTGATAATCTTATCAGACTCCTCGATCAATAAAATTATTTTCTTATAATCTACATCAATTTTATTATACTAAAGATATTTCTGCACTTAAAAGCCATGCACTCACATGCTGCATATGCCTGTGAACGTCCAGCTTGGTAGGTGCTGTTGCTGTTGTATCTGGTCTCTATATTGTGCTTTGGGGAAAAGCCGAGGATGTTAACACTAGGAAACAACAGAGTCCTGAGAAGGGTGATGAAGTGAGAATAGCAGTTACAGTTGATCATGACACAGCTCGGGGTTGCAGAACTAGCTTGGAGGAGCCACTGTTGGTGGAAAGCCTACACGATGTAGAAGGTGATGAAACAAAGGTCTCATTTGAAGACTAATGCTTAGTTCAAATTGATTACAGACTTATGAGATTAATTCTTCAGTTGTAATGACATTTTGCAATAAATAAGTTTTCAAATTTTCATGTTACCAATCAACTTTCGCATATTTTACAGATGAGTGTAACCAGTAGTTAAGATATCTCGGGGTTTGCAAATCCTAGATAAGAATAATTTGTTGTTCGGTCGAGTGCTCGCATCAGACACAAGGGGATGTATTCCGCAACGTGGCGAGGGGCGGGATGTGCACGGGCACCCAGGGCCAGGTTAAAAAACTTTTCCATTATAAATTCCAAGTGGTAGCCATGCTCTTCATCTTCACACAATAAAGATTCATGTGGCAACGTTTTTCATCGATTTTAAAAAATAATATCAAAATAATTTAAAGTTGATAATCTTGAGTAAAATAATTTTCATAGATTTTAGAACTAATGATTTCGGAACCAATGTCAACATAATTTTAAGACAATAAAATAGCCTCTTGGTGCAAGATGGCATAGTTGAGAAAAGATCAAAAGCCGAAGTGGGATGAAGAAAGTGTTTGCATGCCTGTTTTTTATTCCCATGGATCGATAAAAGGAAATATGTAACTAAATATAAATTTTTAGATTGTTTAAAATATACATTTCGAGAAAAGATGTACCTAGAACGTATGCATTGAAAGATGTAAGAAAAGCAAAAGAACCTTTAAGGGTTATGTGATCATATCAAGGTACTATTTGGTAATTGGTATGACATTTTTGGTAATGTATAATACACGGAAAAATTATATATTCTTAAAATTTATCAGAATCTATACCCTTGAAAACTAGATATTACCTTTATATCTCTTAACCCTGAAAACTTAATCAATTATAACTCTGTGATTAATAGATTGTTAAAATGAGAGGAATATTTTGCTATCGAATTCATACGTACCAATAAAACTATTAAATAAGAAGTGAAAGTATTATACGATATCCCTCAAAAAGATGGAGGGAGAGATATCAAAGTCAAAGAGAGAGAGAGAGAGAGAATCTAAGAAGAATCTCCCTCTTCAACATCAATGGGAGAAAACCCAATCCTCCAAAATTAACTCACCTCAGCCCATGAGAGAGAGGGGTGGAGGGTGGGGGAGGGGGGAGGGGCTAGTCTATAAGATTGGGCTTGGGGCGTGTGCGTGTGCGTGTGCGTGTGCGTGCGCGTGCGCGTGCGCGTGCGCGTGCGCGTGCGCGCGCGCGCGCGCGCGCGCGCGCGCGCGCGCGTGAGTGCGTGCGTGCGTGCGTGCGTGCGTGTGTGTGTGTGTGTGTGCGCGCGCGCGCGCGTGTGTGTGCGCGTGTGTGTGTGTGCGTGTGTGTGTGTGCGTGTGTGTGCGAGATGGGGATGCTTATGGGGGATCTCTCCTTCGAATGGCCATGGGAGAGACCCCAATTCAGCCTACATTTAAAGTCTATAAGAATTTGTCTCATTCGTGGGCATCACTTGGTCCAATTGGTACAACTGATTTTTTTTTTTTTTTGGCGAAAAGATGGACCTCAGAGTCTCAAAACCAAGAGAGTGCACCCTCCCCCAGAGGGGGAGAATGGACCCACTCCACCAGTGAGATTCTTATCCAAAAATATATTGAAAATAATAATGATATAAGAGGAAGGAGGCAAACCCCCATCAGACCAGCCCAACATTCATAAGGCCAGTCTTGTCAATAACCATTGGCCCCTTACAATTGTGAGGTAGACTATGGACACCCCAAAAGACTTCATTGCGCATGAAGGCAATAGCATGATTTGCAAGCCGATACGCCACCTGGTTAGTCTCCCGGAAAATATGAGAAATAATACTGGCAACTCCATGCAGCATGTCCCTTACCTCACACCACCACCTGTAAGTGTGCCAAGAAATACACATGTTCTGCCGGATAGAGTTGACTAGAGACAAAGAATCAAAGTATATAGCAGTAAGGTGACAACCTAAGAAACTTGCCAGGCGAATACCATCGCAAAGCACACGTGTTTCTGCAATGAGGCTATTACCAAGCCCATAGAAATTTGCAAAAGCCACCAAGATATTGCCCTGATTGTCGCGGATGCATCCCCCACCACAGACACCTGGATTACCTTTAGACACCCCATCAATATTTAAACAAAAATGAGCAATAGGAGGGATCCAGCGAACCATCTTCAGCTGCTTGGAAGAAGAAAGGGGAGCAAACCCATAACTGTGAAGGATATGTTGTTCAGCCAACGTGGGAGAAATCTTGAAAGTACATTTTTGAAGAGCAAAGCGGATGTTAAGTTTAATACTTCTGATGATATCACCTGCCTGAATTTTCTTATTATCATATCTTGCTGAACATCTGCATTTCCATATCTCCCATAGCATGAGCAGAAGGCAATAGAGGGATATGAAGCCGAGAGGAGAGAGGAAATTAGAAGACTGAATAAAGCTCCAAATCCTGGCAGAAATATGGTTATGAAGATGAATTTTGTTACTAATCATAGGAAGACACCATCTCCATAGCGACATAGCTACATCACTTTGAATGAAGACATGATTGAGATCCTCTTGCTGGGGAGAGATACAGCAATGACACATAGAAGCCATGGGGATACCACATTCTGAAATTCTATTATCTACAGGCACAGCTCTGTTAAGTAACTTCCAACAAAACAATGAGACCCTAGGATGGAAAAGGTTATGCCAGATTTTCATTATAGCAGGGCGGCAAACACCTTCATCTTTAATCAAATTATATGCTGAGCTAGTGGACTACAAGAAAAGATATATTTGTCAACGACTATATGTCAGCGGCTAGCACTAGCCGTTGACGTATCAAATATTGTCAACGGCTTTCAATAGTCGTTGACAAATATAACATTTGTCAACAGTTTTCTTTAGCCGTTGACGTATATAAACCATATGTCCACGGTCGTCTTAAAGCTGTTGACAAAGAGTGTATTTGCCATCGACTTTGTCATGTCGTTGACAAATAATTAATAACATAAAAATAAAAAAAAATAAAAATGATGAGTTAGTTTCCCAAATTTAGCATTTGTCAACGGCTGTCATGTAGCCGTTGACAAATGTCTTATTTGTCAGCGGCTTCTTCCACCCGTTGACAAATTATTAGTAAAATAATAAATATAAATATATTTATTTATATACATATTTTATTTTTAATATATATTTATATATTTCAATTCCTATTTTATTATGTAATATATTTATATTCGTATTTTATTATGGAATATATATTTATATTCATATTTGAGTACGCAATATTTAATTTAACATAATGTCAGCGGCTGGGAGCCGCTGACAGATATGCCCTTTTCTACCTATTCCCTCCCCAACGCTCCCCCAAATCTGGCATTTCCACTCCACTGCGCCCCCAATCCGCCCGGCGTCTCCCCTTGCACGCGGCAATCGCCACCGCGCCCTAGCTCGCGACTCCGGCGACGATCTCCCCACCCGCGCCGCCGGCGGCCTCCGCTCGTGCTCCAGTCGCCCCCACGCCGGCCGCCTCCTCCTCCGGCGAGGTCCAGCAGCCTCCGCCTCCTCCTCCAGCAGCCTCCGGCGAGAATCGCAAGGAAGAGTGGCCCTCTTGATCAAGCTGGCGATCGACCAGGAGAGCACATTCAAGGACCTCAAGCCCAAGAACAGGAGGATCATGGTGAGATGCCAATCGCTGGGTTTCCAGTGTGTACTGGATTGTTTTGATTGTTGTGGTTCTGGTTTTGTGGGGTACCGGGGAAGGGGGGGGGGAAGGTTTCTGTTTGTGTTTGTGGTGATCGCTGTCCACTGTTTCTGATGTTGTTTTTGTTTCCTGTTGGGATGGGTGAGCAGGGTCCGGAGGAAGGGGAGAGCTATGGGAGGTGGCCTCCGTGGCTGAAGCCGCTGCTGTCGACGCTGTTCTTCGTGCAATGCAAGCTTCACGCCGACTCCCACAAGAGCGAGTGCAACATGTACTGCCTGGACTGCGTCAATGGCGCCCTCTGCTCTGTGTGCCTCGCATACCACCACCGCGATCATCGCACCATCCAGGTATATTTCGCTTCTCTCTCTCTCTCTCTCTCACACACACACACACACACCCATTGATCGTCCTTATTCTGGTTGAATCATAACTGTTTAGATATCTTGATGACTGTTACCATTTCGTGGCATTTTTCTCACGTTATTCAATTGCAGGGAAGAGGCAGATGAACTTGTCCGGACATTGCTGGACAACGAAGATAGATCACGGACGGCATCAGAGATGGCAGATCTGCTTTATCATGCTATGGTGCTGCTAGCGGTGAAGAATGTGAAAATGGAAGAGGTACTTGAAGTCCTTCGGAAGAGATTCTCCCAGTCAGGGGTTGAGGAGAAGAATAGTCGAAGAAAACCAGGTGAATCAGCTTGAAGAGGTTTTCTCCCCCAGTCGTCCCATCATGCAATTTGGCATTGCTTCCTTCGCCTGCATCATGTTGTTGGCCAGTGCAAGCTGATCTTCTATTCCACCCTTTAAGAGATTGGGTGGTAACGACGTCTTACAGTTCCTGTTGCTGTTGTGATCTGTCTACCTGTGGTTTGTGTGGTTCTGCCGTTCTGGAATGGGGTTAGAAAATAAAACGAAACTTAAATCCCCAGTCCCCACAACGGGAGATGCCTTCGTTCACAAAATGTAAATTATGCCTGAAAAACAAGAATGAAAGTTTTGTTTCTTACAAAGATGGCCATTTGCCCACTACACTATCAGGCAGTGCGGGCCACTTTTGCTTTTCAACTTTTTTGCAACATGGGCACATCGAGGAATGCATTCAGCTCAAGGATGCGAAGGGTCCTCGACAAGTTCGTGACCAGGGTGATAGAGCAACAGCATCAAGGGGCAGTCACCCCTCCACTTTTCGTTTATTTCTCTGCTTTCTGCCGAAGGCAGGGTTCTGCTCCCACCTGTTGCGGACGTCCAGAAGACTTCCACTCCGAATCGATCCAAGCGGAGGTGCTCGTCATCAGTACTGTTTTTATCAATACACATACATATATATAATATGTAATATGGAAATTTAATGTATGCATTTCATGTTAAAGTGGGGGTCTTCAGTTCTGCTGCGAGTAGCTCTCGCCTTGAGATTTTGAAAGATGTGAGAAATATTTACTGTAAGATCGGTTTTATATAGAAAGATGAAGTGGATTGTAAGAAAGTAATTTTATTAATTACTTTCTTGTAACTCATATCATCGTTATTACAAGATTAATCTTATAATAAGCATTTCTATCTCTTGTAAGATAACTAAACATGAAGTTTGCTGGCTGTGAGTGTAAAGAGAACCAAATCAATTAACACTTGGACTAGCTCCCTCGTTCTCAGAGTTTGCTGATCCTTTGGTTTGTGTTATAATTAGAATAAAGGAACCACAACATGGAAGTTGGAAGATTTCTTGGTTGGGGATGTAGAACAAAAAACCATAGCACCTTAAAGGTCAAATATCTATTGATGCTTAGCTAGAATTTAGGAAGCAGTTAATTACTCTTTGTCTGACATCATATAATTTAGACTCTAAAGGAACCATTGACAGTTTAATGTTTTGACACTCTTGTTTTCCCCCTCCTTTTCAGATGAATGAATGGGCAGACTGACTTTCTTGCTCCTGTTTGCTCCAACTGAGGCAGAACCAGAGATTCTGAAAGCTTAAGTTATATACCCTCGGTATACTTTTGTATATTATCATGAATTAAATTGGTTGCTCATGCTGTCCTTTGGCATGTCTTGATAAATAATCTGGCTACACGAGTTGTTTACCAGATCCATGCGCCATAAGGTAGATCTTGAACTGCAGCTGTCACATGTTTGCTAATACATCTCAACAAAGGGTTTCCCTGTTACCCCTCATGGATGCCATCCAAACTCGACACCAATTGTTCATTCATACAGGTAACCCCAAGTATGTAATAGGAAAAGAAGTCCAAGTTGATCCCGTTACCTCTGCAATTGGTCCTGTTATATCCCAGGTGAATGAACATCCATCAGAGTACTTCTGAAAAAATTAACCTTCAAACCTGAAACTGTTCGAAAAGTTTCAGTAAAATCTCTAAGTTGACCATGTTGTCTTCTGCTGCAAAGAAAAGGATTGTATCATCTGCGTATTATGAAGAAGGATACAGTCTTGTAGTCTCCTATGTTGTTTCTCCTGAATAGGACTACTTTGGAGCTTGCAAAAACCTAGCCCCTTGCTTGTGCCTACAGCATATCTAACATGGTTCTCCTTCCTGACAAATGCTTATTGTCTTCCGGTCTTCCAAGAAATCTTAATTGGTTGAAACACTAGAGAGACAAGTCTTCTCTGGCTTGCAACTAATAAAATTATTTAGATAGCAATCTATATCATCTTTATTGTTCTTCTTAGATGACAATAATATTTTTTTTCTCTTTTTATTGTCGACATAGCACCGTTAAGCCTTTATTACATGACAAACTTCCTTGCCACAGGAGACATGAGGATCGAGCTAGAGGAATAGGTGCAGCAACGGGTCCTCAAGACTCCCATGTTGTGCTGCAAACTGATGCGGAATGCAGCATATCAGGGGATGTTAATATCAGATGGCATTGACATTGTCACAGAAATAGCACTCAGTTCGTCATCCATATTATCATGGTTTGGTGGGTTCTGATGAAACATTGGCAGGGTACGTCTTATGCATTTTTAGGAGATTATCCTCTCTTTTTTTCCTGCCTCTTTGGAGAGTTTGTCTGGACATAATTACCATCTTCTTATGCATTTCAGGAGTATACTTGTTTGATTGTATGACTCAAATTTCTGCTTGAAGTGCTCATTTGCAAGGTTTTTTAGGTTTCTACGTACTTACAAATACTTTTGATTACTGTTTTAATTATGCAGAACAAATACTTCTGCATTTAAGTGTAGAAACTCATATACTTGTGATTTTTAGGTTTCTACTTACAAATACTCATATTTTCTAGTGTTTGTTTACTGGCTCCAGAGTAAATTGAGGGAGAACATATACATTTGCATTGAAATTCTAATCAATTAAGATCACAGACTAATCAAATCAGTGCAGAGTGTTGCTCTTTGTTGTTTGTCCATCCCTTGTGACTGATAGTTCATCTTTCATTTTTTTTTTCTTGTAATTTTTCTAATAGATGGTTCACCCCGACTGGTTGGAGAAGAACAAAGGAGGATATTATCATGGAGGTATGTTTAGTTCCTCACTGTTGTCTGTCATTTGAATGTATTTTCTTGTATAAGAACAAACAATCCTTCATGTTTGTTAGCACATGTAAACACGGATTAAAATTGAGGCTATACCGAGAATTAAAATTGACTAAATTTACTGTCTTAAACCAAACTGCCCGTTGTCTACTTCCAGTATGTTGACTTTATCAGATTGGCTTCCTCCTATTATCCTACCATATATAAATAATGATGCTTCTTTCCCTTGTTGTTGTAGAAATTTGAGCTTCCTTTTAGTTTCAGATACTCACAACTGATGAGAAAATAACTAATTTCCTGTAAAAAATGACTTGGCTTACTAAGGGATAAATAAGTTAATAACTTTACCAATTTAGACTCCTCTTTGTACTGTTCTGTTCATTTCTTCTTTTGTCAAAAATGAAATGATAAGTAACTTTCAGTTCAGATGAAATGAATGAAAGATTGAACCTTACATAATATACCTGGCCTAAGTTCATTACACCTGCACCAGGTGATGTTGGCAATTTCTGGTTCATTGGGCCAGGCTTTGGTTAAACAATGTGGTCAGTCATAGGCCCAAAGTTGTGGGCCAGCTGCCTGAGATTTAACTGATGAAAGAAAATCTACATGTATACTGCATTGTAAATGGAAACTATCATCATGCGTTTTGTTCTTATTCTAACATCCATTTCATAGTTCAAAACTGCATTGCCTTTTTTTCATTTTTAAATTTGTGCAATTTATGCAAGCAGTCAGTATTTTGGTCTGGTCTTTTTAGTAAATCTTTTGTAGGTTGTCCACATGTGCTTTCCATTCTGGAAACTGTTGGATATTTGCTCTCCTCTAAATCTAGAGATACTTGCTGCGTCAGTTCCACCGAGAGCACCAGAGGACGACCACGTAGATACTGATGCAGAGGGAGATGATTATGATGATGATGACTATGATGATGATGATGATTGATAGATTGATATTTTGATGACATTAATTTAGAGATTTTGATGTTGTATAAATTGAATATTTAGAAACTTTGATGTTGTATGAATTGAGTATTTAGAGACTTTGATCTTATATGAATTGATGTGGATTTAGTATGCTTGTTTTCTTGTATGCCGCAGGAGGGGAGCCAGTTCGGGAGGGACGGGCATGTACACAGCAAACAAGAAAGGAGGCCACCGAAAGTGTGATGTTTGCTGGTACGCTTAGGTCTGGTTAGTGCCGGCTTGCTCCTTGGCTGGACGTTGGGATGGTTATTGCCCATCTTCTGATCTCAATGTAGTAGTATACTTGGAAGGTATGGGGAACCCCACTCAATTTTACGTGGACATTCTGAGAGATTGGTAGAAATTTTATGTAGTTATAATACTCCCTCTGTACATGTTACGTTTATATTTTTCCCTTGTACATAAATGATCTAATGTAAGTGTTCATGTTCCAGCCTTCCAGGTGTGTATATGTAAGAGCAGAATTTGGTGGACTGATTTTAGCAATTATCATTCCTTAACTTCTGTTGGATGGCTAGTTTGCCTTTGCCCTTTTAGTTCCTTTTCTTTTTAAAAGGAATTAATCTTAGGTATGTTTGTATAAACAGAAAATTAGAATTTTTAAAGAATTTATATAAAAAAAATATACAAATATTTGTCAGCGGCTGGAGCCGCTGACAAAAAATAAACTTATTGTTTGTCAGCGGCTAAAGGCGCCGCTGACATAAAAACTATTTGTCAGCGGCTTACGCCCGCTGACAAAAATTTTTTTTTGTCAGCAGGTATAAGCCGTTGACGTAAATTCTTTTTGTCAGCGGGCACAAGCCGCTGACGTAAATTCCAACATTCTGTTGACATATGATAAGGCGACGACAAAAATGTCGACGGCTTTGTCTACGGACTGTAGCCGTTGACATATGATTTTGTCAACGAATTTTTTATTTTTGTCAACGGTTCAAAGCCGCTGACAAATGTTGTCTGTCTTGTAGTGTGGAGAAGACGCCACTGGGAGCTGCAGCCCAAATGCACTTCTCCTCTTCCTCATGCAGCTGCAAGCCTTGCAACCCAGTAGGAAGAACCGCCCTCAAGGGATGAGAGGCATTAAGAACCACCTCTTGCAATGTGCTACCCTCACTATCATAATTGGCCCTGAAGCATAGAAGACAATGGCTGATTCCCCAGCCAGATATCATTTAAAATGTTTATCCTATCTCCTTTTCTATGAATCCACCTCGTATTGCGCAGAATAATGGAGTTGGCATCCATGCAAACATGTTTTGGAGTACTAGGGATGTCAGTATAATTATTAGCATGAAACTGCCTTCTAGCATACTTGGCCCAAAGAGAGCTACCATGACGGATATTCCAGATTTGTTTCACCACCAAGGACATTTGAACGTTGTGCAAATTGCGAACCCCTAAACCATCCTCAACTTTTGGACGTTGGATAACATGCCATGCAACCCAATGGTGTCGCCGAGAACCATCTGTGCCATTCCAGAAAAAATCAGTGGAAACCTTCTCAAGATAAGTGGTAACAAATTTTAGGAGGTAAGAGGCAGCGGCCAGGTAGACCAGGAGGGAAGACAACACCGTGTTGATCAAGATTACTCTACCAGCTTGAGAAATAAGCTTAGATTACTTTCCAGATGCCCAACATAGCGTTAACTTTGTCAATTAAAGGTTTGTAATCAGAAGTAAGAATTCTTCCTGGTCTTAGCGGGACGCCCAAGTAACGCAGCGGACCATTTTATCTCATGTACCTAGTGACTTCCTTGATTCTATGAATAGAAGTAGGGGAGGCTTTCCCAGAAACCATGAAGGAACTTTCACTTGAATTTATGACTTGGCTTGAGGACTGAGCATACCTATTAAGGAACTGCATGAGACGCTTAACATTGTGGATACATCCATTGATAAATATGAGTGTATCATCAGCATAAAGCAAATGGGAAGGGGGCGGACAACCTCTGGGACCAGCATAAGGGAGAAGAAGACCTATGGATACCATATTCTTCAGCCCTCTACTAAGAGCTTCTTCCATGATGATGAATAGCGCAGGAGCAATGGGGTCCCCTTGCCTGAGACCTCTAGTGGGCTTAAAATAACTAGCAGAAATGCCATTAACCAAGACCGAAAACCAGCAATTGGACAGCATCATTCCAATATAGGAAACAAATCTAGAGGCGAAACCAAATTTTTTAAGGACAGCAAATAGAAAATCTCATTCAACGCTGTCAGAGGCCTTCCTGATATCCAATTTAAAAATGGCATTACTTCATTCTTTTGGTGCCTCCGGTTCTTTGGGTGTTTCTAGTACTCCTACTTCGTCTACTACTATATGATATATAGGCTAGAAACCAGTAACCATCCCATGTCTATCAAGCATAAGGGAAAAAACTATGGTTTAACAACGCCAGGGTGCCTGATAGCATTTGGTAAAAATAAGTACAAGGTAAAATTCACTTCCTAAAAACACATTTCTTTCTTACTGTTTATCTAATTTCAGATATATTACTAGTAAATGTGTAGTACCTTCGGATCTATTAGTGTGTAGTACATGTTTGTTAGGATAGCTCTAGTAAGACCAAGAGGGTCGTTTCGGAAGCCTCAGGGGAATATCTAAAGGCAATATCTTACTTGGTAAAGCAAATAAAACTAAGGACGATAGTAATAAAGTTTTATGTTTTGAAAAGGAACAAAATTATACCTATGTAACTCACAATAAAGACGCAAGTGATCAAATAAAACAAAATTTTCAGAATATATATAATCAACAAAATACAATAGTAGATTATCAAATTATAACCCACAATAAACTAGAGGAGATAGGACAAAAAGAATAAAGAATTTAACAACTAAACCTCAACAGAAAGCTAGATCAGTACCAAAATGGTCTATGACATAAATTATATTTGATTATAAAAATATGTTGAAACCTAAATTAAAAGCTATAGAAAGTATAAATGTTTGCTTCGAAGATGAGTGTATATTCATAATAGAAATATTTTAAAAGAAAAAATAAACAATATACTTTAGACCCAAACTCTGATAGTCTTAAAAATATACGAGAATTCTATAATGAAAATATAAATACTTTTAAAACATATAATTATAAGCCCATGTTTGAAATAGATTCTAATGAAAAATCCGAACATAGAACTAGTAATATATCAGAGGAATTCATTTTTTATATAGATGTGGAATTTTATGTCACAGGTGAAAATAGACCATCTAACGAACAAAAGATAACAAACAATATGCAAGAGAATCTAATATTTCTCAAATATTTTTAATAGACTTGACATATCTAAAGAAAAAATCTT